>CANTUS010000009.1:41632500-42832500 GCA_947683365.1 Euphorbia pulcherrima
CAAGTGGATCCAGCTCGAGAACCATGCTATTATTTTTCTTGTTTCGATTTGGTTTTTTGCTATAATTTTCTCCATTAGTGGATTGATCAAGAAACTGTACTTTCATAGTTTCAATTTGGTACCACTTGATTATTTTATTGGCTTTGGAGTCGTGTTTCTTCCTTCAAATCCAAATAGGAAGAAAATTTTTTGAAATGGGTTTTGAGATGAATTTAGGGTTGATTGATTTGGGGAAAGAGTTAAAGATGAATTAATAGTTTTTCCTTCCTGTCATGAGTTCTAATGGAATCAAGATGGAAGAAAATACATTCAATTCTGATTTTTCATTGTTAGAATTTGATTTGAATCCCCAAAATTACTTACCGCCCATAAAAATGATAATTTTACCCTTCAATTATAAAATCCAAACTCTCTTTTCTTATTTTTTACTCCATTTTACCCATTTGCTGTGGCGTTTAAAACAGAACTAAATCAGAGTATTCATGGTTGAAAGGGAAACCACTTCTAATCGATCCAGAAACATCCCATATGGCACATAAACAGTCAGAAAATTGAGATTACCAATCTAAAATCTAAATATAAAATAGAATCGGTCCTAAAGTGACTGCTTCAAGCACAATCATTCCACAAACCTTCGAATCCCTAACACAAGTACTGATCTTGCTCCACGAGTAACCGTAGCTCCCCACTCTTTTCTTCAACCACCCCGAATAATCATGCAAAATCGAAGGTTTAGGAACCAAAAGCAACGACAGTTGAAGTGCAATATGAATTCAATTGGAAGGAAGTGATTTCATCGGGGAGAAATGTTGTTCGCCATAGTCAGTAAGTTGCTGAATTTAGAGGTCCCCGTGATGAATTCATATCTTCTAATTTAAGGGTATTTTTGTCATTTATGTGGCCGGTAGTAAGTTTTTGTGGACGGCAAATAACAACACCCTTTGAATTTTATGAAATGAATGTTTGAGATGGATTTGGGGTTAATTGATCTGGGAAAAAGAGTAAAGATGAACTCTTATTTTTAAAAAAAAGGTAAAATTTTGGGTATTTACGAAAATACCCTTTGCCAACACAACATAATTGATGCCGTTAAGAGAAAATTCATTTTTTCCTAACGTTTGATACCATAAGGGCCTTTTAAAAAAAACACAAGAGCCTTTTCGAAAACGAGTTAAACCACATAAGGATTTTTGAAGTTAACCCTTTTTTTATTTTGGCCTGGCCTGGCCTAAACCCAATTATTATTAGTATGGGTTGGACTGGGGCTGGACAATTGTATTTTTAGCGAGGCCTGACTAAGTTCGACCCAGCCCGCCCATTGAATAGGTATAGGCTGAGGCAGTGTTTTAAAACTCCCCGCCTAGCTCTGCCTAGACCCCGTCTAGGCGCTATTTTGAGACTCGCCGCCTAACTTTTTATTCCTTGGGCGCTCTTAGGAGCTGGACCGACATTACCGTCTAGGCACTGGCTAGTCCGATTTTTCCCCAATTTTTAAGATACTGATACCTATAATAATTATAGTTCAATTTTTTCAATTCAAAGAAGGTAGCACGACTGGTAAAACTAATGTACAACAAAATATTCTTACCATATAATTTTCATTTTGGATCTCAAATCGAGAAATAATACGCTATAAACCACAAAAAAATTAGTGAGTATTTGTTTTGAAGGAATTGATTTTAATGTTATGTATTTTTATGTAAAAATTAACTAAGACTTATGTTTTCTTATGCCAAACTATGTTTTTTTATAAAATATATTTATATTTTAATTTATTTTTTAATTGAATTTATACTTTTTTTCTAATAATGATTATAAAAAAATAAAAAAGTTACAAATCGGCCTAAGCACCGCCTAGGCGTTTGAAGCCCCAGCCACCCAACTAACGCCCAGCTCTTTTTAAAACCTTGTACTGAGGGTATTCAGAGTAGATAAGGTAACTCTAATTCTGGTTCGTGTTTGTGTTAACCAAATACTTATTAAGCCGAGGCCATTCTAAGTATATTTATAAACTTCTTCGCTCTAATTAAGACATCATCCCTTCTTTCATAAAAAAAAAGACATCTTCCCTTCTCTATGTAAAGATATAACCAACTTTTTTTTTCCTGATTTTATAAGTTTATTTTACATTTATCTTTTCCAATGTTATCTTTTTAACGTGTCGCTTTAGAATTTTTAATTCATCACTTTTTTATCTATTAATCTATTCCCTATTCATTATAATATTTTTTTCCAATTTTTTTATTGATCCATTAAGAGTTGATATACGTATGTCAGCATCCAACTTTACTAATGTTTTACAACTTGACCGCAATTTAACTCTAAAGAATCCCCGAGAAAAACTTGTGTAGTTAATCCATGCCGATGAAACATATGAATTTGAGGCTATTAGAAATAATCGATGCCCTTGATTCTACTTGTGTTTTGATAATTTTGTATATATATTATCAATTCCGTTATCCATTTAGATCAAATTAATTATATCACCGAAGTTTGTAATGATCAAATTAATTATATCACCAAGTCTGTGAAGATCACTTGTGCAGTACAAGCTACTTGATAGAATGATAGGCAACTATACAAGCAAATTATTCTAAAATACCTTCTGTTCCACTTTCAGTTACAATCTATACGCTTTTCGTTCGATTCAAAAGACGATAAAAAGAAAGAATCAAGAACAGAGACGCAAACAATAAAAACCATCAATATTAATATAAAAGATAATATCAAAGTTAGGAGGCACAAACAGGATAGGGAAGGCCGCAAGCTTTGGCAACTTTTCTATCAGCTAAATTGGAAAAAAACTGCTTCAGATTTGGATCTCTGAGAAACTCACAGTAACAAGGCCTCTGCTCCATCGCTTTCCGGCAGCAATCACTTGACGGCGGCTCCGCCATCACTATAGCCGGTAGGCAAACGTTCAATTCCACCGAGCTGCAAATCACCGCCTGCGTCGTTTCTGCCTGAAAGGATAGAACCATCAGAGCCGCCACAAGTAGCGCAGAGCAAGACTTGTGATCCATTTTGATAGTCAATGAATTGAGATCTAAGAGGAAATGAAATCGTAGAAAGATATAATTTATTAGGGGATGGAAAGTCGTAGCCGCCGATTGGATGATGACAGCACAGCAGTGGATTTTGATTTTTTTCGAAAGTTGAATAATGCGTGGCTCTCGTAGGAGGCCAACGACCTTCGCGCTATGGCGTGCAATGCCGGGTGTATTCGTCTACAATTCTTTTCGTAGTAATAAAAAAAAAATTATTTCCCATCTTTTAACTGAATAATTTTTTAAAATTAGTAATAAATTTTTTAAATTGCTTTTAGTTAGTATTTAAATTGGATAACAACTTTGATCCGTAAGCAATATTTACCAATAGATGAGAACACATGCATACACAAAAATGCTCGGTCTGATCAGATTTCGCTCAATCCGTAACATTCAACCTAGCGTACGCGTTTGGGTTAGGGCGGATCTCAATTTGAAACTTCATATTTAAGTTAGTATGATACACCTGTAAAATATATATTAATTTTAAATTTTCTTTTAACAAAAATTATATTAAGATAAGGCCAAATACATAAATATCATCCTAAACTTGGCTAAAATATTCTATTGCCTCTCCCAACTTTTAAAAGAACATTCAACTTGACAATTAAGCTCTCATTACCCGTCCCAACTTTCAAAAGGACCTATTACCTCCCTCAGTTATGCTCATTAAATAGGAACATAATTGTCAAGTCGGGGGAGGCGATAGGAGTATAATTGCCAAGTTGGGGCCGGTAATAAGAGCATTATTGCCAACTTGAGGGATGTAATAGGTCCTTTTGAAAGTTGGAGGAGACAATAAACTATTTAAGCCAAGTTTATGATGGTTTTGATGCATGTGGCCTTAAGATAACAATTAAGTGATTACATGACAATAAATGCATAAAAATTGAAATTTGAATATAAAAAAGTTTATAAATTAAAATGAAGTATAACCTATTGATAAATTATTTTCTATTATATATATAAACTTTCAGACTATACTTGGCTTTACGATTGAACTTAAGTCCAACTCATTATATTTATTGACCTTTACTAGACTTACACGGGATAAAAGATAAGGTTTATATTAAAATATTGTCCAAGTCTAATTTATAAAAGATAAGTTTGGATGGATTGAATGAAGCACAAGCCACTTGAACATGTGTGATATGGACTAGCCCATCAGTCCATTGTACTACGTACGGGTTAAAAGAATGTAAACAAGCATAATCATTCTCATAACTTTCCAGATTCACTGGGCCACATGGTAAGAGGATTCGGGATACCGATACGACCCCATAATCTCATCACTCTCCTGCCAAGAAAATCCTATATATACTCCATGTAGTTAACTTAAGCTATGTATTAACATCGTCGACACAACTCTCATTTAAGCTAGAGGGTGTAGCTGAATGTACATAATAGAAAATTTTAGCTTACTGTGAGCTATGTACTATTGCTCTCATAGTATCATTGAGCTTCAGAGTTACAATCAGGACTATTAGTAGCGGATATTCAGATGCCAAACCTCTGCGTACAAATCGTTGTTGAATGTTGGAATCAATACATAGGCATTAGTTAATAGATTGTACATAATAATACTTGATATGTGTCCCATATTATATATGTCTATACACACATGACCACATCATTTCCAGTTCGCCAAACTGACATGACAAAATTTACGAAGAATCTTACGTTTAAGGACTTGTGTTCAACTTCAAAATAAAGCTCAACCTCAAAAGTATTAAATCGGAGACCTATGGATACCACTTATATACATAAATTCCACAATTTTAAGACACGGTAGGACATTGATGTTGGCATGCTCTTGCTTGATGGCATGTGCCGAATTGGGTTACTGGCCATAATAACTAATACATTAAACCACCTATTTAACCAGTTTACTATCTATATTGTCAAATTGTTAATTTGAACAAGTGAAAGGTACCACACGTACCTAAAACAACTAATCGAAGTAGGTGTTGGTTTGGAACCTGTTCATCATTAGTTTTGTACTTTTACGGGATCAAACGTTAATCTCTCATAGATTTTTTAACTATTTCAAAGACGAAATATTATCAGCATCAACTAATAGCAGCCGTAACATCAAACAACAACGATTAAACCATGCAAGCACTAAATTGTCAAATTTAAAAGTATTAAAAGAACTCAAAAGCAAAGGTGGAATTACCAAATAAAAAGAAGTGAAGTTACATAAACATTCACAAATTCAAATCATAATTACACTTAATACAAAGTAAAACCCCAAAATGCAAAAGCCTGAAAAAAAGATACGAAAGAGCCCAAACCATAAAACAACTCAACCTCAAATACCAATTTAAGCATAATCTTCAGTTGGGGCAGCGCTATAATCCCCAATGTAAAGCCCACTATACACAAATCCAGCCAATCCACCTCCAATCAATGGCCCAAGCCAATAAATCCAATTCTCCGAAAAGTCACCGGCAACCACAGCTGGCCCAAATGATCGAGCCGGGTTCATCGAGCCACCACTAAATGGTCCAGCAGCCAGTATATTAGCACCAACTATGAACCCAATAGCAATTGGTGCAATAATTCCCAAAGACCCCTTTTTAGGGTCAGCAGCCGTCGCATAAACTGTGTAGACTAAAGCAAAAGTTATTACAATTTCCATTACTACCCCTTCAATTGCACTCATGCCTGCTGCAACCCCATGGGTTGGGATACTCTTACCGCCTGTGACCACGTGAAGAAGAAGGCATGCTACAATTGAGCCTAGACATTGGGCTATCCAATAGAAAATGCCTGTGAGAATTGTGATGTTGCCTCCTACAGCCAATCCGAGTGTGACTGCCGGGTTTAAGTGGCCGCCGGAGATGTTGGCAGCCATTGCCACGCCCACGAACAATGCAAAAGCATGGGCTATTGCAATAGCAACTAGGCCGGTTGGATCTAGAGCTGCATCTGCTGTAAGCTTGCCTGCAATTTTCAATGTATCATATTTATTTTTTTTAAAGCTCATATGTAATATTTTTTTATTCTCAAACTCTGAAGTTTTCTTTATATATTCAAGCTAATGAATGTTTCGGTATATGGTAAAGTTTGTAGTTTTTGTAAATAAGAAATAAAGCAATATTTAATCTATAAAATTAAAATATCCATATAATAATCCTAGACCTAGAGTAAAATGTTAAATTGTGCCAATTAGCATGAGATAATTGACGTTCTAAGGTTAATATAGATGGATCCGATAATAAATTAGACAATTAAGTGGTACATAGAAAAATATTTTGTACCTTAAGACTTTATTTACATACTACTTGAATGACATAGTTTTAATGTTGTTCTATTAGGCAACTAAACTAGTACTTGTAATCAAAATCTGTTAATATCTTGTACACACATACAACACAACTCAAATGAACTACAAAAATATATAAATCAACACTCAAAGTAGGTAAACAAATGTTAAATTCTAATAGAAATATAGTGTGCGAAGGTATTTACTATAAGCAATGGCAGAGCCAACACCCGCAAAAACGAAAAGAAGAGTGGCTATAAACTCAGAGAGATAAGATTTAAGCGATGCAGCACTAAAGGAGTCTCCCACGCTCCCAAATGCTATTTTCACTGCCATTTTACTTAATTAAACTCCACACAGAGCTACTTAGTTAAGCTAATTAAGAGGAGTTATATGAATTGCCCTTTGGGTTTAAATGCATTATATAGTATCCTAGTTTTGCCTTGTCTGTCCTTAGGTTTTGTAAATTAAAAACTTAAAATGATTATTTGATTGCCGGCACCGACAACCGGGCCCAGATGCCGCTCTGGCACTCTATTATTGGTTCTAACGGACCGCCCTTTATTCATTAATAGTAATAATTATATATCACTTTATCTCCATTATGAGCATAAGACAGATTAACTTAATCACTATTTTTTATTAACTACAGACAAACATGCTTATCATTAATTATTGTACCCTGTATAAGTCTCCATACGTACGTATATTGACTTTTTTTTAGTTCAAAATTCTTTATATTTCCATCTCTCAGTTTAGAATAGATGAACTTCTTTTTGTGTGATTATCTTTCTGGTATTTCATTCCACACACTATTTTAATTTTTGTAGTCTTTGATTTTCTCTCTTCCTTTTTTGATTCTGAAAGTAATATGAAAAATATGAAGTAATTAACAAAAACCAAAAAACAAAAAAATTACTATTAACTGAATTAATATTCGGGGCAATTGTCAAAAGTTTAATTAATGTTGTTGGTCCTGTGAAGGGGTGATATAGAAGTAACAGAGGGTGTGATCGACTCATTTTCATTAAATGTGAAATAATAGACTTTTGATCAACTCTATATTAATATGATGATTGATGTTAATGAATCTAGTATGATTTAAGATGATTAGTTACTTAGCAGAAAAGAGTAAATGTTAAATGCTTAAAGTAAATAAAGATGGAGCAAGAAAATCAAACACAATGATTATATACTGGTTTGGACCCTACCTATATTCAGTCCCCAGAGTTTCCCCCTTCGAACTTTAATTCACTATTAATCACTCATTCCGAGGCGGAGAAGCCTTTACAATTGAGAATCCTTTACAATTGAGAATCCTTTGCCCGCACAGAGTACAATCTTGCTGCTTTCGATTCCTCAATCTAAGAGTACCCTCTTAAATTCTTCTAAATCACAATTTCCCCAAGCTATGTTTATGATTGAAGACCTCAGCACCCACGCCTAACCTTATTTGTGAATCAAAGACCTCTCCAAGTACCCATTTCCTAATCTTGATCACTTTCTAGTGGATATAAAAGAGATTAGTGTTCTTGGATCTTTTGTCTCAAGATACACTTTTTACAACAAATATGAATTCTTTGTTCTTGCGAGCTTTTTGATTACAAACTAATTTTAAAGAGTTTTGTTTGCTTTTTTTATTGCACTTTATGATTACTTGTATGAGTGCTTGTGTGATTAGCTCATTCAAATTTGCTTGTGGTAGATAGAGTCTTATTTATACTCTCTTGGCTAGAAGATGACCGTTGTTGCGCGCATTGTGAGAGAGTCTCCTTTGTGACTGTTGCTGTGAAACGAGTACATTTCTCAAAACGACTCTATTTTGAGAAATCCTTGACCGTTGTTTCTTAATAGCTCTAACTCTTCATGACCGTTGGATTTGTTGTTAGATAGTAGATGATCTTTCCGTTAGATTAGTCCAAATCTGATCAAATCTATCTTCTGATGTTTACTTTTAGTAGTTACAGTAAAGAAGTTTGTCCTATTTAAGTAAAAGCAAGCTATTGCACTGGATAGCTACTCCTTTCATGGTAGCCCATCTGATAGGGTATATTGTAGGTCTTTTGGCACTTTTTGCTTTCTGCGTGTCAAGTGTTAGGTGGCTGAAAGTAGCCTTTTTGCTTTGCTGGTCAACTCATTTTCTTGGTAGCTTCTTTTCTCTTTTAGTGAAAGTCAAATATCCAACTCTTTAGGATTGTAAAGTTCAAGACAACTATTCTTGGAAAAGTGGAATACATGAGTTGCCTAGGGATCCTTCAGAATTAATTGTCTCTTCTAAGAATCTTGATGCTTGAACCCTTATTAGTCTCAGACCGATGTCTTTCTTACCTTGGCTACTATTGGACTATGAGAAATAGCTTCTAAGACATCATATTTGTTGTTTGGCTCTTTCTTGCGTGTTTGACTATGAGAGATCCTTGAGTCAGACTTAATTTCTACTTCTAGTCTCTTCCATTCTAACAGACTTAAAATGTGAGAGTTTCTTTGTCATTGGGATCCATCCTGAATGTGATACCTCAAAAGTTAGGATATTTGGTGATCTTAACTTTGAAGTTCTCTTTATGCTTTTAGGTTTTGTGAACCAAATTGTAATCCTGACTAATGGAGTGATGGGTTCTTTAGAGTATAGCTTGTGTTGGTCCCTATGCGTACACTCACTGAGTCAGAGGGGGGGAGGGGTGAATGACTCACTAAAAAACTAGTGAAACTTTTTTGCGAGAATTACTTGTTTCGCTGAGTGAGGTCAGCTCGCTGAGTAAAACCTAGAAAATGCAGTAAAGTAAAGAACACTGAGATTTTTATATTGGTTCAGCAACCTGTGCTTACATCCAGTCTTAAGAGAGTGTCTCACCTTTAATCAACTAATCTCAACTCCTTTACCTTAGGCGGAGAAGCCTTTCACAAATTCACTAATTACAGTAAGTACCCTCCAAACTGCAATCGCTCACCCTCTAACTAGAATACCCATTTCTATCAGCAACTCACAGAGAGTCTAAACAAGAGCTGCATTCAACTTATAAAAACGTTGATCTAGTTACAAATGATCTAATATTACAATTGATTGATCTAATCTATTCTCTCTTGTTCTAAAGTAGATTCTAGCTGAATTGTGCTTTCTTGGTTGAACTTCTTTTAAAGCTTGTATTTTGACAGATTTTATCTTCTTGAGAAATTCAGGTGTAATCACCAAGTTCTAACGCTTGGCTTCTTGCTGCTTTTATAGTTGGATTGAGAAAGTATCCGTTGAACTTATCTTGGCATCTTCTGAAGTTGACAGCTCAGTAATTCACTCGTTACTTCTTCAAATCGATCCTTTAAGAGATAGAATTGCACCATTGTGAAATACATTTCAATCCATTAGATTGAAATTCGAGCTTTAATTTGAATTCTTTATCGTTTGATGCCAGTCTTCTGTTAGAGAGAACTCGTGCTGACTTGCCACGTGTCTTCATCCCATTCCTTTTGGTATTCTAACATGTTGCAGAGTGCGCGATACAAGGTTGGTAGATCTGCAGAATTGCCCAAAGTGGCAAATGACTTGTTGTAGCTTTGTATTGGAAGACTTTGTCATTTTCTTCATAATTCTGAGTCTTATCAAGGCATTAATTCTTTTTGTCTTTGTCTCATTAATGTTCCTACATAATCAACACTAAAAGCAATGATAACTTTTTACCTTAAATGGTAAAGTCAGCAGCGTTGACAGACTTAAAGCAACTCAGCAGAAAAGATAAATGTTAAAGCACACAGTTGAAACAAAATCTAAATATCAAGCGCTGAATGAATATTACTAAGTCAGCGACTAAAAAGATACTTAGCCTAGAAATAGCTCAGAGTTAAACTAAATAGCTAGGTCAGCGGAGACTTGAAATTCTACCCTTGATTTTACAAACTCCCTTAAAACCATAGACTATTTATTTTAACATCATTATTGATTTAATTATCCCATTCTTAACTTAATTGTTATGATCAAAACTTAAGGACTACCGAGTCATCCACTGAGTCAGTCCAAACTCGTGCTTGGTTCAACAATCGACCCCATTTTGATCAATGGCAATTAACTAAGCGAGAATTAAATCAATAAAATATTTAGATTAGAGTTACCTTATGCTCATGCTTGATATGACTTTGTTTAGCATCTTCAATCTACTCAGAGTGAATGCTAACTCCCCCATAATTCTTGAATATTTTGAGTTCAGGATCTCTCAATACTTCTCATATATTTTTGCAAGAATATCTTAACTTAGAATAGAAAATGTAATCTTTCATATATGAATAACTTAAGTACAGACAACGATGAGTTAATCTATACTAAGCCTTACAATAAGCACTAATGATTACAAGAGATCTAATTCTAATCTTTTGGCATAGGAAGGGATCCCAAATTCGCTCTCCTTTCTTCATACATTTGCTGATCCCATCTAAACTTCTTTTCTTTGGGCAGTGCAATCTCCTTGCCTTTTCTCTTCCTTGTCTCATGATATTCTCTTTGTATGCGCTCTAGATCCTTGGATAGGTTGTAAGAAAATTCTGCAATCCTCTACTCTCTTTCCTTTTCCTCCTTCTTACGCTTCTCACGATCCTTCCCCCCATTGCCATTGCATCAAAAATGGCTTGGGCCTGATGATCAAACGAGCAGAGACTCCTCAAATGTTTCTAGCTGACCATACACATTGGATGAAAAGTTTTGCACAAGCAGCTCATATATTTCTTGTGATATCGCATCTTGTTCTCTAAGAAAGGTGAATAACCCTACCAAAGCTCGGGATTGAGAGAGATTGACTTGATATTGAGCGCTCAGTCCTTCCTTGGATATCTAGGTGAGACTTGCCAGAACATTGGCTTGATTATTTTCTCTAAGAATCCGCTTTAGCATGGGAGTGCTCCTGATATGAGTACTGACTTTATCATAAATCTTATCAATGGCTTCTCCGTCGTTGATCACATTTGCTTGAGCTTGCTTGATTTGGTCTCTGATATGACCAAGTTTCTAGTGAGGAGTAGGCTCTAGTTCAGCATCTGCCATAACTATGTCACTATTTAGAGCATCTAAAATATTCAGCCTCTTTAAGGCATTAAGCAGAGCTCCCTCTGAGCACTCCTTTCAGCATCTCCTCCTTTACAGTCCTTAACTCAACGTGTAACTCATAATGCTTGGTTACCACTATGATCAGAGCATTTAGGCCATCAACTATATCATTCAAAAGAGCTGTGTTGTTTTCATTTTCTTTGCTGAGTATGCTATATCCATCAAGTACTTTCAGCATCTCTTCCAACAAAGGGTTGAATTTATCAATCATAGAATTTCTAAAGTCCCTCTCATCATTAAGCACCATGCAGTTGCTCTCATAGATCTTTGCCATCTGCTTCTTGAGCTCTGTAACTTCCAACTTCAATCCTCCAGCCTGCTTACCTACAATAGATAATAAAGGCAACACATGGGAAACTATTGCCTTTACCACTAAGAATTGAGTAGGTGCAGATCTGAAGTGGGCTTTTATCTCCTCAACTGCTTTCATAAACCCTTGCACTGGCTCTATAGCCTTTGTAATCCTCTTTAGGACTTCCTCAGACAGTAAGGATTTTGCTATCTCAGCATCAATTTCTACATCTGTCCTCAATCTAGGAAATCTTACTCTCCCCATTCTCCTTATGTCTCCCAATAACTCAGCTTGCGGGTTAAAATGGGGCTGTGGTTGTGGTTGTTGAGGTTGCTATGGTTGTTTAGGAATCTCTATAATAATTGGAGGCCCTCTAACAATTGGGGATCCTTCCAAAAGTAAAGGTTCATGCGCTGGAGATCCTATTGGTGAGAGGTATGGAATAATGGTTGTTTAGTCAAAATCTGGGATAAGAGTTTGGTCAGAGGCTTGGTTGTTTCGGTTTGAGTTGGATGTGGATGGTGTTTAGCTTTTTAGTAGGGGTAAGGCAGAAATTAGTGTAGGTGAGAGCAGTATTTTAGTGGATGTGTTTGGGAAAGTAAAAGGTTCTATAGTTTCCTCCTTCTCTTCCACAACACCTTCAACAGCGGACTCGCTGACCTGAGTTAGAGAATCCTCAGTCAGCTAAGCTCCGTGCTTAACTACATTCTCCTATTCCTCCTTATCTTTCAGGTCTCCTTCATCCTTATCTATCACTACCTTCATTCTTTTCAACATACCCCTCTTCCTTTTCTTTTTGGCTTCCTTGGCTTCCTCAGTAGTTAGAGTGACCTACTGGTCAGAGTCATGAACATTGAATTCTACAGCCTCAGCCTCTACAACTTTATCTTCCTCATGGTCTTCTTGATTTTTAATTTCCTCAAGAGATCCTATCATCTCTTCAACCACTTCTGGTACTTCTTTCTCAGCCAAGCTAGTTACAGCATTCTATAAAATCTGTTTAGTGCTAGCCTTAGCTCTAGCTGCTGCTTCCTCAACCTTTCTTTTGATAGTAGCTTCTATTTCCTCCTGCTTCTTCGTTATTCTCTCTTCCTCAGCAGCCTTTACTCTCTCAGCTTCTTCAAGATCTTAGACTACTCCAGTCCCTCTTTTCACCATCAACTTCTTCTTAGGCTAACCTACTTATGGAGTAGGAACTGATGTAGCTTCCTTCCCCTTTGTAGTCACTTCATCTAGCTGAGCAACATCTACCTTCCTCTTCTTCTCCCTTTTCAAGGGCATCTCTTCCATTAACTCTTCCTCAGCCAACTTCTCTTCCTCTATCTCCTTGGGGGTTAGCTCATTGGATTTTTCTTCTTTAGTTCCCTTAGATGATATTGTTTTCTTAGGAACAACAGCTGGAACTGAGCTCGATGAGCTCCCTTTATTTTCTTTCTTGGAGCCTTTCCTGACCTCCTCTTACTACCTTTCTTTTCTTCCTCTCCCTTTTCAGCTCTGAGTTTGGTAATTCTTTCCTGCTCACTTGCCACAAATGCATCAAGAGTCTGATCTTCCTCATCGGGTTTGATTTTCCTCATTGGCACAATGGCCTTGGGATCCTTCATTCTGACCTCACCTCTCTTTGCTTGATGTACTTTTTATTCTTGGGCTTTTTTCACACTTTACTCCATGAAAATGAGCATTCTTCAGAATTCTAGTTTCGATTACTGTTAGTGTAGTGTTGCTTTTGTGTGCCCATCCCTCCATATCGAGTTCATATGCCCTACATATCTCCATAACTAGGTGCCCAGAGACCATATGCTTGGACACCTTTAGAAACCTGTACAGAATAGCTAGAGGCCAGTTGATGCACATTCCTTGAGTTAGAGCATGAACACTCTTTCAAATTTTGAACAACTCCCTGTAGAGGCAGTCTTATGCAGCAATACTTTAGTTACAAGCTCATGAACCTGCTTTCCTTCCTTTGTAAACATAGATGCAATCAGTTCACCTGCTTTATAGCCAGAGGGGAGTTCATAATCAACAGGGATGTCTACATGATCTTCATCCTTGTCCTTCACATCGTGCATTCTAAGCCCTCTTTCTCACATACCTAGTAACCTAATAAGAAGCTTTGGGGGTTACATATACCTTTCTTCCTATTATGGTGGTTATAAACATGTCTTGAAAACCTTCCACCATGTGAATTCCTTTGTAGAAGCGCTTGATGATCTATTCATAACAACCACTCGGTAACTCAAAGAACCCTCGAATATGGTGTTGGCGCGTCCACTTCCCAAACCGATCATCACTCAAAAAGCTGAGCATATTAACAGTTGTTGACTCATCAACTACTATTCCTTCCATAGTTCCCACTCAGTTGGAGTGTATCGAGTTCCTGCTAGAATATATATGTCCTATGTATCTTTGATGTTAATGGCTGCTTGAGCCCAATGATCTACGATGGTAATCCAATAGGCTTCATCCTTATCCCAAATGAAAAGCGAATTATCAGAACTGGATTTTGAAGCTCTTCCTGATGAACTCGCCCTTAAAGATTACTTTGAGAAAGATTAGAGAGATGGAGATTTTGGGAGAAAATTGCAGAGAGAAATTTTGGTAAAGTAACCTTTCCTCTTTCTGAATTTTTCCTTAAATAGCCAAAAACTCTTCACTTAAACCTGCAAAGCTACATGTTTAACTCACAATCCATGGTCTTAAGATTCAACGGTTAGATTGTATAACGTATACCATAGGATTAATGAACACGAGAAACACAGGATAACTACTATGGATCATTTCATAACTTGCTACCATTTCAATCAAGTTTAAATTTGAAAGATAACCGGTGACAATTAATGACATGTCCAAAATTCAAGCGGCAAAAAGAAATACTTAACCTAATTCGCTGAAGTTCAGAGTGTGCCCTAGTTTGGTCAGCTCCGGAATAGGTCAGAGTGGAATGTATTTCTTCAAATTGGATTGGTCATTCCAATCAGCTGTCTGAGTATGTTGAATTGATCCTTTCTAATAGGCTTTGTGAATATCTCAGCTCGCCGTTCTTTAGTAGGAATGTAAGTGAGCTTGAATTCTCCTTTTAGCACATGATCCCTTATGAAGTGATGTCTAATATTGACATGCTTCAACCTGCCGTGTTGAACTGAGTTTTTGGATAGGTCAATTGCACTCTTGTTGTCACACATGACTTCAAGACAATTTGACTTTATACCATAATCCTCTAGTTGCTGCTTGATCCATAGCAGTTGTGCTACATAACTTCCTATAGCCATGTACTCAGCCTTAGCTATACTCGGAGCCACAAAAGTCTGCTTCTTACTATACCATGTAACAAGACAATCACCAAGGAAATGACAACCTCCTGTGGTGCTTTTCCTTTCAAGTTTGTCTCTTCCATAGTCAGCATTTGTGTATCCTCTCAGAGTGAAATCTGCATTACTGAGATACCATAATCCTACATCAATAGAGCCTACAAATACCCGAGAATTCTCTTAATAATAGCTAAGTGAGATTCTCTGGGGTCAGCTTGATATCTTGCACAATAACATATAACATATTGAATGTCAGGCCTACTAGCAGTTAAGTAAAGTAGAGAACCAATAATACCTCTGTAGAGGTTATTCTCTACAGGTTTACCTTCCTTATCTTTACTCAGAATTGTATTAGTGGCCATGGGTGTTGACATTGGCTTAGCTTTATCCATGTCAAACTTCTTGAGTACTTCCTTAGCATACTTAGCTTGGCTGATGAAGATTCCATCTTTGCCATGCTTGATTTGCATACCAAGAAAGAAATTAAGCTCTCCCATCTTTAATATTTCAAATTCTTTCTTCATCTATTGACTGAATTCTTTGTATAGCTTCTCATCAATTGCTCCAAATATGATATCATTAACATATATTTAGACTAGCAACATATCTTGATGCTTCTTCTTGATAAACAGAGTTGTATATACTTTTCCTCTGACATAACCTTTGCTGATTAAAAAGTTAGTCAGTCTTTCATACCAAGATCTTGAAGCCTGTTTTAGTCCATATAGAGCTTTCTTCAGCTTGAAGACATGATTTGGATACTTGGGGTCTTCAAAGCCTGGGGGCACTCTTAACATCCATCTGAAATAACTTAAAGTTTATATGGGATGCAAAAGCTCAAAGAATTCTTATGGCTTCAAGTCTTGCTATTGGTGCAAATGTTTTTCCATAGTCAATGCCTTCTTGTTAATTGTAGCCTTGAGCAACTAGTTTGGCCTTGTTTCTAACAACATTTCCAGCTTTATCTAGCTTGTTCTTGAAAACCCATTTGGTGCCTATGATTGACTTTCCTTTGGGTTTCTTCACCAAATCCCAAACATCATTTCTTCTGAATTGGTCTAGCTCTTCTTGCATAGCAATAATCCAGTTGTTATCAAACTTAGTATCTTCAAACTTCTTTGGTTCAATCAATGAAATAATTACTGAATGGCTCATCATTTTGTTCAGCTGACCTCTAGTCAGCACTAGATTTTGCACACTGTCAATAGTCTTTTCAACTGGGCGATCTCTCCTTGCTCTGACTTCTTTTGGTAGATCAGGATCAGCTTATTGAGCTACTGTCATTGGTTGAGCATCTACATCATCACCAAAGTTGATTGGTTGGTCCAAGTCAGCTTCTTCATCTTCTTATTCTGGTAATGGATCAGGAATAATAATGGGCTGACTCATTTATTCACTGACTTGTTCCTTTTCTCTTTCATCATCACTGGCTTCTCTACCTGTATTGTTAGTTTCATCAAAATCTACATGCATGGACTCTTCTAATATGCCAGTCCTCTTGACATACACTCTGTATGCCCTACTGTGTGTTGAGTAACCTAGAAAGATTCCTTCATCAGCCCGGGGGTCAAATTTAACCAATTGATCTTTAGTGTTTAATATGAAGCATTTACAACCAAAGGCCTTGAGATGACCAACCTTGGGCTTGCGCCCCTTCCAAAGTTCATAAGGAGTTTTGTTCAGAACTGGGCAAATTAAAACCATATTTAGAATGTAACAAGCTGTGTTAATAGCCTCTCCCCAAAAATACTTTGGCAGATTGTTATCACTCAGCACAGAATGACCAATCTCTTCCATAGTGCAATTCTTTTTCTCAACAACCCTATTTTACTGAGGTGTATGAGGATAAGAAAAATTGTGGTCAATACCATGCTTAGAACAAAATTCCTCAAACTGCCTATTTTTGAATTCTCTTCCATAGTCACTATGGATTCTATTAATTTTATGGTCTTTTTCATTCATGATCCGGGTAGCCAACCTAGAGAATGATTCAAATGTCTCATCCTTGCTTGCTAGCAAGACAATCCAAGTGAACCTGGTCAGATAATCTACAACCACAAGGGTGTATTCATTCCACCTAGACTTGTTGGTACATCAGGCCCAAACAAATCCATGTGTGGAAGATCAAGGGGATGAGAAGCAGATATATTAGCTAATGATTTAAAGGTCTTCCTAAATTGTTTCCCAAGTTGGCATACTGAGTAGAGTCTATATTTTTCAAAGGCTAGATTGGGTAATCCCTCAAGAAGTTAATTTCTAACTAGTTTGGACAGATTGGTCATATTGATATGTCCTAACCTTCTGTGCCATAGCCATGAGTTTTCATCCTTAGAAACTAAGCATATATCATTGGAGCCGGGGGATAAATCAAACATATAACATTATTAATTCTAAGAGCATAAAGAATAGTTTGGCTAGAGTTACCATCAATGACTAAGCAGCCCGGTGAGTTAAATATCACTTTCCTGCCTTTGTCACACAGCTGAGCAATGCTTAGCAAGTTGAACTTTAGGCCTTTTACTAGAGACACATTATCAATTGAAGGCTTGACTCCTACGGTGCCATTGCCAACAATCTTTCCCTTTTTGTTGTCTCCAAAATAGACACTTCCATTTCTTCTTTACTCCAATGTGATGAACTGATTTTCATCACCTGTCATATGCCTTAAGCATCCACTATCCAAATACCACATTCTTCTATCATTAGTGGATCTCAGGCTCACCTGCAAAATAATTAAGTTTTCTTAGGTACCCATGGCTTTTTCTGGCTGGGTCCTCCCTTATTAGTGGTGGTCATCCTTAACTAGTCATACTCATCATAGTAACCATTTTTGTGCCTACACATGACTGTAGCATGTCCTGGCTTACCATAAAAATTACAAGCGGCCTTAGGATTAGGCCTGCTTACTTTACTCTTTTGAGAAACTTGCTCAGAGTGGTGAGTGCGGTTACTCTGAGTATTCCTGCTAGGTTGAGAAGGGACCCGCACCTTTTTCAAAGCTGTTAATTCAATAGCTAGCTCATCTAATCTCTAAGTGAGTTTGCTGTTATATCCATTTTGGTACTCAGCTTTTTCCATTAGGTATAGGATGTCAAGTGAGGTAGAAGAATTAACATCTTCTAGATCATCATAGCTCCTCTGAAGTACTTTGATGTATTTGGTTGACTTCTTAGTCATATTAATAACATCATTAAGTACTATGGCAAGCTCATCTGAAGACAAAGGTGGTTTAGAATTTACCTTAGAGTGAATTCCTTTATCTTTGCTTTGGTCAGCTGATTGTCTGCCAGCAAAAGTAGTGAGTTGGTCAGCTGACTTTGAGTGAACTAGATCATCCTTAGCCATGAGACACACATTGGCAAAATCTTGTGCCCCTTCGTCTGAAGATGATGACTCTTATTCAGAGTCACTCCAGGTAGCAGCAAGGGCTTTCTTACTCTTCTTCTTCTCAAACTTATCCTTCTTGGCCTTAGGAAAGCTAGACTGAATATGCCTTTTTTCACCACATTCAAAGCATTTGATATCTTTGTTATGCTCTTTGTTATACTCCTTTCGTGTTCTATCATCTGGTCCCTTGTTATACTTACCTGTCTTTCTAAACTTTTGAAAGTTCTTATCTTTTCCCAAATATCTCCTAAAATTTTTGGGATATCCTTCCTCAGAGGTATCTTCTTCATCATCATCATAAGCTCTCAGAACAACAGCTCTGCTAGAGCTCTCTTTTTCTTTGGACCTATACTTCTTGGGCTCATCTTTATATTGCTTCAAAGACATCTCATGAGTCAGCAGAGTTCCAATCAGCTTATCAAACTTATAGGTCTTTAAATCATGAGCCTCTTCAATAGCACTCTTCTTGGCTTCCCAATCTTGAGTCAAGCTTCTAAGGATCTTCTTGACAGTCTCTTCTTCTGTGAAGGTCTTGCCAAGTCTTTTCAGCTCATTGACTATATTCATGAACCTGGTGTTTATGCTAGAAATATCCTCCTTGGGCTTCATGTGAAACCATTCATAATCCCTCATAAGGATATTGATCTTGGACTCTTTCACCATGTTAGTACCTTTATAAGTTACTTCTAACTTCTTCCATATCTCTTTGGCTATCTCGCATCCTGAAACGCGATTGAACTCAGTAGCATTAAGAGTACAGTGAAGATAGTTGATAGCAGTTGTATTTTCTTTTAGTCTGGGTAAGTCCTGATTATCCCATTCAGTAGAGTACTTGTCAACTCGTACTCCATTCTTCATATATGATGGAACATACGACCCTTCTATAATAAGCATGCATACTCTGGGACTGAATGAAATTAGTCATTCTGTTCTTCCACTAAGTATAATTAATGCTCTCCATTGAACATTGGAGGCCTGGTGACTGACATGCCTTCAGGAAGAATATAAGCTTGGGCCCTTCTACTGAATTCTCCTTTATACGCCATGGTCTTTATCTCAAAGATTGTGAAATATGTGAAATGAGAACTGCTTTAATACTATTTGTTGGTCCTCATGCATATACTCACTGAGTCAGAGGGGGGGGGGTGAATGACTCACTCAAGAACTAGTGAAACTTTTTTATGATAATTACTTACTCTGCTGTGTGAGGTGAGCTCACTGAGTGAAAACCTGGAAAATGTAGTAAAGTAAAGAACACTAAGATTTTTATACTGGTTTGGTAATTGTGCTTACATCCAGTTCTGAGAGAGTGTCTCGACTTTAATCCACTAATCTCAACTCCTTTACCCTAGACGGATAAGCCTTTCACAAATTCCCTAATTACAGTAAGTACCCTCCAAACTGCAATCGCTCACCTGCTGACTAGAATACCCTCTTATATCAGCAACTCATAGAGAGTCTAAATAAGAGTTGGATTCAACTTATAAAAATATGGATCCAATCACAAATGATCTAATATTATAATTGATTGATCTAATCTATCCTCTCTTGTTCTAAAGCAGATTCTAGCTGAGTTGTGCTTTCTTGCTTGAACTTCTTTAAAGCATGGATTTTGACAGAGTTTAGCTTCTTGAGAAATTCAGGTCTAATCACCAAGTTCTAACGCTTGCCTTCTTACTCCTTTTATAGTTGGATTGAGAAAGTAGCCATTGAACTTATCTTGGCATCTTCTAAAGTTGATAGCTCAATAATTCACCCATTGCTTCTTCAAATCGATTAGTTAAGAGATAGAATTGCACCGTTGTGAAATATATTTCAATCCATTAGATTGAAATTCAAGCTTTAATTTGAATTCTTTTTCTTTTGATGCCAGTCTTCCGTTAGAGAGAACTTGCACTGACTTGCCATGTGTCTTCATCCCATCCCCTCTAGTATTCTGACATGTTGCAAAGTGTGCGATACAAGGTTGGTAGATCTGCAGAATTGGCCAAAGTGGCAAATGACTTATTGCAGCTTTGCATTGGAAGACTTTGTCATTTTCTTCATAATTCTGAGTCTTGCTAAGGCATTAATTCTTTTTGTCTTTGTCTCATTAATGTTCCTACAAAAAGCAACATTAAAAGGATAGATACCTTTTTACCTTTAATGGTAAAGTCATCAACATTGACAGACTTAAGGTAACTCAGAGGAAAATATAAATTGTAAAGCACAAAGCTAAAATAAAATCTAAATATCAAGAGATGAGTGAATATTACTAAGTCACCGACTAAGTAGATACTCAGCCCAGAAATAGCTCAGAGTTAAACTAAATAGCTAGGTCAGTGGAGACTTGAAATTCTACCCTTGATTTTACAAATTCCCTTAAAACCATAGACTATTCATTTTAATTTCATTATTGATTTAATTATCCCTTTCTTAACTTAATTGTTATGATAAAAACTTAAGCACTACTGAGTCATCAGATGCTTGCGTTGTGATTGATCTTTTGAGCTAAGAATCTTCTTTAAAATATTTCTTGATGACCCTTTCTTCTAATTTTAGCCTTCTATGGATTAGATTGATAAAAACTTTGTTCTTCTGAGCGCTTCATCATCAATCCTTCTTTCATAGCCTCTGAGAATTTAGCTTCTGCCTCTAGAGTGATGCAGTTGATTTATCCTCTGAAGATGCAGTTTTGAGTTGTCCTTTTTTATAGCTTTTAGAAAACTATAACTCTTGTTGGCATAGGATATAATTTTTGTATCGACATTTAAAAGTACAATTAGTTATTGGACTCATAAGCACTTATTTTATTTATCATAATAGAGTTAATAATGTGTTAATGTGTAGTTCATTATAAGCACATTCAAGATCTAAGTTTATTACAAAATGTTAATTAATCTAGGCCAGCTATAACTTCTTTTGCCTTTTCCTTTCTCCCACTTTTTGATATCATTAAAAGGGTAGTCAATTAGTATAAGGGTTATAGTTGATTCTGATCTAACCATGTTCTTTTCCCAGATTTTTGATGTCTTATGAAATATGGTAGACCCAACTTCTTCGCTCTGCAGTACTTTTTGACTATGCTGGGAGCTTCTTTGAGGTGATCTATATAAGTGTGAACAGTATTTGAGTTGATGTTCTGGGTGGCATTATACTCTTGAAGTTCTTTCTTCCACTTTCATTGATGTACTTCTTCAATCCTCTATAGATGGTGTAGATCCCTTGTTGTCTCCAAATGCATCCTTCTAAGATGTGCTTGTTAAAGCCTTTAAGAGAAACTATGATTCTTGGTTCTGATTTTATGGATAGCTGATTCATCTTCATCTGAATGACATCAATATCTGCTTTAATTTGTGTATATGACTTAACAATTGCTTTTTATTTGTGAAGGTGAGATTCTTCCAATGCTTTGGTTATATTGCCTTCTGAACAATTGCTAATTCAGCTTTATTAGACCTTGAGTAGTCTTCTGATAATTACTGCTGAGATTTTTGCAGAAGATTGGAAGAGATTTCTTGATCTCTTTGATTTCCTCAGAGGATGTAACGCTCATTCTTAGTCTTTCCATGTTGCTATTTTCAATCCATTTCTCAAATTTCAACTGTATGAACTCGGAATTGATGGATTCAAAGGCTTTATGAGCAACATCTTTCACTTTTTCCCTTGCCTAAGTTGTATTATACTCTAGATTAGCTCCAAAAGTTTGCATAATATCAGCTTGCTAATTTTTAACCCTTCTCATTTTCTTCTTGATTTCCTTCTGCTGAGCATGGAGAAGCTTGTTTGTTTAATCAGCCTTTTCATTCATGACTGCAGAAGTGGCTACAAACTCAACCATAGATTCTAGATTTTTCATCTAAGTTGGTAGTATGTCATGTGGTAATTTTATTTGCATATTTTGCACTGATGGAATTTCCTTCATCTTCTCTTATATCCCTACTACGTGATTTCTAAGCTTCATGCATAAAGAGATTAAGTCAAGATTAGTTCTATTTGGCTGAGATTTCAAAATACTATCCTGGATCTTCAGAAGTAGGCTAATAATTTTATTGTGTTGCCTTGCTATAATATTTAGGATATATACATCTTCTTCCTTGGAGTCTTCTTTGTTACTATCCTTTCATTATCTATTGAGAAAATTTTCTTTCATGGCTTATGAGCATTTTCTTTCTTCCTTTTCTTAGATGCAGAGTCTGATGGACTCTAAGAATTTCCTGGTGAGCTAAGATCTCCTTCTAGCATTTTAGTCATGTCACCCTTAGACATATTTTGCAATCTATCTTCATTAGGACTCACATGATCTTATTTTCTTACAACCTCTACTTCCTCAATGGTTTGTAATGAAACCAATTGAGTTGATTGTACTTCCTCATTCATCCCCTTGGATTGGATAGTAGTCCATTCCAAGTTAACTTGGTTTTAGCAACTAAAACTTCATCAATAGTTGGTGCTACTGAATCGCAATTATTATTACCAATAATTTTCTCAGCTGCACTAGCTTCATTGACCTTCTTGGAGTTTGCAACCTCAGCTCCCTTGTAGACTTCAATGGCTTCTTGCTGAAGTTTTTCAACTTCAATAATTGCTTCCTAGGATAATGGTTGTTCATTTTCAACATTTACTTCATCCACGACCATTCGAACAATGTGGACAGCTTGTGCCAAATGATTAGGAAAAGGTGGTGGAGGTGGAGTTTTAGGTGGGGAGTGGTTAGGTGTTTTGGGTTCTGGTGAGGAACTTTTGAAAGGCTCTCTATTGGGTGAGGATGGTGGTGTTTTAATCCAGGTGGTTGGATTTGCAACTACTGGAGATGGCACTGATTTTTTGTTTAGAGATCCAAAAATCTCAAGCATGTTCAAATGTTCTGTTGTAGGTTTAGAGTAGGAGTAATCTCCTGTTTCCATTTGAGGGTTGGTTCTCCTTGCCATGAGCAGATCTCTCTCCTCCCTTGCTCTTTGGATTTTTTCTCCAACCTTAGTCTCTAACGCTCAACAATGTTGTTTGAGTCTTTTGTTTCAATTTAGTTTTAAGGAGTGTTTTCCTCATTTTCAGATTCCTCTTCTTCTTCTTCTTCTTCCTCAGATATCTCTTTTACGACTACTCCTTATATCTTCTCAGTAATCTCCTCATGAGTAGGAGGTTTTCTCTTGTATATCCCTATAAGCTCAACTTCGCTTTTCTCAGTATGGATGTTGAAAGTTGCTTCTTTCTTTTCCACTAGCACTCTTCATGCTTGTGAATTCCCTTCTTCTTTACCTTCACTTTGCTAAGCTCAATAGCTAGCTTCAATTGATGTTCATCCTCAGCTTCATTCTAAGGTTCCTCTTATCTAAGATTCACAACATCTTTTCTCATTGTGCCCTTTGTTCTCCTTTCCTCCTTCTAAATTGTCTTCTTATTCCCAGATCCACTCTCTTTAATTAATTTTTATGAATAATCTTTTCTCAAAGAGATAAGATTCATTTTGTCACCTTCTTTCTCAAACTCGCTGCTAGATGATATGACAATCTTCTACTTTGGCATTCTTTTGAGAATTTTCCTTTCAAAGCTCATTAGCTCCCTCTAAGAGAATTCAGTAGGCTCCTCTTTTACTGGATTCATCTTTTTCTTAGAAGCATTTTGATTGCCTCCATTTAAGATTCCAATCATGCTGACCTAATTTGTTCTTAAAGTTTCTCATGTTTTCTCCCTTCCTGTATTCCTCTTCTCCTATGTCTGGTCAGAGGTTCTGAAACTGATGACTAACTTAATCCTGTAAGGAACTTTCCCTCAAAGGCTATAATGGTTTTGCTCTGTTCCATTCCTTCTTGATCTTGAGCCCAAAGAAGTTTAATCTGGCTATGTTGGCTTCGTACTTCTTTTCTTCAAATCCAAAATCCACTTTAACTTCTCTTAGGATTTTGGTAATTAGGCCTCCCATACTGTACTTATTTCTTTTCATGTGCTGAAGGATGAGAATTGGAAGATTGATCTTCCTTTTCTGAACTAGAAACTGAAGAGTGCAGTGTTATGTAGTGGACATGATATGCTGATCATGGTGCTTTTGTAACAACACTTTTGCCATGGCATATTGCACATATATGTTAGTCTTGCCCATGTAGTAAGACAACTTCTTTCCAACCCTGTCGTGTGGGAGTCCATATTCTCGGTCATACTCCAGATGAGGCTTAACATAATTTCTCATTTCTCTAATGACTATCCTAATATTAGGTGGCCTTTGAACACTTAAGATGATCTCTGGAGCCACTAATATTATTATTCCTCTTAATTTTATAAAAATTATGCCCAGATTCAATATCGATTCTAGCATATTACTATAGAACTCAATGACTAACCCTAGACATGTTAGTTCAGTCATTTATACCCATCTCTTCATTTCTTGGGTTTGAATAATTTATGAGAAGGGAGAGTTGATACAAGGTATCTGTTAGAGAATGAGGGTTGAGGATCAATTTTTGAAGGGTTGTTCTTGAATAAAATATGTTTGATTTGAGCTTGGGACTTTTGAGAATTCACCATGACTGATCTTTTGAGAGAACAGTTGCAGGGGTTTAGGTAAGGGTTTTTGAAAAGTACGAAGGTGATGAAGTTGATCAGGTTTTATAAACTTAAGTGAGAAGTTTGAGGGCATTTTGGTCTTCTTTCACCTTTACCATTATGATTTTGCCATAAATCGTTTGTCATTGATAATTGGCTTCATGGCATGATTAACAGTTGTTATGTGAACCATTTTTATCCTTTTACCATTGTTATATTACACCTTTTGATTTAACCGCATTTTAAAATTCAAAATTTTGTTGCAGGTGATCACTAGTGCAGGGTGGCATGTGTTAAGCGGTGAATCTCTCTTATATATGTCCTCTGAGACTTGCTTTAGCTTGATATGTCTCCTTCTGAGGTTTATTTTCTTCTTTTGATGATTTTTAGTAAGCCATCAAAAATGGTACCTTGAGAATTTGTGAGATGTTCACATATCTTAGGCCTTTCTTCTTGGTTTAGCTAAAGACATCTTGACACCCATACTTTCTTTAGAATCTTCTTTTGCTTCTGTTGTTGAATCTTCTTCTGAGTGATTTCCGTCGCCTTTTGATATTTCTCCATAGTCTTGTGGCATTGGTTCTGAGACATTTTGACATTCTTTCTCAAAGCTTGTTCTTTAGAATCAGGATTCAAAATGCACTTTTCAAATCCTTCAAGCAAATCATCCTTTCCCTGAAAGTTTCTTGCTAGGATATCAATCTCTTGTGTAATGGTATCATCATCTTCTTTAAGGTATTTTGCCCTTATCTACAGCTTTAACATTTTCCTCGCATTTCCTTGTTCTATAGCTTGTGTCTCCTTCAAAATAAGCTTAATATCAATAGTTTGTAGCAAATCATATGTTTTTACCTCTGAGAAGTATTCTTCTTTTGAGGTAGAGGTGTCCTTAGCCATAAGACACACATAGGCTTCGTCTTCTGAGTCATCTTCAATAGATTCTCCTTCTTCATCGCTCTAGATAAAGGAAGATTTCATCTTGTTATGAAACTTTTCTTAAATTGATCTTTTTTTGACTTTATTCTTCTGGAGGTGGTTCCCTTTGAGGTTTCTTCATTTCTCACCAATTTTCTTTCGAAGAGTTGGATGAGATTCTTCATCTCCTCATCTTATGAGGATTCTCCATGGAGGGCTATTATCTCCTTTTCTTTGCTTTTGGATATCTTTTTCACTTCATAAGATTGTAGAGACATCTCATGTATGATCAAGGATCCCATTATCTCATCTAGCTTAAAGTGGAGAGATTTTGAGCTTCCTCAATAGTTGTCTTCTTTGTCTCCCATGATCTGGTGAGACTTCTAAAGATCTTTTTCACCATTTCCTCCTTTGTGAATCCTTTTCCCATTCTCTTTAATTCATTTACAATATTTGTGAATCTTGAGTTCATGATGGTTATTAATTCACTATCTTCCATTTTGAACAGCTTATAATCCCTCAGCTTCTGGTTGATTCTGGATTCCTTCACCTTGTCATTATCTTCATAGGTGGTATGAGCTGACGACCCACGATCCCCCCACCTATACGGTAATCTTTAATGCTCTTCACCGTGGGACAGAGAAACAACGAGCGCTGTGAAGCATCCTAAGGGATGATCCTTATTTTAGCTTGATGAAGATGGATAATGAAGGCGATGTTGAAGTTGAAATTTAGTCCGATTAATGTGTTAAGGGATACGAGACTTAGAATCCCGTATTTTAAGATAGAGTCGTCACCCAGTTAAGCTCCATCGGGAATTTGGGTATGATACTCCCACCGGGTGGTTGGATTGTACCTTAAAACAAAGATTCTAGGTTCGGATGATGTTGCTTACTTTTCAATTTTTAAATCAAGCCGATTATATTTTAATAAACGTGACCTTAGTTCTTATGTGATTTAATCCGATTATTATTTGGTGTTTTCGGTTTATATGCCATACATCATACGGAAAGCGATAAATAAACAAAGCAAGAAGATAAAATTATTACAAGACTTTACGAATACCTATACATTTTTCTAATGCAAGAAAATAAATAAAGCAATAAATAAATAAACGGGTGAAACCGAGTTTTAACCGAGCTTACCGGCTCGGACCCGGCTCCAAATGAGGCAATAGAAATATATGGGACTAATCATAAATAAAGCATAAGTAAATAAATACGGAAAATAAACAAATAGCATGAAGAAAAATGTATTTTTGGATTTTTCGGGATAAAAGCATAGTTTTTGGTTGTTAATTAATTATCTAAGCAACCTAAAAAGGTAAAACAAATTAACTAAACATCCTAAAATTAGATTTAATATATTCAAAATATTTTTGAGACTTTTAGTTGGTGGAAAACGATTTATTAAGATTGATTTAGTTAAAAACGCCATTTTTAAGCCATTAAAATGCATATTAAATCAAATAAAAAATAAAATAAAATCTAAAACAGAATAAAATAAAATAAAAACAGTTTCAGATTATTCATAAACTTTTGGAAATTTTTCGGGTTGAAATCGGGGTAAAAAATGCAAGAAAACGGCGAAAAAGGGCTAAAAACAGCTTTTAGCGGCAAAGGGCTTTGGTGACAACCCTGACCGCCACTGCTATAGCCTTGGCCGCTATAGTGGCAGCGGTGAAGGCTATAGCGGCAGCGGTCAAGGCTGTCACTATAGCCTTGGCCGCGCCAAACCATTTTTAAGGGGGATACCGGTGTTTTTGCATCCATAAACTCGAAATCATTGAAGTTTTAAGTCGTAATCAACTATATTTCAATAGATCTAGACTTAAAATATTAAAATAATGTTGATTCTATGGATAGAGGTGAAGGCTATCCCAATAGAGGTCGGATTATTTTTCGATAGTTTTCCAAGAACACCAAGGAAAAACCAAGAAACAACACCAAAAGCAGTAAGAACAACAACAAAAGACAATAAAATGAAGTAAAAGATCAAGGGAACTCAGTTTTGTTACCTCTAGGATGTGAATCTAACTCAGGAGGAATCAGACATTTGGCAAGCTTTTGATGATTTTCCGATGGAATGGCGACGAAAATAGCGATGAAACTATTGATAGATTATTTGGTGGTATTTGAGGAAAAGTCTCTAAAACCCTGTTTAATCCATTTTAACCTATGATTTCTAATTGATTTTAGTGTTTAAGCTACGAGATCAAGCCTAAGAACAACTAAGAATCAAGATTAGAGAGGATTAAACCTGGATTCTATTCTTTTCTTAAGCTTTCTCTCTCTATTCTTGCCTTTCTCTCTCTTATTCCTGATTTTTCTCTCCAAAATGATTTCTCAATTCTAAATTTGGAGAAAAAGTCCACTAAACTCTCTCTTGAATTGGTTTAAATACT
Organism: Euphorbia pulcherrima; assembly: GCA_947683365.1. NCBI lineage: Eukaryota > Viridiplantae > Streptophyta > Magnoliopsida > Malpighiales > Euphorbiaceae > Euphorbia > Euphorbia pulcherrima. The sequence continues at coordinate 41,660,727 of CANTUS010000009.1, forward strand.
CTCACACACAAAAATCCACTGACTTAGGCAAAATTTCGGGAAAAATATGTGGCCAAATCGTAAGAGGAGAGAGAGGACGAGGTGGCACAGCCTGAACAGGCCGTGCCAAGGCCAACGCCATCGTCACGGCGATGACCGCCATAGGAGCAGCGGTCACCACCGTGACAGCAACATGTAGTGGCAGTGGTTGCTGCCACAATGGCGGGGGTGGCCACCCTGGTGGCGGTGGTAGCAAAAAGGAGGGCTCCTAGGGTTGCTAGGGTTTTAGGTAATTAAGGTTAGGGTTTGGTTTGGGTTAATTAGGGTTTTGGTGGATTGGGGTTTAGGTAGGGTTTTGGTGGATTGGGGTTTAGGTAGGGTTTTGGTTGATTAGGGTTTTATAGGGCAATTAGGGCAGATTTAGGGTTTTTACTTCTAACGCTTATATATTTCACTACAGTTATCCGATTAAGGCGATTCTTGACATTTCAAAAATCTTGCAGGGTAAAAAATCAAATGATTTAAACAAGACTTGCTGAAAATGTTTGGATCTTATAGAAAATTGTGAAACAAATTACTGCACGTGAGCAAAAGGAAATGGCTAATTCTAAATGCATACGAATGATATTTAAGCGCTGCCAAAGGTCCAAAATCACCAAAAATGTACTTGCCAAATGTGATTCAAACTTTTAAGAATAGAATAACTAGACTGTATGAGGTCAGAGCCACAAGTCATCATCGTTCCAAGGGTCATCGAAAAGCCCGTGCTCACAGGCTGCCCCTCGGGAGATTACCACTTGGCGAGCCAGGTGTGATCTCCTGAATGAGCAAGGGATAGAGGGTTATACCTGAGATGCGGATTCTTGAACCGGTTGTCTTCTGGGGTTGCCATCAACAGACTTATCAAGAACAAAATTCTGACTTGGATGATTTGATTGGGTTTACCTGTCAAGAGAGACTTGAGGTTTGCCAAGTGCGGGCTTGGTCTTTTGAGATTTTCTAAGCATGGGCTTGGGCTTTTGAGGTTTGCCAAGCATGGGCTTGGGCTTTTGATGGGTTACCAAGCACAGGCTTGGGCTTTTGAGGTTTTGCCAAGCATGGGCCTGGGCTTTTGAGGGTTTGCCAAGCACGGGCTTGGGCTTTTTAAGGTTTTGCCAAGCACGAGCTTGGGCTTTTGAGGTTTGTCAAGCATCAGGTTGGGCTTTTGAGGTTTGCTAAGCATGGGCTTGGGCTTTTTACGGATTTCCAAGCATGGGCTTGGGCTTTTGATGGGTTGCCAAGCACAAGCTTAAGCTTTTGAGGTTTTGCCAAGCATAGGCCTGGGCTTTTGAGGGCTTTGCCAAGCATTGGCTTGGGCTTTTGAGGGTTTTGCCAAGCACGGGCTTGGATTTTTGAGGGTTTTGCCAAGCACAGGCTTGGGCTTTTGAGTGTTTTGCCAAGCACGGGCTTGGGCTTTTGAGGGTTTTGCCAAGTATGGGCTTAGGCTTTTGAGGGTTTGCCAAGCACGGGCTTGGGCTTTTGAGGGTTTTGCCAAGCATGGGCTTGCGCTTTTGAGGTTTTGGATTCTCGGATTGGTAGGTTGCATCGAGGTGCCCCTGGAGATTCGGGAGTTTACGGAGAGACGCCCCGTAAGGATCGCCGTACAACGTACCTATCAAGGTAGTGTTGAAGCATTAGTAAGCCATATAAATTGCATTTTTTATTGCTTAGTTGATTTTGTGGAACAAAAATTTTTGCCCCTTCAATTTAGTAATAAAAATGGAATATGCAATATAAATTGAGTTTAGGAATATCTGGGGTTTGGAAAGAAATAACCGATCGGAGAGCTTTGCCCCTTGCTAAAAGGAATATTCCAGAGAATATTCTATACAATAGAAGACAAAAAGGAATATATTCCTTTTCTTTTTTTCTTTCCTTTTTACTTCTTTCTTTTCCCGTTTTCATTTCAAATTTTGCAACTTTTCTTTATTCCATTTCCGTTCTTTCTCTTCTTTCCATTTCCATTCTTTGACTCCCATTCCATACAGCCATGAATGGGCTCGGTTTCTTTGAGTTGTCGAGCCAAAATGATCAAGAAGGGATCCGGTCCTTACACGTGACTAGCCATAGTTTGCGCGCTCTTTCGATCGTCCAAGCGTATGGACTTTGCCAAGCAGATAAGTATTTAGGGTATACTCCTTACTCGCAACCCCGGATGTACACAGATTTGAGTGGGTACGCCTCGACTCTTCAGGTAATACTCCAAAACCCGATCAAAATTCAGATTTTGCACTTTATGTTAATGGCCTAACTTTGAATTCTTAGGCATTTAGGCTTCGATTTTTGCTGAAATTGTTGGTAAATAGGGTTTAGAACTGCTTTAGGATTGTTTAGGAACTAATTTGGCTTGATTTGGACTGAGATTTGGGTTAAATTTTGGATTTTAGGGAGCGAGCAAAGTCGGGGGGCGGCTTAAGGCTGACGCTGCTATCACCGCTATAAGGGCAGCAGTCACCGCTGCTGCTATAGCAGTGAATGCCATCACGACAGCGATGAACGCTGCTGTGATGGTGGCGGCAACGACGGCAGTGAAGCTGTCACCGGCGAGCCCAAAAAAATTCTCGGAGAGTGCTACCCAAGCTGATTTTTCATCTTGAATTTGATTTTGATGTCAAAATTCAGTTTCGAGGGGATTTAGGGGCTGAAAATTGGCTTTGTTTTGTTTAATTTACATAATTAACTTTCGCTTTGCCTTTTTGGTGCTAATTCTTGACATTAAAATTCTGTAGACCCATCACTGCAAGACGATGGGGTCTATGAGCTGGTGCACCAAATGGTGGATCAAGATAAAAGCTAGGGTTCGAGCAACCCGAGACTTTTCATTAGTTGAGGTGATTACGGACATGGGTTTGGTGCCATTACTTAAGGCTTTGCTGATGGGGAATAAGCCTATGAGCCAGACCATTATGGCATGCTTGGTTGAAAGGTGGAGCGAGACCACCCATACATTTCATTTATCAGTCGGGGAGTTGACCATCATCCCTTCTGATGTAGCAGCAATGGGTTCCGATGGGGAGGGCGAGTGATTCATTTTGACTTATATCTTGACCATTTCCATGATCGACCGCTTCCCGGGCTCGAGTAGAGGTGCTCCTCAGGGTCTCTACCCTAAAGAAAGAGAGGCTCAAGTATGCCACACTTGAGACATATTGGACCTACGAGACCGATATTAGTGGCGACCAGCTGATTCAGTATTTGCGGTCCTTCGTTATCACCTTGCTGACCACCCTATTCTTCCCTACTTCCTCGAGCGTGGTTACCATGGGCTTACTTAGTGCTTTTGAGGACATGACCACTTTTCAGGAGTGGAATTGTCCTCGAGCCATACTTGGACAGATGTATTTTGCCCTTGACTGCTCGTCTCATAGAGACATTGGCGAGTTCAAGGCTGGGGCCTTTTGGATTCAGGTTAGGAATTCCACCCACTGGAAAATCTAAAATAATTATGCTGGTTGTGCACTAACTTTATCATTCTTTTTGCAGGTATGGACGTATACCTATAGAGTTATCCCGCCACCTGGGTTGGACGGTCAGCCCACAGACAGTTCCCACTGCATAGCCCGGTGGATGGTAGGGTGGAAGGATAAGGACACCCACGGGCATGCCTGGTATAGGGATTATCTGAGGCAGCTTCGCCAACACTAGGTAATAAGATCTATTCCTGAACATTTAATTTGAGCATTTAGTCCAAAACTGTATGGACACAAGGAGAGATACTTACAGTGATTTATTGTTATTTTTTAGCTCAACATAGAGCCATAGAGGAGCCTGCTATACTATAACCATATCAGAGAGATCTAGGGAGGAGCTAATGGTCGATGCGGGGTTGATGGCTGGCGCTTCATGCTAGAGTGCCCTCGGAGCCTAGAGTGGTACTTCGTGGAGCGCATCCGGAGGTGGAGGACTAGCATTACCCTATTGAGGAAAGTCCTGCTCGATATACCAGTGGGTATATTCTGGCCCTAGCTTATGCCCGCGAGAGATCATACATGGATGGTGTCCAGGAGAGAGTGTCCTCACTTAGATGAGACTATGTCGCTTACCTCGACCGGCTTATTCCTGCCTACTAGAGGTTGGACCCAATGGATAAGCATGAGGATTTTGGAGATAATGGCATAGTGACCGAGGGTAGCGATGGGTATGGCGGGGATGGTGATCCCTCCTCGGATGGCGAGGGTGGTGGCATAGCCATGGATCAGGATGATGTGCCTTTCGATGCTGAGGATCTCGTCAGTCCGGGATTTTTCTTCCCCCGATAGAAGAAGGTACAACTTGACTACCGAGGATTCACTTCAACTTTCTATTATCTCACTGCTTGATTGACATTTTACTTGCTCTTTTTCAGGCTTCCCGCAAGAAGAGGAGAGGGACCAGCGGTGCTGGCTGTAGTGGCCTGGGAGACACTTTACAGGGGCTATAGGTCTGGCCTGAGATGGCTTCCATGGAGATACCTAATGCTAGGGGGATTCCATCCTACGAATTTGTCCAGGGGGTCCTGGGGAATGCCATAGAGCGAGAGCTACGGGGTTTTGAGCCAGCCAAGGGTGCGCGAGGTTAAGCGCATCGAGGAGACCACTATGCCCATTTTATTCACTCCTCTTAATACCACACATGTAAGTACTTTTCTGATTATGATATACTACTACTTGGCTATAGTGATCGGTCTGATTTTATTTCTGACTTGCAGGTGCTTGCCTCTGAGGCCGAGCGCATATCTTGAGGATATTTTTCAGTGCGGGACATGGTCTTAGCCTAGGATTCCATTTTCGGGGTAATTTATATCTTTCATCACTTCCTGCAAGAAACAAATATAATAACATATATAAATATTATGAATGTATGCATGATGCATGATTTATCGGAGCTGATCATTTTTGTGGTTGCTGATGTGCAGGTTTTCATCGCTATGGAGCAAGATCGGGTTCGGGCTAGTGAGGAGGGTCGAGTGCACGCTGAGTGGGAGGTAGCAGAATATCAGGGCTAGATGGCTGAATATCAGGCTAAATGGCATTCGAGAGATCTCAGTATATGCAGGAGAGGGCCTCGCATGCTCGGGATATGGCGCGGATCAACGACCAGGTTCAGAGGCTGCAGATTTAGAGGGATGATCATGAGGCCTAGCTCAAGGGGTAAGGCTGAGGCACAGGTGTGGATATAGGAGGAGATGGTCGGGGTTTCATGGCTGATGCGAGGCAATCTGGATCCTCGGGACATATTCACGATGCTACAGGGATGAGGAAGATATCTTTCTCGCAATCCGTAGATTGCCCTGAGTTTTCATCTAAGCCCATATCATCTCGCACTCTTATAGGGGACACTACAGAAGGTGAGCGGAGTGAGGATGACGACGGGACATGATACATTCGATTCAATTATGATGGGGAGGATTGGCAGATGCTAGACTAGTACACTTCTGCACTCTCTCACTACCCATCAGATACCTTATCTTTTCTTTTCTTATTTTATTTTGGCATTTGCTTGAGACATTGGGGATTTGATACTTTGGTTGCTTTATTTGGTTTGACCGATGTGATTGCTTGCTTGCATTGATTACTTTGTTTGTTTTTATTTATTTACTAGATGGATGCTAGGCGTGATAGATATTTGACCAGGGAAAAGAATGCACGGAAGTGTCTTACGGTATAGGAAAAACAAGAATGCCCCTGGCGGAGAATTATCATTTTTCTACACACCCTCTTGCTTGCATAAACAATTATTGACTTGAGCGAATCAGAGATAGGTGGGAGCATGAAATGAATTTTAAGGTTTCGGATGATAAACAGCTAGACGCTATCACTACTAATGAATTCTACCAAGGATGGTTTTAGAAGATTAGGATACTGAGGAATCAAGATGCTCGGTTGCAGTCATAACTTGAGCGGACACGGGCGGAGGACGAATTTGAGTCCTTCAAATCTAGTAGACCGGCGAACATATTCATGCATTCTGGTGCTGATGGCAATGATGCAAATATCTCGATGTGATCGATGGAAGTCGGTAATCTTTGTTCTAATTGTCTTAATTTTTGCATAGACCTAGACATTATATCGGGTCCATCTGACTTGTTCATTTTGCTTTTATATGCTAACTTTTGCCTCGACTGCCCTTTTCGAGTTTTCAATCTAGCGGACTTTCCTGGCTTTTGCATAGACCTCAATTCTTTTCAATCTATCAGGATGTTTGCCTTTTATCTTTGCTTTTGTTTCTTTTGAGGAATTGGGTTCACTGCACAGAACCCTATGTTCGACTTACTTGCAACATTTTGCCTTTTGGGCCCAATATATTCATTCAAGCACAAACAAAAAGGATTCAGTAAAAGTGACATTTTCATTGGTTGAATAAAGTTTGAGTACATGATGATGATAATCATTCTATTGACCCAAACTCTGGTGCTAACTAGCCTATAAAGGTTTTTTAGCGAACACACTCTCGTAGCTCACTTTACCTTGACTTTTGCCTAGACCGTCCTTTCGGGTTTTTGTTCTAGCGGGTTATTCTTGCACCCTAACTTTTGCCTGACTGATTTGCAGAATACCAATCAACGGGGATACACCCTAATTTTTGCACGAGTAGTAGAGGACCACTCATCAGGTGATGGATTTATATATGCTTTTTATATGCCGCTTTTCTGGATTTGATTCTTTTGGTTAGACTTGATAATGCTTCAACCTGATTTTGATTGATAGGGTTTACGAACTCATTATCATTGATAATCATGCCCCTTGGATCGAGTACTTTTCTAGATATGCGAAGCCTTACCGAATCTAGACAGGATTTCCCCCTTTGGGCCGGTGTTGGCAGGCTTTGCTTGCTTTAGAATCAGATCGTTGGCCTTCGACGGATACTCGATGCTTGACTCGATTGTGGGACACCTTCGCCATGATTTTGATACATCTGAAGACTGTTTAAGCTGCTCAGGTTGCGCCTTAGTCCATGGGGGTCTCTTTGATGATGGGTTTAATACGATTCTCAGTTTCGGTTGTCCCACTAGCTCATGGGCAGTGCGGTGAAGATCTACGGGGCTCGGACCTAAATTTTTGATCGATCAGGGGGTGTCCCTTGGGATTGAGACCCCAATAACTGGGATGATGCAATAGGGTAGGCTATGCCGAGTAAGGACTCATTTCTCGAGGAACTTGGCCATCTTCTCGACGGTAATGTCGGTGAAAAGGGTCGACTTCCCTCTATGCTGATGAGGGTCTAATCTTGCCGATATATGCATCCCCCTCTCCGAAAATGGCCAAGGAGGAGAGAAACAGGGAAGGTTTGGAGAGGTGGAAGAGATAGGGTATTAGGAAAAGGCAATGTTGCATGGGGGTGGGATTTTTTTAGAATGGGTGGGCGAAGAAAAGATGAGCCACAACTCTGTGGAAGATAATCCGGTGATGCTCTTCCTCCATATTCGGCTAACACTTCTTCGATAGTTTGCATATAGCTGCGAGGCTGGCGATGGACCGATTGACATATTGAATCTATCCAAAGAAGGGCTGAGCTTCTTTTACTATTTTAGGCATGGAGATGAGATGCTCGGGAACCCAATGACGAACCCTGGGTGCCTAGGATGACTAGGTGAAAGCATTATCATGATCTTTAAGCACTCATTATCTCTCATTTTCTTTCAAAGGTTAGGTCATTAGAATATGGTTACCATTCTAGATTGTCATCTGTACTCAAACTTATTTTAGTTAAAGAAACGTCATGAATAATGAACACATTATGCTTGTGATGAAATGAATGCGTGGACCCATCGGGCGAAACATCAAATAGATAAGCAAAAAGAGAGTCCTTCATTGAATTAAAGTGCCTTAAAGGCAGAATTGTTCACATCTAGATACTAGAAAAAAGAAAATTACATAATAGATACATAGACATCCTCCACAGGCGAAGGGTCTTGAGTTACGGTGCTGGTAGATTAAGCACCCTTGGTAGGTTTCATTGGCTTGTCATCTAGGCCGAGATCCAGAACTTTCATGCGCTTAGCTGATGACTTATCTCCTTTATTCACTATAGGCCTTGCAGGATTCTTGCCTTTGGAAAAGATGGCTCTAATGATATCTTGCGGACCCCTAACTTCCCTTAGTGAGCCAAGAAGCAGGGGTGAATCCTGACGGTTAAGTACTTTTTCGGGCTCAACTATCTTTCCTTCCCTCACTAAATGGCTGACATCTTGAATCAATCTCTGACATTCGTTAGTGCGGTGGCCTCTTTACACATGATACGCATAAAAGTTATGCTTCTCCTCTTCCTTAGGGGGTCTATCCTCGCGAAGGGTTCTGAGGAGGCCGCGCTCCCTTAAGGTGGCTAAGATTACACTGAGGGGTAATTTCCACGGACTTGTAACATTCTCTGGGTTATCTTTGGGAGCTACTACAACTGGTGCCCAAGCGATCGCTCGATCTTGAGGGGAAGGCCCGAGGCATGAGGTCCTTCACACTCTTTGAGCTTTGCTTTTTGACTCTCTACGGTGCTAAAGATTAGGAAATTCTGCAGTAGAGCCTCCATTTCAGGTGTTATACCTGGGGATTGCACAACCTAGTCGCTGGATGAATGGGTCGCTAACCGATGAGCGGGAGCTTCAATTTTAGGTGTCATGCCCGGAGGTTGCATGCGCTGGTCGCTAGAGGGATGAGGTGCACCAAACTGGAATAGTGAAGCAATAGACGAGGGCTCAACTAGAGAGTTAACTTGCAAATTGGTATTGAAGGGGTTTTTCAGGTAAGCAGCCCCCCTCGGAGCAACAATAAACTGAGGAATAGGAAGAGAGGACTTCGGAGGCATTTGAGGTCAAGATAGATTCTTATCTAATTGGAATTGACCGGGTCAGGACTGGATAGGAAAAATTAACCGAACGAGCTGAAACTGATCTGGGGTTATTGGGGTTAACGGAAGCTGGCTCATACTAGTGCGAAAACCAAGCTTGAAGGTATGGTCTGGAGCTTGGGTTGGATAAGCAAATACGGGCAATGGAGATTGCACGATATCCTGACCAAACTGAAATAGGATAGGCGGAGGCTGAGTGGGCTGCTGCACTCACTGAATCAGTTGAATAGAAGACTAAGCCTGAAATGACAGAACCTAAACTGACCCACTTTGAGCGATCTTTGGTTGTCCCTGATATTGAATACCAATCATTGGAATCCTTTAGACATTTCTTTTCTCTTCCAAAATTGTGTGGACCGAATCTTGGATCTGCTCCTAAATTGCATCTCAGAATTGATCGGACCGGAGAAATGCTGATAAAGCATTGGTAATCTTAAAACTTAAAGGAGACTGACCCTGGTCAAGCGGGAGGAAAGGAGGAGAAGAAGAACCCTCGGATGGAACCCTATCCACTGAAGGCAAATCAGACATAGCAGAAAGAAACAGATTCCGGAACTGAGCTTGACACTAAATTAGATGAATATTGAATCTGACGGGAGCGGTGCCTTAGCCTAACTGAGAAGCCGGAAGATGATCAGCCTGAATTGAACCATGAATGAAATGGATGATCATATAATAACCCGAATGATGAATACTATACATACTGGTGGTTTAGAGAGGCAAAGAGTAGAAGAGCTTATGATGCGAAGCTTAACCTTAAAATACGTGAGACATATGAATTCCTCGCTATGCCTAGCAAACTAGGTACGGGTCATCGGGGTTCAAACGATCTCAGGCATTTTGTTAAATTCCCCCTGCAAGTGAGGGGAGAGTAGAGGTAAGTGAAAACCAAAAGTAAAGATCGACCACAGGCGGCCTATGTATGAGCTTTGCATGAATAAGCACAACACAAGTAGCACTCAAAAGCAAATAAACCTCTTCCAACCTTATGACTCCTGTGTAGAGCCAATTTATAGTCTGGGGTTAACTCTAGTGCTAGGAAACGACAAGAGAGTATGCGACCTAAATCTAGATTGTTTTGGTGAACCTACGGGGAAGTTGCTATGGCTAGTTTTATCATGGTTCATAGTCTTAAACTGCTGGTATCGTAAACGAAACTGTAGAGGGGTCTCATTTACCTGGATTCCGTGTAACTCAACCACTCCTTAAATGAGTGCGACCGTGGGAATTACACGTTGGTTGAAATGATTGTTCCAGCCATAAAATATCCCCAATTCCTGGCGGGCATGAGGTATACAAGTGAGCTTCACGGGGGTGATAAAAAGGGCACCTTAAAACTTAGAATCTAACTAAGTGGTGGATCAAAAGGCATAAGAAATAAAGCGTTGATTTAAAAATGATTTAGGCACATCATCAAAATCCTTTAACCAATGATGAAAATGAGAGCGATTTCAAGTTTTAAATTAAAGGAAAATCCCCAGTAGAGTCGCCACTGTGAGCCGACGACCCTCGATCCCCTCGCCCGCACGGTAAGCTTTAATGCTCTTTGGCATGGGGCAGAGAAATAACGAGCGCTGTGAAGCGTGCTAAGGGATGATCCTTATTTTATCTTGATGAAGATGGATAATGAAGGAGATGTTGAAGTTGAAATTTAGTCCGATTAATGTATTAAGGGATACGAGACTTAGAATCCCGTATTTTAAGATAGAGTCACCACCTGGTTAAGCTCCATTGGGAATTTGGGTACGATATTCCCATCGGGTGGTTGGACCGTACCTTAAAACAGAGATTCTAGTTTCGGATGATGTTGCTTACTTTTCAACTTTTAAATCAAGCCGTTTATATTTTAATAAACGTAACCTTAGTTCTTATGCGATTTAATCCGATTATTGTTTGGTGTTTTTGGTTTATATTCCATATATCACATGGAAAGCAATAAATAAACAAAGCAAGAAGATAAAATTATTTCAAGGCTTTACGAATACCTATACATTTTTCTAATGCAAAAAAATAAATAAAGCAATAAATAAATAAACGAACGAAACCGAGTTATAACCGAGCTTACCGACTTGGACCCGGCTCCAAACGAGGCAATATAAATATACGGGACTAATCATAAATAAAGGAGAAGTAAATAAATGCAGAAAATAAACACATAGCATGAAGAAAAACGTATTTTTGGATTTTTCGGGACAAAAGCATAATTTTTGGGTGTTAATTAATTATCTAAGTAATCTAAAAAGGTGAAATAAATTAACTAAACATCCTAAAATTAGATTTAATATATTTAGAATATTTTTGGGATTTTTAGTTGGTGGAAACCGATTTATTTAGGTAAAAATGCCATTTTTAAGCCATTAAAATGCATATTAAATCAAATAAAATATAAAATAAAATATAAAAATAGAATAAAATAAAGTAAAAATAGTTTCAGATTATTCATAAACTTTTAGAAATTTTTCGGTTGAAATCGGGGTAAAAAATGCAAGAAAACGGCGAAAAAGGGCTAAAAATAGCTTTTAGTGGCAAAGGGCTTCGGTGACAACCCTGACCGCTACTGCTATAGCCTTGGCCGCTATAGTGGCAGCGGTGAAGGCTATAGTGGCGGCGATCAAGGCTGTCACTATAGCCTTGGCCGCACCAAACCATTTTTAAGGGGGATACCGGTGTTTTTGCATCCATAAACTCAAAGTCATTGAAGTTTTAAGTCGTAATCAACTATATTTCAATAGATCTAGACTTAAAACATTCAAATAATGTTGATTTTATGGATTTGGGTAAGAAAATACCCAAAAATTGTAAGAAATAACGGGACCTCAATAGGGGTAGAGTTCACCTCCATAGCTATAGCCTTCACCGCTACAACAGTAGCAGCCAAGGCTATAAGGGTGAAGGTGAAGGCTATCCCTATAGAGGTCGGATTATTTTCTGACGGTTTTCCAAGAACACTAAGGAAAAACCAAGAAACAACACCAAAAGCAGCAAGAATAATAACAAAAGACAATAAAATGAAGTAAAAATCAAGGGAACTCAATTTTGTTACATCTAGGCCATGAATCTAACTCGGGAGACTCAAATCAGACGTTTGGCAAGCTTTTGATGATTTTCTGATGGAATGGCGATGAAAATAGCGACAAAAATAGTGACAGATTATTTAGGTGGTATTTGAGAAAAAGTCTCTAAAACCCTATTTAATCCATTTTAACCTATGATTTCTAACTGATTTTAGTGTTTAAGCTACGAGATCAAGCCTAAGAACAACTAAGAATCGAGATTAGAGAGGATTAAACCAGGATTCTATTCTTTTCTTAAGCTTTCTCTCTCTAGTTCTTGCCTTTCTCTCTCTTGTTCTTGATTTTTCTCTCTAAAATGATTTCTCAATTCTAAATCTGGAGAAAAAGTCCACTAACCTCTCTCTTAAATTGGTTTAAATACTCTCACACATAAAAATCCACCAACTTACATGAATTTTTGGGAAAAATATGTGGCCGAATTGCAAGAGGAGAGAGAGGATGAGGTGGCACGGCCTGAAATAGGCCGTTCCAAGCCCAACGCCACCATTACGGCGGTCATCGCAATGATAGCAACATCCACCGCCACTACGATGGCGGTGGTTGCTACCACAATGGCCGGGGTGGCCACCCCGATGGCATTCACCGCCACAAAGGGTGGCGGTGCACTCCACCATGGGGCCAAAGGGCAGGCTGCCACCGCTGTCATCGTCAGTGGTGGTGGAGCAAAAAGGGGGGCTCCTAGGGTTTTTAGGGTTTTAGGTAATTAGTGTTAGGGTTTGGTTTAGGTTAATTAGGGTTTTGGTGGATTAGGTTTTAGGTAGGGTTTTGGTGGATTAGGGTTTTATGGGGCAATTAGGGCAGATTTAGGGTTTCTACTTCCAACGCTTATATCTTTCACTACGGTTATCTGATTAATGCTATTGTTAACATTCCAGAAAGCTCGGAGAGTAAAGAATCCAACAATATAAACTAGACTTGCTGAAAATGTTTGAATCTTATAGAAAATTGTGAAACTAATTACTGCGTGTGAGTGAAAGGAAACGGCTAATTCTAAATGCATGCGAATGATATTTAAGTGCCGCCAAAGGTTCAAAATCACCAAAAATGTAATTGCCAAACCTGATTCAACCTTCCAAGAATAGAACAACTAGACTGTATAAGGTCAGAGCAACAAGTCATCATCGTTCCAAGGGTCACCGAAAAGCCCGTGCTCACAGGAGGATTCTAGTTTCTTCCAGATTTCCTGACCTATTTTGTAACCTAAAATCTTATTGAATTCTACAACATTTAAAGCACAATGTAGCATGTTAAAAGCAGATGTATTACTTTGATATCCTTTTCATTCCAATGATGTTCAGGTTTGGGAAGAGTTCTTTTCTTCTTAACTATAGAAGCTCTGTAGGGCTCGTTAGCAATTGCTAAGCATGCATATGTCTATTGATTATATAAAGCATATCAAACAATTTTTTCAAAAGGCATAGTTCTGTGCTAAGAATAATGGAGGTTTGTTAATACTCAATCCTCCCGGCAGGACTTGATTAGTTTGATTCATTACTCCTTGTAGGAGTCTTTCACATGTATCACCCATTGTGATCTTTAAACTCTATCCTATTAAGTCTTGGAATTTAAAAGCTTAGCTATGATACCACTTGTTGGTTCATGTAAAGGGGTGATACAGGAGTCAGAGTCAGGGTGATTGACTTATTTTCATCAAATGTAAAGTAATAGACTTTTGATCAACTGTATTTTAATCTAATGATTGTATTAGTGAATTTTGTTTGATTTAAGATGATTATTTACTTAGCAGAATAGAGTAAATGTTAAATGCTTAAAGTAAATAAAGATAGAGTAAAGGATCAAACACAATTATTTTATACTAGTTCAGACCCTGCCTACATCCAGTCCTCGGAGTTTTCTCCTCCAAGCTTTAATCCACTATTAATCACTCCTTTCGAGGTGGAGAAGCCTATACAATTGAGAATCCTTTGCCCACATAGAGTACTCTTGCTTTTGATCCCTCAATCTAAGAGCACCCTCCTCTTAGATTCTTCTAAATCACAACTTCCCCAAACTTTGTTTAGGATTGAAGACCTCAGCACCCATGCCTAGTCTTGTTTGTGAATCAAGGGTCTCACTAAGTACGCCTTTCCTAGTCTTGATCACTTTTTAGTGGATATAAAAGAGATTAGTGTTCTTGGATATTTTGTCTCAAGATACACTTTTTATAACATATATAAAGTTTTTGTTCTTGCAAGCTTTTTGATTACAAACTGATTTAAAAGAGTTTTGTTTGCTTTTTTATTGCACTTTGTGATTGCTTGTACGAGTGCTTTTGTGATTGGCTCATCCAAATTTGCTTGTGGTAGATAGAGTCTTATTTATACTCTCTTGGCTAGAAGATGACCATTATTACGCGCATTGTGAGAGCGTCTCTTTTGTGACCATTGCTGTGAAACAAATACATTTCTCAGAACAACTCTATTTTGAGAAATCCTTGATCGTTGTTTCTTAACAGCTCTAAATCTTCATGACTGTTGGATTTGTTGTTAGCTAGTAGATGATCTTTTCGTTAGATGAGTCCAAATCTGGTCGACTCTATCTTATGAAGTTGATTTTTATTAGTTACACCCTTTTGGTACTTTTTGCTTTATGCGTGTCAGGTAGCTGAAACTAACCTTTTTACTTTACTGGTCAACTCACTTTCTTGGTAGTGTCTTTTCTCTTTTAGTGAAAGTCATATATCCAACTTTTTAGGATTGTGGAGTTCAAGACATGTATTCTTGGAAAAGTGGAATCATATGAGTTGCTTAGGGATCCTCAATATTTTCAGAGTTAATTGTCTCTTTTGAGAATCTTAATGCTTGAACCCTTATTAGTCTCAGAGCGATGTCCTTCTTAGCTGGGCTACTATTGGCCTGTGAGAAATAGCCTCTGAGACATCATATTTGTTGTTTGGCTCGTTCTTGCGTGTTTGACTCTGAGAGATCCTTGAGTCAGACTTAATTTCTACTTCTAATGCCTCCCATTCTGAAAGTTTTGAAATGCGAGAGTTTCTTTGTCCTTGGAATCCATCATGGATATGACACCTCAAAGGTTAAGATATTTGGTGATCTTGACTTTAAAGTTCTCTTTATGCTTCTGACTTCTATTAACCAAATTTTAGTCCTGACTTGTGGAGTGCTAGGTACCTTAGAGTCTAGCTTGATTATCCTATCATCAGATGCTTGCGTTGTGATCGATTTTTTGAGCTAAGAATCTTCAGAAAATTATTGCTTGATGACTCTTTCTTCTGATTTTAGTCTTCTACGGATTAGGTTGATAAAAACTTTGTTCCTCTGAGGTTTTTATCATCAATCCTTCTTTCACAGCTTCTGTGAATTTAGCTTATGGGTCTGGAGTGATGCACTTGATTTATCCTTTGAAGATGCAGTTTTGAGCTGTCCTTTTTGTAGCTTTGAGAAAACTATAACTCCTGTTGACATAAGATATAATTTTTAATCTTTTCTTCTTCCTCTTTCTAGGGATGCTTCTGAGCTGAATTAATTTGTCTTTTAGCTTTATCTATCTTCTGAGCTTATAGCACAGTCTTGATCTTTTTATTATCTTCGAAACTTAGCTTCTGATTTTTGATTCTTTAGCCTCCCAAAATCCTTCTTCCGAACTAGATTCAATAAATGTGTATTATGAGTTGAACTGAAATATAAAAATATAAATGAACATTACTTATGGTTGTAAACCAGCCACGTACTAATTTAGTGGCCATTTTAAAGGAAGTTTGAGGTTGGGAGTTGAGTCCCTTCAATCATCAAATGGTAGTTGATGGCCGATAAAAATAAATATATTGAATCAGAGATGATTTATTTTTGCGTATATTATACTATAGAACGGCAGTGTATGCTACGTGAGAATAATGATTGGCACCTTAATATGTCATTTTCCTAGTTTCAAATTCAAATAAATTGAATTAAAGATAATGGTGCTTCAATTAAATTATAAGAGCAATTAATTTGGGAGGAATATTTATCAAGAAATACTCTGGAACCATTTCATATAATGTAGGTTTATGCTTAGTTTTTATCAAAGAGTTGGTAGGCTTCTCTCATCATTGGTTATAAATAATTAAATATTCTCTAATGATGTTGATGTATGAGATTATTAACTATTATAGGAGCTGGCAATTCCATCAAAACTTTACTATTTTATTATTCAATTGTGGGATTAAGACTAATTCGTTACAATTTTTTAATTAATTAGTTGCTTCACCAACTATATAGATTCAAAATTCATTTCTAACAAAAAAGGAGTATCTTTTGTTTTATAAAGAGGGCAAAAAGTATGTATTTTGAAATTAGCGAGTGGAGTCGGCAATATTATCCGTTGATTATAAATGTAATTTTTGTATGAGGATAACATATAGTAATATAAAGCATAGTGGGAATAAAAGTTAATTGCAGAAAATTACTCTATATTATCAATATATGCACGATTGATATCAATAATTTGGGGACTACGTGTTTAATTGCAACGTCTAGACTACACGTAATGTTGATTTCGTTATATATTCGATTACTTTTAAGCAATGCTAGAGATTGAATAAATGTTTATTACAGTAAATTTGATGTAACAGAAACTAAACTTGAAATCACGAAAATAGAAATTCAGAGGTAACTTACGTATTTTATCTTGGCCTAATATATCTGGATTTCCTATAGTTTTCTAAAAACCTTTCAGCCCCCTAAACTTATAAAAGTTTCATCTTAACAAGTTCAGAGGGTTATATAGAACTTTTATAAGTTTAGGGGCTGAGAGATTTTTAAAAATATTTATAGGTGATCCAAATATATTAGGTTTTTTTTTATCTTCATTAATGTATAAGCAAGAACCCTCGAATACATTTGAAATTAACACGTCTGTCTTCACGTAAAGTCTGACACCTATATCTTATATAAAAAAAAGCCTGACACATGTAAAATACACGTCAATTTTGTTTTGACACAAGTCAAATTCTAATTGATTGACTTTTCTAACCAACATTTATAATATGATGAATGGCATGGTGACTTTAATTTTATAAAGCGAAAGTTAATTTTTCATTCATTATTATTGAATTAGTGGGCGAAATTAAATTTAATGGTGGTAGTGACAAAGTTTGAAAAAAAAATGGCAAGTCTTTGCTCAAAAGTTAAGAGTGAACTTGTGGCCTCTAGAGTTTCATATTCGAACCACATTCGGGATGAATGAGAATTTTTCTCTCTATTTAATATAAGCGTAGTTGCGCAAATTTAAAAAACAATGTAAAAAAAATAAAGGCATTATAGAAAAGCCCCTATAGTATAAGTAGAGATGGTTAATTTGTGTCTATAAACAAATCTCGATTGTATGACTTTTCAAACATCCATCTAGTATAATTGTGTCCTTGGGCTCTGATTGGGAGTAAGTTTTGTAAGAATTATAAAGGAAAGGAAATGAAAGAATGGTAAATTAAAGGATGATATTTGATGGAAACATAAAAGATTGAGTAAAATTGTGTTTGGGAAGAATGTATGGATTTTTAAAGTAAAGTTAATATGTAACTACTTAAATACCCTTAAGTAGTATAAAATATTAAAAAAAGAGAGAAGGGAAGGACATAATTAATTACGAAAAACAAACAAATTTGTACATTCAGCTACCATCCTTGGTGGAATCCAAAATAGGGGCTTTCATCGTAACCGGAAGGACTGCGCTCCTCTCAAACTCCCTCCCACTGTTTATCCCTCTTCCTCCCAAGCAGGGCATCTGTGTTACCTTCCTTTCCTTTACAACCACATTCCCCCACCCAAACAAAGCCTTAGGATATCATACGAATAAAAGTTTATCAAACATAGCCTCCAGGTTATCTGATACTATCGTGTTTGACAAAAATTGAAATAGAACGAATTCAAATTTGTACTTTTTACATCCCCGAGATCGAAGAACGAGAAGACGATACCACTTATATATTGAATCAAGTCCGTATCACAATATATCAGAGAATATAAGTTATTCGAAACTTTGTAATCACAAAAGATCGATAACAATTTATTTACGGGATTCTTCATCGTGGGAAGGAAAACGGAAATGAGAAAATGATATTCCATCATCTAAAATGAACAAATTTATAGGGGGAAAAATGGATGGTCCCTGTTGAGGGGTGATATAGGAGTCAGAGGGAGGGGTGTTTGACTCCTTTTCGATTTAGGTGGGAAATAACAGACTTATCTTTTGATTGGGTTCAACTTTTATAGTTTGATTCAAATTCTATTGATGAATGATTTTTGATATGTGAATGTTATATACTTGTTGACAAGATATATATATTGATAAAGTGCACTAAGTAAATAAAGACAATGTAAAGAAAATCAAACACAGAATTTTTATACTGGTTTGGCCCTGCCTACATCCAGTCCTCGGAGTTTCCTCCTCCTAGCTTAAATTCACTATAGTCATTGCTTCTAAGGCAGAGAAGCCTTACAGTTTTAGAATCCTATTTCCTTCACAGAGTACCATTGTCTTGCTACTTCTCCTCTTGTTGCTTCTGATTTCTCAATCTAAGAGTACCCTTCTCTAAGAAGCTGTTTAGGATGGAAGACCTCAGCACCTGCGCTTAGTCTGTTGTGACTCGAAAACCTCACCAAGCTACACTTGCCTAGTCTTGATCACCTTCTGAGTGGTTAAGAGATATTAAGTGATCTTGTACTTTGTTATCAAGAATCACTTTTATAACTAATGTGATTTGTTTTGTTTTAGCTAGCTTTTGATTGTACAAACTAATGTAAAATGAGATTTGTTTGCTTTTGAGATTTTACACTTTGGTAATATTCTTGAGTGTGCTATTGTAAGATTGCTCGACAATTTGCTTATGGTGGATAGAGACATATTTATACTCCCATATAGGAAGATGACCGTTGATGCGCGCCTTTGTGAGAGAGTCTTCTTTTGGCTGCTACTGTTGGATGAGTACTTTTCTTAGAATGGCTACATTCTGAGGCATCCTTTCACCGTTGTCTTTAAATAGCTCCTTCCTTTATGCTTGTTAGGTTGATTTGTAGACTAGAGTCTTTCTTCCTATTAGACGAGTCCAAATTCGGTCAGCTCTATCCCCTGTAATTTTACTTTTAGTAGTTACACCATTTTGGTACTTTTTACTTTCTGCGTGTCAGGTGGCTAAAAGTAGCTTTTGCTTCTTTCTTATCAACTCACTTGGTTTGTGATGTCTTATCTCTTCTAGTGAAAGTTAGAGATCCAACTTTATAGGATTGCAAAGATTAGGACAACCATTCTTCGAAAAGTGAGGTCACGTGAGTTGTCTAGGGATTATCAATTTCTCAAAGATATTTGATCCTTCGGAGAAACTTTATGTTGAAGCATTGTCTTAAAGAGATGTTCTTCTAACCTTGGCTATTATTTAATTGTGTGAGATAGCTTCTGAGACCAAGTGCTAGATTGTGATGCTTCTTCTGGCACGGTAGAATTCTGAGAAGAATGTTGTTTATCTCTTTTGAGTGAGTATTATACTCAGTCCTCTAGGGTTTCTCCTTTTGATGCTTTTGTTTGATTATTTAGATATCCCTTGGTATCATGCTTTCAAGAGTTAAGATATTGATCTTTAAACTCCGATGTTTCCGTTGCTCTTTTTACTTATGAGTGCTGAGTAACTTTACATTCTAAAGCTTGACTGATCTTGTGATCTTGATTCTTCACTGGTCTTAGAATATGTCCTTTCGGCATAGATTCCTTCCTCTTCTAAGCAATAATTTGTCAATTCTTTCTTCTGAGATAATGGTTTACTCTAAGATGGGAGACCATTTTAGAGATGACTTTCTTCTGATGAAAGAATCCTCTTGTTTGAGATCTTACGAGATTCTTTGTATTTTTTTTATCTTTGTGCTTCTTTTAAGCTTGTAGTGCAGTCTTTATCATTTTGTTATCTTCAAAAACTCTTATCTTGAGTACTCTAGCTTCTGAGTTAATCTTCTTTTGAGCTAGGTCCAACAATCTCCCACATTTTTGATGATAACAAAAACCTACAAAGATAAATGACAAAGCTTGATAAAGGAATATGTTAACCCCCCATAATTTATATCGATGTTTAAAAGTACAATTAGATATTATACTAAGAATCAGTAAGATCTTTTTACTCATTTAAGAGTCAATAATGTGTTACCTCATCATCCATATACAAGTACATAAAAGATCTATAACTATTACCTAAGGTTAGCTAATCTAGACTAGTTATTGCTTCTTCTTTTTGGTAATATTTACAAGTACCTTCATTAAGATAATCTTGTTTTGGGCTTAGTCACAGTTAAGGCTCCTCACCCCTCCCAACAAGTGTATTTAGTGGGATTCGAACTTTGTTCTCCTTTAACTTGCTCAGCCTATATTGCCAACTGAGCTACGCCTAGTTGGCAGTTATTTCTTCTTCTGACGCTTTTGTTCCTTTGCTTTGTCTTCTTGAAGTGCTAGGAAGGCCTCTAAAGCTTTTTTCTTTGTTGCGCTTTTCTCCCCCTTTTTGATATTATCAAAAGGATGATCAATAAGCATAGGGGTTATATATGATTGTACCATTGACCTCTCCCAGTTCCTTTTATGTCTGTAAAATTTTGGCAAACCCTTCTTTTTGGCTATGCAATGCTTCCTCACAATATTAGGAGCTCCCTTTATGCAATTAATGTAAGTTTTGTATGCTTCTGAGGTGGTGCTTCTTGAGGGAATGATACTTGTGAAGTGCTCTCTGCCTTCTTCATTTATCTGCCGTTTTAGACATCTGTAGATAGTGTGGAGTCCTTTTTGTCTAAATATAAGATTGTCTATTAAATGATTTTGGAAGTCTCGGAGAGGAGTTATAATTCGGGGCTCTGTCTTCACGGATAAAAGCTTCATCTTCTTCTCAATGTTTTCAATCCCAGCCTTGATCTCTTCCCTTGATTTGACTATAGTCCTCTTTGTGTTTAGTTGTCAATCTATTATGGCCATGTTCAAATCTTCATTGGTGTTTTTGCAGATTTCCTTGTATTTCTACTTCATACCTTGAGCAGTCTTTTAATGGCTGATGTTGAGATTTTGCTTGAAGATAGGTAGTGATTTTATGATTTTCTTTAGAGTTTCTGAGAGATTGATGTCTCTTCCAAGCCGTTCAACATTGCTCTTGTCCATCCATCTTTCAAGTCTCAACTACTTGAACCCAAACTTGATAGTATCCATGGCATTCTAAGCTGCACATTTGACTTCTTCTCTTACTAGAGCTATATTATACTCAAGATTTGCTCCAAATGTTTGCACAATGTCAGTCTGCTGGTTCTCAAGTCTTCTCATCTCTTTTCTTATTTGTTTATGTTGAGCATGAAGAAGCTTGGTGGAATTTTCAACTCTCCATGAGGAGACAACAAATATGGCTATAATCTTCACCATAGATTTTGGATTTTCCATCCAAGTAGGCAACATGTTCTTTAATAAGCCAACAGTCATTTGTCATACTGATATAGTCCCCTTCATCTTTTCATTAATATATGCTACTTGATTTCTTAACTTTGTGCATAATGAGATTAAATCAAGGCTGATCTTGTTCTGCTCAGACGTCATCAAATCATCATGTAGCTTCAGAATCAGGATAATGATCTCGCTATGTTGCCTTGCTATTACAAAGAGAATAGATACATCTTCTCCTTTTGAGTCGATGTTCTCTCTATTTTCTTCTAAGCTATTCCTTTTTACTGGCTTCTGAGCTTTGTCCTTCTTCTTATTTTTAGACCCAGAGTCTGATGAGCTTGATGAGTTAGGATCTTCTTCTGGTTGGTCAGTCACGTCACCCTTAGACAAGTCTTTCAACTCATCCTCATTGGGATTCACATGATTTGAGCTCTCTTCAACCTCTACACATCAACAACATTTGTAATGCATTGTTGAGTTGGTTGTCTTCCATCATTCATCCCCTTAGATCAGACATTTGTCCTTTCTAAGTTGCCTTAGCATTTATCAACTGAAGCTTTATCAATAGTTAGCACTATTGAGTCATAAGCATCATTAACAACTATTGTCTCAATTGTGATAGCTTCATTGACCTTCACAGAATGTGTAGCCTCCACTCCCTTGCGGGCTTTATAGGCTTCCCGTTGAAGTTTTTCAACTTCACCAATTGCTTCCTTGGATGATGGTTATTCATCCTCAGCATTAAGTTCATCCATGACCAATCTAGTAATGTTGACAGCTCATGCCAAATGATCAAGTGGAGGTGGAGTTTTAGGAGGTGAATGATCTGGTGTTTTGGGTAGTGGTGAGGAATGTGTGGAAGGTTATTTATTTGCTGAAGATTTTGGGGTTTTGACCCATATGGTTTGGTTTTCTATGATTTGTGTATGTTTTAAGCATTTGGTTTTGAGGCTAAAAACCTTTGGCATGAATAGACATTGGGTCGTAAGCTTTGAGTAGGAGTGATCTTCAATCTCAAGCTTTGGATTTATTCTCCTTGCCAAGAGAGCCTCTCTTTTTTCATGCTCTTTGAGGTCCTTCTCCATTATCAGCCTCTGACGCTCCGCTGTGTTCTCATAATCTGCAATTTCAATTGACATCTGAGGAATATTTTCCTCATCATCAGACCTTTCCTCTTCGTCAAACTCTGCTATTAAAGCTACCCGTTTCATCTTTTCTATGAACTCTTCTTGGGTAGGAAGCTTTCTTTTAAAGGCTTCTTCAAGCTCAGCTTCTCTTTTGTCAGCATTTTCTGTGAATGTTGTTTCCTTCCTCTTCCATTGTTTAATTTCCATCATATGGATCCCCTTTTTCTTTACCTCCGTTGCACTGACTTGTATAGCTAGATTTAGCTAATACTCCTCATCTTTTTCATCTAAGGGTTCCTCCTCTCTTCTAGTGGTATCTTCCTTGTTTTTTTTGTATAGCTTTTTCTGCTTCTTCCAAGCTTTCCTTATTGTCTCTGAAATGCTTCTTCTGGGAGCAACTCCAGGATATCCTTTTCTCACAGGAATAAGTTTTAGATTATTTCCTTCTTCCTCGGACTCACTACTTGAGCATCTAACAATCTTCTTCTTGGAGGCCTTTCTAAGAACTCTTCTTTCAAGTCTTCTTTGTTGGGAAATAATGATCCGACAGAAGAAAACTCAAGACAAGCATCTAGATTAGTTTTTGAAGAAAACAAAATTCCTAAGTCTAAGAAGACTGCATCCGGCTAAAGATAGAAGAATAAAAAATCCTTAAGTAGAAGAAGAAAGCATCCAGTTAGAGTTTGGAAGGAAACAAACTCCTAACTCCTAGAAGACTGCATCCGGAGAAGAACACACCTAGAATAGCATTTGGCAAATATTGAGTCTGTTGACATCCGGAAGACTCAACTCTCAAGACAATGGGGAATATTCAAATATTCAATTTCCCTCAAATTTGGTCTAAAGTCAAACATGTTTTTGACCTTGGAGAATTAAAAAGTCACGGCTTGCATGATTTTAGGAAAGAACAACAAGGCTGACACATATAGAGAAAAAGGTAACAACCTTTTTCACATAGACCAATAGCAAGGTGCGTGGAGTCCAAACAAAAGAAAAAGTTGCATAGAATTTGGCAGAGCACAAAAAACCAAATAAATGATGACTGATAACTTTGTTTCTCCAATCTCAACAAATTTAAACGAGACATTTATTTTTATTGATGGACAGATCAACAACTCTGTAAGTGCCATCTCATATCTGATCAACAGTGAAGATTCAAGATCAGCGAACAAATACATTTATGATCCAAGCCTATAAAAGGAAAGCTTCACAAGTTGAGAAGATGCTGGTTGATTTTACAAGGCTATTACCTAGAGAAATTCGCTATTCAATCAGTAATTCAATCAGCATCTTCTCAAGTGAAATTATAAGCTTGAATAATTCAAAACCTTATCTTTGAGTAAACAAAAGTTGCAAAATCTCATACTTGGGTGAGTATTGAGATTGGGACTAATCTTGAACTAGGATAGTTTAAGTGGTATATCTGTGAGCACTGAATTTTAATGATCCTTCTCACAAAACGATGATGAGAGCTAAATAATGCAATTTTTTTATAAGTGTTATCCATTAGAGGTGTTACCCTTGCTGCAGAGCTGAGTCTGGCTGAGTCTAGAGACCTAGTCTGCCCTTAGGGACCGGTACGGGTCATGCTTGGTGGTACATATCCACCAGTAGACCCATATGGGTCAAGTACCCCATACACATGAAGGGGACCCATACAGGTCCCATACTTGCCTATTCAGGTTTTATGGCAAGTCATCTATGCTATTTTTGGGAGAAATCAAGTCATGAATACGATTTTATTGCGTTCAGACCTAATTTCTCCCTTTAAATAGAGACCTTTGCTCCTCATTTCTACACACACACACACATACACACACACACAGAGAATGACATACAAGAAATTATAGAAAATAGTTTATGAAATTCTAGAAATTTTGATGGGTATAGAAAGGGTATAGTTGAGGTGTAGAAGGTATAAAATAAGGATAAAACCTATCCCTCGAGATTTTGTCCATATTTTATTCATTTCTAGCTTTGTTTATTAGGATCTGGGGGAGGTTTTGTCCACATAAATACTCACCTAAATAGTCCTAAATATCCATCATTTCATCATCTACTTTGGCTAGACTCTCTCTCAGCATAGGGATCACTCCAAAGTGGATTCACGTTGTAAAGGTACGCTCTTGAGTTTCAAAGAGACTCACATCTCAATTACTTTATTGTTATTCTCCACCTATTCAATTCCATCTAGTCTTTTATTCCTATTTTGGGTCTGATCCTCACCCATGTGGGCCTTGTTGGCACCTTTATGCCCTTATGGACATTAAACTGGTGCGCCATACTCATATGAAAGGAAATCCAATTTTTATTCCATTTCTTCTCCATAAATCTGCTTGTTAACTGAATTGAGGGTTTGCTCGCGACCAGACATGACCCATATGAGTCCTCCATACTCGTACCGGTCCTCCCTAGTAGCCGTATAGGTCCCATCCCACCCTTACAGGTACTGGCCCCCAGGGCAGCATCCAAAGTTTCCCTTTTAATTCGTAAAATCAATCTAATCTCACCATTTTCCATGCGAACATTTTCTCTAATAATCCGACAAATCAATCCACAAAATTTAAAATGTGTTTTCATAACAAAATACACTAAAGATCTATTATTTCTCTCCGATCCTAGAAGATGCCCAAGCACTATCAATAGCAAAACCGCCGCACTAACATAATCACATTTTTCCTGACAAAATGCTAACTTATAATGTGCTATAAACTGTGCTAATCTTTATGGATGCAGGGGAATTTTTTCATTTTGTTTTATAACTTAGAACAAATGCATAGGTTCTTTTGCAATTCCCCCATTTTCCCCCTGTTGTATTTATTCCCCCATTTATTCTTTGTATTTTATTGTAATTTGTAGACGCATGTAACGAGTATGAAAGAGAGTAGAAAAATAGGATTTTTGTAATAATTCCCCAAATGATGAAAACAAAACGGTTTTATGCGGCGAATGTAATTTTGAATCAACTAAATGAGAAATAAGCGACTCATTTGATACCCGAATCTCTGATAAAAAAGGTATGAGTCTCCCACCCAATGCAATCGTACCAAAACTCTTTCCCAAGTAGATAACTTTGGTGGTGACTCTATCATTTGTATTGTGATTTGGGTCTTGTAAGCGGGCGAGCGGGATGGGTTGGTATGCAAGGTGCAGTGCATGGGGCGCGATTTAGTGCAGTTTGAGGAAACCGTAGTGTATGGTCTGGTTTGAGAAAATCTAGTTTGCTTAACTATGGTGGCTTTGTAGGCCAAAAATGTGATTATATCGAGAAATATATTTGCACATTTTATTGAGAAAAGATTTTTTTAAAATAAAGCATTTTTACTTTATTCAAAAATAAAATAGAGTCGCCACCCTATTCAGCTCCACTAGGAATTGTGGTATACTGATCCAAAATGGGACTTTTATACCGAAAAGGGAATGAGATTTTGAGTTCGGACATGATAGGTACTCATATTGTTCAAATTGTTTGAATAAAGTTTGGAACTTTGGAATTTGTGGTAATTTCTGCATTACAACGGCTTTATTTAAGAATTAAATTCAAGAAATAAAATGGACATTATAACGGCATAATAAATTGATATTTTCTACCAAGATTTCGGCAGAGTAACGACATCGTTTGAGTCTTGGCCCGTAAACTTGGGTAGAGTTTCCTCACATTCTGGATGTTTCATCAATACCTGTGAGCTTATTTACACATATTATAGTTTAAGTAGCTCACTTAACCAGAGAAATGAAATGCAATGTGCTATAATAAAGTAATAAAAATGGATTTTAATGAATTTTAAAGTTAGGCTTTGAGCCGATTACCCTTAATTTGCCTTTTCGTGTGTCCAGGATGACTTCAGAGCCGGTGCGGAACCAAAGTTGTCAGGAATTGTGATTTGGTTGAAAAATAGATTTAACCCAAGTTATGGCTATAATCTTAGATTATTTCAACAAGAAATATAAAGTTTAAGTCGTTTTCAGACCAAAGATCACTGTAGGATCTTGATCTAAAAAGACCAGAGACGGAGCTTATACCGAATGTCGGCGATGAAGCTCAAATCTAGAAGTGTTTTGACAGAGTTTCGAGGCTTTTTGGACTCCCGGAACTAAAATAGGACACAAAGGTTATTTTGGAAATTTATAAAAGTTTTCGTCTCTGTTGAAATGAGGGGGTGACCCCATATTTGTGTTAGTGTGGTGATTAGCCGGCGGGCTAATTACATAGGTAAGTAGCCGACGGGCTAATTACCTATCTGACAAGATTTTACATTAGATCCCATAAAATCTTTCCAGATCTCGGTAAGATTTAATTTTTTAATGTAGATAGGTAATTACCCGGCGGGGGATTACCTATGTTTGACCAAACTTTTACTTTTTGATTTTTTAGTGGGAAATGCTAAATCGGAGCTTCCCCAGAATGTGGATCTTTGAATTATGAATTTTGGATGACAATTTGGTCCCTTTTGACTGATTTGTTTGATCGCTAGATGAAATAGGCATTATTCCTCATCGGGCCGGGACAGACCTGTGCTAACAGTTTGCCCCTCGCATACATATATTTCATGCTAGAAATTTTGTCATATGCGAAACAAACAAAATAGTGTGTGTGAAATGCAATGAGTTAAAATATTTTTAATTGACAAATTTTGAAACAAAATATATTTGGCCCCTTCAATTAAAAATGTATTAATGAGTTGCATTAGGTTAAAATTGAACAGGGGTCGAAATTAAAATTTTTGACTGTGTAAAATAGCTTTTAAGTCCGCTCGTTTTGAAAATAATGCAGAAAATGGATGAAATATGCAAAATTACGAAAATTTTCAAAATATTCATAATTAGCCGGCGGACTAGTTACCTATATAATGGTAACTTATATAGTCGTTTTGCGTGGAACGCGTAAATGCGTGACAATTGGATAGGTAATTAGCAGGTGGGCTAATTACATAAGTAATTAGCCGACGAGCTAATTACCTGCGGTTTATAAAAACAGCGCTTGGCTCCCATTTTCTCGACACAAAAATTTCTTCTTCTTCTCTCTTGCGGGTTTACTCCCTTTCTTTGAAAATTTTTCCTTTTTAGCTATTTCCGACGATGATTTCCTTCATTTTCTTCCCCTTTTTGCCCCTTCTTTTCAGAGTTTGAGGGGTGTCCATGTGGTTCAAGCTTTATAATATCTACTTGGATCTGCCAGTCGTTCAAGTGACCACTCAAAATGTGCTTATCGATGGCCAGCAAGTAGAATTATACGAGGTCCCTACTGATGCTTTGTACGGTCTCCCACCAAATTAGATGTATCACTGGATCCGTCCGGGGAATCCTATTCCTCCTACATTGAAGCCTTCCGATCATCTTTCTCCTCATTTGGTAAGCCTTACTACTGCTTTTATTTTGCGCAATGACTTATCCATTTTATTGCTTGTTTATTTTGTGCAATGATTTATTTAAGGCAATGATTTTTCGATAATCATGTGATTTGTTGATAGTTGGTGTGTGATATATGTGTATGGATTTTTCAGGTAACCAAGCATAAGGGCGCTAGCAGTACCCACTTCTATAAGTTGTATAAGGTGCTATCTCCCGGAACTAAGGCCATTGTCGATGAGACGTCCTTGGGGAGGATGGTGAGGAACTGCAAGTACGTGAGGCATCACAAGTATCTGTACATCCCACCCAGTACTTCTACCTACATTTTTAGCAGGTGGTTCGACACCACCCATACTTTCCACTTCTATTGTGGGGATTATACCATCACTCCGCTGGATTATTGCGCCATGACAGGTCTCCCTTTCCATGGTAATGTGATCCATTTCAATGCTCGCTTTACTTACCATAACTTTAATGTGGAAACCATCGAGGCTTTGATCGGTTACTCTGGTGATAAGCCTGGGTAAATTTCTTGCGAGAAACTCATGACCTTCTAGACTACTAGGGATAGAAGGCATTTGACTTCCGCCTGCGAGGCTAGAGCTTTTATGGCAGCCACTCTATCGTGGCTGTGTTTTCCCACTAGGGGTTCGATCGTGAATCTCCACATTTTGCCTGCTTTGATTGATCCAACCCATTTTGATGAGTATGCCTAGGGCCAAGCTACACTGGGTCATCTGTATTAGGCCCTTGACTAGTGTGTAAGGAACAGGATTGGCATGTTCAAGTCTTGCCTCCGGATTATCTATGTAAGAACTTAGCTCCTTCTCTTCTTTATGAGCATTTTTGGTTTGTCTTTTGGTGCTCTAACCTCTTTTGTCTTCTTGCAGATCTGGTTTTTTGAGATGGGGATCCTCTTAGGGACCAAGCTCGTGTAAGGTGGTAGCTTCCCATTTTATCCTCAACTGCCGCATTATTAGTGTGGTTGGGAGATGGAGTCTCAATCTGTGCTTTCCGCTCACCTTCGCAACCTGTCTTTGGAGAGGGTATGCTTTATGATTCTTCGATTTGCTTTGATCACTATATCTGCTACAATTATTGTATCATTATTTGGTCTTCTCTTTCTTGCGGATCAAGATGCAACCCAGGGGTCATGATCTTCACTAGCCAGAGGTTATGAGACTAGCTGAGGAGTTTATAAACACCCGTCTGATCATAGAGACTCCTTTCTCTCTGGAGTGGTACTTGGGAGAGTGCATTCGGGGTTGGCATCTCCCTGCCTAGTCACAATCTATCCCATTGGAGGTTCCTCGGTGGATTTTCTAGCATCAAAGCTCTCTTGACTTTACGCGTTTGGCCTCAGGTGGTTTGACCAGCGCTTTCCTAGAGCAGGTTGGGGGATACGAGAGGTGCTGCCGCTCGCAGCTGCTTGGATGGCTAGAGATAGATCCTATTCCTGTCGAGCCTTAGCTGAACTTTCATGATCCTTCTAAGGCTAAAGATGACTGTACATCCTCTTTATCAGCTTGAATTTTTCTTGTCTTTTTATTGTTGTTTGCCTTGTCGTCTTTGTAGGGTCACCAAGGTAGGAAGAGACCTACGACTACTTCATCTCATGTGGGTAGATCTTTCACGTTGTCTGTCCCATCTCAGGGTCTAGCGATGGTAGAGGGACATTGGGGGTTTCAGTATTAGCCGCCCATGTCTCTGATGTACCGTCCTGACTTGAGTACCTATACTCCAGTAATTCCTTCTTATCTGGATCCCGAGCATCCTGTGGCCTTCCATCAGGCTGATACTACTTGTGAGCACTGGATTTTAATGATCCTTCTAATGAAACTATGATGAGAGCTATAAGATGGAATGTATTTCAGGTGTTGTCCGTTAGAGGTGTTCTCACTATAACAAAGTTGTGTATGGCCAAAGTTTAGAGATCTAGTCTGCCCTTAGGGACCCGTACAGGTGCTCCTTGGTGCTACGGATCCACTGGAAGGCCTGTATGGGTCATTTCTTCCATACACCTAGAGGGGACCTGTACGGGTCCCTTAGTACCCATACAGGTCCTCTTGTTGCCTAAATAGGCTCTTTTGGAAGGGAATCCTTTCCTATTTCGGGAAAAGGCATGTCATGAGCGCGATTTATTGCCTTCAGACCTCCTTTCCCCTTTAAATAGGGCCCTTCTCTTCACATTTTCAACACACACACTTTCATACAAAAATTATACCAAAATTTTAGCAGTTTCTTTAGGTATAGAAAAGGTATAGTGGGGGTATAGGAGGTATAAAATAGGGAGAAAACACATTCTTAGAGGTTTTTTTCCATAATTTATTCATTCCTAACTTCATTCATTAGGATTTAGGGGAGATTCTGTCCATGCAAGTACTCACCTAAATAGTCCTAGTTCACCGTCTACTTTGGACGGACTCTCTCAACAATAAAGGGATCATCTCAAAGTTGATTCACGCTGCAAAGGTAATGCTCTAGAGTTTTAAATAGGTTCATATCTCAGTTATTTCATTGTTATTGTTCTCTACTTCTCTTGTTTTATCTGTTCCTTTCATTTCTTGTTCTGGGTCTGGTCCTAACCTGTATGAGCCTTGTTGGCACCATATATCCCCAAAGATATCATGTCGGTGTGCCATACTCATATGGAAGGAAATCCCTTTTTATTTTATTTTTCTACCATCAATCCATTAATCTGTAAACTGCACCGAATAGAGTTTCTGTCTGGACCAGACAGGACCCGTACGGGTACACTATACCCATATAGGTCCTCCCTGGTACCCCTATGGGTCCCACCCACCTGTACGGGGTACCAGCCCCAGGCAGATTCCCGAACTCATGATTAACTGATTAAAAATAAATCTAACTCACCATTTGCCATGCAATCATTCTCACTAATAATCCGGTAAATCAACCCACAAAAAGTTAAAATGTGTTTTAATAATAAAATATGTTGAAGTGCTGATTTATGATGTGCTATAAACTGTGCTAATGTCAGTGGATGTAGAGAAATTTATTTTCATTTTTTTTATAACTTAGAACAAATGTATAGGTTCTCTCTGCGATTCCCCCACTTACCCCCAGCTGTAATTTTTATTCCCCCATTTATTGCTTTTGCTTATTGTAATATGTAAATGCATGTGACGAGTGTGAAAGAGTGTAGAAATAGGATTTATGTGATAATTCCCCAAATGATGAAAACTAAAATGGTTTTACACCATGAATGTAATTTTGTATCAACTAAATGAGAAATAAGTGACTCATCCAATACCTGAATCTCTGATCCAATAGGTATGAGTCTCCCACCCAGAGGGAACCGTAACAAAACTCTTTCCTAAGTAGACAACTTGGGTGGCAACTCTATCAATTGTATCGAGATTTGGGTCTTGATTCTTTCATTCATTAAAATTGGCTTATTTTGCAAATTTGAACTAAAAATGTTTTATCACGCCTAAATCCAACCAAACCCCCAGTGGGCCCCGCTTCTCACACAGGCGCCAAGGGAGACCCATATGTTATCGACACCTCACAGTGGCGACTCTGCTAGGGACATAATCTTTTAACTTTCAAAATTTTGGTTCGTTTTAAAAGCTTAAAAGATTAAGATAAGCACCGAATATCATTTACTTGATTCAACCCACTTTTGTTTTCATCATTTGGGAAAATTATGACACTATCTTCTCATCTCCTTCTCTCTTTAGTTAGATGCACTCTTCTTCTAGCACTAGGTTAGGGTGCCCTATTATTTTTGTAACACTCACAACGGTGATTCCCATGGTCACCAGGGATATTGGGGACACCTTGGTGGGTGGAGCACTCATTACCATCTCCCTCCAAAAGAGGCTTGATGCGATAGGAACCTTCTACATCAACTTCCGATATGTCCCCACACCATTCTTATCAAAAGAATTAGAATTTTACCTTCTAGGTACCCTAATTTTTGTGTGAGATTAGACTAAGGAAGAATAACCTCAGATCGGTACTAGAAATAAGGATGAAACCGATCTGTTCGCATGTGTTATGATTAAGCCCTCTATGCATCATTGTAATTTATACATGCGTACCATATCCCATGCATGTACTGATCTCTTGGCTATCACCTCAGTCAAAACTAAACCTCAAAAGGAAAAAGCTTGGTAATGATCTTAAGTCCGTTTGACCTGTATTCCGGCTCCTCCAGTTCCATTAACGGTTACTCCGTCTCTATCTACGGGTATTTCATCCAACAGTCAGTTTAGTTTGGTTGATATTTCTGCCTATCATCCTAAAGAGATGTCTCGTATGCTAACCCCAGAGGGCCAGATTAATGTTGAGATTGAGAATGTCGCTACTACTGAGGAGGCAAATGCGTCGAGGGTGAGGTTAGATCGGAGATCGTAGATGCCATCTTATAGCACTTGAGAAGTGATCATTTCTTGGATCGAGTGAATAATAAGATGTTGGATTCCATCAGGGCAATCATGGCAGAAGAGACAATGGCCAATGCTCCTCACAGCACGCTTGTCAGTGTTCCAGCTGTAAATTCAGTGATTAGTGAGCAAGTATAGTGGTGACTCATAATCTGTTCACTCAGTTTTGATTGTTGCTAGTGCAGACTTATAGGGATTCTTCCAGTCAGCTTTTTCAGTTGGGTTCTTTGGCTCCAGTTAGCTTGCCATTCTAGTCAGTGGGTATAGTGGCTCCTCTAGTCGTCAGCTAATTTGCTCAGCCTAGTCAGGGGTTTGTGCCATAGCCATTTTAGTTTGGGGCATCCAGTCCGATCCTAAATTTTATGGTCACACCTAAGGGGATGACCTTTCCTCAATCAACGGGTTTACCCTTGGGTGTGATTACTCAATCATAGGGATCATCTTTATCCTCAAAATTGTGTGACCTACTTCAGAACTTGCTTGCTGCTAATCCCAGCTCCCAATCATCATCACTATTCATATAAGTAGTTAGAGAAGAGGATTGGGTCCCTAAAAACTTTAGTATGCCTACCATAATGAAGTATAAGGGAACCAGTCCGCCTCAATCTCACATTACCACCTATCAAAGGGTTATGAGAATTAGAAAGTTAAGTGATAAGGTCCTAGCCGATTGGAAGGTCCTGTTATCAAATGGTACAACACTTTATTAGATGAGGTAACTAGAAACTAGAAAGCAATATCAGAGGCTTTTATTGAGTAGTGTGGTTTCAATGCTACCATTAAAACTACCACACAGAATTTGGAGGCTATCAAGCAGGCCCTTAATGAAAAGTTAAAACCCTACTTCAAAAGGTGGATGTCCACTCAAGTTATATTGAAGGATAGGCTAAGTCTCCTGGAGATGATTGTAAAATTGAAGGATGGTGCCCTACCTGCTTATCGTAAGGTTCTTGGTATGGATAAATTCTCTAGCTACGTTGAGGTCTTTGAAAAAGCTAAGAAGTGGGAAAGGATCGAGGAAATAGAAAGGACAAGTATGTCGGCCAAACCTTGGTTCAAAAAGAATGACCCTTCAGCCCCAGCCCAGGCTTCTAAGTCAAAATCCAGCTCTGACCCTAAAACAGCGGTAGTACAGGAAGATGTGGCCGCAGTCCATACAATCAAAGATGGCATTTACCCTTGGAAAGCATCTCTTCCTACCTTCTTCACTAATTTGAGAGCACTTGGCCTTCTTTAGAGTATCAAGCCGTATATCCCACCCAAACCTGAAGACAGGGATTAGTTTTGTGCTTACCATGTCAGTAAGGGGCATCGCACTGGAGCCTATAGGGATATGCTTAAGGCTATTCAAGGTTTGATTAGGGATAAGAAGATTCAGGAACCCGAGCTTAAACATAGTACCATGAATATCCCCCTGCAAAATTTTGAGAAGCAGGTTGCAGTTGTTGAGTCTAGGTTGCCCTCCTACCATGTTTTCAATATGATCTCATAAGCTAATCCTATGGTTCACTCAGTAGTGGCCTTGCTTGATGAACCGATCCCTATTGACATCTATGCATTCAATCTACAAGGAATTCATGATGAGGAAGCTATGTTGGTTCAAATAGGGCCAATTGATATCGATGCTTATGTATTGAAGAGTGATGAACTCAAAGGACCGGCCTTGTTAGTGGAAACTTCCAAAGGGAGGAGTTGCGTGAAAGGTGGGGTGTTGCATGTTACCCGAAGTGGCAAGATCCCTCCTAAACCTATCCAAAAAAGAAGAAGGGGCAGAGATGTGGATATCTAGGTCATTCCAAATATCGATCAGGGTCCAATCTTTAAGCTCGCTACTAAGACACACATTCGGGTCAGTACTGAAAAGAAAGTCACCTCATCCAGCAATTACAAGCCACCCTTGCTAAGTACAACATTTGGAAGCTTCTCATTGACTCTAAAGATCATCATAAAGGTCTGATAGAAAAGATATTAAGTATGGAAGCTACACCTTCTACCACTCTGGTTGAAGTATTCTCAGTTATTGGGGGATTTGCTACTAATAAAGTTGAACCCATCAAGTTTTATTGGCCAGACCTCCCATCCGAAGCGAATAAGCATAACAAGGCACTTTTTATTAAGGTGCAAATTGATCGTTCTATCCCATGTGTTATGGTGGACGATGGTTCAACCCTCAATCTCTACCATGCCAAGATTCTTCCTCACTTAGGGCTGGACGAATCCATATTGGAGAAGTCTAATACTGTTATAAGGGCATATGATGATACGAAGAGGAGTGTCATTGGGGTCTTTAAAGCTAAAGTTATGGTTGGGGAAGTGAAGTCCAAGGTCCTGTTCACTGTTCTCGATATTCTCGTCACCTACTCGTTACTGTTGGGTCGACCTTGGCTCCATGCATTAGGGGCTGTACCTTCCACAGTCCATCAGAAAGTTAAGCTCATCCATAATGGCAAGCTGGTGACCATTATTGCTAAAGAACCATCTATCATACTGGCTATAGAGGCCGAGGAAAAAGAATCTAGGGTGGCTGTAGCTCACCAAGATACGAAGTTTTTGGTTAAGGGTGCATATCTCTTAAAATCAAGAAGATTGTGATAAAGTACGGTTATGTAAAGGGCAAGGGACTTGGAAAGAATCTGCAAGGAATGATGGAACCCCTCTCGCCTCTTCCATGGCCATTTAGGCTTGGTTAGGGGAATTACCAGGTGCTAAAAAATCCAAGCCTCAATCCTGCCTTACAATAGGGGCTGAAATCAAGCAAGGGAAATTCACGGGTGAAGAAGAATCTGTCAAAGTAAGTGGCATGAAGGTTCCCGATTTTGAGATCTTCAATGATGTATATGATTTTAAGAAAGGCTGCCTAATTGAAACCTCTGTTTCTGTGGAAGTATGTGGGGATACTGAAGAAGATAAAATGATTGAGGTAATCGAGTCCATCATTAAAGCACTAGCGGTACTTATGAGGAAGAATTGGAAAAGAAATGAGAAAGGAAATCCCATCAACAAGGCTGTCAAGAACTTAACAAAAGCAGTGGCCAAAGAAACACAAGCAAACCTTCACACCAAGGCTACCAGTTCAGCTATCAATCAGCAAGACCCTCCGCTTATGGAGGATGATTCAAATGATGTAATTTTTAATATTGCAAACATTTTTTTTGCAAACAATGCCGCTTATAAGGCATATCATGAATAAGTTGTAAGCATCGGTATCTTTATTTTTAACATGTCATGAATAAATTAATGCACTTATCATTCACATTTCACCCGAGTATTTCATTCTAATGACGTTATGCACTCATAACAACAACATTCTTAAAATATCATCACATTCATTAATGAAGTTTACTTTGAGTATAACGCAATGGTATAAACGTCCAATGGTTAAAACCTATCATTAAAAGGGAGATAATAAAAAGTGCTTAGCAAACATGATAACAATTAGCCTAGGGCCTTCTTTCTTTATGAGGGGGAAAAAGCATACAAAAGCATGCATCATCAAGAAAGAAGACCAAAAAAGCACCAACAATAGGTCAACTTTGATCACGAAAATGGAAAGGACGTCTCAAGTCAAAAATTGACCATCTCAAGAGCTCTAAAGAGAAGCTGATCAGTTAAGAAGATTTTGTCAAAGATGGTGGCTACCTACGGAGATTGGGCTGATAAACTTCCATTCGTAGTTAGGGGGTATAGAACCAGTGTAAGGACTCCCACTGATCAAACACCTTTCTCCTTGTATATGGAATGGAAGCCATATTATCGGTTGAAATAGAGGTAAGATCTCTAAGAGTGGCACTTGAATCGTAGTTAAAAGAGTCAGATTGTGCAAGAGCCAGGTATGAATAGTTGAATGCAATAAATGAAAAGTGGCTCAGGGCACTTGACCATCTCTAGATGTACCAACAGCGCATGGCTCAAGCCTACAATAATAGAATTAGATACCCAAAACAACCTCTTAAAGTGGGTGATCTGGTCCCCAAGTAGCTACGCCAACACCAACGCTAGGGGCAAGTTCAGGCCTAATTAGGATGGACCATTCATCGTGAAGAAAGCCCTTGGTAAAGGGGGAATCAAGCTTATGGATATGGATGGAAATGAGTTCGTGAATCTAGTAAATCAAGATAGGCTCAAGCGTTATCATGTCTAGGTCAAAAGAATTAACTCACAAAAAAGCAGCACAAAGAATAAAAGGAATAAAGAATAAAATACCCGGCGAGCGGTCCTCTACTGCTCGGGCAAAAATTAGGGTGCAGCCCGCTAATCGTTATTCTATAAATTGGTCAGGGAAAAAATAGGGCACTCCAATGTAATAAAGCCCGCTAGGCTGAAAACCTAAAAAGGGCGGCTTAGGAAAAAGTTAGGGTATCAAGAGAAAAATGCCAGTTGCTTTCTGGAAAATCTGGTAAAGACCAGTAGGCAGTAGAGGTTAGCCATTGGAAATTGTTACCATTGCCTATGTACTTAAATTAATCTCATCAATGAACATGTTATGATTTTGCTAAGAATCTTGGTCTTATGAATGCATGAATGTCTTTAGGTGAAATAATCACTAGTATGTGAACATCAATTTTTCTCCACGTGTTACGCATCATTGTATTTGTCTTTACCATACATTTGCAATATTTAGATTAGCCTACTAGATTGAAAACCTAAAAGGGTGGTCCAGGCAAAAGTTAAGGCAAAAAGAAAGGTCTGCTAGATTGAGTCGTCAAGAACAAGTCAGGCAAAAATTAAGACAGCCTGCGGGATTGAAAACCTAAAAGGGTGGTCTCAGCAAAAATTAAGGCAAAAAGAAAAAGAAGAGCTTGCTAGGTTGAAAACCCAAAAGGGCGGTCTAGGCAAAAGTTAAAGCTAAAAAGAAAAAGTCCGCTATGCTGAGCTATCAAGGACAGTTCAGGAAAAAAATTGGGACAAAAAGAAAAGAAAAAATAAATGTTCGATAGGTCACCTCACATCAAGTGGCCTATGAAAAAGTTAGAACATCACTTGATCCCCTCACTATGACATCACTGGATAAAATACGGATTCATAAGGCAACAATACTCGACAATCTCAGATCAAGAAAAGTCAATATGTATAATAGTCAAATATCAAAAGTACTAATTCAAAAGTTAACAATCAAAACAAGCCACACAAGGCCTGAAAGCATCAAATAGTTCAGGTCATAATTTTAATCTAAGCGGCCGGGGGATCTTATCCCTAGCAACCTTCCTGAGGCTGATCCTGAGTATCCGCCAGCAGATAATCCACATATCTGGTCTTATGGTCATCATCGAATAGCATCACTCCTCTCAATACACCGATCTGCACCCCTTTGAGTCAGTAGATATGCAGAAAGATCATCCTTGGACTCATCATCAGAAGGGACCAGTGTCTATCTATCTTGAGTCATCCTTGCTAGCTGAACCCTCAGCATCTCAATCTCGACCCTAGCCCGAGCAGTCTTGACCCTAGTCTGATCAGCCTCAGCAGTGGCTGCCTGATAGGTTGTATTTTTAGCATGTATTTGTGCCCATTTTCATATCATTGAGATCATATTTTTAGTCTTTATGGCTACTATTACTTCCTTTTCTGTCCTTTTCAGGTTTTGAAGGCAATTTAGAGAAAACATGCAATATTTGGAGGAAAGAGCCTTTCGTTGATACCTAACACAGGCAGTAGGAATGATAGCTGGTCCTGGTGATTCCAGAACACTTCAGAATGACCAAGATGACATCAGTACCAGCCCATGCCATATCCAAATCTAGAAGTAACCTAATTCATGCAAATCCTATTCGGTAGATTTTTACTACCATTTGAAGACCAAGACTAAAAGGAAAGAATCTGTCAAATTAAATATGAAGAGTCCTAATTTGTCACTAAAGAGGAAGCTTAAGGAGGAGCACACAGCTATAAATATGAAGGCCAGCCATTTCAAGAGACACATAGAGATATACAAGACAATTTTACATTCAGTCTTTTAGTTTAGCTATAGTTTCTGTGTTCATTAGTTTTTGAGCATTTTGATTTACAGTTTTAAACATTTTTGAGTTTAATTGCAAGTTCATTTTTAGTTTTAATTGCTCTCATTTCATTTCAGTCGTTATATTCTTGGCATGATTTACTTATAGTCTCTTTATATTTCTGCACATTTACATTCCGCCATGTCTAGCTAAATAACTCATGGCTTGACCAATTAATGGTCAAGACTGAGTTTATATGGTGTGAACCGCAATTGAATTCAAAAATTTGCAAGGTGACCTATTTACCAATCTCGACGCTTGAAGATTTTATGGTAAGAACATCACTTAGTCTTGCTGTTGGACTGATCACCCATCTGGTAAGTCTTTATGATTATTGTTAATCTCAATTCTCGCATCCGTAATTGTGCCTGAAGAGGGATGAAGTAACAAAAGTCTCCATCAAGACTAGAGAGAGGTAATCTTATGCATGTTGGGAGTGCTTCACTACATGCCGGTAAGGACTTAGGCTTTTCTTATTTCTATTTCTATTCATTGGCGAGATCTTGGCGCAAAGTCGAAGAGACACAGTGAGTAAGAGTGAGGTTGGGGCGAGAAGTCCGGTCTCTATACATAGTAAGGAAAAGTTACTAGTATTGTATAGTGCATGAGTATTAGTATAACTAAATCCAGGTCTCGCTGCAATTAATTTCTTATCCCATGATCACCATGATATTCAGTCTTGTCCTATATTGGTTGAGTCATCATTTCCTATTATTTCATTACCTGCTTTATTTGGTTTTAATCCAAAAATTCCCATCAAGAGTACTTCTAGGTCACACTGTGTGTCATCTTCTTGGAATAATGTTATCAAATATAATTCCTTGTGGATTCAACTCTCGCTCACCGCTAACTACAAGTTTGTTTTATGTAGGGATTTTTTTTGGTGGTCTTGACGCCCATCACTGCCCGCAGCTGCTCCTTTAAGAACGAGGCTCTCTCCTCTAAAAATCCTGGCAGACCTGCTCCTCTCCATGGCCAACAAAGTCTACAATGGAAATCATAAGATTGGCACACAGATATAAATGTCATGGCATGCATGCATAATTTGTTGAAACTTTGCAGGTAAAAGGAGCTTACTGAAGCTAAAGCATCTTGGAACAACAGGTCCCGCACTGAAAAGTAACCCAAGGCTATCCTCTCAGCCTTGAAATTGGTCACCTGAATAAAGGTCACATTAGGAAAAGACATCTTAAGCAGTAATGGACAAAGGCAAGGGTAAAGGATTCCTTACAAGAGTAGAGCTGTAGGGAGTGAAACTAATAGGCTGGACCGACTCCTCGAGCTTCTTAACAGCTCGCCTCCCCGAACGGTCGCGGAGCCAAAAGAAAGTATCTAACTTAACCTAGTGGATGCCCTCCCTCACAGATACAAAGGCTTGAGACCACTTCACCGGTGGTTTAAGGGCAGCAGTAGCAGTGGTAACAGCAGACCTCTTTGGCATGGAAGCACGAGGCTATGGCAATAAAGAATTATACTCAAGTTTGCGGTCAATTTCAAAAAGCAACCATGTATTCATGAAGGCCAAGTTAGAGGCATAACTAAGAAGAAGGGGTAGCAAACCTAGCCGAACCCCTGGTGCTCTAAACTATAGATAGACCCCCGCGGTCAGCCCTTGGTCCTCCCTCCTCCTCCTCCTCCTTCTCATCATCATTATACTCACTATCACTCCAGTGAAACTCCAGGGGCTCGTCCTCAACGAGGATCTTGTCATAGGGTGGTAGAAGGGAGGAATCAAAAAACTCAGCATAAGGGCCCTCAACAGATAGCACGTGAGCTCCCTCACCTAACAAGTATAGCCCTTGATCGGTCCCCGACATAAGATGAGGCTAGAAGATGCTCGCCTGGATCGGGGAAGGAATCAGTCTCTCAACCATGGCATTGGTCTGCCACCCTCGGACTCGCTTACCAAAATCCCTCTCATAGGAGAGTGGTGACTCCAAGGCAAAGAGACGGTCATCCACACCAGCCTGCATCAGCTTAATATCTCTATATGCGACCAATCTCTTCTACGGTTCTCGAATGACCTGCACAAAATAAAAGCACTGTAAGTATCACAACCTAGTGAATACAGTTTCTACTAATGATTTGTCAAAATGTAAATTGCAGGTTCAGTAGAAGAAGTTTACCCGATCTGAGCGCAGCTGGCGTAACAACTCTCAGTATTATGTTGTGGTCAGGGGCTAATTTTGCCAAAGCCCCATCCAACTAGATATGATGTGCGACACTTCAGGCTGTAGGGGCAAGCCTGGTCTAGGAATCAACCTACGCTTAAAAGCCTAAATCTGCAAGACAAAGTAAGGATTAGTTGAAACACAAATTTAGACAAAGGTCTAAAGCTCAAGAGATTAGTTTGGAATTTACCAGTAGTATCAGATGGCAGATCTTGAGCTCAGATTGCTCACCCCGGACCCCGATATCCAATTTATAGTGCAGCTGTGCCAACATAGCCCGACACCAGTTCTTGCCTGGCACAGCTGTGAGATCCTACACGGTAGAGAGCAAACTATAGTTGAGGTTGCTCGAGTAGATGGGAAAGAAGACTATGGTAAGGAATTTCAGCAGGAAGGATCAAGCATATTGGTCCCTCCTATTAGCCATAATAGGACTTGGCTATCTGATCTAGCAAGTATGCAAATCCCCATACTTGAGCTTATTTGTCCCGCCCAGATGAAGCCCAAGTAGTCTGGTAATGTAGGCCTTAACCTTAGGGCAAGAATGCCACCAGTCGACATTAACATCGAAATGGACCACATCCCTGCCCCACTCCAGGTCCGTCATGGCACACACATCTGAGGGAGTGATGGTAATCTCCTCGATAGGCAAGTGAAAGGTATGGGTTGTATTCGACCACCTCTCAGTCAAGGCTGAAATAGCATCAGGCTGCTAATGTCTTAAGGGCCTGAGGAATGGCCTTGATAATATCGCTGAAGCTGAAGGAATCAATGTGGGTCAGCACCTCCGTATCCCTACGACACGAATCTCCTTATACCATTTCTTGTAGAAGCTTAGGGCCCCCACAGTCTTATACTAAAACTGCAAAGGCAAAATTATAGTTCAACAGGGTTAGAATACAATAGACAAGCCAGAAATCAGAAAAGGATTCCAAAAATCAAAGAAAACAACAATATATCCCTAAGGACAAGACCCGTAAGGTAGGCCCCACCCGCACAGGTCCATGAGTAGGACTCGTATAAAAAACAAGATACGTATGGGTCCACCGTCACCCTTACGGGTCCCCTGCAAGCAGTCCCTATGTGGGTAAAACTCCTAAAAATCCAAAATCACCCAATTTCAACCAAAGTTCATCCGAAACTATCCTAAAAGCATCCTAGGCTAACGTTTCATGCATCAGGGTCTATCCTAAAGTCTAAAACACCCTAATTTAAGCCAAAATCCAAGAAATCGTTGAAAGTTTGAAATTATACCTAGAGTTTGGAGGCATAAGTATCAGGGGAAGGGATTTGAGGCACTTCAGAAGGGGAGTAAGCCCCAGAAATGAGTCTCCTTTACGTAAAGCATACCCGACTGAAATCAGGCATTCTTGAAACCCTAAATCATCCACCGGGGGCAAGTCCTTGAGTCTAAGGGAGAAACGACAGGTCGAGGGGATCTTTTTATACATCTTTAGTTGGGTTTTGGAAGAAAATACCAGAAAATGCAAAATGGTAAGTTTTGGTGTAAGGTGCGATACGAGGGGGCTGATCTGCCTTTTGAACCCCCCGTTAGGGACCCATATGGGTCCCACCCTACCCGTATGGGTTCTCACTTCTAAGAATCATACCCGTACGAGTCTGGCCCACCCATACGGGCCCTTTCTTGCTATCCAAGGATAGATTTTTGCATCGGTATTTCAACAAGCACCATAAAGTCATCCAGTCCAAGCTTGGGGCCAAACCCGCTCTTCTTCACACCCAAATTTCAGTTATATTTGCGCACCTTAATCCTTGATTGAAGGGGCAAAATTTTGTTTCCACAAAAGTTAATCAAGAATTAAGGTAAACCATTTTTGAATTGAACACTAATCAAGAAAATTTTTTGTGTAACAGGTACATCCTAGTATAGGAGTTCTTCCCCAGCTAATTAGTTTTACTAGAAAAGGGGCCTCCCCAGCAAAAAGAAGTTTCACCAAAGGATATCACTCTACTCCCCAGCAGCCGAGTCGGCCAGTCAAGGGGTATATTCCTGAATCCCCAGCAGTGGAATCAGTCAAGGAGCATTCCCCCTATCTTCTAATAGTAGAATCATTCAAAGGCACCCCCCGCCAACCTAGGAGCATCGCCCCATTCCCTAGCGGCTAAATTACATAAGGGCCATACCCACGTTATCAAGAATCATATGGGCACCTTACTCTAGGGTCATTCCCCAATAGAAGAATTAGGTCCCAGGGACATCCCATCGTAGACCTAGGGGCATGCCCCCACTTCCCAGTAGCAGAATCATCAGGTCCTAGGGGCATCCCCCCATAGACCCAGGGACATTCCCCCTTCCTTCAATAATGGAAATGGTCAATCTAGGGGAATCACCCCATTGTCCAACTTTCCTAGGGGCATTCTTTGAGAGGCACCCCTTCAAGGGGCATTTTATTACAGAGCGATCGGGCCAAACCCGACATTTCCCATACATAATTTTTAGTTTATCTAATCCATACTTCTTTATTCTTAGTTGAAGGGGCAAAAATATTTTTATTTTCACAAAAGTCAATTAAGAATAAAGATGTGTCTACTTAGACAATGACTAACTCGGTGTTTGATTGTTGTCTCTTTTAAGGTTATTCAAATTCCCCAATAGGAGAGTCATCCGCCTTAGAAAAGGGATACATCACTAGTCAGGAAAGTCATCCACCTTAGGAAAGGGATACACCAGCCAGGAAAGTTGATCTGCCTTAGGAAAGGGATACACTAGTCAAGAAAGTCAATCCGCCTTAGGAAAGGGATACACCAGTAAGGAAAGTCATCCGCCTCAAGAAAGGGATATGTAGTAGCAAAGGAAAGTCATCCGCCTAAGGAAAGGGATACATATTAGCAAAGGAAAGTCATCTGTCTTACGAAAGGGATAAGCATTGGTAAGGAAAGTCATCCGCCTCAAGAAAGGGATACACATTGGCAAGGAAAGTCATCCGCCTTAAGAAAGGGATACACATCGTAGCAAAACGAAAGTTGTCTGCCTCAAGAAAGGATATGCATGGTAGCAAAAGGAAAGTCATCTGCCTCAAGAAAGGGATGTGCACAATAGCAAAACAAAAGTCATCCGCCTTAGGAAAAGGATATGCAGTGGCAAGGAGAGTCATCCACCTCAGGGAAGGGATACACATTCCCCAGTAAAGTTACATAGGGTATGCATTAGCAAAGGAAAGAAGTTGGCATCAAGAAATGAAATAACCCATATCATCACCTCAGGAATGATTTCTAAACCCTAGCTCACATCGTGAGATCATACAGTTCTGTATCTGCGATGATCCCATAAGGGGCAGTCTGTGAGCACTGGATTTTAACGATCCTTATCACGAAACTATGATGTGAGCTATATGATGTAATATCTTTCAGGTGTTGTCCATCATAGGTGTTCCTACTACTGCAAAGTTGAGTTTGGCTAAGGTTTGGAGACCTAGTCTGCCCTCAGGGACCCGTATAGTTGCTGCCTGGTGGTACGGATCCACTGGCGGACCCCGTACAGGTCATTCCTTCCATACACCTGAGGGGATCTGTACAGGTCACCCAGTACCTGTATGGGTGGGTTCTTACCCCTATAGGGTCCTCTTCTTGCCTAAATAGGCTCTTTTGGAAGGGAATCCTTTCCTATTTCGGGAAAAGGCAGGTCATGAACGCGATTTATTGCATTCAGACCTCCTTTCCCCTATAAATAGGGCCCTTCTCTTCACATTTTTGACACACACATTGTTATACAAAAT
The DNA here is from genome assembly GCA_947683365.1 of Euphorbia pulcherrima. Taxonomy (NCBI): domain Eukaryota; kingdom Viridiplantae; phylum Streptophyta; class Magnoliopsida; order Malpighiales; family Euphorbiaceae; genus Euphorbia; species Euphorbia pulcherrima. Next base: position 41,704,824 of record CANTUS010000009.1, read on the forward strand.
TATACTAAAATTCTAGCAGTTTCTATAGGTATAGAAAAGGTATAGTGGGGGTATAGGAGGTATAAAATAGGGAGAAAACCCATTCTTTGAGGTTTTGTCCATATTTTATTCATTCCTAATTTCATTCATTAGGATTTAGAGGAGATTCTATCCATCCAAGTACTCAACTAAATAGTCCTATTTCATCATCCACTTTGGACGGACTCTCTCAACAGTAAAGGGATCATCTCAAAATGGATTCATGCTGTAAAGGTAACGCTCTTGAGTTTCAAAGACGCTCATATTTTAGTTATTTCATTGTTATTAATCTCTGCTTCTCTTGCTTTATCTATTCCTTTCATTTCTTGTTTCGGGTCTAGTTCTAACCCGTATGAGCCTTACTGGCACCATATATCCCCAAAGATATCAAGTCGGTGCGGCATACTCATACGAAATGAAATCCCTTTTTATTTTATTTTTCTACCATCAATCCATTAATCTGTTAATCTGTAAATTGAACTGAACATAGTTTCATTTTGGACCAGACAGGACCCATACGGGTACACCATACCTGTATGGTCCTCCCTGGTACTCGTATAGGTCCCACCCACTCGTACAGGTACCAGCCCTAAATAGATTCCCGAATGCGTGATTAACTGATTAAAAATCAATTCAACTCACCATTTTGCATGCGATAATTTTCACTAATAATTCGGTAAATCAACCCAAAAAAAGTTAAAATGTGTTTTAACAATAAAATACATCAAAGTGTTGATTTATGATGCCATAAACCGTGCTAATGTCTGTGGATGCAGGGGAATTTATTATCATTTTTGTTTTATAACTTAGAACAAATATATAGGTTCTCTTTGCAATTCCGCCATTTTTCCCCCGGTTGTAATTTTTATTCCCCCATTTATTGCTTATGCTTTATTGTAATATGTAAATGCATGTAACGAGTGTGATAGAGTGTGGAAATAGGATTTCTGTGATAATTCCCCAAATGATGAAAACTAAAATGGTTTTACTCGGTGAATGTAATTTTGAATCAACTAATGAGAATTAAGTGACGCATACGATACTCAAACCTCTGATCCAATAGGTATGATTCTCTAGCCCAGAGGGAACTGTACCAAAATAGTATCCCAAGTAGATAACTTGGGTGGCAACTCTATCAATTGTATCGAGATTTGGGTCTCGATTCTTTTATTCATGAAAATTGGCTTATTGTGCAAACTTGAACTAAAAATGTTTTGTCATGCCTAAATCCAACCAAACCCCTAGTAGGCCCCGCCTCTCACACAGGCGCTAAGGGAGACCCACACGCCATCGACACCGCACACCACTCATGTGAACATCTTTTTCCTTTTCTTCTATTCTTTTCTTAGAATTTCGGATCGTGATGGTTCTGACTTGTCTCCGATCTTTTGTTCTTGTAGGTGCCCATTGCTGATAGCATCTCCGATTGGGGAAATATTCAAGGGCAGCAACAATTCATGATGAACCAAAACTTTGATATGGCGGTGCATTCGGTTCCTATTATTTTAATGATTATGCATGGTATGTCATGAAATGCATATGAATGATCTATGTTAAAATGTTGTAGCTGGAGATCCAACGGCTTTGTGGTCTATTGGGGATGCTCCAGGTGGATGACCCATAATAGCAGCCACAGTAGGGATAAGGCAATCCTCTCGGATTCTTTCCTCCGTAGATAGGCTTTTCTTTTTATTGCTTTTTTTTTTCTTTCTGGGCCATTTGCAGTGCCTTTTTTTCTTGTATGAACACATTTTTATTTACGAATAAGAGTTTTTCCCTTTATTCCTTTGCTTTGTGCTTTCTTTTGTTGTTGATCAAGTTTATTGGGGTAATCTGCTAGATATCGGCAGATTGCTCCATAAACTACGTATAGCGAACTGCTACTCTTGTGAATTTCACCATGGAGGGCTACATCCATTTTCGTGCAGATTTGAATGTTTTTCTGAATAATTCTTACGGTTGGGATCTCTTCAGGGTTTGCAGTCTGACACATATGAAGGAATACTATCGCATCTTTATCAAGGATAACGTGATTCAAGCTGCTATCAGGTTTTAGGACCCTGTCGATAATGTGTTCCATTTCAGAGATCATGAGTTATGCCCCTTCTATGAAGAATTTTATGGGCTTCTGAGGTCTTCCGTCGACATGTCCCCAGCCATTTCGATGCATCATCCTGAGTTTTCTGACCCGCTGATGAATCATTTTTCAGTTATAATGATTCGATAGGGATCGATTAATTTGTGATGAGGGCTTGAGGTTGGATGTGGCTTTTGACATAGTTAGGGGACTTTCCCCTAATGACGTGAGTTGTCTTCCGCTCATCTATCTACTTTTGTTATGGGTCTTCCTTTGCAAGGTTCCTAGTATGGTTGGCATTTTCGCCTTCCTGACTTGATCGGATGCTAGAGGGGAAATCTCCCATTTCGGTTAGTTTGGGTGAGACAATGATCTCTGTGCGCGCCTCTCAGAATGGAACTGAAGCTACTACTAGGGGTAGTGGGCTTCTTCTTCAGGTAACTTTTTATTTGAGCCTTTCTTTTGCATGAACCGCCCTTTCAGGTTTTTGATCCATCAAGCTTATCGTAATTTTTGCTTGGACCGCCTTTTTAGGTTTTTAATCTAGCAATCTATCTTTCCCTCTTCTTTTTTTTTCTTTTTCATCTTATTTTTTTGGCATTTGTTGCTTTTGTAGCTTTGGCTCTAGGACAAGCTTTCCATGTTGTAAGTTCCCACAAATATGGATTATCATCTGAAGGCCTACTAGGCGTGGGGCTCTATAGTTCATATTGGCAATCGTCCATATAGAGACTTCACTATCTAGGAGTGGGTTAATTTTACGAGTAGCCGAGCTACTGAGGATATTCATTGGGTTTGCCCTTGGTGGGGTATCACGCATATGACTACTAATGTTGCTAGAGGCAGCGTGGTCCTCATCGACCTCTTCAAGATCATCACCTACTCTCCTGGTCACTTGTACAGGTAGTACAACCATTCTCAGAGGTTTCTTGCATCCCTGTGCATCCTTATTGTCCTGGACCTGTCCTATACTAAGGTCTATCATCATGAAATGAGGTGGACCAATCGCACTTAGGTGGAGATGAACTACTCTGTGCCTTTTGACATTCATCCTTTTGAGGCTTATTGTATCTTGGTTGCGAGTACTCGCGGGCTTCCTACCCTTGGAGATAGGCTCATTAAGATGCAGAGACTCCGTAGCTTCCTTAAGGGTCTTAGAGCTTACCATCAGGTGTCTTTCTTTCCCATGGGATAATAAAGGCTTTAGGCCTCGTTCTTCATCCTTGTCTTTTTTGTTTCTTATTTTCAATGTATTTTTATGTGTAACAAAGATGAAATGATGCTGTTTGGATGCGTGTTTCATTAAACAATTCACACCTTCCATTTAATGCACTCATTTAATACTTTTAACATGAACATGTTACTACTAAAGATATTATTTAAATACGAAGGGTAAATGGTATTTACTCCTAAGAAATGCCCATCGTTGCCGAAGGTTCTGAATGGATTTTACCTATGGCTTCGCTCTTTTATTTTGGGGTCTTTGTTTTTGCTCAAGAGCCCTCACTAGCTCTTGAGAGACCTTTGTATTATATTTTTTTACATGAGATAGCGCTTTAGCTTATCACGATTTATTGGATTTATGAACTCATTGCCATCCAGGTCTAAAATTTTCACTGCCCTTTTACTAAGAGTCTTTCTTACTACGTACGGACCTTCTCAGTTCGGTTGGAATTTGCCCTGAGCATTCGTAAGCATTTTATGAAATTGCTTTAAGACCAGATCACCCGTTCTTAGAGGTTGGTCTTGCCTCTTGACTTTTTGGTTGTAAGCCTTGGCCATACGCTGCTGGTACAACTGTAGATTTTCTAGTGTAGTTAACCATTTTTTATCAATTAGATTCAATTCCTCATGTTTTGCTTCTACCCATTCATCTTCGAGAAGTCTGGCTTTGAGAGCTGCACGTAAAGATTTGATTTCCATTTCAATGGGTAATACAACCTCCATCCCATAGATGAGAGAAAAAGGAGTTTGACTTGTAGGGGTTTTGACACTAGTTCTGTATCCCTATAAGGCATAAGGCAAATGATCTACCCAATCTCAGTAGTTAGAAATCATCTTGGAGAGGATTTTCTTGATTTCCTTAGTAGCCACTTCTACAGCTCTGTTGGCTTGAGGGCGATAGCGGGAGGAGCGGTGGTGCTCAATCCCTATGCTTCTCAATAAGGTTGGATATTTCTCCTTGGAACTATATGCCATTATCGCTTACTATATGATGAGGAATGCCATACCTGGCGTTGATATATTGCTGAATGAATCGAGCCATCTTTTTGGCTGTGATGCTAGTGTATGATTCTACCTCAACCCATTTGGAAAAGTAATCGACAGGCACTATAATGAAGCGATGGCCGTTAGTCAAAGATGGTCTTATTTTGCCGATGATGTCGATGCTCCAGGCCGAGAATGGCCAAGGCATCATCAAGCTTTACAACGTTGTCGGAGGTAAGTGGATCACATCCCCGTATATCTGACAAGCATGGTAAGTCTTTGCCTCTTGAATACAGTCAGCCAGTATGGTTAGCCAAAAGTATCCCATTCTTTGGATCTTCTTTGCCATCATGACACTGTTCATATGTGGACTACAGTCTCTCAAATGTGCCTCTTTCATTACCTTTTCAGCTTCCTATTAGGCCAGACATTTTTACAATAGGCCATTGGAGGACCTCTTGAATAAATCTCCTTTAACCAGACAGAATTGCACAACGAGCTTTCTCAGCATATTTTTGTCGGAATCTGTAGCCTCAACTGGAAATTCACCATTTTCGAGGAACTTGACAATGTCAGGGTAACAGGGTTCTTCCTTACTTATGGCATCATTTATCATGTGGACGTAATACAGAGCTTAGGTTGTCTCCATAATAAGAGGCTTGATTGGCTGCTTTTGTGGCCCTTCCGATATGGAGGCTAGAGTGGCCAATGCATCCGCCATTTGATTTTCCACAAGGGCCATGTGACGAAATTCACATTCGCTGAACATTGTGGCTTTTCTCCATATTGCATCTAAGTAAGGTCTAAGGGATTCCTCCTTTAATTCCTAGTCGCCTGTGATGTGCTTGATGACCAAAGCCAAATCGTCGATGATTTTTACCTTGTCCACCCTGAGAGTGATTAGGGCAGACATCCCAAATAAATAGGCTTTATACTCTGCCCTATTATTTATGGTGAGAAATTCCAATCACTTTGACAGAGGTATGAGTGTTCCGTTAAGCGTTATAATGATGACCCCAAACCAGCCACTCACTTGTAAGTGGCGCCATTGAAGAACATGGTCCATTTTTTGGGATTCTCCGTAACGGTTGTAAAACATTTGTCAGGAAAATCTAGGTTTTCCTATTCTCCTTCCTCGAGTGGCTGATTTGCTAGGAATTCGGCCACTACCCTACCCTTGATGGTCTTCTTTATTACGTACTCGATATCGGATTCTGACAGCAATAAGAGCAACCTAGCAAGTTTTCTAGTTAATGAGGGAGCCTAGCATAAATACTTCATTGGATCCACTTTCGGTACTGGTTGGATTCTGTATGACTAGAAGTAATGCCTGAGCTTCTTGGTGAGCCAGACCACAGCAAAACAAGTTTTCCCCATGATATGTGTTGGGTTTCATATTCTAGCAATTACTTGCTAAGGTAATAAACCGCATGTTCCTTCTTATCTTCGTGTTCTTGAACCAACATGGCTCCCACTGATGTCTCTTCTATCGCTAAGTAGAGAATGAGTGGCATTCTAAGAATTGGTGGCTTTAACACTAGAGGGTTCATTCGGTAAGCTTTAATTATGTCGAAGGCTTCCTAACATTGGTCATTCCATTCTATTGGCTGTTGTTTCCTCAACAGCTTAAAGATAGGCTCGCATGTGGTAGTCAACTGTACTATAAAGTGACTGACATACTGTATGGACCCCAAGAAACTTATGACTTCTTTCTCAGTTTTTGGTGCAGGCATATGTCTGATGGCGTTAGCTTTATCGAGATCTATCCCCATACCTCTCTTATTAACTATATACCATAACAACTTTCTTGATGTGACACCGAATATGCATTTCTCCAGGTTGAGACAGAGATTGTATTTCTCAATTCTCGTAAGGAATTCCTCTAACACTGCCGGATGCTCTTCTGGCATGGTAGATTTTACAAGCATGTCATCTATGTATACTTTGATCTCTTTATGGATCAGGTAGTTTAGTAATGTTGTGACCGCTTGTTCGTATGTCGCCCCTGCATTTTTGAGTCCAAAAGGTATTACCTTGAAACAATAGGTTCCCCATTCTAAGATGAATGTGGTTTTAAACTTGTCTATTATGTTCATGAGGATCTGGTGATATCTCGAGAACCTATCCATAAAGGAATACATGGCTGCTCTAGCTGCGCTACCTACCAGAACATTGATGTGTGGTAGCAGGAAATCATCCTTAACAGAAACTTGGACGTCACCATTCTTCTTTGGTACAGGAACTACATTGGACAGCCAAGTAGGGTATTCAACAACCTAAATGAAATTAGCCTTGATCTTCGTGGTTACTTCTACTTTAACCTTTTTTGCCCATTCTAGGAGCATTCTTTGCATCTTTGGCTTCACCGGCCGAATTTTCAGGTCCATGGGGATCTTGTGCTCGGCGATGTGCCGATTAAGTCTTGGCATATCTTCGTGAGACCAAGCAAAGGCTAAAACATGACTTTTCAATACCTTTATCAATTCTCTCTCTTATTCGATGGGCAATTGATTGGAAACATATACCATTTTTAGATCATCTTCCGTATTTTAGTTAACTTCTTTTGTAATCTCATTATTGATGATAAAGATGCTAGATGGATGCTGGAATGAATGCATGGAATCGTAATCAGAAACATAATCTAAATAAGCAAAATTCTTCATCTTATTATCATTATAAAGTACATTATTCATTTCAAACAAACTAGAAATGGAAACAAAAGACTCATCCTGATTGGTAGGGTCTAGCTCCGCAACAGATGATTCTCCTATAGCAGCCGACTTCAACAAGATGTGCTCATCGTCTTCCTCTTGTACCTTCACCTTGCCTTTCATAGTCATGACCATGTTCATGATGGTTTGGCTTAAGTTACATCCCTTGCTCTTCTCTTACTATCTTGAGTTGTGCTTGAAGGTGTTTGGTCAGGGTGTTAAGGATCTCCTCATCTTTTCTCAGCTTCTTGAACTTCTTCGGGTGTACCTATTTGTCATTCTTGATTTGACCTAGGATTGCCCCTGCTTTTGACTGACGACTTGCTTCTTTCAACATGCAGGTTATGGGACCCTCAGTATGCTTGCTATAGCTGACCACATCTGAGAAAATCTTAAACCCTAGAAATGTCTTTCCCTAGTGAGTGACAGGCTATGGTGCCTTATTGTAGAGCTAATGCCATTTCTTCTGAAAGACTGTCTTATTGGCCATTCTTTTAGGGCCTATATAACCGAGTCCTGTGGGCTTCCACTCCCCTGCCCCTATATTAAAGGTCGGCATTCCTTGTTCATAGGTACCTAATCCCTTGCCAGGAGTGTGGTGATTTGGCAAGTATCCCTAAATCTATGGGCCCCAATGCACCTCTGATTACTTTTTTGTTTCTTGCCCAATTATGGTTGTGGTAAATCCCTTCATATGGCTTTCCCCCATTTCAAATGCTACCACTACTAATGCCTCATCAGCCTCTAGAGTGATGATCTTTCCGCAGAATGGGATCTTGATCTTTTAGTGAAGAGTGGATGGAACCCCTCCCAGAGCATAGAACCATGGCTGCCCGAGCATTATAGAGAAGGTTACTAGGATGTCTATGACTGTGAAAAGTACTATAGATGAGACTCCGCCAATAGTAACTTCTGCTTCGAATATGCTAATGATGGTCCTCTTGGAGTTGTTGTAGGCCTTGATGACTATGGTGGATTTCTTCAGGTCCCTCTCGGTTAGTCCTAGAATCGGCAGAATATCCTTAGGATAGACATTCAGTGATGAGCCATCGACGTCCATTATACAGGGCATAATGCGCCAAAAAACACTAGCCTTCAAGTAGACAGCGTTGTTATAGTGAATTCCTTCATCCGGTAAATTCAAGCTCAAGAAGTCAATGTCGGGGATAACAGTGATAGTATCGTTGTTAAGTAGTGTGCAAACCTATTCTGGTGATGCTAGGGGAGATGTTTCAATTTTCATTGGCTTTTTAATGATAGCAAGCCTGTGATCTTAACAACCTAGGAGTAGGTCACAGATCTTAGTTGTAGTGGCCTTTAGTTGTTCCATAATTGGGCTTTCTACCTGTCTTGAGGGTTTAACAAAAGTAGGAGGTACCGGGGGCTCAACCCTTTGCACGATTAGGGCTACTGATTCAATGACTTCCCCCCCTCTAGTGATAGGACTGACTACTCGGGTTGGCGAGTTTGTCATTTTGAAGACTTCGAACTCGTCGAAGTCTTCATCGAGTGGTATTTCCCTGAAGTCAATAGGCTTGTTCATGGGAGCTGGTGCTTTGGCAGCAAAAGGCCATTTCATGAATTAAACTTTTTTAGGATACTTTTCTAGAATGGCAGGGTTCTCTTGTAGGATTTAGCATAGGACACAGTTGGATTCTTGCTTGATCATATGAATGGATGAAGAGGCTCCGTCGGATGGTGCTCCTTCATCAAACATACTTGGCATATCATCGTAGGTGATTTGTTTGTCCTTATACTTATTCACGTACTATAGGTATTCTTTGGCTGATTCTACTGACGTTGGATAGATAGTGTTGGTCGCTTCCCATTCCTAGTATTGTAAGGGGTTTCCGCGCCTGTCTAACTCAGGAGTTGAGTTTTCGGGCAGGATGACCCTTATAAAGTAGTCGATGAATTGCTTAGCCAAAACATTCTAGAATGATTTCTGGTAAAACATCAGCCCTTCATACCAAATAACTGCCTTTTCTCGAGGAGTCTAGTGGAACATTTCAGGCCAGTAGGCATGGTGAATATATCTGTCATTCATCATTTCCACGAATTTACGGATGTGAGGGCATGGCCTTATGCTTCCATCATAGAATATAAAAAATGCAATAACTAGCCCATGCCAATTCATTTTCAGTGTTGATTCTCTCCAAAATGTACTCCCAAGAAGGTTCTTGCCCCTCGCCTTAATAATAGAAATGATATATCGCTAATTGAGTCAAAGTTTGTAAAGTCTCCGGGATCGTCACTTGCTACAGACCATATGGCACCTAGGGAGTCATGCTCTAGAGAGGAGGTGAAGCTCTCAGCACCATCATAATCAACCATCATGCCATTAGGGAAGGGAGCCTCGTATTCAAAATCTCTCGGTAAGTGATTTAGCTCCTCATTTGAAAAGGTTTCCAATTTGTACCCCAAGTTATCTACTTCGCTTTCATCTTCATGATCTAATTCGCTGGAGTCCATAAATTCTTCCACTTCCTCATCTAAATCTTTAAAAGGCTGTGGCTCAAATATCCAGTTTGGTGCTTGATGAGCTGAGATATCATCATCAGAACTTTCTTCTGGATTCTCATTGGGTTCTTCCTCGGGATCTTCCTCGGGATTCATTTTGGTCTCGCCTCCCTCAATGGCTATACGGAATTTAGACACCATGGTTCATATGCTGGTGAATATTTCCTCCACACGGATACCATATATTGTAACGTCGGTACTGATTTCTCCAAACGGGCCTCATACACCTTCATCTAGGTTCAGGCTGAGATACCTTCGCTGGTCTTTATGGTTGTTCCATGCCTGTTCAGGATCGTATAGTTCCTAGATTTCTAGATGTGTTACCACGGAGGAGCTTCCAAATTTGAACAAACTTGTGCCAATATAGTATGGACTCATATAATCTGGGGGAGTGTATATAGGAGGTTGTGGTGGAGGGATGTCCTGGCAGTCGGTATTATATCGGTATACCTATGGTGCCAACCACCAGCAAAGTTCATCTGGGTACGGCTAAGATGGCCTGAAGTAGTGGAGGAAAGATCTCTCTATAAAGTACAAGTTCCAACATCCTTCAGCAGCATTGCATCTTACCAGTCCATGGCTGGGCCTTCTAAGAATCTAGGGAATTAAGGGGCAAAACCCATCATATCTATCCTCTGTTTGTGTATAAACTAAAGGAATTCCTCCACATGTTCATTCGGGTCGGAGTCTCCTTAGTACATGAGGTGTAGTGGCACTTGGTATTGATCTAGCCCTTCTATCCTCATTCTCAAAACATTTTGGTCTACCATGTAGATGATATCCATGTTGTCAAAGATCATGTTGTCCCCCCTATCCTGGGTCATGTCAGAAGTTATCCATCACATCGATACCGTATTCATCAGCTTTTATATGAATACCAATAGCATTTACCGTGGCTTGGAAGTTTGATAGGGGATTAGTCTGAGTGCTTGGTTTCTTCTCAAGCTCTTTCATTCTCCCATCGGCTATCATTTATTGCAGATCTTTTAGTAGTCGGGCACATTCATTGGTGCTGTGCCCTTTGGTTACATGATAAGCATAGAAATTATCTCTGTCGGCCGCGGTAGGCGAAGTAAATGGCTTAATGCTATGGAGTTGATTAGATTTTCTCAGTTTGGTGAATATCTGTGATAGTGATTCTATCAATGGGGAGATAGATTGGTGAGTCTACACCTGAGTGGCTACAACAACCTTGGCTGGAGCCTTAAGGGACTCAAAATTTCCTTGCTTGGAGGATCCACCCTTTTCCTAGTATCGAGGTTTAGTATAAGCTTGTTGTTCTTGCTTCTTTGCTCGATCTTCTTCCTCATACTTTTCAAGTCACTTGGGATAGTCTACCACATCGTTAAAAGTGTCGAACCTTTTCATTTTCATTTCATTATGGTGTTTTGGGCTAGAGCCTTCAATAAGCTTCACTATCAAGGCATCTTGGTCGGGTGCCCCAGTTACAAGTACACGAATAGCCATCCACCTCAGGTAAAATTCCTCGAAGGACTTGTTTGGCTATTGTTTGATTCTTTCAAGGTCTTGCAAGGTAGTCTTGACCTTCAGATTAAAGGCATAATTCTCTAGGAATGCCGAGCATAGCTTCCTCTAATCAAATTTTGTGTTCGTTGGCATCCTTATGTACCACTCAGAGGTGGGGCCTCGTAAAGTAGCTTAGAATAGATTGACTATATGAACTTTAGGTATGTTCATGCTAGTCATAATTCAAAGATAAAATTACACATATGTGTGAGGAAGGCCAATACCAACATATGGGGCCATGTAAGGCATGACGAAGTTTGCCAGGAGGGCTTCTGACTCTTTTGGTAAGAATTGGTCCATATCCATATATTGCTCGATGGAGGGAGCAATAGATTTGTCTTTAGCCGGGGATAGCTTCTCCATGTTTGCCATTTTTGCCTTTAACGCTGCTATTTCATCCTTTGCTCTTGGGTTTTATGAGCATTAGCAGCACTCAGCCTTTCCCAAACATCATGGAATTCCAGAGCATCAAGGATCCTTCTAAGGGACTATCCAACTGCATCATCATCTGCTAATGTGGTTCTAGGTTTTGGATCGGAGAAGAATCCTTCCAGAGATTTGATTGGCGGTGGGGCTGTGACTTTTGGGCTTCCCATAATATGTCTTAGCCTCCTATTTTCTCTTTTCCAACCTGAAAATGCAAGAGATCAAGTGTTAGTAAGTGCACTGGAGGCAGCTCCAAACTTCATTTACCTTGGCCCATCGGGATGCATGAATGGATGCATGAATGAGTGAGTAAATGAATGAGTAAGTATATATAAATAATAAAGGGGGTTGTGTATATGCCAACAGTTCGAGGAGGAATCAACGAAGGTAGTATGTGATATTCATGGAACATCACAAACATACAATGCAAAGACCAAGGGCTTGAGTCAGGTTAGACTCAATAGCCCAGGGATGAATTGACTCATTAGTCCAAGGGGTGAGCTGATACTTTGACTCCTTGGCCCAAGGAGTGACTGACACTTGGGTCACTCAAAGGGTTTTAACTCATTGGTCCAAGGGGTGAGCTGACACTATGGTCAGTCAAAGGGTTTTGACTCATTAGTCCAAGGGGTGTTTGACTCATTAGTCTAAGGGGTGAGCTGACACTAGGGTCACTCAAAAGGTTTTGACTCATTGGTCCAAGGGGTGAGCTGACACTAGGGTTACTCAAAGGGTTTTTGATGTATTCTGGCTTATGGGCTGAGCCTAGGTAAGCTTATAAGTCTCAGTCAACTTCGGCTCATGGGCTGAGCCTAGATGGATTCATTGGTCTCGATTAATTTTAGCTCATGGGTTGAGCCTAGGTAGACTCAATGGTCTTGGTTTATTTCGGCTCATGAGCTGAGCCTAGGTAGACTCACTGGTCTTGGTTAATTTCGGCTCATGGGCTGAGCCTAAGTGGACTCACTGGTGTCAATTAATTTTAGCTCATGGGCTGAGTCTAGCAAGACTCACTGGTCTTGGTTTATTTCAGCTCATAGGCTAAGCCTAGGCATACTCACTGGTCTCGATTAATTTTAGCTCATGGGCTGAGCCTAGTTGGACTCACTGGTCTCGGTTAATTTCGGCTCATAGGCTGAGCCTAGGTAGACTCACTAGTCTTGGTTTATTTTGGCTCATGGGCTGAGCCTAGGCAGACTCACTAGTCTCGGTTAAATTCGGCTCATGGGCTGAGCCTAGGTGGAATCACTAGTCTCGGTTAATTTTAGCTCATGGTATAAGCCTAGGTAGTCTGACTGGTCTCAGTTAATTACGGCTCATGTGCTAAGCGTAGGTGGATTCACTGGTCTCGGTTAATTTTAATTTGTTGGCTGAGCCTAGGTAGACTCACTGGTCTCGGTTAATTTCAGCTCATGGGCTGAGCCTACGTGGACTCACTAGTCTTGGTTAATTTTGCCTCATGGGCTGAGCCTAAGTAAACTCACTAGTCTCGGTTAAGTTTGGCTCATGGGCTGAGCCTAGGTGGACTCACTAGGCTTGGTTAATTTCATCTCATGGGCTGAGCCTAGGTGGACTTACTGGTCCAAGTTTATGAAATAACATGGCACATGTTAATGTCATGGCTGCACAAAGATTTGGCTAGCTTTCACATAATTATGATGCTTATGATGTCTGTTTTTCTGTTTATTTATATTTAATAAACCTGCACATGTAGCAAATGGTTGGATCGTGCTTACTGCCCTTTTAACTCCATTTGGGTTACTTCACTTTAAAGGCAACGGAGGGCTTAGCGAAGTCTGCTCGCGTGCACTCAAGGGTTTTTCGGGTAAACTTATGGGAAGTGTCTACGGTTCATCTATATGCCAGTTTTGATCTCAGGATTGGGTACGATTGGGGTACCCTGTGCCTTTGTGTACCGAGTCCCAGTGGCCCTAAGCGAACCAAAGGAAGCTTTTCCACATATAGTATACGTAGGTAGTCTTGCCCTTAAGCGAACAAGGTCCTTGTACGTTATGCGAGGGGTGTGATTGGATCCATACCCCTTAAGCCCTAAGCGAAGTTGGAGATACATCACCAAAAGACACATAAATTGGTTTAGGGGGTAAAGAATGCAGATGGTATAGAGTCCTAAAATTTGTGTAACGTAGAAATTATGGCAAATTCTATAATTCCAAAATTTAATTTGAACAATATTTTAATTATCATGTCAGAAAGGAATTTTTATAAAAATCAGGTTTTTATAAAAATAACCTTCCCCAGTGGAGATGCCACTGTGAGCGGGTGATTGGGATGGGTTGGCACGTGGGGTGCAGTGCACAGGGCGCGATTCGGTGCGGTTTGAGGAAACCGCGGTGTTTGGTTTGGTTTGAGAAAATCTAGTTTGCTTAAAAGTGGTGGCTTTGTAGGCAAAAAAATGTGATTATATCGAGAAATATATTTGCACATTTTATTGAGAAAAGATATTTTTAAAATAAAACATTTTTACTTTATTCAAAAATAAAATAGAGTCGCCCCCATTTCAGCTCCACTGGGGATTGTGGTATACTGATCTAAAATGGGACTTTTATACCAAAAAAGAAATGAGATTCTAAGTTCGGACATGATAGGTACTCATATTGTTCAAATTGTTTGAATTAATTTTAGAACTTTAGAATTTGTGATAAATTCTGCGTTACAACGGCTTTATTTAAGAATTAAATTCAAGAAATAAAACGGACATTATAACGGCATAATAAATGATATTTTCTACCGAGATTTCGATAGAGTAACGACAGTGTTTGAGTCTTGGCCTGGAAACTCGGATAGAGTTTCCTTACATTTTGGATGTTTCATCCGTACCTGCGAGCCTATTTACACATATTATAGTTTAAGTGGCTCCAGTGGCTCACTTAACCAGAGAATTGAAATGCAAAGTGCAATAATAAAGTAATAAAAATGGATTTTAATGAATTTGAAAGTTGGGCTTTGAGCCGATCACCCTCAGTTTACCTTTTTGTCGATTCAGGATGACTTGAGAGCCTGTACGGAACCAAAGTTTTCGGGGATTGTGATTTGGTTGGAAAATAGATTTAACCTAAGTTGTGGCTATAATCTTAGATTATTTCGACAGGAAATATAAAGTTTAAGTTGTTTTTAGACCGAAGATCACTGTGGGTTCTTGGTCTAAAAAGACCAGAGACTAAGCTTATACCGAATGTAGGTGACGAAGCTCAAATCTAGAAGTGTTTTGATAGAGTTTTGTGGGCTTTTGGGACTCCCGGAACTCAAAAATGACACAAAGGTAATTTTGAAAATTTATAAAAGTTTTCGTCTCTGTTGAAATCAGGGGGGTGACCCCGTATTTATAGTAGGGTGGTAATTAGCCCGCGGGCTAGTTACCTATCTGACAAGATTTTACATCAGATCCCGTAAAATCTTGCCAGATCTCGGTAAGATTTGATTTTTTTTATTGTAGATAGGTAATTACCCTGAGGGAGGATTACCTATGTTCGACCAAACTTTGAATTTTTGATTTTTCAGTAGGAAATGCTAAATCGAAACTTCCCCAGAATGTGGATTTTTGAATTTTGGATTTTGGTTGACGATTTGGTCCCTTTCGACTCATTTGTCTAATCGTTGAATGAAATAGGCATTATTCCTCATCGGGCCGGAACAGACCTATGCTAACAGGTCTCGATTCTTTTATTATGAAAATTGGCTAAAATATGCAAACTTGAACTAAATGGATTGAGCACGCCTAAATTAACCAACCACCCCATTGGGCCCCGCTAATAGGCGCCAAAGGAGACCCACACATCATCGACACCTCACAGTGGAGACTCTGCTGGGGATATATAATCTTTTAACTTGCAAAATTTTGGTTCGTTTTAAAAGCTTAAAAGGTTAAGATATTTACTTAATTCAACCCATTTTTTTTTCATCATTTGGGAAAATTATTACACTCTATCTTCTTATCTCATTCTCTCTAGCTAGATGTGCTCTTCTTCTAGCACTAGATTAAGGTGCCCAATTTTTTCCACAAAACTCACGAAGGTGTTACCCATACCCACTAGGAATTGGGGACACTTGAATGGGTGGAGCACTCATTGTCATCTCTCTCTTTGAGGCTTGGTGCGATAGGAACCTACTGCATAAACTTCCATTATGTACCTACATATTCTTATCAGAACCATAGAATTTTACCCTTTTAGTTACCTTTTTTGGTGAGATTAGACTAGGTCACCCTTTATTATCCTTGTTGTAATCAAAGGAAAATAACTTTAGAATCGGCAGGAGGAATAAGGTTGGATGACACGGTTCGCATGTGTTGTGTCGTATTTTCCTTTGTAATTAACCTCACCTTGCATTGTTGTATATTGCTCATGCATAACCAAACCCATGCATGTACTGATATTTTGGTTCCTCCTCCGACGAGAGATAGTAAAAGCTTGGCAACATTCTTAAGTCTATTTGGTCCGCATTCCAGCGCTCCCTCCACCTTCTCTGGTTCAGGTAAGGGTTGAGGTCCCATCTCTGAGTGGTTCAGCTAGCAGTCAATTTGGTCAGTTTAATCCTGATACTGCTTATCAACTTAAGGAGATGTCTCATGTTTTGACCCATGATAGACTCGTGGGTGCTGAGGTTGAGGATGCTTGTTTTTAGGAGGGGGCAAATGCATCGAGGGCCAATATTAGGTCAGAGATTGCAAATGCCGTCTTATAGTTCTTGGGAAGTAATTAGTTTCTCAACCTCATGAATGACAAGATGTTGGCTTCGATAAGGACAATCTTGGTCGAAGAGAGGGTGGCCAATACTTCTTAAGTGGTGACTACTCTAGTTCCATCAGTTCAAGCAGTGGCTAGTAGGCAGCCTACCCCATCTAGGGTTGCTCACAACCCATTGTTCTAAGCTCAGTTCACTTAATCTCACTTATCGGCTATTCAAGTTCAAGGATGATCATTTAGTCAGTTTGGTCAGTTGGGTTCAGTGGGTCCGATAGTTCCACCAGCCAATGGTCAGTTTGGTCAGCCTAGCCAAGGATTTGTGCCGCCAGTATTTCAATTTAGGGGATCTAGCCAAGGTCCCAATTTTGTAGCCATACCTAAGGGGATGACCTTTCCTCAATCAATAGGTGTACCCTTCAGTTTGGCTACCCACTAAGGAATGTCATCACTATCCTTAGAATTGCACGAGTTGCTTGCTGCCATCTTGATTACTCAACAACCTTCCCATCCCATTCAAAGGAAGAGGGTTGGGTCCCCAATGACTTTTGTATGCCTAACATAGAGTAGTATAATGGAATCGATCCTCCTCAATCGCATATACCAATTATCAAAGGGCTAAAAAGTGGGAATTGAATGACCTTCATGAACCACAAAGAGGACTAGTGCCAATACAAGTAGAAGCTTAGGATTGGGAGACTAACAATTTACCAATGGACCCTACCGAGATTGAAGATAAAGACCCTCCCCATATGGAGGAGGATTTTGAGAATGAGGTAACCTTTTAATGTCGCTAGTATTTTGATGCAAACAATGCCACTTATAAAGCACATCATGAATAAATTGATGAATTCACATCATGTTTGAGTATTTGATTCTTAAAGATATCATGCACTTATAAAATCAACATTCTTAAAGTTTTCATCATGTTTATTAAAGAAATTGAATTTGAGTACATCGCAATGCATAAGGTTCCAATGGTTAAAACTTACCACAAAAAAAAAGAGAGATGAAAAGTGCTTTGCAAATATGATAGCCTTAGGTCTTTGCTCATCTATTTCCATGAGTAGGGAGGAAGATACACATCACTAAGAAAGAAAACCAAAAGCCTAAGAAGAAAATAAGGAAGACATGATCCACATCAAAAGCACCGTTGAAGGAAAAGATCTTACAACCAACCAACCAACCAGCCAACTAAGCCTTAAATCCAATGCTAGGTGGGGTCGGCTATATAGATCTTCTGACGCTATGAAGATCTATCAAAAGCCAAATTTTTGCCCATACCGAGCAAATGCATATCCTTAGAAATATTTTTCCTTCAAGTAATATTAGGTCTACCTCTTCCACTACCCTTACTCTCTTTTCTTAAGTTCTCACATTTTCTAATTGGAGCATCTATTGGTCTTCGTAGCACATGTCCATACCACCTTAGTCATCCTTCTCTCAGTTTATCCTCAATATATGCCACACTGGTCTTTTGGCAGATGCACTCATTTCTAATTTGATCCATCCTTGTATGCCCACTCATCCACCTAAGCATCCTCATTTCCTTGTATGCATACAAATTCAAAATCAATGCGAGCTTAAATCCAACACTCTTCCAAAACCTTCAAAAGGATAAACCATCACATTCAACAAATGGGCATTTCTTATCAATTTAGGTACCTCCCTTGGACCTATATTCCCATCAAAATATCCCTCTAAGAATGCTTTCTCCTTTTGTTTAAAAGAAAGAAGACCCTTCACCGTACACAATGATCCCAAGCCTTCATAATAATATGATCTTCTTCTTTCACAAGAAGGAAAACCTTCCCCATAATAACATGACCTCTTTCTTTTACAAAAGAGAAGAACCTATTCATTCCAACACTAAATGGCCCAAGCTTACAAAAATAGAGTTAAATACCCAAAGCAACCCCTCAAGGCGGGTGATTTGGTTCTTAAACAGCTACACCAAGTCAACATTGATGCTAGAGGCAAGTTCATGACTGATTGGGAAGGACCATTCATGGCTAAGAAAGTCCTTCCCAAGGGAAGAATTAAGCTCAGGGATATGGATGGAAATGAGTTTGTGAATCTAGTGAATTAAGACAGGCTTAAGTTCTATCATGACTAGGTTAAAAGAAATAAATCACAAAAAAAGCAGCACGCCAAAAAAAGGAATTAATCAGCCGGTGAGTGGTCCTTTAATGCTTGAGCAAAAATTAGGGTGCAACCTGATGATCAATATTTCGCAAATTAGTCAGGCAAAAGTTAGGGTACTCAAACGCAAATAAAGCCCAGTGTGACCAATGGATTTTAACGATCCTTCTCACGAAACGATGATGAGAGCTATATGATGCAATATCTTACAAGAGTTATCCATTAGAGGTGTTCCTACTACTGCAGAGTTGACCAAAGTCCAGAGACCTAGTCTGCCCTTAGGTACTCGTACGGGTTCAATCTAGTGGTATGGATCCACTATCAGACCCGTATGAGTGATTACCTGATCAGGCTCTTTCAAAAGTAATCTCTTACCTTTTTTGGGAAAAGGCAGGTCTTAAATACGGTTTGTTGCATTTAGACCTGACTCTCCCCCTATAGATAGGGCCTTTCCCTCTCATTTCATAACCCACAATTCATAGGAGAAATAAACTATAGAGAAATTATAGTAAAGTTCTAGCAATTTCTATAGGTATAGAAAAGGTATAGTGGAGGTATAAAATAGGGAGAAAACCCATTCCTTGAGGTTTTGTCCACATTTTATTCATTCCTAACTTCATTTATTAGGATTTAGGAGAGGTTCTGTCCACACAAATATTCACCTAAATAGTCCTATTGCACCGTTTACTTTGGCCAGACTCTCACAGCAGTAAAGGGATCGCCTTAAAGTGGATTCACTCCACAAAGGTAATTCTCCTGAGTTTCGAAGAGACTCACATTTCAGTTATTTAATTATTGTTATTCTCTGCCTCCTCTAGCATTTTTGCTCTTTTTATTTCCTGTTTTGGGTCTGGTCCTAACCCGTATAAGCCTTGTTGGTACCTTGTATTATCGAGATATTAAATTGGTGCGCCATACTCATACTGAGGGAAATTCCCTTTTACTTTATATTTCTACCAGTAATTTGTTAATCTGCAAGTTAAACTGAACAAAGTTTCTGCCTGGACCAAACAGGACCTGTACGGGTACACCATACCTGAATCGATCCTCCCTTGTAACCATATGGGTCCCACCGACCCATATAGGTACCAGCCCCAGATGGAATCCAAAACTCATTTTAATCCGGTTAAAAATAAATCGAACTCACCATATGCCATAGGATCATTTTCACTAATAATCCGGTAAATCAACCCATAAAAGTTAAAATGTGTTTTCATAACAAAATGTGATGAAGACCAATTATTTCTCTCCGATCCTAGAAGCCGTCCAGAACACTATTGATCGTAAAACCACCACGGTAACATAATCACATTTTTCCTAATTGAATGCTGACTTATAATGTGCTATAAACTATGCTACTCTTTGTGGATGTAGGGGAATTTATTTTTATTTTGTTTTATAACTTAGAACAAATGTATAGGTTCTCTTGCAATTCCCCCATTTTTCCCCCGAATGTAATTTTTATTCCCCTATTTATTTCTTGTACTTTATTATAATATGTAAACGTATGTAACGAGAGTGAAAGAGTGTCAAAAAATAGGATTTCTGTGATAATTCCCCAAATGTTGAAAACAAAAACGGTTTTACCCGGTGAATGTGGTTTTGAATAAACTAAATGAGAAATAAGTGACTCATCTAATACCCGAATCTCTGATCCAATAGGTATGAGTCTCCCACCCAGAGGTAACCGTACCAAAACTCTTTCCCAAGTAGAAAACTTGGGTGGCGACTCTATCAATTGTATCAAGATTTGGGTCTCAATTATTTTATTCATTAAAATTGGCTTATTGTGCAAACTTGAACTAAAAATGTTTTATCATGCTAAATCCAACAAACCCCAGTGGACCCTGCCTCTCACACAAGCGCCAAGGGAGACCCACACATTACTAACACCTCACAGTGGCGACTCTGTTGAGGAGTAAATCTTTTAACTTGAAAAATTTTGGTTTGTTTTAAAAGCTTAAAAGATTAAGATGAGCACCAAAAATCATTTACTTGATTCAACCCGGTTTCTTTTTTCAACATTTGGGAAAATTATCACACTCTATCTTCTCATCTCCTTCTCTCTTTAGTTAGATGCGCTCTTCTTCTAGTGATAACTTAAGGTGCCCTATTATTTCCGCAACACTCGCGAAGGTGTTACCCATGTCTACTAGGAATTAGGGACACTCTAGTGGGTGGAGCACTCATTACTATCTCCCTCCAAAAGAGGCTTAATGCAATGGGAACCTTCCACATCAAACTTCTAATATGTCCATACACCATTTTTATCGAAAGCCTTAGAATTTTACCTTCTAGGTACCCTGATTTTTGTGTGAGATTAGACTAAGGAAGAATACCCTCAGACTCGGCGGGAGAAATAAGGATGGAATCAATTGCTTTGCATATGTTATGTTACATTCTCTTGCAATTAACCCACTCATGCATCATTGTAATTTGTGCATGCATAACGCATCTGATGCATGTACTGATCTTTTGGTTACCACCTCAATTCAAGATTCGACAAGTTTCCTCCCTCTCAAGTTTATCCATGGCTCAGTTTGGCCAACATATTCAGCCAGCAAACCCCACACTCCTTACAGTTAGTAATGGGTCCTATCTATTTCGTCAAGAGGCCATGTTTCAAGTTCACCGTAGCAAGGATTTGAGTCAGTTACCTAATTTCGTGGTTATGCCAAAGGGGACAATCCTCCCTTATTTCCTGGGTTTACCCTATGGTATAACTCACGATCAAAAGGTTTATCCTATGACTCTCGATGATATCTCACCTTGGGGTACTCCTCTACTGAACCTTTTTAAGAAGCTGAAAAAGTACAAGTTGATTTATCATCTCCAACCATATGTTCAGCCAAAGCCTAAGGAGGGAGGCAATTTTTGTGTATATCATGTACATTCTAGTCACCCTGACTAGAGCATGTGAGGATCTTCTTAAAGCCATTACGGTACTCATTCACATAGGCAAAGTTTGTGAACCCCAGAGAAGGGGGGGCTAGTAGATATGATCAATTCAAGATTAGAAGAAGAAGAGGTCTGAAAATGCATCATGGAAGTCAAGAAAGAGAGAAGAACCATCCATGCTTGACCTTATAGAAATCAAGCAGTGGAGTGGGGAACCTATCCATGACTACTTTAAGAGATGGTTGGCAGTTTTGGTAGCTAGTAAGAGGAAACCTTATGAGAAAGAACTAGCTGATGATTCATCTTCGGGTCATCCCCTCATCTCTATAATATAGCATTCGATAAATCTTACAAGACCAATGCTTAGAGTTATGAAGTCGCCAGAGAAGTGGAAAACTGTTTCAGGGAAATGGAAGATAGTGACTCGTCAAAGATTTAAGTAGACAAAGCTATAGGTACCCTCACTACTTCAATATACACCATATTATGCTTGAGGGATAAGAAGTAGACACCTATTCCGGAAGCTTTGAAGACTTTTGCCCAAGTCACGAGAGAAACCATGGACGACGTACTGACAGAGAAATAGTTATAAGATCTGGATCGCGGCCTGACTTACATCTTGATGAGCAACCAAGAACACCCTTGGCTTGTGGAGGAAGATAGTACAATAATATGTAATGAAAATGATGTAGCCTTCGGGCATTCTAATGATAATGATAACAATATTTGTTACTTGTTTAATGTTTTTCCAAACGACCCCATGCATTCATCTGACCATACGCATAACATTTTTAGCATTCATGATATTTCATTGCATGACATTAATTTGGGAACTAAGGAAAATTCAAAAATGGTAACAATATCCAATGACTTAACTCCTATCAAAAAAGAGTGATGACAGAAGTCCTTAGAAAACATGTTAACGCTTTTGCCTGGTCCTACAAAGACATGCCTGGGGTATATCGCCAAATTGCTAAGCATTGTATCCCAACCGACCCTAGATTTAAACCAGTCAAACAAAAGTTAAGAAGACTGCATCCGAAATGGGCAGATAAGATCAAAGCTGAGGTTGCTAGATAATAGGAGGCCAAGTTCATCAAAGTAATTGAATATCCGACATGGTTAACAAATTTTGTCCCAGTCCCCAAGAAAGATGGGAAAGTCAGAATGTGTGTCGATTTTCATGACTTAAATAGGGCCACCCTAAAAGATGATTTTCCATTGCCTCATATCGATGTGCTGGTAGATAGTGCCGCCAGGGCTGCAATGTACTCATTCTTAGATAGGTTTTCTGGGTACAATCAGATCTTAATGGACATCATTGACAAGGTCAAGATAGCCTTCATCACAGAATGAGGGGTATATTATTATAAGGCAATGCCTTTTGGGTTGAAGAATGCTGGGGCAACTTATCAAAGAGCCATGACAGATATACTACATGACATGATCTGCAAAGAGGTCGAGGTTTAAGTAAATGATATGTTAGTAAAGTCAAACACTATGGAAGATCACTCTGAGATTTTGTAAACATTCTTAATCAGAATTGAGAAATACAACCTGTGCTGAAATCCAAAGAAGTGTGTGTTTGAGGTTACGTTAGGAAAACTCTTGGGCCACATCGTCAGTCAGAGGGGGATCGAGGTTGACCCTGACAAAGTCATAGCCATGCAAGAAATGCCTATTCCTAAAATAAAAAGGAAGATAGGTCTTTTCTTGGATTGCATCGATGTGTGAGTTGTTTTATCGCTAAGTTAACAATAGTATGTGAGCCGATCTTTAAGCTGTTAAGAAAGAAGTAGCCGATAGAATGGAATGAGCAATGTAAGATAGCCTTAGATAAGATAAAGGCTTATCTCATGAACCCTCCTATTTTGAAACCTCCGATGCCCGGTAAACCGCTAATTCTCTATTTAGCCATAGAGGAGTCATCCGTAGGGGCAATGTTGGTCCAAGAGCAAGAGGATAAAAGAGAGCATGATATTTATTATTTGAGTAAGAAACTGTTAGAATATGAGACAAAATACACGATAGTAGAGAAGACGTGTACATCAATGGTGTAGTTAACCAAGAAGTTGAGGCATTACTTCCAGTCCTACAAAATTCAAGTAGTTGTAAAGGTGGACCCAATGAAATATCTCTGTCAATCCCCCATGTAGGTAGGGAAGCTCTCTCGTTGGCTCCTATTATTATCTAAATTTGATATCGAGTATATCACAAATAACGTCATTAAGGGGAGAGCAGTGGCTGAATTTTTGGCAAGTCAAGCTATAGAGTCTAATTATGTTGAAAATCTGGATTTCCCTGATGAGCAATTAGCAGTGGTAAAGGTAGAGAAGGCCGAATGTATCATGTATTTTGATGTGGCTATGAATCGAAAAGGTGCAAGTCTTAGGGTAATCATCATCGCACCGCAATGTGAAGTTATCCCATTAAGCAATCCAGTCACTAATAACGGGGCTGAATATGAAGCTTGTCTCTTTAGGCTTGATTCTCTTTAAAAGTAGGGGCAAGGGAAGTCAGGGTGATGGAAGATTCTATGCTAGTGATAAAGCATGTCATGGGAGAATGGGAAATCAGGGAAGAGTCGCTCATGCCATATGTGGAAGCTGTCTGGGACTTGTCAATATAGTTTAGTCAATGCTTCTTCCGATATTTACCAAGGGATGAGAATCAGATGCCAATTCTTTGGCTACCTTAGCATCAATGTGGGAAGGAGAAGAGGCATAACCTATTCATCCGCTCATAATAGAAGCGACTCATTCTCTATATCAGGAAAAGGTTCAAATTATTATTGTAGAGGATCAAAAGGTCTATTGGTATGATGACATTAAAAGGATCTTGAAAGAAGGGAAGTTTCCCAAAGGTTCATCAAGTTCAGATTGCCTGACTCTTAAAAGGTTAGCAACACAATTCAGACTAGTTAATGAGGATCTCTTCAAAAGGACAGCTAAAGGATTTTTATTGAGATGTTTAACTAAAGAAGAAGTAGAAAGGGTAGTGACTCAGGTACATTAAGGGGATTGCGGTCTGCGTATGAATGCAATGACTTTAGTTAGAAAAATTCAGAGAATGGGGTACTTTTAGACCATAATGAATGCTAACTGCATTGATAAGGTTAGGAAATGTCATGAGTTCTAGATTCATGGGGATATACAGTATTTTCCCCTATCCGAGCTTCACAATTTGTCAAATCCTTGGCCATTCTCGACATGAGGGATAGACACTGTCGGTGAAATTCGGCCATCGTCAACCAATGGGCATCAATTCATCATAGTCGTAGTTGATTATTTTTCAAAATGTGTAGAAGCCAGATCCTACACGAGTATCACTGGCAAGAAAATGGCCAAGTTCATAGAGAAGCATATTTTTGCTTGGTATAGAGTTCCGCATCATGTGGTATCCGATAATGGGGTTTAGTTTCAAGGGGCCACCATGGAATTGTTTAAGAAGTTCAATGTCGAGCATCACAGATCTTTCTTTATATAGACTATAAGCTAAAGGGGTAGTTGAGGCTGCTAATAAGTCAATCAAGAGGATGTCGCCAAATTAAGTAGCTACCTACTAGGACTGGGCTGATAAACTTCCATTCGCAGTTTAGGGGTATAGAACCAGTATAAGAACTCCCATCGATCATACGCCATTCTCCTTAGAATATGGAATGGAAGCTGTGCTACCAATTGAAACAGAAGTAAGATCTCTAAGAGTGGTATTCAAAGCTTAGTTAAAGGAATCAGATTGGGCAAGGGCTAGGTATGGGCAGTTAAATGCAATAGATGAAAAGTGGCTCAAGCACTTGAGCACCTATAGATGTATCAGCAGCATATGGCTCGAGCTTACAACAATAGAATCAGGTACCCAAAACAACCTCTCAAAGTGGGTGATTTGGTTATCAAACAATTATGCTAGGTCAACACTAACGCTAGGGCATGTTTAGGGCCTAAATGGGAAGGATCATTTATGATAAAGGAAGTCCTTGGAAATGGAGGAATCAAGCTTATGGATATGGATGGAAATGCGTTCGTGAATCCAGTAAATCAAGATAGGTTTAAGCATTATCATGTTTAGGTCAAAAGAATTCAATCATAAAAAAGAAGCGCAAAGAATAAAAGAAATAAAGAATAAATCACTCGACAAACGGTCCTCTATTGCTCGAGAAAAAATTAGGGTACAGCCCATTGATCGGTATTCCCCAAATTGGTCAGGCAAATATTAGGGCACTCCAACGCAAATAAAGCCCATTAAGCTAAAAACCCAAAAAAGGCAGCTTAGGCAAAAGTTAGGGCATCGGGATAAAAATGTCAGTTGCCTTCTGAAAAATCTGTAAAAGAGCAGTGGGCAGTAGGGATTAGCCATTGGAAATTGTTATCATTGCCTATGTACTCAAATTAATCTCATCAATGAACATGTTATGATTTTACTAAGAATCTTGGTCTCATGAATGCATGCATGTATTTAGGTGAAATAATCGCAGGTATGTGAACATCAATTTTTCTCTACATGTTAAGCTTCATTGCTATTTGTTTCATTATACATGTAATCCAAAAAAATAAAAGTTCTAAAGAAATTAGGCATATGTAAATTCAAAAAAGGTCTGCTGGATTGAGCCACCAAGGATAATTCAGGCAAAAATTAAGACAGTCTGCTGGATTGAAAAACCGAAAGGGTGGTCCAGGCAAAAGTTAAGAAATAATAAAAAGAAAAAAGAGGCATGAACTAAGAGAAAAAAGAGGCATGCGGGATTGAAAACCTAAAAGGGCGGTCTCGGTAAAAATTAAGGGGAAAAGTAAAGAAAAAGCTTGCTAGGTTGAAAACCCAAAAGGGAAGTCTAGGCAAAAGTTAAAGCTAAAAAGAAAAAGTTCATTGGACTGAGCCGTTAAGGACTGTTCAGGCAAAAATTAGGATAAAGAAAAATAAATGTTTGATAGGTAATCTCACATTGAATTGCCTATGCAAAAGTCAGAACATCACTCGGTCCCCTCAGTATGAAATCACTGGATAAAATACGAGTTCGCAAAGTAGTGATACTTTATAATCTCAGTTAAAGAACAATCCACATGCATAAAAGTTAAAACTCAAAAGTATCAATCCAAAGTTTACATCTAAAGCAAGCGGCGCAGAGCCCAAAAATATCAAAAGTCCAAAAAGTAGTCATAATCTAATCTGCCGGGGGATCCTGTCCCTAGTGACCCTTTGGCATCTGATCCTGAGTATCCATTAATAGATAATCTACATCTATAGTCCTGTTATCCTCAGCCTCATCAGTGTCTGCAGTTGGCTGGGCTGGGGCCCTAGTCTCCGAGGTCCCTACAGCAGCCCTTGTAGCACTACCTCCCTCAACAGATTAATCTCCACCCCTCTGAGTCACTCGGTATGTAGAAAGATCATCCTCAGACTTATCATTAGAAGGAGATGGCATATGCCTATCCTCAGTTATCCTCACTAGCTGGCCCCTTAGCATCTCAATCTTAGCCCTTGCTCAAGCGGCCTCAACCCTAGCCTGGCCAGCCTCAGCGGTTGCTGCCCGCAGCTGCTCGTCCAAGAACCTGGCTCTCTCCACCAAAGCATCTAAGTCCTGAGTAGACTTGCTGAGCTCTATGTCCAATAGAGTCTGCAATGGAAATCATAAGATTAGTACACATATATAAATGCCATAGCATGCATCATGCATAGTTTGTTAAATTTTGCAGGAAAAAGAAACTTATCGAAGCTAGTGCATCCTTGGCTAGTAGCAGATCCCACACAGAAAAGTAGCCCCTGGCAATCCTCTTGGCCTCAGAGATGGTCACCTAAAAAGGGAAAGGTCACATCAAGATAGTACATTCTAACCAATTACAGTAATGGATAAAGATTAAGGGAAGAGATCCCTTACATGAGTAGAGCTGGAAGGAGTGAAACTGATTGGCTGGACTGAATCCTTGAGCTCCTTGACTGCTTGCTTCCCTGAATGATTGAGGATCCAAAATGAAGTATCTAGCTTATCTCAGAGGATCCTCTCTCACACAGACCCAGAAGCGCGAGCCCACTTCATCGGCGGTTCAGGGCTAGTAGCAGCAGACCACTTCTGCATGAAAGCGGAAGGCTATAGCAATAAAGGACCATACTCAGAATCCCAATCAATTTCAAGAAAAAAGTAAGATGTTCGTGAAGGTTAAGTTAAGAAAATAACTGAGAAGAAGGTGTAGCAGACCTAGCCGAGCCTCTGGTACTTTGAACTATAGATGGCCCCGTGCGGTCGCCCCTTGATACACCCTCCTCCTCCTCATCATCATCGTCATCCTCACTATCACTCCAGTGAAACTTAAGAGACTTGTCCTCTCACAAGGAGGAAGAAGTGTGGAATGGACAAACTTAGCATAGCATCCCCCTACGGATAGCATGTGAACCCCCTCGCCATATAAGTATAGCCCTTGATCGATCTCTGGCATAAGATGAGGCTAGAAGATGCCAGCTGGGATTAGGGGAGGGATTGGTCTCTCCATCATGGTACTAGTCCTCCACCCTTAGACCCGCTCATTGAAATACCATTCGTAAGAAAGTGGTGACTCTAAGATGAAGTGACGGCCATCCACACCGACCCGCATCTACTTAATAGCCCCCATACATATCCAGTCTCTCCCATAGGTCTTGGATAACCTGCATAAAAAAATGTACTGTGAGTATCACAACCTCATAAATACAGTTTCTACTAATGGTTTGTTGAAATGTAAAAAGCAGGTTTAATAAGGAAGAAGTTAATTCGATATGAGCGCAGCTGACGTAGGAACTCTCTATACTATGCTATAGTCAAGGGTTGGCCCTGCTAAAGCCCCAGCCATCTAGATATAATATGCGGTGTCTTGGGCTGTATGGGCAAACTCGGCCTAGGGATGAACCCTCAAAGGCCCAGATCTACAAAACAAAAAAAAGATTAGTCACAACACAATCTAAGTGAAAGGTTAAAGCACTAGAGATAAGTTTGTGGTTTACCAGTAGTATCAGGTGGCAGATCTTGAGCTTAGACTACTCAATCCGGACTCTAACATCCAATGAATAATATAGCTATGCTAGAATGGCCCGACACTAGTTCTTGTCGAGCATAATAGCAAGATCCTCTATAGTGGAGAGCAAACCATAATTGAGGTTGCTCGAGTAGACCGATAAAAAGATGGTAGTAAAGAACATCAGTAGAAAAGACCGGGCAAACTGGTCCCTCCTATCAGCCACAACAGAACTCAACTACTTGATCAAGTAAGCATGCAGATCCCTATACTTGAGCTAGTTTGTCGTGCTCGGATGAAGCCCAAGTAATCTAGTAATGTAGGCCTTCACCACAGGCCTAGAATGCTACCGATTGGCATAAATATCCCCTCTCCACTCTAATCCTGTCATAGCACATATGTCTGAGGGAGTGACAGTAACCTCCCCAATAGATAGGTGGAAGGTATAGGTCATCTCCGACCATCTCTCTGCTAATGCTGAAATGGCCCCCGGGGCCAGTGTCTTTGGAGCCTGAGAAATGGCCCCAATATTGTCACTGAAGCCAAAGGAATCAATCCGAGCTAGCAACTCGGTATCCCCCACGGTATGGATCTCCTTATACCATTTCTCGTAAAAGCTCAGAGCTCTCACAGTCTCGTATTAAAACTATGAAGATAGAATTACAGCTTAACAAGGTTAGAATATAGTGGAAAGGTTGGAAATCAAAAAAGGGTTGCAGAAATACAAGTTTCAAGAATCTATCCTAAGGAGAAGGACCCGTACGGGTCTACCCCACCTGTACGGGTCCATAAGGTATACTCGTATGAAAAATAGGACCCATACGGCTCCCCGTACTCCCTTACAGGTCCCCTGTAAATAGTCCCTCTACGGACAAACATCCCAAAAATCTAAATTCATCCAATCTCAACCAAAGCTCATCCAAAAC
This sequence comes from Euphorbia pulcherrima, assembly GCA_947683365.1. Classification (NCBI taxonomy): domain Eukaryota; kingdom Viridiplantae; phylum Streptophyta; class Magnoliopsida; order Malpighiales; family Euphorbiaceae; genus Euphorbia; species Euphorbia pulcherrima. The sequence continues at coordinate 41,733,954 of CANTUS010000009.1, forward strand.
TATCCTAAAAGCATCCTAGGCTAAAGTTACAAGCACCAGACCCTATTCCAAGGTCTAAAACACCTTAAATCATGGTAAAAATTGAGAAATTCTCAAAGAACTCAAAAATGGAAAATGCGGAATTATGGGAATTACCTGGAGTTTTGGGGCGTGGGTCTCAGGAGAAGGAATTAGGGGCACTTTGGAGATAGGAGTGAGCCCGAGAAATGAGTCTCCTTCAAGAAGGGCATACCTGATGGAAACTGAGTATTCTCGAAGCCCTGAATCGCCCATCGGGGGAAAATCCTCGAGTTTAAGGGAGAAGAGGCCAGTCTTCGGGATCTTTTTGTACATTTTGATTAATCGAAGAAATAAAATTGCCAGAAAATGCAAAAGGGGAAGATTTTGTATGAGGTACGATGTGAGGGGTCTAATAAGCATTTAAAACCCTTATATGGGTCCCACCCCACCTGTACGGGTCCCCATTCCTTAAGACTTCACCCATACGGGTCCTGGACCACCCGTACGGGCTCTCTCTTACCATCCAGGGGCAGTTTTTTGAACCAGTGTTTCAAAAAGCACCAGAAATTCATCCAGTCCAAGTTCAGGGCCAACTCCACTCCTCCTCAACCCTATGTTTCAATTATATTTAGGGCAAGCCCCATGCTCACCTTGATCCTTGATTGAAGGGGAAAAAATATCTTTTATTCTCACAAAAGTCAATCAAGAATCAAGGTAGGCAATTTTTGAATTGATCACTAACCATGAAATTTTTGTGTACAGGTCCATCCTAGCATAAGAATTCCTCCCCAAATCTTACCGAGAAGGATTTCTCCAGCATACGAGGTTTTACCAAAGGATATTGCTTTACTCCCTAGCAGTGGAACCAATAAAGGGGCATCCCCCCCACCAATCCAGGGGCACCCCCTATTCCCCAGCAGTGGAATCAGTTAAGGGGCATACCCCATCATCAAAAAGCCCAAGGGGCACCCCCTATTTCCCATTAGTGGAATCATTCAGTCAAGGCCCCCCCCATTTTGCATAGCAGAATAAGATCCTAGGGGGATTCCCCTATTCCTCAGTAGAGGAAACAATTAATCTAGGGGTATCCCCCCATCGTCGAGCCCTCCAAGGGGCATTCTTTATGAGGCGCCCTTCCAAGGGGAATTTCATTCCAAAATGATTAGGCCAAACCTGATAGTTCTTGCGCTTGGTTTTCAATTTATTTCCAGGGCTAACCCTATCCACACATCTTTATTCTTGATTGAAGGGGCAAAAATATTTTTGTTTTCATAAAAGTCAATGAAGAATAAAGATGTGTTTGCTTGGACAATGATTAACTCAGTGTTTTATTGCTATCTCTTTTCAGGTTATTCAAATTCCTCAATAGGAGAGTCATCAGCCTTAAGAATAGGATACATTATCATTAGTCAGGAAAGTCGACCTGCCTTAGGAAAGGGATACACCATTAACCAAGAGAGTCAATCTGCCTTAGGAAAGGGATACACCAGATAGGAGAGTCATCCGCCTTAAGAAAGGGATACATTATCACCAGTTAGGAAAGTTGATCCGCCTTAGGAAATGGATACACCATCAGCCAGGAGAGTCGATTCACCTTAAGAAAAGGATACACCATCAGCCAGGAGAGTTGATCTACCTTAGGAAAGGGATACACCAGTTAGGAGAGTCATCCGCCTTAAGAAAGGGATACATCAGTGAGGAAAGTTGATCCGCCTTAGGAAATGGATACACCATCAGCTAGGAAAGTCGATCTGCCTTAAGAAAGGGATACGCCACCTTCCCCAGTAGAGTCACTAAGGATGTATAGTAGCAAAGAAAAGCCATCAGTCTCAGGAAAGGGATATGTAGTAGCAAAGGGAATTCATCCGGACAAGGAAAGGGATATGCAAAGGAAAGTCATCCGCCTAAGGAACGGGATACGCAGTAGCAGAAGGAAGTCATCCGCCTCAGGAAAGGGCTATGCAGCAGCAAAGGAAAGTCATCCACCTTAGGAAAGAGATACGCATCAACAAAGGATAGTCGTCCGACTCAGGCAAGGGGGCACCCAGGCCAGGAGGTAGCCTCAAGAAAGGAACTCACCCATATCATCACCTCAGGTATAATTTTGAAACCCTCGCTCACATCGTGAGATCATACAGATCTATATCTACAGTGATCCCATGAGGGGCAGTTTGTGAGAATTGGATTTTAACGATCCTTCTCATGAAATGATGATGAGAGCTATATGATGCAATATCTTAAAGGTGTTGTCTATCGGAGACCTAGTCTACCTTTAGGTACTCGTACGGGTTTTGTCTTGTGGTGTGGATACACTGTCAGACCCGTAAGGGTGATTACCTTCCATACGCTTGGAAGGGACCCATACGGGTCCCCTGGTACCCGTATAGGTAGGCCCCTACCTAAACGGTTCCTCTATTTGCCTAATCAGGCTCTTTTGAAAGTAATCTCTTACCTTTTTTAGGAAAAGGCAGGTCTTGGATGTAGTATTTTGCATTCAAACCTGACTCTCACCCTATAAATAGGGCCTTTTCCTCTCATTTTATGATACACAATTCATATGAGAAAAAAACTATAGAGAAATTATAGTATAGTTCTATCAATTTCTATAGGTATAGAAAAGGTATAGTGGAGGTATAAAATAGGGAGAAAACCCATTCCTTGAGGTTTTGTCCACATTTTATTCATTCCTAACTTCATTTATTAGGATTTAGGGGATGTTCTATCCGCACAAATATTCACCTAAATAGTCCTATTTCACCTTCTACTTTGGCCGAACTCTCTCAGTAGTAAAGGGATCACCTCAAAGTGGATTCACGCTGCAAAGGTAACGTTCTTGAGTTTCAAAGAGACTTACATATCAGTTATTTTATTATTGTTATTCTCTGCCTCCTCTATCATTTTTGCTCTTTTTAATTTCATGTTTTGGGTTTGTTCCTAACCCCTATAAGCCTTGTTGGCACCTTGTATCTTCGAGATATTAAATTGGTGCGCCATACTCAAACGGAGGGAAATCCCTTTTTATTTCATTTTCTACCATTAATCTATTAATCTACAAGTTAAACTGAATAAATTTTCTGACTGGATCAAACAGGACCCATACCAGTACACCATACCCATACCGGTCCTCCCTAGTAGCCACCATACGGGTCCCACCCACCTATACGGAGTACCAGCCTCAAGCAGAATCCAAAACTCATTTTAATTTGGTTAAAAATCAATCCAACTCACCATATGCCATGTGATCATTTTCACTAATAATCCGATAAATCAACCCACAAAAGTTAAAATGTGTTTTCGTAATAAAATGTGTTGAAGACCAGTTATTTCTCTCTTATCCTAGAAGTTGTCCAAGTGTGTCAATCGTAAAACCACCATGCTAACATAATCACATTTTTCCTATTGAAATGCTGACTTAATGTGTGCTATAAACTGTGCTAATATTTGTGGAAGCAGGGGAATTTATTTTTATTTTGTTTTATAACTTGGAACAAATGTATAGGTTCTCTTGCAATTCCCCCATTTTTCCCCCGGTTGTAATTTTTATTCCTCCATTTATCACTTGTGCTTTATTTTAATATGTAAACGCATGTAATGAGTGTGAAAGAGTGTAGAAAAATAGGATTTCTGTGATAATTCCCCAAATGATGAAAAAAATGGTTTTACGCAGTGAATGTGATTTTAAATCAACTAAATGAGAAATACGTGGCTCATCTAATACCCAAAGCTCTAATCCAATAGGTATGAGTCTCCCGCCCAGAGGGAACTATACCAATACTCTTTCCTAAGTAGACAACTTGGGTGGCGACTATATCATTTGTATCGAGATTTGGGTCTCGATTCTTTTATTCATTAAATTTGGCTTATTATACAAACTTGAACTAAAAATGTTTTATCACCCCAAAATCCAACCAACCCATAGTAGGCCCCGCCTCTCACATAGGCGCCAAGGGAGACCCACACGTCATTGACACCTCACACTCGCTAAGTTGAAAACCCGAAAAGGGTGGCTTAGGCAAAAGTTAGGGCATCGAGAGAAAAATGTCAGCTGCTTTCTGGAAAATCTGTAAAAGGACCAAAAAGCAGGTAAGGGTTAACCATTGGAAACTATTATCATTGCCTATACACTCAAATTTAATTTCATCGATGAACATGTTATAATTTGCTAAGAATCCTAATCTTATGAATGCATGCATGTCTTTAGGGGAAATAATCACAAGTATGTGAACATTAGTTTTTTCTACATTTGTGCTCTTTATTGTTATCGTTACTATGCATGTATTATTCAACAAAAGACAAAAGCACTGATAAGATGCAAAATAAATAAGGTTTATGCAAAAGTCAGAAAAAGTTCGCTGGATTGAAAACCCAATAGGCCGATTCAGGCAAAAATTAGGATAAAAAGAAAAAATAAGAAAAGAAAGAATGTTTGCTGAATTGAGCCGCCAAGGACAGTTCAGGAAAAAATTAAGATGAAAGAAAGAAAGTCTACTGAACTGAGCTGCCAAGGACAGTTTAGGCAAAAGTAAAGACGAAAAAAAGAGAAGAAGAATGAAAGAAAATACAAAAATCAGTTTGATAGATAGCATCACATCATGTGGTCTATAAAAAAGTTATAACACAATTCAAAAATGCCAATATTTTGCACTTGCTTTTGTTCTACAAGCATCATTTATAATTGCAATGTTTCACAGTTGGGATCCCTTAATTTTAGTTTTCCCACTGTGGATAGCACACATCATCCGAAGTGCCAAGTGCTTTAACTAGCATCATCCAACTTGCACCACATTATAGGTTGGATACCTCAAAGATGCACTCCCTTAATGTGCAAAGTGTAAATCATAGCTACCAAATCTCTGTAGTACTCATTGGCCTTAGTCGGACCAGTCTTTCAGTAATCTAGAGCTTTGAAAGATTGGTTACTAGTTAATTTACTAGTAGTTCAAGTCTTTATCCCAACTAAAGATAGGCAAGGCACCAATGTGAATGTCCTTGAGGCAAAGGGTACCAAGCAGACCATAGAATTCTTTAAATGTGGGGCTTAAATCAAAGAAGAGATATATAAGTCTAGAGAGGTGATACAGGTTTAGAAAACCAATAAAAGTAATCCTTGGTAGTACAACAGGTCTTCAAGGAGCTGTTTCTGTATAAGAAAGGTCAAGGTGTCAACCATATTCAAGTAGATCGGTAACATCGAGCATAACCTAATCCTCAACCCTAGCAATATCTACAGTAAGAAAGTCAGGCACCCCAATCTCAGAACCCCCTACACCACCCTCAGTAGCAGCACTAGTCACCTTAACCTGCTACTCTACCTCCTACTAAGCTCCAGTAATCTGGGTCACCGCCGGTGCCACCCAATACAGAGAATAGTTATCCTTAGAAGAAGAATTAAACGGTGCAGATATTTGCCTATGTTCAATCATCCAGGTCAGTTGCACTCATGGCACCTCAGACTCAGCTCTTGCTCAAGCAGTCTCTACTCTAGCCCTCTCCTACTCCTCCTCTAGTGGCCAGACCCGGTCAGCCTCAGAAGTGGCTACTTGCAGTTGCTTTTGTGGGAACATAGCTCCCTCTTAGGAGGCATCCAGACCCTAGGCAGACATAGCACGTTATATGGCTAGCAGAATCTACACCAAAAACTAGGGGATCAATACATATATGTAAAAGTTTTGCAGGTTTGAACTTACCATGAGGTTATCTTGAACCAACGTCAGATTAAACAGCAGGAAGAAGCATAATTCTCAATTGGGCATACATTATCCCCTCATACTTGTATGTATCCTCTTTTTAGATTCAAGTCAAGGTCCTTAAAAGGGTAAAGTACAACAATGTCACAAATGCCATTACAGGGGCAAGTTGGTCAAACTCGGGTTCAAGTTAAATCCATCCTCAGCCATAAGGGTCCCCAATAGGCATTTGCATCCCATCCAATAGCTTCCTTAAGGGTCATTATTATTGGATATGATGTATGCCCTTAAGGTAATTAGGGCGATATATCTTAATTTTGTAATAGTATGAACAATTTGTTTAATTAATGAAGGCATTTAATCTTTCATTTATAACGATGTGTTTGTATATATATTATAGCTGGTTAAATATATTCATTGATGTATGTTTACAAAAGTCCTTGACATATCATAGCATGAAGTCAGAGAAATTATAGTTGGGCTATATTTGGTGGAACCTGCTTTACATGCAATTATGATTTGTCTAAACTATCCCTAGTCATAGTTTTATCAAGAAAGGATCTTGATAAAGCGGAAAGACTAGCATGTGGTCAACTTTCTTAGAAAGGGTCCAACCAGTCAATCTCCTAAAGGACTGAAGGTGGTGTCTTAAGTTTGACAGATGGATATATATGGGAGATATATTGGAGACCGCAGTAAGATAAACACTTGGTATATATATCAATGTGTTAGTATTTATCTTCATGCAATAAGCTTTATGAACATCCTCACATTTGAGATACTAGTTACCTTGTGTGGTACTATTGCTATACTTTGGGTCATTACTACACACTCATTAATTTAGGATGTTACAGGTGATTATAGGTATAGTGATGACAACATGTTGGTAAGCTGAGTAGTCGGAAAGGATCCATCGCTCCGGATATATTAAGGAGTTGTACCTAGCCACTTATTGAAGTGATGATTGCCATAAACCTCTGATTAGAGTATGTGTTTGATAGAAATGGTTTCTAGTCAAACAAGTAAAAGGCAATGTGCTTCGATAACAAGTTAATAATTGGGATAGCTTAGAGCAACCTTGCTATTACTGGGTTAGCACTTTAACCGAACCCTATAAGCTAGATGGTACTAAGATTAAAGAATGGAAGGAATTTATCACACTGGATAACTATTGCATTAACCGGGATTAGTCATAAGCATAAATGACATTCCGAGTAATGGGGGATGGTAGACCCTTGCTAGAGGCGTACTACAGTCATTTAAGGTAATTGAGTTCTATTCACGATCTAGAACCTCAAGCCAATGATTCCATTAGAACAAGGATTGGTTAAGCCTCAACAGCTCAGTACTTCGGGATTCTATAAGGTTACACACATTGGACCTTCATCGGACTGAGTAAAGAACTAATAGATTTATTCTATTACAAAAATATAACACGATAATAATTAGATTATTATTTGGTTGGACCAAGAATTAATTTTTGATAGGTGACTAATTAATTAGGGTCATAAATAAATTGGCCAAATTGATTATATCAATTTTATAAGCTAAGGAATTTATTTTGACTGGTAACTAATTTATTAAGGTCATAAAATAAATATTTTTTTGAAAAGGATTTAAAGGGAATTTTTTCCGAATGGGTTAGACCCGGTATAAAATTGCTGGAAAATTTTTGAACTGCAAAAGGGACTATAGGCTTGTAGCACCCTGCTAGACAGCGAGCTCGAGAGCCCGCAATGTGGGCTCGAAAAATCTCTCGCTGGGGAGCCTAGCATGAGATTCACAGCAAGCTGGGCTTTTGGGAAAGCCCGCAAGCCTAAGCTTGCTATGGCGCGTAGCGTGTATGGCACGTTGTGCGTGCGGGTGCAACCTGCGGATCTAGATGTATCCGCGGGTTAAACTCGCGTGGCATGTGCAATATGCACATCACACATTAGAAAAAGGGGGAGCAATTTTGCTCTCGGAAGCCTATATATATGCTCCTTCATTCCCCCTTTCAAATTTCACCAAGCTCAAAGCAAAATCCTAAGTTGAGATTCGAAAAGATTAATCTCTCGGGCAATGGAGCAAGTTCTTTTTGAGGAGCCTGAATTTATTCGAGCACCTCTAGTTTATATTTTTTGGGTGAGGCTTCTGGAGTGGTCTAGCAACTACTCGAGGCTTCTTAGTTCTTCCTCTCGGGAAGGTTTTGGTTGGTGGGCTTCGTGCGGATACTCATAGAGGCTATCCTAGGCTTGGAGGCTTGTGCAAGAAGTTTATGCTAAAACATGCTTCAACTGGTAAGTTTTGTTTCTTTCTCTTTTATTACTATGTCTTTTTCTTTAAGCATTTTTAGACTTGATAATATGCTTAGGTTGTTTTCCATTATTAGTTTATTTTATGCTTAGGTTATAGGTTAGATTTATAACATGCTTAGGTTATAACTTAGAGTTATAACATGCTTAGGTTATAGCTTAGAGTTATAACACGCTTAGCATAACATATACATGCTAGGATAAAATTTAGAATTATGGTATGCCTAGCCCTTTTGCATGGTAACCTAGGTAGAGAATTATTTAGTTAAGCCTTTATTTAATTTATATGCAACTAATAGGAGTTCCTCGGGACAAGGATAAAATTTTGAATTTCTGCCATGCCTGTTATGCATGTTCAATATGACTGTCAGTTCCCAACAGTGGTATCAGAGCCTATCTATTTAGTGCATAATTAAGTTAGAAGCAAACTGAATATTATTTTCTGTTTGAAATGATCTGTTTGTTTAATTGTTTGGAACAATATATATGAACTTGTGCGTTTCATTTCAAGGTTAGAAAATGGTTATGAGTAATTTTGTTTAAGCCAGCTCAACTTACTTAACTTATACAAGTGTCAATAATTTATTTAAAATTATATGGATTATAGATGCTTCCAATTTACATGAATTGGAAGAACAAAATTTATTAGTTCAAGAGAATCCATTGGTCTTCTAGTTTGAGCCTGTATTTGTTCTGGCTAAGGATTGGACTTGGTGTCTACTCACTTCAAGGGCACCTCTCCTACCTAGGAACCTATATCGGTGCAACTTGAATTGACCAATCGTGGGATTAATATGGACTAATTTATTTTTAGTATATAAGATGGTGCTTATATATGTTTCTACAACAAAGTAACAAATTAAATTTATTAAATAAATAAAAGTGTTAATTATTTTGCATATAATCTAGGTTGATGGAATAATTATAATAAATAGCTTGAACCCACCTAAGGTTGGACCTTATAAATTAATTCTAAAATACCCTGAGTTAATGTAAGTTATTATAAGTATGTCCATCTGATAAAATCCTAGATTTGGTGAGACATGTAACACTAAAAAAATCCCAAAAGTAAAAATATTAAGGCAGGTTATAGTCTTCCTAACTCAAATTTATAATACGGTCTCTTTAGGCTATCAAAGTGCTACGCAAAGCGTTCCTTGAGTCCAAATTGATTGGTTGTAAAGTTTGGGATATGGTCTGCCTTAATGAAACTGGGGTAGTCCACCATAAAATTAGGGGCTAGGCCCAGATCTAAGACATATTCAAGGAGATGCTAATATAAGAGCACACGTCCCTTGAGATTAGGGAACTTGAATGTTTTGGCTATTGCATGCGATGCAAATGGAATGGATTCCAACTATAACTTACTAATACAACTTGACTCATAAAATTGGGGGTTGTAATAGACTAGTTATAGATGCTATCTACTAGGAAATTTAGCTGGGCTAAAATTCCCGAATTCAATAGAATGGGCTATTGTAAATTTTGAAGAAAATAGTAGGACAAATGTGTTTAATTAAAAGACCTTATATTAAATGCATGTACTTAAACTAATATCTAAACTTTTTCTTTTCTTATATCTTAGGTTGAAAATGACTTCCAATATTAATCTCTGTATGTTACTTGACACCAAACTGAATGGCTTGAACTTTTTTGAATAGTTTCAAGCTATGAGAATTATTCTCAGATCCGAGGGAATTGCCTTTGTTCTAAGTGAAATTTTCCCTGTTGAACCTGATGTTGAGGATCATGTGGAGCATGAGGCCTGTTTGAAGCATATGAAAGATCATGAGAGTGCCACGTGTATCATGTTGCGGTCCTTGAATCCTGAGCTTTAGAAACAACTTGATAATATGACCTTAGAGGACAAGGTTCTCCATCTTGAAGAGCTCTTTTTGGAGTGGAAAAGGATAGAGAGGTATGAGACCTCCAAGCTCCTTTTCAGAACCAAGATGTAGGCTGGCACCTCTGCCTCGCAGCATGTACTAAAACTCTTAGGATACTTTGAGAAGCTGAATCTATTAGGATTTGAGATGAATCATGACTTGAGCATTGACCTAGTGTTGATATCCTTGACAGATAGTTACTCAGGCTTCGTGACTAACTATTGCATGAACAAGATTAATTCTACTATCCCTGAATTAATCAACATGCTGAAAAAGTAGAACCTTAGATGAAGAAGGGTAAGAAACCTCTTCTATTGGTTTAAAAAGGCAAGGCTTCTAAGAAGAAGAAGCAGGCACTGTGTGCCAAGAAAAGAATCAGTAAAAAGAAGAAAGAAAAGAAGACATCTAAGTATGTCTACTTCTAATGTGGGAAATCGAGACATTGGAAGTGGGATTGCAAAGCTCTAGCTTCTGAGCATTTGAAGAAGAAGCCTGAAGAGGCATCTACTTCAGGTATTTTTGGAATTGAAAATTTTGCTACTTTTCCACGTGAATCCACTTGGGTATTAGATACTAGTTGTGGTTCTCATATCTATACTTCTGTGCATGGACTAAGGAATAGTAGAAGCCTTGCAAAAGGGGAGATGGACCTACATGTGGAAAATGGAGCCAGAGTTGCTACATTAGCCGTAGGAAGCTTTAATATTATTTTGCCAAGTGGACTTGTTTTAGTTTGAATAATTGTTACTACATTCCAAGTGTTACTAAGAATATTGTATCTGTTGCGTGTTTAGCAGCAGAAGGATTTGAGATATCATTTTTGAATAATAATTGTAGATTCATTTGAATAATGTTCTTTATGGTTATAGGATGTTTAAAGGTGGCATTTATGTTCTTGATACTAAAACAAAAGTTTTCAATGTAAACAGTGTGAAGAAAGTTAAATTAGATAATGAGAATTCCTTCTACTTATGGCATTGTCGTTTAGGCCTCGTAAACAAAGATCGCTTAACCAAGTTGCATAAGCGTAGAGACTTGGGCCCAATAGACTTGGAGTCTTATGGTGATTGTGAACCTTGTTTAAGAGGAAAAATGACAAAGTTACCCTTTCAAAGAAAGGGTGAACGGTCCACGAGTACATTGGAACTTATACATACTAATGTGTTTGGTCCAATGAGTGTTCAGGCACTAGGAGGATACTCCTACTTTATAACCTTTATTGATGATTATTCATGATACGGTTATTTATACTTAATGAAGCACAAGTCTAAAAGTTTTGAAAAGTTCAAACTATTTAGAGCTGAAGTAGAGAAATAGCTTGAGAAAAGTATTAAAACACTTCAATCGGATTGAGGTGGAGAATACTTAAGTCAGGAGTTTCAGGATTATCTAATGGAAAATGGGATAGTTCCTCCGTGGACCCGTCCTTATATGACCTAACACAATGGAGTGTCAGAAAGGAGGAATCAGACTTTATTAGATATGGTCCGGTCCATGATGAGCCATGTAGATCTCAGTAAATCCTTTTGGGGATATGCACTGGAGACCACAGTTTATGTATTAAGCAAAGCGCCCTCTAAACCCATTGATTTTACACCTTATGAAAGATGGTGTAATGAGAAACCACCTCTAAGTCACTTAAGAGTATGGGGTTATCCTGCTATGGTAAAGAGGATATCTAAATGCTAAATCTCACAAGTGTCTATTCATTGGATATCCAAAGGAAACTATTGGATATTTATTTTACAAACCCAAAGCACAAAAGGTATTTGTGTCTCGGAATGCTCACTTTTTTGAAAAGGAACACTTACTTGCAAAAGTCAGTGGGAGCAATATTGAACTAGAAGTTCAAGAGGAAGAAACAGACAATTAACTGATTGACCCTATTCTAGATACACAAGAAAGTGTGATCCAAGAACAACCTGTCGAAACATAATCATTACAAAGATCAAGTCATGTTTATAAGGGTCCCGATAGATATAGGTTTATCATCATTATTGATAAGGAACTATAACTCATGGAGGATGTTGAACTAAGGACATATGATGAGGCAATGAAAAGCTCAGATTCTGATAAATGGTTAAAAGCCATGAAATCAGAAATGGATTCTATGTATGAGAACCAAGTTTGGAATTTGGTTGATGCACCGCAAGAGGTTAGACCAATTGGGTATAAATGGGTCTTTAAGAAGAAGACTGACATGGACGGTAATGTAATTACCTAAAAAGCAAGGTTGGTTGCAAAAGGTTATAGTCAACGTGAAGGTATTGACTATGATGAAACCTTCTCACCGATAGCCATGATTAAATCCATAAGGATACTCCTTGCCATTCCTGCTCATTATGATTATGAGATCTAGCAGATGGATGTAAAAATAGCATTCCTGAATGGGGATTTAGACCGGGATGTGTATATGACACAACCTAATGGTTTTACATCTCAGAATAGGTCGAAGGCATGCAAACTACAAAGATCCATTTATGGACTTAAGCAGGCATCCAGGAGTTAGAATATAAGGTTTGATCAGACAATCCTTGAACTGGGTTTCTTTCCAAATGCTAATGAGCCTTGTGTTTACAAGAAGGTTAGTGGGAGTGTAGTCATTTTCTTAGTATTGTATGTCAATGACATTCTACTAATAGGAAACGGTATTTCTCTTCTTCAAAATGTTAAAGTATAGTTGTCAAGAAAATTCTCCATGAAAGACCTTGGTGAAGAAACATTTATACTAGGTATAAAGATCTATAGGGATAGATCTAAGAGGCTGTTAGCTCTTTCTCAAAGTACATATATAGACAAGGTATTGAATAGGTTCAACCTTGAGCACTCTAAGAAAGGTTATCTCTCAATGACAAAGGGGATTAATCTATCTAAGGCTGAGTGTCCGAAGACAGCTCAGGATAGAATGCTCATGAAGGATATACCCTATGCATCCGCGATAGGATCCATCATGTATGCCATGATATGTACTAGGCCAGATGTCTCTCAAGCTTTGAGCTTTACGAGCAGATATTAGTCAGATCCAAGTGAAAAGCACTGGATGGTCATCAAGGTAATTCTTAAGTATTGTAGAAGGACTAAGGATGAGTTCTTGATTTATGGAGAAGGTGGCCTTTCAATCGGAGGTTACATTGACATGAGTTTTCAATCTGATAAGGATGACTTTAAGTCTCAGTCAGGTTTTATGTATGTGTTAAATGGAGGGGCGGTATGTTGGAAGAGTTCCAAGCAAGAAACTACTGCTGATTCAACCACAGAATCTGAATACATTACTGCATGCAAAGCAGCAAAAGAAGCTGTCTGGTTAAAGGGATTTATTGGTGATCTCGGTGTGGTGCCCGAGGCTGTTGATCCAATTACTTTGTATTGTGATAAAAATGGTGCCATAGCTGAGGCAAAGGAACCACGATCTCATCATAAAAATTGACATGTATCCAGAAATTATCATATTATCAAGGAGATTGTTGATGCTAAGATAATAATACTAGAATATGTTCCTACTGATCAGAACCTCGTGGATGGTTTGACAAAGCCATTGACTCAAGTCAAACATGACGAGCATGTTAAAGCATATGGATTAAGACATATGGCTAACTGGCCTTAGTGCAAGTGGGAGTTTGTTGGATATGATGTATGCCCTTAATGCAATTAGGGCAATATATCTTAATTATGTAATAGTATGAACAATTTGTTTAATCAATAAAGGCATTTAATCTTTTATTTATATCGATGTGTTTGTATATAATCATAGCTGGTTAAATATATTCATTGATGTATTTTTAAAAAAGTCCTTGACATATCATAGCATGAAGTCAGAGAAATTTTAGTTAGACTATATTTGGTGGAACCTGCTTCATGTGCAATTATGATTATGTCTAAACAATCCCTAGTCATAGTTTCATCAAGAAAGGATATTAATGAAGCAGAAAGACTAGCATGTGGTCAACTTTCATAGAAAGGGTCCAAGCAGTCAATCTCCTAAAGGACTGAAGGTGGTGCCTTAAGTTTTACACATGGATATATCTGGGAGATATATTGGAGACCATAGTAAGATAAACACTTGGTATATATATCAATGTGTTAGTATTTATCTTCATGCAATAAGCTTTGCGAATATCCTCACACTTGAGATACTAGTTACCTTGTGTGGTACTATTGCTATACTTTGGGTCATTACTACATACTCATTAATTTAGGGTGTTACGGATGATTACCGATATAGTGATGACAACATATTGGTAAGCTGAGTAGTCGGAAAGAATCCATCGCTCTGGATATATTAAGGAGTTACCTGGCCACTTGTTGAAGTGATGATTGCCACAAATCTTTGATCAGAGTATGTGTTTGATAGAAATGGTTTCTAGTCAAACACACTATGGTAAAAGGCAATATACTTCGGTAACAAGTTAATAACTGGGATAGCTTGGAGCAACCTTGCTATTAGTGGGTTAAAACTTTAACCGAACCCTATAAACTAGATGGTACTAAGATTAAAGAATGGAATGAATTTATGGCACTGGATAACTATTGCATTAACTGGGAATAAGTCATTAGCGTAAATGTTGTTCCGAGTAATGGGGGATGGTAGACCCTTGCTAGAGGTTTACTACAGTCTTTTAAGGTAATCAAGTTCTATTCATGGTCTAGAACCTCAAGCCAATGGTTCTAATAGAACAAGGATTGGTTAAGCCTCAATAGCTCAATACTTTGGGATCCTATAAGGTCACACACATTGGACCTTCATCGGACTGAGTAAAGAACTAATAGATTTATTCTCTTACAAAAATATAACATGATAATAATTAGATTATTATTTGGTTAGACCAAGAATTTATTTTCATAGGTGACTAATTAATTAGGTCATAAATAAGTTGGCGAGATTGATTATATCAATTTTATAAGCCAATAAATTTATTTTTGATCGGTAACTAATTTATTAGGGTCATAAAATAAATATTTATTTGAAAAGAATTTGAAGGGAATTTTTTTCGAATGGGTTGGACCTGGTAGAAAATTGCTGAACAATTTTTGAACTATAAAAGGGACTGAGGGCTCGTAGCACTTTGCTGGGCAGCATGCTCGGGAGCCCGCAACGCGGGATCAAAAAATCTCATGCTGGCACCGAAAGCTATGCTTACGAGAATGCCCGCAAGCCCAAGCTTGCAGTGGCACACAGCGTGCATGATGCATTCTGCACGCGGGTGCAACCTACTGATCCAGATGGATCCGTGGATCAAACCTGTGTGGGATGTGCCACATCAAAAAAAGGGGGAGCATTTTTGCTCCCCCAAGCCTATATATGCTCCTTCATTCCCCCTTTCAATTTGATCGAAGCTCAAAGCTAAATCCTAAGTTGAGATTCGTAAAGATTAATCTCTTGGGTAATTGAGCAAGTTATTTTTGAGGAGCTTAAATTTATTTGGGCACCTTTAGTTTATATTTTTGGGTCAGGCTTCTAGAGTGGTCTAGCAACTACCCAAGGCTTCTTAGTTCTTCCTCTTAGGGAGGTTTTGGTTGGTGGGGTTCGTGTGGATACTCATTGAGGCTCTCCTGCGCGTGGAGGCTTGTGTAAGAAGGTTCTGCTAAAGCACGCTTCAACTGGTAAGTTTTCTTTCTTTCTCTTTTATTATTAGGACTTTTTCTTTAAGCAATTTTAGACTTAATGATATGCTTATGTTGTTTTGCATGCTTAGTTTATTTTATGCTTAGGTTATAGCTTAGAGTTATAACATGCCTAGGTTATAGCTTAGAGTTATAACATGCTTAGGATAAAATATACATGCCAGGATATAATTTAGAATTATGGTATGCCTAGCCCTTTTGCATGCTAACCTAGGTAGAGAATTATTTAGTTAAGGCTTTATTTAATTTACATGCAACTAATAGGAGTTCCTGGGGATAGGGACAAAATTTTGAATTTCCACCATGCCTATTATGCATTTTCAATCTGACTGTCAGTTCCCAATAAGTATTAGGCATACATGTCCCTTCCCATCAAATTCACCACTTGTACTAGTCCTCCCTAGTACATCTCCCGCCGAACGAGTGCCGACTCTGGGGTAGAATAGTTTTCCAAGCAGAACCATAACCCTCAGCACCAGGGGCACATCAGATCTAAATTAGGGCAAACCCCACTTCAGAAACCCCATTATTTTAACTAATTAAGGGCTAAACCCCTATCTCACCTTGATCCTTGATTGAAGGGGCAAAAATTTTTATTTTCACAAAGTCAATCTAGAATCAAGGTAAGCCATGTCAAAAAAATTTCTAACGTGAAGACATTTCGTTTGCAGGTTCATTCAAGGGGATGATCCCCAAGAGGTCAAAACATCAAGGGGCACCCACCCTAGGGACACTCCCCAATGGGACACCATTGAGGGGCATCCTCCCATCATCTAACTGTTGGGAACTGACAGTCTATTATAACATGCATACCAGGCATGGTGGAAATTCAGAATTTGTCCCTATCCTCAAGAACTCCTATTAGTTGCATATAAATTAAATAAAGCCTTAACTAAATAATTCTCTACCTAGGTTAGCATGCATAGGCTAAGCATACTATAATTCTAAATTATATCCTAGCATATATAATTTATATTAAGCATGTTATAACTCTAAGCTATAACCTAAGCATGTTATAACTCTAAGCTTAACCTAAGCATTTTATAACTCTAAGCTATAACCAAAGCATGTTAAAACTCTAAGCTATAACCTAAGCATAAAATAAACTAAGTATGCAAAACAACCTAAGCATAATTATTAAGTCTAAAAATGCTTAAATAAAAAGACCTAATAAATAAAAGAGAAAGAAAGGAAACTTACCAGTTGAAGCGTGCTTTAGCAGAACCTCCTTGCACAAGCCTCCAAGCCTAGGATACCTCTATGAGTATCCACACAAACCCCACCAACCAAAACCTCACCAAGAGGAAGAACTAAGGAGCCTCAAGTAGTTTCTAGACCACTCCAGAAGCCCCACTCAAAAATATAGACTAGAGGTGCTTGAATAAAATCAAGCTCCTAAAAAGAACTTGCTCAATTACCCGAGAGATTTATCTTTGCGAATCTCGCTAAGGATTTATGCTTTGAGCTGTGGTGCACCTTGAAAAGGGGAGAAGTGAAGCCTATTTATAGGCTTGGGGGAGCAAAATTACTCCCCCACACAGGTTTGACCCGCAGATCCATTTGGATCAGCGGGCCATACAGGTTTGACCCGCAGATCCATTTGGATCAGCGGGCTGTGCCCGCACGCACAGCGTGCTATGCACATTGTGCACCACTGCAAGCTTGGGCTTGTGGGCTTTCTTGCAAGCCCAGCTTTTGGTGAAGCTCTCACTGGGCTCCCTAGAGCAAGTTCTTTCAAGCCCGCACCGTGGACTCTCGAGCACGCTGCACAGCAGCGTGCTACGAGCCTACAGTCCCATTTTTCTATTCGGTCCCCTCTTTGGAAAATGTCTGGGCGATTTTAACTAGGTCCAACCTACTAAAATCTTTACAATCCCTTTGAAATAAATATTTATTTTATGACCCTAACAAATTAGTTACCAGTCAAAATAAATTCCTTAGTTTATACAAAACTGATCTAATCAATTTTAACCAATTAAATAATAATCTAATTATTAATACGCTATACTTTCATAATAGAATAAATCTATTAATTCTTTGCTTAGTCCGATGAAGGTCTATTGGATGTGACATTATAGGATCCCAAAGTATTGAGTTGTTAAGGCTTAACCAATTCTTATTCTAATGGAACTATTGGCTCGAGGTTCTAGACAGTGAATAGAACTCAATTACCTTAAACAACTATAGTACGCCTCTAGCAAGGGTCTACCATCCCCCATTATTTGGAACGTCACTTGTGGTTATGACTTAATCTCGGTTAATGCAATAGTTATCCAATGTGATGAACTCCTTCCATTCTTTAATATTAGTACCATCTGGTTTATAGGGTTCGGTTAAAGTGTTAACCCACTAATAGCAAGGTTGCTCCAAGCTATCCCAGTTATTAACTTGTTACCGAAGTAGATTGCATTTTACCATAGTGTATTTGACTAGAAACCATTTCTATCAAACACATACTCTGATTAGAGGTTTATAGCAATCATCACTTTAACAATATATCCAGGGTGATGGATTCTTTCCGACTACTTAGCTTACAAACGTATTGTCATCACTATACCCATAATCACCCATGGCACCCTAAATTAATGAGTTTGTGGGAATGACCTAAAGTATAGGAATAGTACCACACAAGGTAACTAGTGTCTCAAGTATGAGGATATTCGCAAAGCTTATTGCATGAAGATAAACACTAACACATTGATATATACACCAAGCGTTTATCTTACTACCGTCTCCAATATATCTCCCAGATATATCCATGTGTCAAACTTAAGGCACCACCTTCAGTCCTTAGGAGATCAACTGGTTGGACCCATTTCAAGAAAGTTGACCACATGCTAGGCTCTCCGCTTCATCAATATCCTTTCTTGATGAAACTATGACTAGTGATAGTTTAGACATAATCATAATTGCACATGAAGCAGGTCTCATCAAATATAGTCCAACTATAATTTCTCTGACTTCATGCTATGATACGTCTAGGACTTTTGTATACAGACATCAACAAATATATTTTAACCAGCTATAATATATTTATAAGCACATCGAAATAAACAAAAGATTAAATGCCTTTATTAATTAAACAAAATATTCGTACTATTACATAATTAATATATATTACCCTAATTGCCTTAAGGGCATACATCATATCCAATAAACTCCCACTTACATAAAAGGCCAATTAGCTATATGTCTTAAATCATATGCTTTAACATGCTGGTCATGTTTGATTTGAGTCAATGGCTTTGTTAGACCATCCGCGAGGTTCTGATCAGTGGTTACATATTCTAGTCTTATTATCTTAGCATCAATAATCTCCCTGATTATATGATACTTTTTGGATACATATCTATTTTTCTGATGAGACTGTAGTTTCTTTGCCTGAGCTATAGCACCATTATTATCACAATACAAAGTAATTGGATCAACCGTCTCAGGCACCATACCAAGATCACCAACAAATCCCTTTAACCAGACAGCTTCTTTTGCTACTTCGCATGCAGCAGTGTATTCAGATTCCTTGGTTGAATCAACAGTAGTTTCTTGCTTGGAACTCTTCTAGCATACAACCACTCCATTTAACACATACGTAAAATTTGACTGAGACTTAAAGTCATGCTTGTCAGATTGAAAACTCAAGTCAGTGTAACCTCTAATTATGAGTCACCTTCTCCATAAATCAAGAACTCAACTTTAGTCCTTCTCAAGTACTCAAGAATTGCCTTAACGGCCATCCAATGCTTTTCACCTGGATCTAACTGATATCTGCTTATAAAGCTCAAAGCCGGAGAGACATCTGGCCTAGTACATAGCATACATAATGGATCCTATAGCAGATGCATAGGGTATATCTTTCATGCGCATTCTCTCCTGAGCTGTCTTCGGACACTCAACCTTAGATAAGTTAATCCCCTTAGTCATCGGAGAGATAACCTTTCTTTGAATGCTCAAGGTTGAACCTATTCAATACTTTGTCTATATATATACTTTGAGAAAGACCTAATAGCCTCTTGGATCTATCCCTATAGATCTTTGTACCTAGTCTCAATGCCGCTTCACCAAGGCCTTTCAGGGAGAATTTTCTTGACAACCATACTTTAACATTTTGAAGAGGAGAAATATAGTTTCCTATTAGTAGAATGTCATCGACATACAATACTAAGAAAACGACTGCACTCCCACTAACCTTCTTATAAATACAAGGCTCATTAATGTTTGGACAGAAGTCCAGTTCACGGATTGTCTGATCAAACCTTATATTCAAACTCCTGGATGCCTACTTAAGTCTGTAAATGGATCTTTGTAGCTTGCATACGTTCAAGCCATTCTGAGATGTAAATTAGCTTGTGTCATATACACATCTCAGTCTAAATCCCCTTTCAGCAATGATGTTTTAACATCCATCTACCAGATCTTATAATTGTAACGAGTAGCAATGGCGAGGAGTATGCTTATGGAATTAAGCATGGCTATCGGTGAGAGAGTTTCATCATAGTCGATACCTTTACGTTGACTATAACCTATTGCAACCAACCTTGCTTTATTGGTAATTACAATACCGTCCATGTCACTCTTCTTCTTGAAGACCCATTTGCACCCGATCAGTCTAACCTCTTACGGTGCATCAACCAAATTCCAAACTTGGTTCTCATACATGGAATCCATTTCTGATTTCATGGCTTTTAGCCATTTATCATAATCTTAGCTTTTCATTGCCTCATCATTTGTCATTTATGAACACGACCTGATCTTCGCAATTCTTGTGTTTTATTCTTGGATCTCAGTGCTGATTGTCTGTTTCTTCCTCTTGAACTTCTAGTTTAATACTGCTCCCACTAACTTTTGTAAGTAAGTGTTCCTTTTCCAAAAAGTGAGCATTCCGTGACATAAATACCTTCTGTGCTTCAAGTTGGTAAAATAGATATCCAATAGTTTCCTTTGGATATCCAATGAATAAGCACTTGTCAGATTTGGCATTCAACTTATCTGACGCTATCTTCTTCACCATAGCAGGACAACCCCATACTCTTAAGTGCCTAAGAGATGGTTTTTCATTACACCATCTTTCGTAAGGTGTAAAATCAACTGATTTAGAGGGCACTCTGTTTAATACTTAAGCTGCGCTCTCTAGTGCATATCCCCAAAAGGATTTACTGAGATCTGCATGGCTCATCATGGATCGGACCATATCTAATAAAGTCAGATTCCTCCTTTCAGACACTCCATTGTGTTGGGGCGTAAAAGGAGGGGTCCATTGGGGAACTATCCTATTTTCCTTTAGATAATCCTGAAACTCGTGACTTAAGTATTCTCCACCTCAATCGGATCAAAGTGCTTTAATACTTTTCTCAAGCTGTTTCTCTACTTCAGTTCTGAATAGTTTGAATTTTTCAAAACTCATAGACTTGTGCTTTATTAAGTACAAATAATTGTATCATGAATAATTATCAATGAAGGTTATGAAGTAGGAGTATCCTACTAGTGCATGAACACTCATTGGACTATATACATTAGTATGTATAAGTTCTAATGCACTCGTGGCCCGTTCACCCTTTCCTTGAAAGGGTAACTTTGTAATTTTTCCTCTTAAACAAGGTTCGCAATCACCATAAGACTCCAAGTCTATTAGGCCTAAGTCTCTATGCTTATGTAGCTTGGTTAAGCAATCTTTGTTTATGTGGCCTAAACGACAATGCCATAAGTAGAAGGAATTCTCATTATCTAATTTAACTTTCTTCACATTGTCTATATTAAAAACTTCTGTTTTAGTATCAAAAACATAAATGCCACCATTCAACATCCCACAACCATAAAGGACATCATTCAAGCAAATCTGACAATTATTATTTGAAAATAAAATTTCAAATCCTTCTACTACTAAATATAGAACACGTTCAATATTCTTAGTAACACTAGGAATGTAGTAACAATTATTCAAAACTAAAACAAGTTCACTTAGCAAAATAAGATTAAAGCTTCCTATAACTAATGCAGCAACTTGAGCTCCATTTCCCACACACAGGTCCATCTCCCTTTTTGCAAGTCTTCTACTGTTCCTTAGTCGCTACACAGAAGTACAGATATAAGAACCACAACCAGTATCTAATACCTAATGGATTCATGAGGAAAACTAGCATAATTTTCAATTGCAAACATACCTGAAGTAGATGCCTCTGTAGGCTTCTTCTTTAAATGTTCAGAAGCAGGAGCTTTGCAATCCCTCTTCCAATGTCCTGCTTTCCAGCACTGGAAGGAGACAAACTTAGATGTCTTCTTTTCTTTCTTCTTTTTACTGATTCTTTTCTGGGCACCCAGTGCCTGCTTTTTTTTCTTAGAAGCCTTGCCTTTCTCGACCAACAGTAGTGGTTTTTGATCTTTCTTGATATGAGGTTCTACTATCTTTAGCATGTTGATTAATTCAGGGATAGTAGAATTAATCTTATTCATGTAATAGTTAGTCACAAAGCCTGAGTTACTATCTGTTAAGGACATCAACACAAGGTCAATGCTTAAGTCATGATTCATCTCAAATCCCAATCGATTCAGGTTCTTAAGGTATCCTAAGAGTTTCAGTATATGCTGAGAGGTAGAGGTGCCAGCCTGCATCTTGGTTCCAAAAAGGAGCTTGGAGGTCTCAGAAACCTCTATATCCTTTCCCGCTTAAAAATGAGCTCCTCAACATCAAGAATGATATCCTCTAAGGCCATGTTCTCATGTTGTTTCTGAAGCTCAGGATTTATGGACCCCAATATGATACACATGGCAGTCTCACGATCTTTCCTGTATTTCAACCAGGCATCATGTTCCACATGATCCTCAACGTCAAATTTAACAGGGAAAATTTCATTTAGAACATAGGCGATTCCCTCAGATATGAGAATTATTCTCACATCTTGGAACCAATCAGAAAAGTTTGAGCCATTCAGTTTGGTGTCAAGTAACATACGGAGATTAACGTTGGAAGTCATTTTTAACCTAAGATATAAGATAAGAAAAAAAGTTAAGATACTAGTTTTTATTACATGCATTTAATATAAGTTCTTTTATTTAAATACATTTGTCCTACAATTTTCTTTGAAATTCATAATAGCCCATTCTATTGAATTCCGGAATTTTAGCCTAGCTAAATTTACTAGAAGGCAGCATCTATAACTAGTCTATTATGACCCCCAATTTTATGAGCCAAGTCATATTAGTAAGTTATAGTTGGAATCCCATTCCATTTGAATCGTATGCAATTTCTAATTCATTCAAGTTCCCTAATCCCAAGGGACGTATGCTCTTATTTTAGCATCTCCTTGAATACATCTCAGTCTAGCGGCTAGCCCCTAATTTTATGGTGGACTACCCAGCCCTGTTAAGGCAGACCCTATCTCAATTTTTTTATAACCGATCAATGTGGACTAAAATGAACACTTTGCACAGCACTTTGATAGCCCAAAGAGATCCTATTATAAATTTGGGTAAGGAAGACTATAATTGTCCTTAATATATTTACTTTGGGATTTTATTGATGTTAAGCGTCTCACCTAATCTTGTATTTTATCAGGAGGACATATTTATAATAATTTATATTAATTTAGGGAATTTTAGAATTTATTTATAAGGTCCAACCATGGGTTCAAGCTCTTTATTATAATTATTCCATCAACCTAGATTATATGCAAAATAATTAAAACTTTTATTTCTTATATACTAGAAATAAATTAGTCCATATTTAATCCCCTTGTTGGTCAATTCAACCTACACCGATATAGGTTTCCAAGAAGGAGAGGTGCCCTTGAAGTGAGTAGACACCATGTCCAATCCTTAGCCAAAACAAATATGGGCACAAACTTGAAGACTAATGGATTCTCTTAAACTAATGAATTTTGTTCTTTCAATTCATGCAAATTGGAAGCATCTATAAACCATGTAATTTAAATAAATTATTGAAACTTGTATAATTTGAGTAAGTTGAGCAGGCTTATTCAAAATTATTCACAACCATTTTCTAACCTTGAAATGAAAAACTCAAGTTCATATATATTGTTCCAAACAATTAAATAAACAAATCATTTCATATAGAAAATAAAATTCAGTTCACTTCTAACTTAATTATGCACTAAATAGACAGGCTCCAATACCACTGTTGGGAATTGATAGTCAATTTTAACATGCATAACATGCACGGCGGAAATTCAAAATTTTGTCGCTGTCCTCAGGAACTCCTATTAGTTGAATATAATTAAATAAAGCCTTAACTAAATAATTCTCTACTAGGTTAGCAAGCATAGGCTAGGCATACCATAATTCTAAATTATATCCTAGCATATATAATTTATACTAAGCATGTTATAACTCTAAGCTATAACCTAAGCATGTTATATTTCTAAGCTATTACCTAAGCATAAAACTAAGCATGCAAAACAACCTAAGAATAATTATTAAGTATAAAAACGCTTAAAGTAAAAGACCTAATAATTAAAAGAGAAAGAAAGGAAACTTACCACTTGAAGGGTGCTTTAGCAGAACCTCCTTGCACAAGCCTCCAATCCTAGGATAACCTCTATGAGTATCCATATGAACCCCACCAACCAAAACCTCACTGAGAGGAAGAACTAAGGAGCCTCGAGTAGTTGCTAGACCACTCCAAAAGCCCAACCCAAAAATATAGACTAGAGGTTCTTGAATATAGTTAAGCTCCTAAAAAAGAACTAGCTCAATTACCCGAGAGATTTATCTTTGAAAATCTATCTTAGGATTTATGCTATGAGCTATGGTGCACTTTGAAAGGAGGAGAAGTGAAGCTTATTTAGAGGCTTGGGGGAGCAAAATTACTCCCCCAAAACCGATGTGGGATGTGTATATTTGCACATCCCACACGGGTTTGACACACGGATCTGTTTGGATCTGTGTGCTATGCCTGCCCGCATAGCATGCTATGCAAGTTGTGCGCCACATCAAGCTTTGGCTTGCAGGCTTTCTATCAAGCCTAGCTTGCTGTGAAGCTCGTGTTGGGCGCCTCAGCACGAGTTCTTTCCAGCCTACACTGCAGGCTCTTCAGCACGCTGCCCAACAGCGTGCTATGAGCTTACAGTCCACTTTTGCTACTAGGTTCCCTCTTTGGAAAATCTTCGGGTGATTTTAACTGGGTCCAACCTACTAAAATCTTCCAATCCCTTCAAATAATTATTTATTTTATGACCCTAATAAATTAGTTACCGGTCAAAATAAATTCCTTGGTTTATCCAAAAATGATCTAATCAGTTTTAACTAATTAAATAATAACCAATTATTAGTATGTTATATTTTCATAATAGAATAAATCTATTAATTCTTTACTTAGTCCGTTGAAGGTCCAATGTGTGTGACCTTATAGGATCCCGAAGTATTGAGTTGTTAAGGCTTAACCAACCCTTGTTCTAATGGAACCATTGGCTCGAGATTCTAGACCAAGAATAGAACTCGATTACCTTAAACGACTGTAGTACGCCTCTAGCAAGGGTCTACCATCCCCCATTACTCAGGACATCATTTGTGCTTATGACCTAATCCTGATTAATGCAATAGTTATCCAGTGCGATGAACTCCTTCCATTCTTTCATATTGGTACCATCTAGTTTATAGGGTTCGATTAAAGTGTTAACCCACTAATACCAAGGTTGCTCCAAGCTATCCCAGTTATTAACTTGTTACCGAAGTATATTGCCTTTTACTATAGTGTGTTTGACTAGAAACCATTTCTATCAAACACATACTCTGACAAGAGGTTCATAGCAATCATCACTTCAATAAGTGGCCAGGTACAACTCCTTAATATATCAGAGTGATGGATTCTTTCCGACTACTTAGCCTACCAATATGTTGTTATCACTATATCCGTAATCACCCACGACACCCTAAATTAATGAGTGTGTGGGAATGACCTAAAGTATAGCAATAGTACCACATAAGGTAACTAATATCTTAAGTATGAGGATATTCGCAAAGCTTATTGCATAAAGATAAAAACTAACACATTGATATATGCACCAAGTGTTTATCTTACTGCAGTCTCCAATATATCTCCTAGATATATCCATATATCAAACTTAAGGCACAACCTTCAGTCCTTAGGAGATTGACTTCTTGGACCCTTTTGAAGAAAGTTGACAACATGCTAGTCTTTCCGCTTAATCAATATCCTTTCTTAATGAAACTATGACTGGGGATAGTTTAGACATAATCCTAATTGCACAAGAAGCAGGTCTCACTAAATATTGTGCAAACTATAATTTCTCTGACTTCATGCTATGATACGTTAAAGACTTTTGTATACATTCATGAATATATTTTAACCAGCTATAATATATTTATAATCGCATCGATATAACCAAAAGATTAAATGCCTTTATTAATTAAACAAAATATTCGTACTATTACATGATTAAGATATATCGCCCTAATTGCCTTAAGGGCATACATCATATCCAACACTAACACCCTAGGGGCACCCACCCTAGGGGCACTCCACAAAGTGGCACAATTGAGCGGCATCCCCCCATCATCAGGCACCCTAGGGGCACTACCTAGCAGTGCTAGCAAGTAGAAGGGGCATACAAGGGGGACCCTGATTTGAGTTGGGACCAACCCAACATCACTAAACTTAGTCTTTTCTTTTAATCGGGGCATGTCTTGACCCACGTATCTCAAAGCTATACTAACCAGTTTCTTTATCATGTGCAGGAACCCAAGGAGAGATATCCATAGGAAAAGAAGGAATTCCCCTAGCCACACTGCCACCCAAGGGGTATCATTCAAAGGATATACTCAACAAAGGTGCCATTCGAGGGGCACCAGTCAAGGGGCATCTTCCCAAGAAGCATTCCTAGCAACAAAACCATTGGAGGGATAATTTCCCCAATAAGAGAACCATCCAAGGGGAATCCCCTCAACTGGTCAAGCCACCTAAGGCGATTTCCAGGGGCACTCCCCGACAGCTAAGTTTCTCTTTCCAAGGGGCAACCCTTAGCAATCCCAGTCATCTAGGAAACTTGATCCAAAGTAATCAACCCACTCATAGGCTATTTTCCCCAGTAGTCAGGGCACTCCAGGGGCATACCAAAATAAGATTGGGACTAACCCAACATCTCTTCACTCAATCTTTACAGTTAATTAGGGGGTTAAACCCTGATACATCTTAATGTTTGATTGAAGGGGCAAAAAATTTTTTTTGCCACAAAGACAATTAGGAATTAAGATGTACCATTTTAGGTCATATTCTGATAAAACATGTTTTTCCCCTATTGGTCAGACAAGATAAAACCTGAATGCCAACCGAAGAGACAGTTTTCTCCACTAGAGTAACAGTATCAAAATAGGACATTCCCCAGCAAATGAAACATTCAAGGGACATTCTCCCTATCCCCATAAAGAATCAATCCTTGTCCCTGATGGCTACATGGTTAGAGAAACCATTCCCTCAGTCAGAAGAATAACCGAGGGTCATCGACCCAAAGCCTCCCAAGGGAAAATTTCTAAGGGCATCCCCAACTAGTCAAGCTTTCTTGAGATGGTTTCCAAGGATACTCCCCAGCAGCTAGGATGTCCTAGGAACACCTTCCTCCAAATAATTGAAATCGCCCCTAAGTAGTTTCTCCCTAGCAGTATAAATGGACTAGCCATTCAAAAGCCATCTCCTCAGCAGTCAGCCCCCTAGGGGCACCCCAATTCGTGTTAGGCCAAACCAAACATTTCTAAGCACAGTTTATAGTTTATTCAGGGGCTAACCCTCATCCACACATCTTTATTCTTGATTGAAGGAAAAAAATTTTGTTTACCATAAAGTCAATCAAGAATTAAGATGTATCATTTCAAACAGTAACTAACAAAACATTTTATTGTCTTTTTGGCAGGTAGCTCAAAACCACCATGAGGATAAGTCATCCGCCTTAAGAAAGGGATACACCAGTAGTAGGAGAGTCATCCATCTTTGGAAAGGGATACACCAGCAGCAGTAGAGTCATCCACCTTAAGAAAGGGACACACCAGTAGTAGGAGAGCCATCTGCCTTAAGAAAGGGATACACCATCAGTAGGAGAGTCATCCGCCTTAAGAAAGGGATACACCATCAGCAGAAGAATCATCTGTCTTAGGAAAGGGATGCAATGTCAATCAGGAAAGTCAATCCCCCTTAAGAAAAGGATACGAGGAAAAGTCTTCCGCCTTAAGAAAGGGATATGAGGAGAAGTCATCTGCCTTAGGAAAGGGAAACACCAGCATTAGTTAAAGGAAAGTCATCCGCCTTAAGAAAGGGATACACACAGCAAAGAGAGATGTTCGCCTTAAAAAAAGAACACCAAGGAAAGGAGTTCGCCTTAAGAAAGGAACCCACCCATATCATAACATTGTAAAGACTTTTAGAGAGGCAAACTTGCCAGACTTAGGCTCAACTCAAGCCCATCCATAACAAGCATATGAGCACTCACTTCCATTTTTAAGATGGATTTCTTACTAAGACAGAGTACCAGCCAGTAGAAGGGGCAGGCTAGGGGCACACCATGTCAAGTTGGAACCAACCCAACTTCTCTTCACTCAATCATTATAGTTAATTAAGGGGTGAACCCCCACCAGCGCACCTTAATCCTTGATTGAAGGGGCAAAATTTTTTTTGTTCACCACAAATCAATCCAGAATTAAAGTATGCCATTTTAAGACAATTAACTAACACAATTACTTAACATGTGTAGGATTATCAAGAAAGAGAACGTACATGATAACAATACCATTCTAGGGGCATCACTTCGAGAAGTATCCCTAGAAGCCTAATCGAATAAAGAAACATTTCCCCAACAGTCAAATTATCCAAGGGGCATCCCCCCACCAGTCAAGCATCTCAAGATCAATTTCAAGGGGCATCCCCCCCACAAGTCAAGCCACTCAAGGGAAATTTTAAGGGGCATTCCCCCCCCCCCCCCAAGTTGAGCCACTCAAAAGAAGTCAACTGAGGGGCATCCCCCATTCCTTAATAGTGGAATCAGTCAAGGGGCATGCCTTCATCATTAAAAACCTTAGGGGCACCCACCCTAGTGGCATTCCCCAGTAGTAGAACCAGTGAGGGGCACCCCTCCATCATCAAATACCCTAGGGGAACTCATCCTAGAGGCATCCTCAGCAATAGAACCAATCAAGGGGCATTCACCCGAGAGGCACCCTCTAAGGAGCATTCCATCCCCAAACTAGTCGGGCCAAACTTTATTCTTGATTGAAGGGGCAAAACTCTTTGTTCATCACAAAGTCAATCAAGAATTAAGATGTTTCTACTTAGACAATAACTAACTTAGTGTTTGATTGTTGTCTCTTTATAGGTCATTCAAAATCCCCAGTAGGAGAGTCATCCGCCTTAGGAAAGGGATACACCATCAGTCAGGAAAGTCGATCCGCCTTAGGAAAGGGATACACCATCATCCATGAAAGTCAATCCGCATTAGGAGAGGGATACATTAGCCAAGAAAGTCATCCACCTAAAGAAAAGGATACAAGGAGAAGTCAATCCGCCTTAAGAATAGGATGCATACAATAAAAGTCACACCTTCCCTAGTAGAGTCACTAGGGATACACAGTAGCAAAGGAAAGTCATCCACCTCAAGAAAGGGATACACATCTGCAAACGAAAGTAATCCGCCTCAAGAAAAGGATGCGCACCGGCAAAGGAAAGTCATCCGCCTCAAGAAAGAGATAGGCATCAGCAAAGGAAAGTCATCCACATAAGAAAGGGATATGCATCACTAAAGAAAAGTCATCTGCCTCAAGAAAGGGACACCCGGGAAAGGAGTTTATCTCAAGAAAGGAACTCATCCATGTCATCACCTCATGTATAATTTCTAAACCCTCGCTCACATCATAAGATGATACAGATCTGTATCTGCAATGATCCCACAAGGGGTAGTATGTGAGCACTAGATTTTAATGATCCTTCTCACGAAATGATGATGACAGCTAGATAATGCAATCTTTCACAGGTGTTATCCATTAGAGGTGTTCCTACTGCTGCAGAGCTGAGTCATGCTTGGTGGTGCAGATCAACTGGTGGACCCGTATGGGTTAAGTCCCCCATATGCCTAGAGGGGACTCGTACGGGTCTCGTACTTACCTATTCAGGTTTTACAGCAAGTGATCTATGCTATTTAAGGAGAAATTAGGTCATGAATACTATTTTATTGCGTTCAGACCTAATTTCCCCTATAAATGAGGCATTTTCTCCTCA
The DNA here is from genome assembly GCA_947683365.1 of Euphorbia pulcherrima. Lineage (NCBI taxonomy): Eukaryota > Viridiplantae > Streptophyta > Magnoliopsida > Malpighiales > Euphorbiaceae > Euphorbia > Euphorbia pulcherrima. Next base: position 41,763,670 of record CANTUS010000009.1, read on the forward strand.
TTTCTATACACACACACACATAGAGAGAGAGAATGACATACAAGAAATTATGGAAAATAGTTTATGAAATTCTAGCAATTTTGATAGCTATAGAAAGGGTATAGTTGAGGTATAGAAGGTATAAAATAAGGAGAAAACCCATCCCTCGAGGTATCGTCCTTATTTATTCATTTCTAGCTTCGTTTATTAAGATTTAGGGGAGGTTTTGCCCACACAAATACTCACCTAAATAGTCCTAAAAGTCCATCATTTCATCATCTACTTTGGCTAGACTCTCTCTCAGAACAGGGATCACTCCAAAGTGGATTCATGTCGTAAAGGTACACTCCTGAGTTTCCAAGAGACTCACATCTCAATTACTTTATTATTATTCTCTACCTATTTAATTCCATCTAGTCTTTTATTCCAGTTTTGGGTATAATCCTCACCTATGTGGGCCTTATTGGCACCTTTATGCCTTTAGGGACATTAAACTGGTGTGCCATACCCATACAAAAGGAAATCCCATTTTTATTCTGTTTCTTCTCTATAAATCTACTTAATAACTAAATTAAGGTTCTGATCGGGACCATATAGGACCCGTACGCATCCCCCCATACTCGTACTGGTCCTTTTCAGTAGCCGTACGGGGTCCCATCCCACCCGTATGGGTACTGGTCCCCAGGCAACATCCAAAGTTTCCCTTTTAATCAGTAAAATCAATCTAATCTCTATTTGCCATGCGACCATTTTCACTAATAATCCGGTAAATCAATCCAAAAAAGTTAAAATGTGTTTTCATAACAAAATACGCTAAAGATCCATTATTTCTCTCTGAAGCCGCCCGGGCACTATCGATCACAAAACCACCATGCTAACATAATCACATTTTTCCAGATAAAATATTGACTTAGGATGTGCTATAAACTGTGCTAAAATTTGTGGATGCAGGGGAATTTATTTCATTTTATTTTATAACTTAGAACAAATGTATAGGTTCTTTTACAATTCCCTCATTTTCCCCCGTTGTAATTTTTATTCCCCCATTTGTTGTTTGTGTTATATTGTAATTTGTAAATGCATGTAACGAGTGTGAAAGAGAGTAGAAAAATAGGATTTCCATAATAATTGCCTAAATGATGAAAACAAAAAGGGTTTACACGGCGAATGTAATTTTAAATTAACTAAATGAGAAATAAGTGTCTTATCCGATATCCAAATCTCTGATCCAAAAGGTATGGGTCTCTCGCCCAATGGGAACCGTACCAAAACTCTTTCCCAAATAGATAACTTGGGTGATGACTCTATCATTTGTACCAAGATTTGGGTCTCGATTCATTTATTCATAAAATTGGCTAAAATGTGCAAAGTTGAACTAAATGGTTTTATCACGCCTAAATTAACCAACCACCCTAGTGGGTTCTGCCGGTAGGTGACAAGGGAGACCCACACATCATCAACTCCTCATGATATCCCTGTGGGACTTAGCTTAAACTTGCGTAGAGTTTGTGTGGTATATCCCTTAAAGAAATGAACTCAGTCAATCTTAGGTTGGTTTGGTGGTATATCTTACTCCTGAAAGAAGAGAGGTTATACAGAGACAAGCTATAAAGGACTCAGCCAGGCTAGGGAATAGTTTAGTGGTGTATCCTACATCCGGAGGAGAAGAAATCTCTGGAGACAAATGTAAAGGCTTGATTTCTGCCCGTGAAAGAAATCACACTAGTGGATTAAGCTCGAAGGAGGAAACTCTAGGGACTAGACTTAGGCAGGGTCGAACCAGTATAAAATCTTTGTGTTTGATTTTCTTACTCTTACTTTTAGTGCATTTTATTTCATATTTTCATCAACCGAATTAACTAACTCCAAATCATATCAAACACACTACACAAGACTTTTTAAAAGTCTTAATGTTCCCCAAAAAGAGTCATTCACCCCCCCTCTGACCTTAATTATACATGCACAGGGACCAACAAGTGGTATCACAGTAGATGCTTAGAACTAGAGACTTAACAATCTCGACCTAAAAGTCCATACTTTTGATTCCATAAATCAAAATTAGTTATCCAAACAATAACTCACAAATCCTTCCAGAGGGTATGTCCATTACCTGTCCTCCACTCTTCACCGGTGAATTGGATGAAGAATTTTATTTCGGCCCAAAGCATGCTAGCATGGCCATTAAAGATGGCCCATATAGTTGGGAACTGACAGTCAGATTGAACATGCATAAGATACATGGCGGAAATTCAAAATTTTATCCCTATCCCTAGGAACTCCTATTAGTTGCATATAAATTAAATAAAGCCTTAACTAAATAATTCTCTACCTAGGTTAGCATGCTAAAGGATTAGGGATACCATAATTCCAAATTGTATCCTAGCATATTTATTTTATACTAAGCATGTTATAACTCTAAGTTATAACGTAAGCATAAAATAAACTAAGCATGCAAAATAACCTACGCATAATTATTAATGATGGATATGATGTATGCCCTTAAGGCAATTAGGGCGATATATCTTAATTATGTAATAGTATAAATAATTTATTTAATCAATAAAGGCATTTCTTCTTTTGTTTATTTCAATGTGTTTATATATATATATATATATATATATATATATATATATATATATATATATATATATATATATATATATATATATATATATATATATATATATATATATATATATATATTATAGCTGGTTAAAATATATTCATTGATATATGTATATTAAAGTCCTTGACAAATCATAGCATGAAGTCAGAGAAATTATAGTTGGACTATATTTGGTGGAAACTGCTTCATGTGCAATTATGATTATGTCTAAACTATCCCTAGTCATAGTTTCGTCAAGAAAGGATGTTGATGAAATGAAAGACTAGCATGTGGTTAACTTTCCTGGAAAGGGTCCAAGCACTTAATCTCCTAAAGACTGAAGGTGGTGCCTTAAGCTTGACACATGGATATATCTGGGAGATATATTGGAGACCGCAACAAGATATACACTTGGTATAAATATCAATGTGTTAGTGTTTATCTTAATGCAATAAGCTTTGCAAATGTCCTCATACTTGAGATGGTAGTTGCCTTGTGTGGTACTATTGCTATACTTTAGGTCATTACTGTACACTAATTTATTTAAGGTGCTACGGGTGATTACGGCTATAGTGATGACAGCACGTTGGTAAGCTGAGTAGTTGGAAAGAATCCATCGCTCCGGATATATTATGGAGTTGTACCTGGCCACTTGTTGAAGTGATGATTGCCATAAACCTCTGATGGTATGTGTTTGATAGAAATGGCTTCTAGTCAGATGCACTATGGTAAAAGGCAATATACTTCGGTAATAAGTAAATAACTGGGACAGCTTGAAGCAACCTCGCTATTAGTGGTTTAACACTTTAACTGAACCCCATAAACCAGTTGGTACTAATACTAAAGAATGGAAGGAATTTATCGCATTGGATAACTATTGCATTAATCGGGACTAAGTCATAAGCATAAATGACATTCTGAGTAATGGGGGTTGGTAGACCCTTGCTAGAGGCGTACTACAGTCGTTTAAGGTAATCGAGTTCTATTCGCGGTCTAGAGCATCGAGCCAATGGTTCCATTAGAACAAGTGTTGGTTAAGCCTTAACAGCTAAATACTCGGGATCCTATAACATCACACACATTGGACCTTCATCGGACTATATAAAGAACTAATAGATTTATTCTATTACAAAAATACAATATAACTATTGATTGGATTATTATTTGATTAGTTAAAATTGATTAGATCAATTTTCGATAGACCAAGGAATTTATTTTGACCGGTAACTAATTAATTAGAGTCATAAATAAATTATAATTGATTAGATCAATTCTGGTTGGACCAAGAAATTTATTTTAACTGGTAACTAATTTATTAGAGTCAAAAATAAATATTTATTTGAAAGGATCTAAAGGGGATTTTGTATTGGTGAGTTAAAACCGAAAAGTATTAAATATTTTGTTCAAAGTTCGGCTATGCAGAATACATCGAAAGGTGCACAAACACTACTGGGCAGTGTTCGAGGCAGCCAATGTTCATGGGGTACAAAAAAGGCAGCCCATGGAAGGCAGGCCTGCATGGTGGGCTTCCCTTGCCACATGCTGCGTGCTATGCACGCTACATGTGAATGGTAATCCATGTGGGATGGGAGTTTTTCTCCCATCCCACATCGATGATGGGGAGCAAAATGTTGCTCCCCAAGCTTATATATAGGTTGTCCCCTTTCCTTTCAAAAACGTACCAAGCTCAAAGCATAAATCCTAAGCGAGTTAATTAATCTCTTGGGTAATTGAGCAAGTTATTTTTTAGGAGCCTGAATTTATTCGAGCACCTCTAGTTTATATTTTTGGGTGAGGCTTCTAGAGTGGTCTAGCAACTACTCGAGGCTTCTTAGTTCTTCCTCCCGGGGAGGTTTTGGTTAGCGGGGTTCATGTGGATACTGATAGAGGCTATCGTATGATTCGAGGCTTGTGCAAGAAGGTTCTGCAAAAGCACGCTTCAACTTGCAAGTTCTTTTTCTTTCTCTTTTAATTATTAAGTCTTTTTCTTTAAGTGGTTTTAGACTTAATAATTATGCTTAGGTTATTTTGCCTTCTTAGTTTATTTTATGTTTAGGTTATAACTTAGAGTTATAACATGCTTATTATAAAATAAATATGCTAGGATATAATTTGGAATTATGGTATGCCTAGTCCTTTAGCATGCTAACCTAGGTAGAGAATTATTTAGTTAAGGCTTTATTTAATTTATATGCAACTAATAGGAGTTCCTGGTGACAGGGACAAAATTTTGAATTTTTGCCACGCCTCTTATACATGTTCAATCTGACTATCAGTTCCCAACAGTGGTATCAGAGCCTGCTTATTTAGTGCGTAATTAAGTTAGAAGCAAACTAAATATTATTTTCTAAATAAAATGATTTGTTTATTTAATTATTTGGAACAATATATATAAACTTGTGCCTTTCATTTCAAGGTTAGAAAATGGTTATGAATAATTTGAATAAGCCTGCTCAACTTAATCAAAATATACAAGTGTCAATAATTTATTTAAATTACATGGGTTATAGATGCTCCCTATTTATATGAATTGGAAGAACGGAATTTATTAGTTCAAGAGAATCCATTGGTCTTCAAGTTTGTGCCCGTATTTGTTCTAGCTAAGGATTGGACTTGGTGTCTACTTCTCATAGGGCACCTCTCCTACCTGGGAACCTATATCAGTGCAATTTGAATTGACCAATCGGGGATTAATATGAACTAATTTATTTCTAGTATATAAGATGGTGCTTCTATATGTTTCTATAACAAAGTAAAAATTAAAATTATTGAATAAAAGCTTAGAGGAAATGCAATATAAATATAACAAGTAAAAATGTTAATTATTTTGCATATAATCTAGGTTGATGGAATAATTATAAGATAGAGCTAAACCCACCTAAGGTTAGACCTTATAAATTAATTCTAAAACTCCCTGAATTAATACAAGTCATTATAATTTTGTCCATCTGATAAAATCCTAGATTGGGTGAGACATTTAACACCAATAAAATCCCAAAGTAAGTATATTAAGGCAAGTTATAGTCTTCCTTACTCAAATTTATAATACGGTCTTTTTGGGCTATCAAAGTGCTACGCAAAGCGTTCCTTTTAGTCCAGATTGATTGGTTGTAAAGTTTGAGATAAGGTCTGCCTTAACAGAGCTGGGGTAGTCCACCATAAAATTGGGGGCTAGGCCAGGATCTGAGACATATTCAAGGAGATGCTAATATAAGAGCACACGTCCCTTGGGATTAGGGAACTTGAATGAATTAGCAATTGCATGCGATGCAAATGGAATGGGATTCCAACTATGACTTACTATTATGACTTGACTCATAAAATTGAGTGTTGTAATAGACTAGTTATAGATGCTACCTACTAGGAAATTTAGCTGGGCTAAAATTCACGAATTCAATAGAATGGGCTATTGTAAATTTCGAAGAAAATAGTAGGAAAATGTATTTAATTAAAAGTCCTCATATTAAATACATGTACTTAAACTAATATCTAAACACTTTTCTCTTCTTATATCTTAGGTTGAAAATTTCTTCTAATTTTAATCTCCGTATGTAACTTGACACCAAATTGAATGGCTCGAACTTTTCTGATTGGTTTTGAGCTGTGAGAATAGTTCTCAGATCCGAGTGAATTGCCTAAGTCATAAGTGAAATTTTCCCTGTAGAACCTGATGTTGAGGATCATGTGGAACATGATGCCTGGTTGAAGCACAGGAAAGATCGTGAGATTGCCATATGTATTATGTTGGGGTTCATAAATCCCGAGCTTCAGAGAAAGCATGAGAATATACCCTTGGAGGATATGGTTCTCCATCTTGAAGAACTCTTTTCGGAGAGGGAGAGGATAAAAAGGCATGAGACCTCCATGTGTATTATGTTGGGGTTCATAAATCCTGAGCTTCAGAGAAAACATGAGAACATACCCTTGAAGGATATGGTTCTCCATCTTGAAGAACTCTTTATGGAGAGGGAGAGGACAAAGAGGTATAAGACCTCCAAGCTCCTTTTTTGGACCAAGATGTAGGCTGACACCTCTACCTCTCAGCATGTACTAAAACTCTTGGGATACCTTGAGAAACTGAATCGATTGGGATTCGAGATGAATCATTACTTGAACATTTACCTTGTGTTGATATCCTTGATAGATAGTTGCTCAGGCTTAGTGACTAAAAATTACATGAACAGGATTTATTCTACTATCCCTGAATTAATCAACATGCTGAAAACACTAGAACCTCAGATCAAGAAGGATCAGAAATCTCTACTGTTGGTTGAAAAAGGCAAGGCTTCTAAGAATAAGAAGTAGGTACTAGGTGCTAAGAAAACAATCTGTAAGAAGAAGAATGAAAAGATGGTATCTAAGTATGTCTGATTCCAATGTAGGAAATTGGGACATTAGAAGAGGGATTGCAAAGCTCATGCTTCTGAGCATTTGAAGAAGAAGCCTACAAAGGCATCTACTTCAGGTATATTGAAAAATTTGCTACTTTTTCGTGAGAATCCACTAAGGTATTAAATGTTGGTTGTGGTTCTCATATCTGTACTTCTATGCAAGGCCTAAGGAACTGTAGAAAAATTGCTAAAGGGGAGATGGACCTACGCGTGGGAAATGGAGCCAGAGTTGCTGCATTAGCCATAGGGAGCTTTAGTCTTGTTTTGCCAAGTGGACTTGTTTTAGTTTTGAATAATTATTACTACATTCCAAGTGTTACTAAGAATATTATATCTGTTGTATGTTTAGCAGCAGAGAGATTTGAAATTTTATTTTTGAATAATAATTGTCAAATTCGTTTGAATAATATTCTTTATGGTTATGGAATGTTGAAAGGTGGCATTTATATTCTTGATACTAAAACAGAAGTTTTCAATATAAATAATGTGAAGAAAGTTAAATTAGATAATGGGAATTCCTTCTACTTACAGCATTGCCATTTAGGCGACATAAACAAAGATCGCTTAACCAAGTTGCATAAGCGTGGAGACTTGGGCCCAATAGACTTAGAGTCTTATGGTGATTACAAACCTTGTTTAAAAGGAAAAATGACAAAGTTACCCTTTCAAGGAAAGGGTGAGCGGGCCACAAGTACATTGGAACTTATACATACTAATGTATGTGGTCCAATGAGTGTTCAGGCACTAGGAGGATACTCATACTTCATAACCTTTATTGATGATTACTTATGATACAGTTATTTGTACTTGATGAAGCATAAGTCTGAATGTTTTGAAAAATTCAAACTATTTAGAGCTAAAGTAGAGAAACAGCTTGAGAAAAGTATTAAAACACTTCAATCGGATCGAGGTGGATAATACTTAAGTCAGGAGTTTCAGGATTATCTAAAGGAAAATAGGATAGTTCCCTAGTGGACCCCTCCTTATACACCATAACATAATAGAGTGTCAGAAAGGAGGAATCGAACTTTATTAGATATGGTCAGGTCCATGATGAGCCATGCAGTTCTTAGTAAATCCTTTTGGGGATATGCACTAGAGAGCGTGGTTTATATCTTAAACAGAGTGCCCTCTAAATCAGTTGATTTTACACCTTATGAAAGATGTTGTAATAAAAAGCCATCTTTAAGTCACTTAAGAGCATGGGGCTGTCCTGCTATGGTAAAGAGGATAGCATCAGATAAGCTAAATGCCAAGGCTGATAAAATGTCTGTTCATTAGATATCCAAACGAAACAATTGGATATCTGTTTTACCAACCCAAAGCGCAAAAGGTATTTATGTCTCAGAATGATCACTTTTTGGAAAAGGAACACTAACTTGCAAAAGTCAGTGGGAGCAATATTGAACTAGAAGTTCAAGAGAAAGAAACAGATAATCAACTAATTCACCCCGTTCTAGATACACAGGAGAGTGGGATCCAAGAAAAACCTGTCAACACACAATCATTGCAAAGATCAGGTCATGTTTATAAGGCTCCCGATAGATATGGATTTATCATCACTAATGATAAGGAACTATATCTTATGGAGGATGATGAACCAAACACATATGATGAGGCAATGAAAAGCTCATATTCTGATACATGGAAAAAGGCCATGAAATTAGAAATGGATTCTATGTACAAGAACTAAGTTTGGAATTTGGTGGAGGCACCGCAAGAGGTTAGACCAATTGGGTGCAAATGGGTCTTCAAGAAGAAGACAGAGATGGATGGTAATATAATTACCTATAAAGTAAGGTTGGTTGCGAAAGGTTATAGTCAACGGGAAGGTATTGACTATGATGAAACCTTCTCACTGGTAGCCATGCTTAAATCCATAAGGATACTCCTCACCATTGCTGCTCATTACGATTATGAGATCTGGCAGATGGATGTAGAAACAACATTCTTGAATGGGGATTTAGATCGGGATGTGTATATGACATAACCTAAGGGTTTTACATCTCAGAATGGCTCGAAGGTATACAAGCTATAAAGATCCATTTATGGACTTAAGCAGGCATCCAAGAGTTAGAATATAAGGTTTGATCAGACAATCTGGGAACTGGATTTCTGCCTAAATGCAAATGAGCCTTGTGTTTACAAGAAGCTTAGTGGGAGTGCAGTCATTTTTCTAGGATTGTAGGTTTGTGACATTCTGCTAATAGGAAATGACATTTCTCTTCTTCAAAATGTTAAAGTATGGTTGTAAAGAAAGTTATCCATGTAAGTCCTTGGTGAAGCAGCATTTATACTATGTATAAAGATCTACAGGGATAGATCCAAGAGGCTGTTAGGTCTTTCTCAAAGTACATATATAGACAAGGTGTTGAATAGGTTCAACATTGAGCATTCTAAGAAAGGTTATCTCCCCGATGACAAAGAGGATTAACCTATCTAAGGCTGAGCGTCCGAAGATAACTCAGGAGAGAATGCGCATGAAGGATATACCCTATGCATCCGCGATAGGATCCATCATGTATGCTATTATATGTACTAGGCTAGATGTCTCTCAGGCTTTGAGCTTTACGAGCAGATATCAATCAGATCTAGGTGAAAAGCACTAGTTGGCCGTCAAGGCAATCCTTAAGTACTTGAGAAGGACTAAAGATGAGTTCTTGATTTATGGAGAAGGTGACCTCACTGTCAAAGGTTACACTGACCCAAGTTTTCAATCTGATAAGGATGACTTTAACTCTCAGTCAGGTTTTGTGTATGTGTTAAATGAAGGGGTAGTATGTTGGAAGATTTCTAAGAAAGAAACCACTGCTGATTCAACCATGGAATCTGAATACATTACTGCATGTAAAGCAGCAAAAGAAGCTATTTGGTTAAAGGGATTTATTGGTGATCTCGGTGTGGTGCCTGTGGCTATTGATCCAATTGCTTTATATTGTGATGACAATGGTGCCATAGCTAAGGCAAAGGAACCACGGTCTCATCAGAAAAATAGACTCGTATCCAGAAAGTATCATATAATCAGGGAGATTGTTGATGCTAAGATAATAAGATTAGAATATGTACCCACTGAGTAGAACCTCGCGGATGGTCTGACAAAGCCATTAACTCAAGTCAAACATGACCAGCATGTTAAAGCATATGGATTAAAAAATATGGCTAATTGGCTTTAGTGCAAGTGGGAGTTTGTTGGATTTGATGTATGCCCTAAAGCCAATTAGGGCGATATATCTTAATTATGTAATAGTACAAATAATTTATTTAATCAATGAAGGCATTTATTCTTTTGTTTATATCAATGTGTTTCTATATATATATATATATATATATATATATATATATATATATATATATATATATATATATATATATATATATATTATAGCTGGTTAAAATATAGTCATTGATGTATGTATACAAAAGTCCTTCATATATCATAGCATGAAGTTAGAGAAATTATAGTTAGACTATATTTGGTGGAACCTGCTTCATGTGCAATTATGATTATGTCTAAACTATCCCTAGTCATAGTTTCATCAAGAAAGGATATTGATGAAATATAAAGACTAGCATCTGGTCAACTTTCTTGGAAAGGGTCCAACCAGTTAATCACCTAAAGACTGAAGGTGGTGCCTTAACCTTGACACATGGATATATCTGGGAGATATATTGGAGACCGCAGCAAGATAAACACTTGGTATAAATATCAATGTGTTAGTGTTTATCTTAATGCAATAAGCTTTGCGAATGTCTTAATACTTGAAATGTTATTTGCCTTGTGTGGTACTATTGCCATACTTTGGGTCATTACTATACACTAATTTATTTAAGGTGCTATGGGTGATTACAGGTATACTGATGACAGCATGTTGGTAAGCTGAGTAGTCAGAAGGAATCCATCGCTCCAGATATATTAAAGAGTTGTACCTGGCGACTTGTTGAAGTGATGATTGCCATAAACCTCTGATCAGAGTATGTGTTTGATAGAAATGGTTTCTAGTCAAACATACTATAGTAAAAGGCAATATACTTCGATAACAAGTAAATAACTAGGATAGATTGGAGCAACCTCGCTATTAGTGGGTTAACACTTTAACCAAACCCAATAAACCAAATGGTACTAATATTAAAGAATGGAAGGAATTTATCGCATTGGATAACTATTGCATTAACTGGGATTAAGTCATAAGCATAAATGACATTCCAAGTAATGGGGGATGGTAGACCCTTAGTAAAGGCATGCTACAGTCGTTTAAGGTAATCGAGTTCTATTCACGGTCTAGAGCATTGAGCCAATGGTTCCATTAGAACAAGGGTTGGTTAAGCCTTAACAGCTCAATACTTCGAGATCCTATAAGGTCACACACATTGGAACTTCATCGGACAAAGTAAAGAACTAATAGATTTATTCTATTATGAAAATATAACATAAATAATAATTGAATTATTATTTGATTGGTTAAAATTGATTAGATCAATTTTCGATAGACCAAGAAATTTATTTTGACCCGTAACTAATTAATTAGTGTCATAAATAAATTATAATTGATTAGATTAATTTTGGTTGGACTAAGAAATTTATTTTGACTGGTAACTAATTTATTAGAGTCAAAAATAAATATTTGAAAGGATTTAAAGGGGATTTTGCATTGGCGAGTTTAAATCGAAAAGTATGAAATATTTTGTACAAAGTTCGGCTGCACAGAATACACCAAAGGGTGTACGAACAATACTGGGTAGTGTTCGCGGTAGCCCGTGTTCATGGGCTGCACAAAGGCAGCCCATGCAAAGCAAGCCCATAGGCTTGCCTTGCCACATGCAGCGTGCTATGCACACTACATGTGAATGGGAATCCATGTGGGATGGGAGTTTTTCTCCCATCCCATCGCTGATGGGGAGAAAAATTTTGCTCCCCAAGTCTATATATAGGTTGTCCCCTTTCCTTTCAAAAATGTACTAAGCTCAAAGCATAAATCCCAAGCGAGAAAATTAATCTCTCGAGTAATTGAGCAAGTTATTTTTGAGGAGCCTAAATTTATTCGAGCACCTCTAGTTTATATTTTTGGGTGAGGCTTCTAGAGTGGTCTAGCAACTACTCGAGGCTTCTTAATTCTTCCTCCCAGGGAGGTATGGGTTGGTGGGGTTCGTGTGGATACTGATAGAGGCTATCCATCGATTGGAGGCTTGTGCAAAAAGGTTCTACAAAAGCACGCTTCAACTTGCAAGTTCTTTTTCTTTCTCTTTTAATTATTAAGTCTTTTTCTTTAAGTATTTTTAGACTTAATAATTATGCTTATGTTATTTTGCCTTCTTAATTTATTTTATGCTTAGGTTATAACTGAGAGTTATAACATGCTTAGTATGAAATAAATATGCTAGGATATAATTTGGAATTATGATATGCCTAGTCCCTTAGCATGCTAACCTAGGTAGAGAATTATTTAGTTAGGGCTTTATTTAATTTATATGCAAGCAATAAGATTTCCTGGGGACAGGAACAAAATTTTGAATTTCCGCCATGCCTGTTATACATGTTCAATCTGACTGTTAGTTCCAAACAATTAAGTCTAAAAAAACTTAAAGAAAAAGACTTAATAATTAAAAGACAAAGAAAAAGAACTTACCAGTGGAAGCGTGCTTTTGTAGAACTTTCTTGCACAAGCCTCCAATCATAGGGTAGCCTCTATCAGTATCCACACAAACCCCTCCAACCAAAACCTCCCCGGGAGGAAGAACTAAGAAGCCTCGAGTAGTTGCTAGACCACTCCAGAAGCCTCTCCCAAAAATATAAACTCTAGGTGCCAGAATAAATTCAGGCTCCTCAAAAATAACTTGTTCAATTACCCAAGAGATTAATTATCTCGCTTAGGATTTATGCTTTGAGCTTCGTACCTTTTTGAAAGGAAAGGGGACAACCTATATATAGGATTGGGGGAGCAAAATTGCTCCCCCTTAGGCGATGTGGGATTGGAGTAATTACTCCCATCCCCTTATGGGTCATACATGCGGATCCAAAGGATCCGCATGATGGCCAGTGCACACAGCGTGTCGATCCAATTAAACTCACCAATGCAAAATTCCCCTTTTAATCCTTTTTCAAATATTTATTTTCTAACCAAAATTGATGTAATCAATTATAATTTATTTATCACTCTAATTAATTAGTTACCGGTCAATATAAATACTTTGGTTTATCCAAAATTGATCTAATCAATTTTAACCAATCAAATAATAATCCAATTATTATTTGAGTTATATTTTTGTAATAGAATAAATCTATTAGTTCTTTACTTAGTGCGTTGAAGGTCCAATGTGTGTGACGTTATAAGATCCCGAAGTATTGAGCTGTGAAGGCTTAACCAACCCTTGTTCTAATGGAACCATTGGCTGAATGATCTAGACTGTGAATAAAGCTCGATTACCTTAAACGAATGTAGTACACCTCTGGCAAGGGTCTACCATCCCCCATTACTCAGAACATCATTTATGCTTATGACTTAATCCCGATTAATGCAATAGCTATCTAGTGCGATAAATTCCTTCCATTCTTTAATATTAGTACCATATGGTTTATAGGGTTTGGTTAAAGTGTTAACCCACTGATAGCGAGGTTGCTCCAAGCTATCCCAGTTATTTACTTATTACCCAAGTATATTGCCTTTTACCATTGTATGTTTGAGTAGAAACCATTTCTATCAAACACATACTTTGATCAGAGGTTTATAGCAATCATCACTTCAACAAGTGGCCAGGTACAACTCCTTAATATATCTGGAGCGATGGATTCTTTCTGACTACTCAGCTTACCAATGTACTGTCATCACTATACCCGTAATCACCCGTAGCACTTTAAATAAATTAGTGTATAGTAATGACCCAAAGTATAGCAATAGTACCATACAAGGCAACTAGCATATCAAGTATGAAGATATTCACAAAGCTTATTGCATGAAGATAAACACTAACACATTGATATTTATACCAAGTGTTTATCTTGCTGCAGTCTACAATATATCTCCCAGATATATCCATGTGTCAAGCTTAAGGCACCACCTTCAGTCTTTAGGAGATTAACTGCTTTGACCCTTTCCAAGAAAGTTCACCACATGCTAGTCTTCCCATTTCATCAATATCCTTTCTTGATGAAACTATGAATAGGGATAGTTTAGACATAATCATAATTGCACATGAAGCGGGTTCCACTAAATATAGTCCAACTATAATTTCTCTGACTTCATGCTATGATATGTGAAGGACTTTTGTATACATTCATCAATGAATATATTTTTACCAGCCATAATATATATATATATATATATATATATATATATATATATATATATATATATATATATATATATATATATAAGCACATTGATATAAACAAAAGAACAAATGACTTTATTGATTAAATAAATTATTCGTACTATTACATAATTAAGATATATCGTCCTAATTGCCTCAAGGGCATATATCATATCCAATACATATGTCCCTACCTATGAGGTTGAGGGTATAATCACCTCATCTACAAATTTACTCCCTCATAATTCTAGCATCCTAACTCCCCCAATATTTTTTCATCTTAGCTTCTAAGTTTTTGAAGTACAATTATTTATTGTACTTAGAAGCACTTTTTGGATAAATATTCTTCACTTTATATACTTCTACTATTAATAAATAGTTAACATCAATGAATTTCAGATTACAAGATACAAGGTATATAAGTGAAAAATGAAGAACTAGCTATTACAAATTTTTACAAGAAAAAATTAGCTATTCTAAAAACTACTATCTTCCGGATGATTCACTTTTCTTTCTTTTGCTCGCCTCCCCTGGTTTTGGATCCTTCTCCCCCTTTTTGTTTGCATCATTAGCTTGGGGGTCTATAACCATATAAGTCCTCCAATCCCAATTTTTTTGCCAAGCTCCATAATAGACAAAATAGTCTACATTCCCCTGCATGTGTTTTTCAAGAATGGTGTCAACAGTGGCGGGAGTAGATGCAAAGGTTTGATAAGCTACTAAAGCTGGGAATACAACTTGGCCAGATCAGGATGCATTTTGAGCACATGATCCTTTTCTTCTCGTTCAAAGAATGGGAGAAGGATTAGGTTGCATTTATAGCCAGAAAATCCAGTATCCCCAATATGTTGGACAAGTTCCCAAATGATGGGCAGGAGAAGGCTTTCTGGAATAGCAGAGGAGGTTTAGGATGAGGAAGGAGTGTTAATTAAAAGATTAGCCATACTAGTTTGGAGCTTCTCAATCTCCTAGTTAATGTCTCTTCAGATATTATGAATACTAGAATTGAGATTGTTGAGCTCTTTGTTAAACTAATCCTTTGTATTGTTGATAAGTGTTTCAGTTCCGGAGAGATGGCATTGAAAATCTTGGCTTACATTTCCTAGGCTACCTGATGTTCTTCATTAAGCATTGTGAGTCCGAAAGTGACACCCTTAGAGGATTCTACTATGGCTCCGGGGATAAATTTTTCTAAGTTTTCAAACTTACCGTCAATATACTCCTTGAGCTTAGTTTACAGATCAATTGAGGAGGAACTTATTTAGCCCATGATCGTTGCACAGTTATTATCAACTCCAGTGATAGCCTGAGTTGCAGACCAATTTTCTCCTACAGTATTTGATGTCAACTTATTTAGCACTAGAGTGATCATAGATAGTGAAGTTTCAATAACAAGTTCAATAGAGGGAAAGGCATCCCCTTTCTGTTTAATATGATTGACTGAGCCTTTGATTTCTCCCAATTCTTCCTTAAGATCTGGAGACATTGATTTTTCATTCATAAGACTCTCCACAAATTTAAGTTGATCACATATGCCCCTGAGTGTTCGCCTGACATTATCTTCTCTATGCCCTTCAACAGTGGCATGCTCCAATGAATTTAGGGCCATTCTGATTTTCTCTACTCTAGATAGCCTAGGATTGATGGTTGGATTTTTTATTAGTCTCTCTAGGGTGGATTCTTCTCCGAATCCAGAGCTATTATCTATTTCTTCTTCTGATCCAGAGGATTCTTCATCCTCATTACTTTCTCCAACCATCTTCTCTTCTTCTTTCTATTCCTCCAACCTCTCCTTTAGAGTGGCCTTGCCCGTTGAGTCCACTTTAGAAGTATGCTTAGTAGGTCCCAGACTAACTCCTTCCTCTAAAGCATTGTGCTCTAGGATAGACTCAATGTCCTTAGATGCATTTGGGATGTCTGCATCTAAGTTGCCCTTAATTTCATTAGCATTACCAGCCATATCAATAGCAATATTGGAGTTAGATATTACCTCAGTTTTCTGTTAGTCAATGTGCCTTGCTTCAGTCTACTCTTCCTCATCTTTCCCACTTTTAGCTTCTGGAGGATTAGAACTATCCTCAATCCTCCCTTCTAGTTCCTTTTTAGGACTTTCAATCTCAACAACTTCAACTGCTGGACTCAGTAGATTTTCAGGAAGGGCTTCATCGCGTGCCTTGAACACATAAAGATCTTCCTCTGGATATTCACTTTCCCTGAGAAGGTTAAGGTCTTTTGGGGAAATGATGATAGATATTTTGATATCAGTTGCTATTCTGGAAGAGCCTTTAAGCCCTTCCTTGGTGAGCTGATTGGCTTTGAGGTTATCTTTCACCGCATCCATCATCTTAGCGTACTGAGGATCTTCTAGATGAATATTATCTGGAATGATTGGCTTTGTGAAGACCACTAACTCCTTCCCTTTACTTAGATTTTCTAAACTTGAAGTCTTTGGGATTGGTTCTTGGATTTTGATCCCAGCAACTGGCCCTTTAACGGCCAATTTGCCCTTTTAGCCTTGAGAGCTTCATTGAATGTTGAACCATTCCAGATGAGAGATCATTTAGAATGAACTCTTCCTCTCTTGTAGCACTGCTAGGCTTACTTGCACTATCCAGATTTCCTTTAAAGATTGCTTGGCTCCTTATGCTCTTCTGGATTTAACTGTAGCAATAGCAACTGCAAATATTTCACTATCCTCAAGACTGATAGTCTTCTTCTTCTTGGTCACATCCTTAATAAGCGTACCCCTCTTAGGCTTGTCTGGAGTGTTTTTCAGCAATTAGGTGAGAGTATCTTCATTTTGCTCCTCCACCATAGTCTTGAGGTTGATCTTTCTTTGAGCCTTAGCTCTGGTTGTTCTTGCTCTTTTTACCTCCGGAGCGACCACAATTGGACCTCTAGCCTTTCGAACTTTATTCTTCTCCTTCTTCTCATCTCTCTACCTAATAACTTTCTCCTTATCCTATTTCTCGTTTTAGGTGATTTTGAGAAAGTTTTTCTCAACTATGGCCCTTCCTTCTATAGGCTCTGCTCCAGAGAAATTCAATTGAGTTTAGGCATATATTTTGGTGACGAGAGCACCATGAGAATACTTGTGTTGCTTTATGTAATCGATGAGTAGAATTGGCATGTTGACTTCCCTGCTCTCGAACCAATGTTGAATAAGACAATATTGAAAGGCTAAGGTAGTGTTGACGGATCCCTTCCATATTAGAATAAGTCTGGCCATCATAAATGAAGAGTTCTGGGAATTCATGGCTAGTGAGTGCCTATTTTGTCCCCAAAAAATCTGTCCGAAAGCCCCATTTTTGGGTCATACTTAACAATGAGCTCGTCACCATCCTTAAGTGTATCTTTTCCATAATTGCATCAGTGAATCCTTGCAAAGTAAAATTGCCATTACTAGGATACCATAGCCTAACTTCAGTGGTTCCAAGATATCTAAGAATTCTCTTCACTGCCTTGATGTGAATCCTTCGGATTGGCTTGATATCTTGCACAGTAGCAAACTGCATAATGTATGTCAGGTCTACTAGATGTCAAATATAATAGTGATTCAATCATCCCTCTGTAAAGCTTCTAAACTACATCTTCACCTTCACAATCCTTTGAAAGGACTGTATCCGATCCCATAGGAGTGGACATAGGCTTGCTCTTGTCCATTTCATATATAAGGTTAAAGGGGGGTGAATGGTAGACTTTAATCAGTCTAAGTGTAGCATGCTTGATTATGATCCAATGGATGGATCCAGATGATGCAAATGTAATAATATAATGCATTAAATAAAAGTAAGAAAATCAAACACAGTGATTTATACTGGTTCGGCCCTGCCTACATCCAGTCCCTAGAGTTTCCTTCCTTCGAGTTTATCCACTAGTGGATTCCTTTCCAACTGGTAGGAATCAAGCCTTAGAGATTGTCTCTGGATGGTAACCCCTTCCGGATGTAGGACATACCACTAGAAGCACCAACTCCTAGCTGAGTCCTTTTGTCTTTAATAGGATATACCACTTAGACTTCTACTCCGAATCTAAGCTGAGTCCTACAGGGAGATCCTACTCAAAGCACCTACTTTAAGCTGTATCCTAATCTCACTACTCACCCAAGTAGGAGATACTTTACACTTTGGTTTCAATCAAAGATTTTAGATTTCCTTAACTTTATAGCTCACTTAGGAATCCTTACAAACTGATTTGGAATTGTTTGATTCTTAGAGGGATTTGTGAATCTGATTGTTTTCTAGCAAGTTCTCTTATATAAGCTTTTATGAAATCAATCAGCTCCTTCTCAACTTATGAAGCTCCCCTTTTATAGGCTTGGATCATAAATGTAGCCGTTGGGGGTTGGTGAGCTATAACTCAATCTTCGCCATTGATCAGGTAGGATGTGGCGCTTTCAGAGCCATTAACCAATCCATTAGATAGAATTTTGACCCGTTTGAATCCTTGGGATTGAGGCTGAAAAGATGTCAGTGATTGTTTTCCTTGTATTTTAGTGTCACACTAAATTTTACACTGGTAGCTTTTTGGTGTGAGCTCTATGCTCCTTCTTATTGGTCTAGGTGAAGAAGGTTGTTTCCTTTTTCTGTCCGGTGTCAGTCCTTTTATCCTTTTTCTAAAAAGTGTGAGCTGTCTCTTTTGTCTTGCTCATGGGGAAAGGATCTTTGACTTTGTAGACCAAAGGGTGGAGGGAAAAGTTGTCTTTAAAAATTTTCCCATTGTCTTGATATCTGAGTCTTCTAGATGCTCTCAGACTCAATGACTCTGGATCTATCTTCTTTCGGATGCTAGTGCAATCAGTTCTTCTAGATGCTGGACTAGAGAGTTTAAAGTTTGTTTCCTTTCTAAACTTTAACCTGATGATTCCACTATATGGTTAGGTACTTGTCTTCAATAAATATTCTGGTACTTGGATCTTGACTGGATGCTTCCATTTGGATTTAGGAGATACTTTGTTTAAGTTTTTGTTTCTTTCAAACCTGATCCAGATATTTTAATTTATTTGATGTTCCAGATCACTATTTTCCAACAATCTCCCCCATTTGATGGAAACAAAAACTAAGGCAACTAAGCATGAGGGAAAGGAGTATATGTAAGCTAAGTATGATTCTCGATACTTAGTCATTTACAAATTTTACTCCCCCATAATTTTAGCATCCCTACTCCCCCAATATTTTTGCATTCTTGGCTTCTATATTTTTGAAGTACAAGTACAGATTATACTTAGAAGCATTTTTTTATTTAAATGTGTTTCACTATATATATACTTCTGCTTTTAACAATGGTTAACATCAATGAAGTTCCGGAAGAGTACATATAAGTGAAAATTTTCAAAGCTAGCTATTATAAGATTTTTACATGAGACCAATAGCTAACTACACATTTACCTAACTACCTATATGTTTTTATATCATCTCCTCCTTTCCTAGTTGTGCTCTTCTCCCCCTTATTGTTTTCATTAGATTGGGGGTCAATTAGCATATATGATCTATTATCCCAACTCTTCTATGATGCCTCGGAATAGATGGATTAATCCACATTACCTTGTGAGCGCTTCTCAAAAATTGTTTCAATAGTGGCCAGAAAGAGTTGATACTGTCTCAAGAATGCCCAGAGTTCTTTATAGGACTTTGTCATGTCCGAAATCATTTTGAATGCATAGGCTTGATCTGCCTTATCAAAGTAGGGGAACATGCACTTGAGAAGTGTTAAGCTACACTTATACCCAAAGAATCTAACATCACCAATGTGTTTTACTAAATCATTGACCACTAAGATGACAAGGCTATCTTGATTGGAGGAGGAAGATCCGAATGAGGAGAGTGAGAGATTATCTATACCTGAATTTAAGGCTTCAATATCATTATAGATATCTCTCCAAACATTATGGATGCTTGAGTTGAGTGTAGTTTGATCCTTGTGGAAAGCCTCTTTAAGAGCTTTGATCAAGTCATTTGTTCCAGAGGAGTAATGTCCACTATCATCACTTATATCATCCACTTACTTCTTTAATAGATTTGGAAGATCCTCATCAAGAAATGTATGAGCATTTCTCGTGTGGCTTGATCCTCTTCATTTTGCAATTTAAATGCAGAAGTAATGTCCTTTTCTCCTTGGGTAGCAGTTTCAGGAATGAATTTTAGCAAGCTTTCAAACTTGTTAGTAGTGTATTCTTTAAGCTTAGTAGATAGGTCTATGATAGAGGATGTGATCTTATCCAAGATTGTAGCACAATTGTTTATGGCCACAGTGTTGGCCTGATCTGCAGATCTGTTAGCTCCGGTGATGTTTGTGTTTATTTGGTCAAGGATTGGCTTTACTTTGGGAAGGGAGACTTCTGCTACTAGATCAGCACTGGGAAAATCCTCCACTCTCTCTGCTACTTTCTTTACATCACCTTTATTAGGTTGAGTTCCTTCTTCAAATCTAGAGGTTAGAATTCCTGAAGAAGTACCTTTTGAACAGCCTTTAGATGTTTGCAAATGTTCCGGAGACTCTGCTTGATATACCGTTCCTAATTTTCTTCAAGAGTAGCTTCTTTTAAGCAGTTTAAGTGCCATTGTTACCTTTGCCTATTTTGTATTAACTGCAAGTATTCTGATTGGGCTTGCTAGAGGAGTCTCAAATTCAAAACTACTTCAGGTCTCATCAGATCCAGATGTTTTGGCCTCAACTGATTCTTCTTCTTCTTCTTCCTTCTCTTCTTTCAACCTTTCCTCTAGACTAACCACACCCTTTGAGTCCACTCTAGGAACGTTCTCATTAGATCTCAGACTCTATCCCTCCTTTTGAGCTTTATGTTTTGGGTTGGACTCTTGATCCTTAGATGTAATTGGAGAATGTACATCTAAGTTGTCCCTTTATTCAGTTGTTGTTTTAGTATGAGTAGCTATGTCAGCATTTATATCAAAAGATATAGAGTTAGGGGTTACCTTAATAGTTGGTGTTTTGTTCAAATCTACTGCTCCTTTATCGTCAACCTCCTCAACCCCCTGATGATTGGTAATGTCCTCAGTCATCCCTTCTATTTCTTGTAAAGGACTTGGACAAATGATCATCTCTTATCCCAAAATGGTGGAATTATCCTCACCATTCCCTTCAATTACCTTTTCAGGACTTTTCAATTCTACTACTTCTGGATCAACATTGAGCAAGTTGGTAGGGAGAGGTCTGGATCTAGCTTGGAAATTCATTAAATCCTCATCCGGCTAATTTGCTTCTTTGAGAAGCGCCGAATCCTTTGATGAAATAAGGACCGGTAGGCTCTTTGATGCAGTTGTACCGGATGAGACTTCGGGTCCCTCCTTTGTCAGAAGATTGATTATTTGATTATCTTTTACTGCTGACATCATCTCAATAAATTAGGGATCTTTCGAGAAGATATTTTCTTAAAGTTTCTTGTTGGATTGGACAATTTCTTTTCCTTTTTTGATTGCTTCCAAAGTTGCTACTTTGGGAATTAGTTCCCTTATGGTTATCCCGGATGCCAGTTTCCGGATTTAGAGTTTGGCTCTTGGCTATTCTGCCTTTAAGGCCTCTATAAATGTCAACCCTCTCCTCTAGAGTTGCTTTTTAGGGGCAGATTCCCCATCCCTAGTTTCTTCACTATCAGACTCATTCTCTTCTATGAGCATCTCTCTCAAATTCCATTTTTATGCCTTCTGATACCCTTCTCTAATTGTAGCAGTAGCCACTATAATAATTTCCCTTGCTTCTAGCTCATACAATGGCTTTTTTAGCTTATTAGCCGCTTGATTACCCTTCCCCTTGGCTTTTTGGCTGGAGACTTGGCCATCAATTGAGTCAAGGACAGAGTATCCTCATTAATCTCCCTAGCTGAAACCAAAGCAAGCTCCTTCTTTGCCTTTGGCTTAGTGGTTCTTACTTTCTTAGGAACCGGAGCCTATACCGGATCAATTGCCTTTCTTGCCCTTGCTTTATTATCATCCTGTAGCTTCTTGGCATGTTCCTGATTCCAAGTCTCCCCAAAACTCAACTTCCTAAAGTTCTTTTCCAGGATTTCTTTACTATTTACTGCCTAGAATCCGGTTAAGTTTACTTTATTTGTAATTAATATCCGGGTGATGAGGGCGCCATGAGAATTCCTATACTGCCTCGGGTAGTGGATGATTAATATCGGCATATTAACCACTCTACTCTTCACCCAATATTATAAGACACAATGTTGGAAGGATGACACTGTGGCGAGAGAGCCCTTCCTGATAAGCACTAATTTTGTGAGTGCATGCTGGAGATATCTTGGTACTTTCGGGAAGCATGTTGAACACTTATCCCCAAAATAGTTGGGATGCAGCCACATCTTAGAATCGTACTTGACTTTTTGTTCGTCCCCATTAACTCTAAGAAGTACTCCATCATTCTTTATGTTGAGGAATTTTTTGAAGAATTCAGGGGTGATGGTTATTACCTTTCCTTGAACTTGGGTTCTCAGAGTGTCGTGGAAGGAGTGGGCTCTGAGATTATTGTAGAACTCCTTAACCAAATATGGGTAGGTAGGATAGTTGATCTTGAGGAAATCAGTCAAGTTCTAATCCTCAATTAATTTGGAGTAGGGGTCCATTTCAAATAGGAAGTTATCCCCTGGAAAGTCGATGGGAATAACAGAGTCATTTGTTTTCAGTTTGAGGGGTTTGAAATCTTTATCTTGCAAATCAGACTCTGCAAAGATATTTTCTATAGGTAGCATTTTAGGTCCTTCACTTGTCATGATTGCATCCATTTGAGAGATTGAAAGAAATTTAGGGTTTGTGATTTTATTTTAGTAGAGTAACAGTAGATAAGTTGCCCGCGTGAAGAAGAAAGGTATTTTGGCGGGTTTATATAGGATTTTCAAAGTGAGTGTATTTTGGTAATCTGGATGCCGATAATCAGGCTAGATTAATGACATGGCAATCAGAATTATAGGAGAGATGTACATTCAGTTTAATCAGAGAATGGGAACGGTTTATTTTGAAACCCAACTATTGAATTTATAGCGCGTGTAACACCCAATAAATGTTTGAAATCAAAAAGTAACAGTTACCTTTAACTGCTTTTACTGCCATTTGTCATTCTTGTCTGCTGACGTGGCACTCTCTCCTCTAGAATAGATTTTTTTCAATGTTTCTTCTCTTCCGGATTAATTGTCTTGCTAAGGATCCAAATTAATTTTGAACTTTCTTCCAGATTCTCTTCAAATTGGATTAGACATACCAATTGACTCCCTTAGCTTGCCGAATTGATCTTTACTCAGTGGCTTAGTAAAGATATCTGCTCTTTGCTCATTGGTGGGAATGTATATCAAAGCAACATCCTTTTTCATCACATGATCTCGGATGAAATGATGCCTTATATTTACATGCTTCATCCTACTATAGAGTACTGGATTCTTTGACACATCAATGGCACTTTTGTCGTCACACATTACATTCGCACATCCGGATTGAACTCTATAGTCTTCTATTTATTGCTTGATCCAAAGGAGTTGAGCCACACAACTTCCAGCTGCCATATATTCTACTTCTATGGTAGATAATGCAACTGAAGTTTGCTTCTTGTTGTACTATGATACTAGGCAATCTCCAAAGAAATGGCAACCTCCGGATGTACTCTTCCTTTCAAAAGTGTCTCTGCCATAATCTGCATTAGTGAAGCCTTAGAGTGCGAAATCTCCATTACTAGGATACCATAGCCTAACTTCAGTGGTTCCTAGGAGGTATCTAGAATCCTCTTTACTTTCTTGAGATGAGAATCCTTAGGATTGGCTTGATACCTTGCACAGTAGCAAACTGTATAGTGTATGTCAGTCGTGCTAGCTGCCAAGTATAGAAGTGAACCAATCATCCCTCTATAGAGCTTCTGATCAATATTTTCTCCTTCATAATCCTTAGATAGGACTATATCTGATCCCATTGGAGTGGACATTGGCTTGCTCTTATCCATATCAAATTTCTTCAAGATTTCCTTGGTGTACTTGGATTGATTAATGAAAATCCCATCTAGACTTTGCTAGATTTGTAAACCAAGAAAGAAATTTAGTTCTCCCATTATGGACATCTCAAATTCCTTCTACATTTGAGATTTGAATTCCTCACACATCTTTTCATCAGTTGCTCCAAACATGACATCATCCATATAAATTTGAACTAGAATAATATTCTTGATGAAAAGAGTTGTACCTGCTTTACCCCGGATATACCCCTTGGATATGAGAAATGTAGTGAGTCTCTTATATCAGGCTCTCGATGCTTGCTTCAATCCATAGAGATCTTTCTTCAGTTTATAGACATGATCTGGATGCTTTGAATCTTCAAATCTAGGTGGTTGCTTCATATAGACTTCTTCCAGGATAACTCCATTGAGAAATGCACTTTTGACATCCATTTAGAATAATGGGAATCCCATGAATGATGCAAAAGCACATAGAATTCAGATTGCTTCCAGTGTAGCTACAAGGATAAATGTTTCTTTAAAGTAATGCCTTCCTGTTGATTGTAGCCTTGTGCAACCAATCTTGCTTTGTTTCTCACAACTACTCTGGATTCATCTAGTTTGTTCCAGAAAACCCATTTTATACCAATGATTGACTTCCCTTTTGGAGGTGCCACTAGATCCCATACATCATTCCTGGTGAACTGAACTAGCTTTTCTTGCATTGCCATCATCCAATTTTCATCCCCTTTAGCATCTTGAAATTTCTTTAGCTCAATAAGAGAGATAAAAGCAGTATGGCTCATCATCCTATTAAGATGTCCTCTGGTTCTGACTGGATTTTTGACATCATCTAAAATGGCATCCACTGGATGATTTCTGTGAATTCGGATTTCCCTTTGTAAGCCTTCATCTTGAACTGGGACTTGCTCTACATCTGCCTCATCTCGGTTTCCTTGGTCAGCATTGAAGTTTATCTCATGTTGATTGAGATCAACTTGTTGAACTTCTAGAACAAAAGATATTCCTTTATCTTCTTCTTTGTACTTCTTGATTTGGAAAGAATCAGGAACTTTAGCTTGCCTCTTTTCTCTAGAGTTTTCAACTTCCGGATCTGGATCTTCCAAAGTGGAATTCTTTCCTACATGGTTAGTCTCATCAAAATCTACATGTATAGACTCTACCACAGTTTGGGTTCATTCATTAAAGACTCTGTAAGCCTTACTATGTACTGAGTAGCCAAGGAAAATTGCTTCATCAGATTTAGGATCAAATTTTCCTAGTTTCTCTCTATTATTTAGGATGTAGCATTTACATCCAAATGCCTTAAAGTACCCAATTTTGGGCTTTCTTCCCTTCCAGATTTCATAGGAGCTCTTTTTCATGGTCTTTCGAATGAGAGCTCTATTCAAGATATAGCATGCTGTATTTATGGCCTCACCTCAAAAATATTTTGGCAAAAAATTTTCATTTAGCATTATTCTAGCAATTTCAACTATGGTCATGTTCTTTCTCTCAACAACTCCATTTTGTTGAGGGGTGTGAGGGGCAGAGAAGTTATGTTCAATGCCCTTGGAGTCACAAAATTCAGCAAAATGCTTATTTTTTAACTCACCATCATTATCACTCCGGATGCATGCAATGCTTATGCCCTGTTCTACTTCTATATAGATGAATGTTTTTGAGAATTGGTCAAAGGATTCATCTTTGCTTGCTAGCAAGAGAACCCAGGTATATCGAGAACAATCATCCACAATGACCATAGTGTATTCTCTTCTACCTAAACTCAATGATTTAATTGGACCAAAGAGGTCAATGTGTAAGAGCTCAAGTACTCTATGGAAGGAATGTAAAAGATGGAAGGGAAACTTTTCTTATGCTATTTACCTAATTGACATGCAGTGCATAGATGATCCTTATCCAAAGCAACCTTAGACAAACCCACTACCAATTCCTTTTTGGTGAGTTTGGACAGGAGGTTCATGCCAACATGTCCCAACCTTCGGTGCTATAGCCATGATTGTTCTTCTTTAGACACTAAGCAGATATTATTTTTCTCATTTTTAATGTTAACAGAATAGACATTATTTATTCTAGGTGCATAAAGAATGAGTTGATTGGACTTAGTATCATAGATTAAGCAGCCTCCGGAATCAAATGTGACTTTTCTTCCTTTGTCACAGAGTTGGGCTACACTTAGCAAGTTGAATTTCAGTCCATCAACCAATGAGACATCATCTATTTTTAACTCAAATCCAATGGTTCCTTGTCCAATGATCTGACCCTTTTGGTTGTCTCCAAAGCTCACTTTGCCTCCCATCTTCCTGGTCAATGTAATGGAGGCCTTCTCATCACCTGTCATGTGCCTTGATCATCCACTATCAATGTACCAAGTGTGTTGATCTACTGTGGATCTAAGGCATACCTACAAAAATAGATCATTTTGGGTACCCAATCAGATTTGGGTCCTCTTGGGTTAATAACCATCTCAAGCCAAGGATTAACATTATAATAACCATTTTTCAATCTATATAATTTAGTAATATGGCTGTTTTTCCCACAAAACCTGCACCCTGCAATGGATCTGTTCTGTTCCTGCTTCTTTTTTATCTTTTCAAGATCTTCCTTCCTATAGTTCCCTCTATATCCAGCTTCTTGTACGTTTATAGATGGTCCAGTGTGTATCTGGAAGCTGGTTGGGGGTGTAACCTCTGCTGCATAATTTCTTCTTTGTTTGGCAGGTTGCTGATTATAGACTGCCTTAGCTTTTCCTTTTTATGCAGCAATGTATCTTTGAGCTTGGGGTTGCCTGCTGACTTCTTTCACTTTTTGATTTAGTGGATTAGGATTTCTTCTGGCAGCTTGCCTTTGGTTTCTCCTTCTTTTTTGAGGATCAGATCTCCATCTGGATGCCTCATTTATTAGGCCCATTTCTCTATCCAACCCAAGCAGGTTAGCACCTAGCATTTGCAGTTAATTCTTCAGGTAGTTCTCCTCAACTTCATCAAGGTGCTTTGTTGTTCTGATCAAATTGACATCTTGTGCCAATACTTCATTATCTTCTGCGATTTCCAACACTTTTCTTCTTAAGGATTTGATAGCTTTTGTGTTCTTCTTCACACTCTTGATCACAATAGTTAAAGCTCTAGCAAGATCAAAGTTAGAAGCAGAATTAGAATAAGAATTTACCTCAGTGTTTACTATTTCTGATTCTGATTATTTGATTTGCATTGTATCTTGCTTAAAGACATTCTTTTCGAATTGCTGTATTTTTGGATCAGTCAGTTCCATGAATGCACAGTTGGCAGTCTCTTCTTCTTCTGTTGAAGATGAGCTACTACTTTCCTCACTATTGCTCCAGGTGGCCACCACTGCCTTCTTGTGCTTCTTTGATCTTTTAAGCTTAGGGCATTTGATCTGAAGTGACCTTTCTCCCCACATTCAAAATAGGCACCTTCTTTTTCCGGATCCTTCTTGTCTTTCAGATTCCTTCGAGGCCTGTCTCTTCTGGATGTACCTTCCCTTGGTCTTTAGGATTCATATTTTTTGGACTTTCTCCTTTCTTTCTTTTGTATGAATCTGTTGAGCTACCTAGTTAATAGAGCTAGTTGCACCTTGGTACTTTGAGGTTCCGTGACTTGCTCTTCTTCTCCAGATGAAGCTGATTCGGTGGATTCTACCTTAAGTGCAATGGCCTTGTTCTTCTCTTCAGGCTTCTTCTCCTGTTGGTTATATCTTTCTAGAGATAGCTCTTGAGTTAAGAGATTGTCGATGAGCTCATCATAACTGTAGGAATTTAGGTCATGAGCTTCCTCAATGGCAGTCTTCTTATTATCCCACTCCTTGGTGAGACTCCGGAGTACTTTCTTGACCATGTCTACTTCTGATATCTCCTTTCCTAGCCTCTTTATCTCATTTAATAGATTTTTATATCTAGTGTTCATGCTACTAATGGACTCCTTTGGCTCCATCTTAAAGGATTCAAGTTTCTGTTGAAGTAGATCAATCTTGGCTTCTTTCACTTTATTTGTTCCTTCATAGGTTACCTCCAGCTTTTGCCAAATCTCCTGTGCAGTCTCATATCTGGATATTCTATTAAATTATGTTGCACTAAGAGCATAGTGAAGCATGTTAATAGCGTTTGGGTTTTCACGTAACTTCTTAAAGTCATTTTCATCCCATAAACACGAGGGCTTTTGGGTAATCATACCCTCTACTTCATGAGTAGGCTCATAAGGGCCACCTTTGATGACCAAATATGCTTGCATGCTTTGTGCTCAAATGAAGTTCTTCATTCGGCTCTTCCAGAATGTGTAATGTTCACTGGTGAAGAGTGGAGGATAGGTAATGGACATACCCTTGGGAAGGAGTTGTGAGTTTTGGAAACTCATTTTGATATTTGAATCAAAATTTTGGACCTTTAGCTCGAGATTGTTAGATCTCTAGTTTTGAGCACTAGCTTTGAGGGTGTATATAAGGTCAGAGGGGGGCGAATGACCCTTTTTCACGGAATTTATAGACTTTAATAAGTCTAAGTGTAGCGTTCTTGATTATGATCCGGCGGATGGATCCGGATGATGCAAATGTAATAATATAATGTAGTAAATAAAAGTAAGAAAATCAAACATAGTGATTTATGTAGGTCCCCGTTAGAGTATTTATAAGGGCAGAGGGGGGTGAATGGCCCTTTTACGCAGAATTTATGGACTTAGAAAAATCTATGTGTAGCGTGTTTGATTATCATCCGGAAGATGGATCCGGAAGATAAATGTGATCCGGAGGATGGATCCGGATGATGCAATATGAATGCAGTATAGTAAAAGTAAACAGAAATCATACTAGTTCGGCCCTGCCTACTTCCAGTCCCCAGAATTTCCTTCTTCCGAGCTTGTCCACTAGTGGATTCCTTTTCAACTGGCAAGAATCAAGCCTTACAGATTTGTCTCTAGATGATGACTACTTCCGAAAGTAGAATATACCACTAGAAGCACCAACTCCTAGTTGAGTCCTCTCGTCTTTAGTAGGATATACCACTTAGCCTTCTACCTCAAATCTAAGTTGAGTCCTACAGGGAGATCTCACTCAGAGCACCTACTTCAAGCTATATCCCAATCTCCTAACTCACCCAAGGTGGAGATTCTTACACTTTTGGTTTGCAACAAAAGGTTGGTTTTGGAGCTCTTCAAGTTTATAGTTTCACTTGGGAATCCTTACAAACAGATTTTGAATCAAAGGTTCTTGGAGGGATTATCTTGACTGATTGAATGTGTATTGCTTTGTTACTTGCTTTTGTAGGTCAATTAGTTGCTCTTCTCAGTTGGTGAAGAGCTCTCTTTATAGGCTTTGATCATAAATGTAGCCATTTGTGGTTGTTAAGCTTACATTCAATCTTCACCCTTGATCAGTTTGTGATGTAGAGCTTCCGGATCCGTAGATCAGTCTATTAGATTGTGTTTTGATCCGTTTGAATTCTTGGGATTGATGTTGGACAGTTGTCAGTGATCGTTTTGTTTGTCATTATGTGATACACCAACTTTCATACCAATTGTCATATGCTTAGAGCTCCACGCGCGCCTTTATTGGTCTCATAGAAAAGGTAGTTACACTTTCTCTATCCTGTGTCGGAACCTTTTGACTTTTCCCTGATTTGTGCAAGCTGTCTTTTTGTACTTATTTCTTGGGAGAAGTAATTTTTGACTTTAATAGATCAAAAAGGCGAAAGGAAAGATATGTTTTATACTTACCTTACCTTTTAGATATAGGTCTTCCGGATGAGTCATCCGGATGTCCTTTAGATTTATTTGTTCCGGATCTTCCTTCCGGATATGGCTTCAATCAGTTCTTCCGGATGCAAGTCTTGGGGAATAGTCATTTGTCCTTGATTTTCTCCTTTTCTTAGGTTTTTGAATTTGTCTTAATAAATGGTCTTGGCTTTGTTCGGATGCTTCCATGGATTTAAGAGAATCACTTACATTCATTTTTGTTTGTTTCAAACTTGATCCGTATGCATAATTTATTATCCAAATCATTGTTTTCCAACAATCTCCCCCATTTGATGGAAACAAAAACTTAAGATTTTTTAAGATACTCCCCCAATATTTTAGTATCCATGCTCCCCCATAATTTTATGACTTATGCTTCTAAGTTTGCTGTAGTACAATTATAGATTATACTTTAGAAGCGTTTGTTTTGACAGTTAAGAATTTTTCCCTTTATATATACTTATGCTGTTAACAATAGTTAACATCATGAAGTTTAGTGTTACAAGATATAGAAATACATATAAAGAGAATCTAGGTATTACAATTTTATCTAGCTAGCTTAACTATTACTCCGAACGGACCACTCTTCCGGACTTGCAATGTTTTTCCTTTCCCCCTTCCGTCTCCTTGCTGACTATCTTCTTCCTCCCCCTTTTTGCTTCCATCAAGGGGGTCAATGACCATATAGGTGCATTTATCCCAAGATTTCTGCCATGTAGAGGAGTAGATAGAGTAGTGTTTGTTATCTTTGGCTTGCTCATCAACAATTTGATTTACAATAGGCGAAGTCAGGTAGTAAGGACAAAGGGCCCTCTGGAGCTAATCATATGACTATGAGACTTGAGGGAGGATGCGCAAAATCTATTCTTGGTCCTTCGGATCAAAGTAAGGGAACATGGCCTTGGTGAGGATAGTCAAGCCCTTTTGGCTCATGAACCCTGAATCCCCTATAGACTGAACTAGATCGTGCAGGATTGGAATGAGATGGCACTTTGGAGTATCCAGAAAAGAGGAGGGTCCGGAGATAGACAATTTGTTTATTCTGATTTAAAGAAGAGTGATTTCATCACTAAGACCCTTCCGGATATTGTGGATAGATTCCGTCTGATCTTTAATCTCTTTGAAGACAGTTTTCTTCCACTTATTTATTGATTGTTCAATGTTGGAGTTCCTTGCTTGCATTTCATCACCCATATCATCAAGAATCTTCTCTTTTAGTTGGGGGAGGATTTTGTCAATAAAATTTGCAAGCATCTCCTGAGTGACTTGCTGATCAGTCTCCATGCTGAGCAGAGTTGGTTTCAAATCCCTATCCTCCATGAATTTTGACAAGTTTTCAAACTTGGTATCTATATAGTCCTTGAGCTATGTGGATAGGTCTGTGGCGGAGGAGGACACCCTTTCTAGCACCATTGCACGGTTATCAAAGGCCAAGGTATTGGCTTGACTGGCATTGCGATTTGATTCAGAGGTGCTTTCCTTTATCTCATTCAAGAGAGGCTTAATCTCAGAAAGGTAAGCTGCCGCCAGAGCTCTAGGTGTTAGGAAGTTCATGACTTATTGCTCAATTTTGGGGAGATAGTTCAACTTTTCTTTGATTTCACCTAAGTCCTTACGGATCTCTTGATTTGACATCTGCCTAAGTAGTTCCTTTACCACAGCCTTGAGATGGGTGCAGATGGTCAGGAGGCTCTTTTTGATAAAGCTCTCTTCGTGATGTTCAAGAGTTGCCTCTTGAAGGAGTTTGAGAGCTGCACTGACTTTGGATTCTTTGGAGTTCTTATCAGGAAGAGTCACTGATTTGGTGTGAGGAGGAAAGCATTTGTTAGAGGGTTCGAATGATTCACTACCGGAAGAGCTTAACTCATTTTTGGAGTGTGAACTACTTCCAAAGGGGCTATTATCTGGCGATTGTTAGCCTTCAACTGTTCATTCTACTTCACCCTTGCTCATTTCCCTTTCCTCTGGATTAGCCTCGCCCCTAGGATCCACTTCAGAAGTGTGTCCCTTGGAACTCAGACTTTCTCCCTCCTCCGGAGCTGTTGCATCCAGGTTTGGCACTATGTCCTTAGCTACATTTTGAGAGATTGTAGCTAAGTTGTGCTTTTCAGTATCAGAAGAGGGATGAAGAAGATTAGGTTTTACCTCAGTGGTTTGTTGTATCTGATCCTTGTCCCTTCTTTCTTCCTCCGGCCCTTCCTCCGGATGGCTGGAATTATCCTTAACCATTTTAGCAGATGCCTTTTCAGGACTTTCTTCCCCCGGCATGTTGGCATTTTCCTCAACAGCCTTCTATAATGCCTTTTTAGGACTTTCAAGGTTTATTACCTCATAGTTTGGTCCAATCAAATTCTTCAGAAGTGGATCTATTCTTTCAGCAAAGATGAACTCAGCTGCTTCAGGAATTTTTGAGATGGCATCCAGGGCTTATGAATCAATAAGAATAGGAGGAATCTATGAGGAATCTCTAGGACCTTCAGTTCTTTCTCTATTGATTTTCGTGTTTTCCTTGATTACTGCTTGAATGACATCAAATTGATTGTCATCTTGCCCTACAATTTCTGTTACTCTAGGAATGGTCTTCCCTTTGCTGGACTTAGCCTTTTCCAATGCAGCCTTCTCTCTATACTGCTTGCCCTCTTCATTTAACACTATCCCAGCAAGCCTTCTACCTTCGCTAGCTCTCTTTTTCTGAGCATAAGGGCTTTACCAAATGTTATCCCTTTTCTTTGGAGCTGCTTTTGAGGAGGAGCCTCATCCTCTGTTTCCTCATTATTAGCTTCTTCCTTCATCTCAGGCAAAGTTCTCTTGGCTTTCTTTCTTCCAGCCTCAATCACCTTTGTAGCAATTTTTGGCAGACCAGCAGTAAGCCCATGCAATCCCTTCTTGGTTGCGGCTTTTATCAATCTTCCTCTAGGTCTTGGCTATTCAGAGCCTAGGACTTGAGTGAGAGGCAGAGTATCCTCATTAACTTCTTCTAAAACAAGTTCCATTTTCCTTTTACCTTTGGCTTTTGTAGTTCTAGGCCTCTTGGGAACTGGGGCTTCTACTTTCGGATCAGCTGCCTTTCTAGATTTAACTTTTTGTTCATCCCTTCTTAGCTTCGCCTTTTCTTCATCCCATTCTTCATTGAAGCGGAGGTTCGGGAAATTCTTCTCGAGGATGGACTTTCCATAAATTCCTTCAAATCCAGTAAGATCTACTCCTTCTGCTTGAAGGATCCTCGTGATCAAGGCACCATGTGAGTTGACATGGGTCTTGAGATAATGGATGATCAAGACTGGCCAGTTTACTTCCATGCTGCCAACCCAGTGCTGTAGAATGCAGTGCTGGAGGGAAGAGACTATAGTCAATAACCCCTTCCTTATTGGGATGAGCTTTGCTAGAGCATGCTATAGGAATCTAGGCATTCTAGGGAAGTATGTTGAGAATTTATCCCCAAAGTAGTTCTAGTGGAGCCACAGCTTGGAGTGATATTCAATTCCGGTCTTGTCCTCGTCTTTTCTCAACAGTACTCTAGAAATTTTCATGTTTAGATTCTTCTCAAAGAATTCTAGTGTTAGAAGGATAATTTTTCCTTGTACCTTAGTGCGTAGAGCATCAAAGTGAGTATGTGCACTTAGATTTGAGTAGAACTCTTTCACCAATTTGGGGTAGGTTGGGCAGTTTATTTTTAGAAGATTTCCCAGATTCTGATCTTCAATTAAGGTGAAGAAGGGTGGAGTTTTGAATAGATAGTCATCTCCTAAATGATCAGTAGGGATGACGAAATCGAAGGTTTTGAGATTTAAGGGTTCAAAATCTTCTTCCTTCAAGTCTGATACTTGAAAGAGGTTTTTGCTAGGTAGGATTTCAAGGGTGTTTGAGGTGTTTTTGGCTGCCATTTTTAAGTATTTGAGAGATGGTGTTTTAGGTTTGAATTTTTGCAGAGTAACAGTGAGATCATTGCTCGTGTGAAGAAGAGAAGGGATTTTGAGGGGGTTTATATAGATTTTTTAAAGTGAGGGTATAACTATAATTTGGACTCCGATGTTTTTGACTGGATTGATGACATGGCAGTTGGATTTTTAGGAGAGAGGTGAATTTAGTTTAACCGAAGAATAGGAACTATTTATTTTTAAATTAACTGTTGTATTTACGGCGCGTGTAACAGCATTGGACTTTTGAAATTCAAAAAGTAACAGTTACCTTGATGGGCTTTTACTGCCATGCGTCACTGTTTGTCGGCTGACGTGGCAATCTTCCGGAGTATACTTTTCCAACTCTTCTTTTCTTCGGGAGTGAGAATTTTATCTCAAGATCCGGCTTGATTAGATGTTATCTTCCGAAGTTTTTCTAGATTGGATTTGACATTCCAATTGATTCTCTCAGTTTCCCAAATTGATCTTTACTTAAAGGTTTGGTAAATATATCAGCTCTTTGTTCGTTTATTGGGATATATATCAGTGCAACATCCTTTTTAATCACATGATCCTAGATGAAGTGATGCCTTATGTTGACATGCTTCATCCGGCTATGAAGCACCAGATTCTTTGACATATCAATAGCACTTTTATTGTCATACAATACATCCACACATCCGGATTGCACTCTATAATCTTCAAGTTGTTGTTTGATCCATAGGAGTTGAGCAACACAACTTCTAGCTGCCATAAATTTGGCTTCTGTGGTAGATAAGGCAACTGAAGTTTATTTCTTACTATACCATGAGACAAAGCATTCTCCAAGAAAATGACATCCTCCGGATGTAATTTTTCTCTCAAGAGTATCTCTGCCATAGTATGCATCCGTGAACTCCTGGAGAGTAAAGTTTCCATTACTAGGATACCATAACCTAACTTCAATGGTTCCTAGGAGATATCTCAGTATCCTCTTGACAGCCTTGAGATGAGAATCCTATGGATTAGCTTGATATCTTGCATAGTAGCATACTGTATAGTGTATGTCAGGTCTGCTGGCTGTTAATTACATGAGTGACCCAACCATTCCTCTATACAGCTTTTGGTCAACATCTTCTCCTCCACAATCCTTGGATAAGACTATATCTAAACTCATGGGAGTAGACATTGGTTTTCTGCTATCCATTTCAAATTTTTTCAGAATCTCCTTGGTGTATTTGGATTGATTGATGAAGATCCCGTCTGGACTTTGTTTGATTTGTAAGCCAAGAAAGAAGTTGATCTATCCTATCATGGACTTTCAAATTCCTTCTGCATTTGAGAGTTGAATTCTTTGCACATCTTTTCATCAGTGGCACCAAAAATGATATCATTCACATAGATTTGGACTAGAATAATATCATTTTTCTTTTTCTTGATGAAGAGTATGGTATATGCTCTGCCTCTAGTATATTCCTTGGATATGAGGAATAAGGTTAATCTTTCATACCAGGCTCTTAGTGCCTGCTTTAATCCATAGAGGGCTTTCTTTAGTTTGTAGACATGATCCGGATGCTTTGGATCTTCAAATCCAGGTGGTTGCTTGACATATACTTCTTCTTGAATGACACCATTTAGAAATGCACTTTTGACATCCATTTGGTATAATGTGAATCCTATGAATGATTCAAAAGCACATAGGATCTGGATTGCTTCCAGTCTTGGTACAGGAGTGAATGTTTCTTTGAAATCAATTCCTTCTTGCTGATTGTAGCCTTAAGCAACTAGTCTCGCCTTATTTCTTACTACTGCTCTGGATTCATCAAGTTTATTTCGGAACACCCATTTAGTGCCTATAATTGATTTTCCTTTAGGAGAGGGCATAAGATCCCATACATCATTCCTGGTGAATTGATCTAGCTCTTCCTGTATCGCCATCATCCAGCTCTCATCCCCTTCAGCTTCTTGAAATTTCTTTGGCTCTATGAGAGAGACAAAGGCGGCATGGCTCATCATCCGGTTGAGCTGACCTTTGGTTCTAACTGGATTGTAAACATTATCCATATTATTCTCTATGAAATGATCTCTGTGGGTCCAGATCTCCTCTCTCCTTCATGTTGAATTTGAGCTTATTCTACTTCAGCTTCATCTACTCCTTTATTGAAGTCAATTCCTTGTTGATTAAGATTGACTTGTTGTATTTCTGGATCAAAGGTCATTCCTTCATCTTCATCTTTGTACTTCTTGATTTGAAATGAGTCAGGAATTTCTCTTTTCTTCCTTTCTTCAGATCCTTCAGCTTCCGGAATTTGATCTTCCGGAGGGTAGCTTTTCTTTCCTACAGTGTTAGTTTCATCGAAATCTACATGTATAGATTCTACAATAGTTTGGGTTCATTTATTGAAGACTCTATAAGCCTTCCTATGTGTAGCCGAGGAAAATTGCTTCATCATATTTAGGATCAAATTTTCCTAATTGCTCTCTATCATTAAGAATGTAGCATTTACATCTAAATGCTTTGAAGTATCTAATTTTTGGTTTTCTTCCCTTCCAGATTTCATATGGGGTCTTTTCTATGGTCTTTCTAATGAGAGCACTATTTAATATGTAGCATGCTATGTTTACGGCCTCACCCTGGAAATATTTTGGCAAACAATTTTCACTTAGCATTGTTGTAGCCATTTCTAATACGGTCCTAATTTTTCTTTCTACCACTCCATTTTGTTGAGGAGTGTAAGGGGCAAAGAAGTTGTGTTCAATGCCCTTGGAGTCACAAAAGTTAGCTAAATGCTTGTTTTTGAACTCCCCACCATTATCGCTCCAGATGCGTG
The DNA here is from genome assembly GCA_947683365.1 of Euphorbia pulcherrima. Classification (NCBI taxonomy): domain Eukaryota; kingdom Viridiplantae; phylum Streptophyta; class Magnoliopsida; order Malpighiales; family Euphorbiaceae; genus Euphorbia; species Euphorbia pulcherrima. The sequence goes on from CANTUS010000009.1 coordinate 41,800,351, forward strand.
TAATGTGTATGCCCTGTTCTACTTCTATCCGGATGAATGTTTTAGATAATTGGTCAAATGCTTCATCCTTGCTTGTTAGCAGGAGAACCCAGGTATATCGAGAATAGTCATCTACAATGACCATGGTATATTCTCTTTTACCTAAGCTTAGTGGCTTAATTGGACCAAAAAGATCAATGTGTAAGAGCTCAAGTACTCTTTTGGAAGGAATGTATAATATGGAAGGGAAACTTTTCTTATGTTGTTTACCTAATTGACATGCGGTGCATAGATGATCTTTATCAAAAGCAACATTAGGCAAACCCTCAACTAATTCCTTTTTGGCTAATTTGGACAGGAGATTCATGCTTACATGTCCCAATCTCCAGTGCCATAGCCATGACTCTTCTTCTTTAGACACCAGGCATATATTTTTCTTATCATTTTTAATGTTTACAGAATAGACATTATTTACTCTAGGTGCATAAAGAATAAGTTAATTGGACTTACTGTCATAAATTGAGCAGTCTTCAAAGTTAAATGTGACTTTTCTTCCTTTGTCACATAATTAAGCCACACTTAGTAGGTTGAATTGTAGTCCATCAACTAGTGAGACCTCTTCAATCTTTAATCCAGATCTAATGGTTCCATGGCCAATGATATAACCCTTTTGATTGTCTCTAAAGCTCACTTTGCCTCCCTTCTTCCGGGTTAATGTGATTAAGGCCTTCTTATCACCTGTCATATGCCTTGAGCATCCACTATCAATGTACCAAGTGTGCTGATCTATTATGGATTTAAGGCATACCTACAAAATAGATCAAGTGGGTTTGGGTACCCAATCAGATTTGGGTCCTCTTAGGTTAATAACCATCTCAGGCCAAGGATAATCATCATAATAGTCATTTTTTAATCTACATGATTTAGTTATATGGTTATTTTTCCCACAAAACCTGCATCATAATAGCTTTTGCTTCTTGCTGATATTCTTCAGATCCTCCCTTCCGTAGTTGCCTTTATACCTAGCTTCGTGCACACTAGTGGATGGTCCGGTATAATTCTAGAAGTTGGTTGGAGGAGCAATTTCAGCTTTGTAATTTTTTCTTTGCTTGATAGGTAGTTGGTTATTAGCTACCTTAGCCTTTCCTTTCTGAGCAGTAGTAAATCTTTGAGCTTGTGGTTGTCTTCTTACTTCATTTGTCCTTTGATGTGAGTTTCTTTGAATCCTGTTCTGAGGAGCAGAGGGATTATCTCTTATTGGATTCTTTGTTTCAGGTTTCTTTCCGGATGCTTCTTTTAGTAGGTTGACTTCTCTATCCAGTCCCATCACATTTGCATTCAGAATCTGGACTTGATTTCTCAGAAAGGTTTCTTCTACCACATCAATATGCTTGGTTGCTCTAACCAAATTGATGTCTTATGCCATCACCTCAGCATCCTCAGCCAATTCTAGTATCGCTCTTTTCAGAGACTTGATGGCTTTCTCATTCTTTTTCACTCCCTTGATAACAATAGAAAGAGCTTTTGCAAGATCAAAGTTAGAGGTAGAGTTAGAGTAAGAGTTTACCTCAATGTTCGCTGAATTTGTTTCTTCAATTTGTACTATTTCTTGCCTCGAGTCGTTCCTTTCGGATTGCTCTGCTTCCAGTTCGGTTAGAGCCATGAATGCACAGTTAGCGGTTTCCTCTTCTTTTGTTAAAGAGGAGTTGCTGCTTTCTTCGATGTTACTCCATGTAGCGACCATTGCCTTCTTTTTGAATTTCTTAGCTTTCTTGAGTTTGGGACATTTTGTCCTAAAATGGCCTTTCTCACCACATTCGAAACAGGCAACATCTTTCTTCGGATCTTTCTTTTCTTCCGGATTCCTTCTGTGCTTACTTCTTCCAAAGGTGCCTTCTCTTGGTCTTCGAGATTCATACATTTTTTATCTTCTTATATCCTTCTTTTGTATGAATTGATTTAGCCTTTTGGTCAATTGAGCGAGTTGATCTTTAGTACTCATTGACTCATCTATTTGCTCTTCCTCTTCAGATGAGCCTGATCCGTTGATTCTGCCTTAAGAGCAATGGCCTTCGTTCGCTCTACAGGTTTCTTTTCTTGTTGGCTGTATCTTTCCAAGGACAGTTCTTGAGTTAAGAGATTACCAATGAGTTTGTCATAACTGTAGAAATTTAAGTCATGAGCTTCCTCAATGGCAGTCTTTTTATTGTCTCATTCCTTGGTGAGACTCTAGAGTACTTTCTTGACCATATCTACTTCTAGAATCTCCTTCCCTAGTCTCTTCATTTCATTCACTAGATTAGTGTATCTAGTGTTCATGTTGCTGATTGATTCTTTAGGCTCCATTTTAAAAGATTCAAACTTTTGTTGGAGTAGATCAAGTTTGTCCTCTCTTACTTTGGTAGTTCCTTCATAGGTTACTTCCAGCTTATCCGAGATCTCTTTGGTAGTCTCACATCTGGATATCCTGTTGACTTCCGCTGCACTAAGAGCACAATGAAGCATGTTAGCATTTGCATTTTCACGCAATTTTTTAAAGTCATTATCATCCCACATACTTGATGACTTTCAGGTAGTCATACCCTCTACTTCGTAAGTAGGTTCATATAGACCATCTTTAATAACTAACCATGCTTGCATACTTTGTGATTGGATGAAGTTCTTCATCTAGTTTTTCCAGAACGTGTAGTATTCACCGGTGAAGAGTGGAGGACATGTAACAAACATACCCTCGGGAAGAAGTTGCGAGTTGTGGAAACTCATTTTAATTTATGAATCAAAATCTATGGATCTTTATCTCAGGATTGTTGGATCTCTAGTTTGAGCACTTACTCTGATACCACTTGTAGATCCCTGTTAGAGTATTTATAAGGGCAGAGGAGGGTGAATGGCCCTTTTTTACGGAATTTATGGATTTAGAAAATCTATGTGTAGCGTGTTTTATTATGATCCGGAAGATGGATCTGGATGATAAATGTAATCCAGCGGATGGATCCGGATGATGCAATATGAATGCAGTATAGTAAAAGTAAACAAAAATCAAACATAAGTATTTTATACTAGTTCGGCACTGCCTAAGTCCAGTCCCCGGAATTTCTTTCTTCCGAGCTTGTCCACTAATGGATTCCTTTTCAACTGGCAAGAATTAAGCCTTACAGATTTGTCTCTGGATGATGACTTCTTCCAGAAGTAGGATATACCACCAGAAGCACCAACTCCTAGCTAAGTCCTCTCGTCTTTGGTAGGATATAGCACTTAGCCTTCTACCTCGAATCTAAGCTGAGTCCTACAGGGAGATCTCACTCAAAGCACCTACTTCAAGCTATATCCCAATCTCCCTACTCACCCAAGTTGGAGATTCTTACACTTTTGGTTTGCAACAAAATGTTGGTTTTGGAGTTCCTCAAGTTTATAGTTCAATTGGGAATCCTTACAAATAGATTTTGAATCAAAGGTTCTTGGAGAGATTATCTTGACTGATTGAATGTGTATTGCTTTGTTACTTGCTTTTGTAAGTCAATCAGTTGCTCTTCTCAGTTAGTAAAGAGCTCTCTTTATAGGCGTTGATCATAAATGTAGCCGTTTGTGGTTGGTAAGCTTACATTCAATCTTCTCCCTTGATCAGTTTATGATGTGCAGCTTCCCGATCCGTTGATCAGTCCGTTAGACTATTTTTTGATCCATTTGAATTCTTGGGATTGATGCTGGACAGTTGTCAGTGATCATTTTGTTTGCCATCATGTGATACACCAACTTTCATACCAATTGTCATATGCTGTGAGCTCTACGCGCTCCTTTATTGGTCTAATAGAAAAGGTAGTTACACTTTCTCTGTCCTGTGTCGAAACCTTTTAACTTTTTCCTGATTTATGAAAGCTGTCTTTTTGTACTTGTTTCTTGGGAGAAGTAATTTTTGACTTTAATAGATCAAAAAGGCAGAAGGAAAGATATGTTTTATACTTACCTTAGCTTTTAGATATAGGTCTTCAGGATGAGTCATCCGGATGTCCTTTGGATTTATTTGTTCTGGATCTTCCTTCCAGATATAGCTTTAATCAGTTCTTCTGGATGCAAGTCTTGGGGAATAGTCATTTGTCCTTGATTTTCTCCTTTGCTTAGATTTCTGAATTTGTCTTAATAAATGGTCTTGGCTTTGTCCGGATGCTTCCATTTGGATTTAAGAGAATCACTTACATTAGTTTTTGTTTGTTTCAAACTTGATCCATATGCATAATTTATTATCCGGATCATTGTTTTCCAATAATTTATACTAGTTTGGCCCCGCATACGTCCAGTCCTCGGAGTTTCCTTCGTCCCAGCTTATCCACTAGTGGATTCCTTTCCAACTGGCAGGAATTAAGCCTTATAGATTGTCTCCGAATGGTAACCCCTTCTGGATGTAGGATATACCACTAGAAGCACCAACTCCTAGCTGAGTCCTTTTGTCTTTAGTAGGATATATAACTTAGACTTCTCCTCCAAATCTAAGCTGAGTCCTACATGGAGATCCCACTCAAAGCACCTACTTTAAGCTGCATCCTAATCTCACTACTCACCTAAGTAGGAGATACTTTACACTTTGGTTTCAATCGAAGAATTTGGATTTCCTTAAGTTTATAGCTCACTTAGGAATACTTACAAACAGATTTGGAATTATTTGACTCTTGGAGGGATTTGTGAAGCTGATTATTTTACTAGCAAGTTCTCTTGTATAAGCTTTTATGAAATCAACTAGCTCCTTCTCAACTTGTGAAGCTTCCCTTTTATAGGCTTGGATCATAAATGTAGCCATTGGGGGTTTATGAGCTGTAACTCAATCTTCACTATTGATCAGGTAGGATGTGGCACTTTCAGAGCCATTGATCAATCCGTCAGACAGAATTTTGACCCGTTTGAATACTTGGGATTGAGGCTGAAAAGATGTCAGTGATTGTTTTCCTTGTATTTTAGTGTCACACTAACTTTTACATCGATAGCTTTTTGGTGTGAGCTCCACATGCCTTCTTATTGGTCCAGGTGAAGAAGGTTGTTTCCTTTTTCCGTCCGGTGTCAGTCCTTTTGTCCTTTTTTGAAAAGTGTGAGCTGTCTCTTTTGTCTTCCTCATGGGGAAAGGATCTTTGACTTTGTAGACCAAAGGGTGGAAGGAAGAGTCTTCCGGATGCTCTCAAACTAAGTGACTTCAGATCTATCTTATTCCAGATGCTAGTGTAATCAGTTCTACCATATGCTAGACTAGAGAGTTTAAAGTTTGTTTCCTTTTGAAACTTTAACATGATGATTCCACTATATGCTCAGGTACTTGTTGTCTTCAAGAGATGTTCTAGTACCTGGTTCTTGATCGAATGCTTCCATTGGGATTTAGGAGATACTTTGTTTAAGTTTTTGGTTCTTTCAAACCTGATCCGGATATTTTAATTTAATTGATGTTTCGGATCATTGTTTTCCAACACTTGGTGTATTTAGATTGGTTGATGAAGATTCCATCCGGACTCTGCTTGATTTATAATCCAAGGAAGAAATTAAGTTCTCCCATCATTTACATCTCAAATTCCTTCTACATTTGAATGTTGAATTCTTCACACATCTTTTCATCTATTGCTCCAAAGATAATGTCTTCTACATAAATTTGAATAAGAATGACATTACGCTTTTTCTTTTTGATGAAACGTGTTGTATCTGACTTGCCCCGAACGTATCCCTTTGATATGAGGAATGAAGTAAGTCTCTCATACCAAGCTCTTGGTGCTTGCTTCAATCCATAGAAGGCTTTCTTTAGCTTATACACATGGTTTGGATGCTTCGTGTCTTCAAATCTAGGTGGTTGCTTGACATAGACTTCTTCTTGAATTACTCCATTTAGGAATGCACTTTTGACATCCATTTGGAACAATGTGAATCCCATGAATGATGCAAAAGCACAAAGAATCCGAATTGCCTCTAATATTGCTATAGGAGCAAAGGTTTCTTCAAAGTCAAAGCCTTCTTGTTGGTTGTAGCCTTGGGCAACCAATCTTGCCTTATTTCTCACTAGAACTCTGGATTCATCTAGCTTGTTCCTGAATTCCCATTTAGTGCCAATGATTGTCTTTCCCTCAGGTGGTGGTACTAGATCCCAGACATCATTTCTGGTGAACTAATATAGTTTTTCTTGCATTGCCATCATCCAGCTTTCATCCCGTTCTGCATCTTGAAACTTCTTTGGCTCAATGAGAGAGACAAAAGCAGATCCTCTGGTTTTGACTTGATTTTGAACATTGTCCAAAATGGCTTCAACTGGATAATCCCTATGAGTCTGAATTTCTCTTTAAAGATCTGCATGCTGTACTGGAGTTTGTTCCTCTGCTTCAACTACTTCTTATTGATCATCAATGAAGTTTATCTCATAATGATTGAGATATCCTTGTGGTGCTTCTGATTTGAAGTTGATTCCTTCATCTTCTTCTTTATACTTCTTGATTTGAAAAGAATATGGAATCTGCAATTCTTCTTTTTCTTCAGTATTCTCAGCTTCTGAAGTTAAGTCTTTTGGATTGGAACTTCTTTTCCCTGCATGGTTAGTCTCATCAACATATACATGTATAGACTCTACCATAGTTTGGGTTTGTTTGTTATAGACTCTGTAAGCTTTGCTATATGTTGAGTAGCCAAGGGAAATTGCTTCATTATATTTTGGATCAAATTTTCCTAGTTGCTCTCTATCATTTAGGATGTAGCATTGAAATCCAAAGGCTTTGAAGTAACCAATTTTAGGTTTCCTTTCCTTCCAGATTTTATAGGGGTCTTGTCTATAGTCTTTCTAATGAGAGCTCTATTTAAGATGTAGCATGTTGTGTTTACAGCCTCACCCCAAAAGTACTTAGGCAATCTATTCTCATTTAGCATTGTTCGAGCCATTTCAACTATTGTTCTGTTTTTCTTTTCAATAACCCTATTCTATTGAGGTGTATAAGGAGCAAAAAAGTTGTGCTCAATGCCTTTGGATTCACAAAATTCAGTAAAATGCTTATTGTTTAATTCTCCTCCATTATCACTTCGTATGCGTGTAATGTTTATGCCCTATTCTAATTCTATCCGGATGAATATTTTTTAGAAATGGTTGAAGGCTTCATCTTTCCTAGCTAGCAAAGCAAACCAGGTATAGTGAGAATAATCATCCACTACAACCATAGTGTATTCTCTTCTACCTAAACTCATTGGTTTAATTGGACCAAAGAGATCAATGTGCAAGAGTTCTAGAACTCTCTTAGAGGGTAAATAGGAGATGGAAGGGAAACTTTTTCTATGTTGTTTACCTAATTAACATGCAGTGCATATGTGATCCTTATCAAAAGCTATCTTAGGCAAACCCACAACCGATTCCTTTTTGGCCAATTTGGACAAGAGGTTCATGCTTACATGTCCCAACCTCCAGTGCCAAAGCCATGATTCTTCTTCTTTAGACACCAAGCATATATTATTTTTCCCATTTTTTATGTTAACAGAATAGACATTATTTACTCTAGGTTATAAAGAATGAGTCGATTTGACTTACTATCAAAGATTGAGCAGCCTCTGGAATCAAAGGTGACTTTTCTCCCATTATCACAGAGTTATGCTACACTTAGCAAGTTAAACTTCAGTCCATCAACTAATGAGACATCTTTTATCTTCAACTCAGATCCAATGGTTCCATATCCAATGATCTGTCCCTTTTGATTGTCTCCAAAGCTTACTTTTCGACCTTTCTTCCAGATTAGAGTGATGAAGGCTTTCTCATCACCAGTCATGTGCCTTGAGCATCCACGATCAATGTACCATGTATGTTGATCTTCTACGGATCTAAGGCATACCTACAAAACAAATAAAGTGGGTTTGGGTTCCCAATCAGATTTGGGTCATGTCGGGTTATCAATTATTTCAGGCCAAGCATAAACATCATAATAACCATTTTAAAATCTACATATCTTAGTTATATGGTTATTTGCTCCACAAAACCTACACCCTATAACTGTTTTGTTCTGCTTAAGCTTCTCTTCTATCTTTTGTAGATCCTTTTTTCTATAATCTCCTAAATATCCTACTTTGGCTAGATCTGGATTGGACTACTTGGTTTGGATCCAGTAATTTGTTAGAGGGGTAACTACTACTCTGTAGTTTTTCTTTTGCTCAATGGGCTGATCATCATAGACTGCTTTAGCCTTTCCTTTTTGAGCAGCTATGAATCTTTGAGTCTTTTTGCCCGGTGGAGCATTATGCTTTTGTGCTTGAGCTTACCACCAGACTTTCTTCTGTTCAGGATGTTCCAGATTCTTATTTTGGTTTGGTATCCTTTGTTTTCTTCCAGTAGCTTCCTTCATTAGAGCTAGTTCCCTATCTAGCCTATTTAGATTCGCACTGAATATTTGCACTTGACTTCTTAGGAAGTTTTCTTCAACAACGTCGATGTGCTTTGTAGCCCTGATTCAATTGATATCTTGTGACATAGCTTTAACATCTTTAGCAAGCTTCATCACTTATCTTTAGAGGCACTTAATGGCTTTTGTATTCTTCCTCACATTATTGATCACAATCCCTAAAGCCCTGGCAAGTTCAATGTTAGGTACATGAGTAGAGTTAAAGTTTACCTCAGTACTTATTGATTCTAATTCAGATTCATCATTGATTTGCCTAGTGGTCTACTTTGATGGGTTTCTTCCAGATTGCTCAGCTTCCGGATCAGATAGTGCCATAAATACACAATTTGTAGTTTCCTTTTTCTGTTGAAGATGAGCTACTATTTTCTTCATCATTGCTCAATATGGCCACCATTGCCTTCTTCTTGTATCTCTTTTCCCTTTTCATCTTGGGACATTTGGACCTTAAGTGTCCTTTATCTCCACATTCGAAGTAAGTTAATTCCTTTTTTAGATCTTTCTTATCTTTGGGAGCTTTTCTAGGTTTATCTCTTCTTGAGGACCCTTCCTTCATTCTTCTGGAATCATATCTTCTGGAGCTTCTTCTTTCTTTCTTTTTCAGGAATTTCTCAAATTGTTTGGCCAGTATAGCCATTTGTTCTTTATTGCACTGGGATTCCTTTGACTTCTTTTTCGATCCAGAGGAAGCTGATCCAGATGATTCTGCCTTGAGTGCAATGGCTTTCCTCTTTCTTCTGGTTTCTTTTCTTGTTGGTTGTATCTCTCCAAGGGTAGTTCTTGAGTCAAGAGATTCCCAATGATTTCATCATAACTATAAAAGTTCAAGTCATGAGCCTCTTCAATGGGAGTCTTTTTGTTATCCCATTCCTTGGTGAGACTCTGAAGAACCTTCTTTACCATATCTACTTCAAAGATTTCCTTTCTAAGCCTTTTTATTTCATTAACCATATTGGTGTATCTGGTATTCATGCTGCTAATGGATTCCTTGGGCTCCTCTTGAAGGTTTCTAGCTTTTGTTGAAGAAGATCTATTCTTGCCTTTTTGACTTTGTTGGTGCCTTCATAAGCCACTTCAAGTTTCTACCATATCTCTTTTGTAGTTTCACATCCGGAAATCCAGTTAAATTCAGCTGCACTAAGAGCATAATGAAGCATGTTAATATCATTTGTGTTTTCATATAACTTTTTATAATCATTTTCATCCCACAAATTTGAGGGCTTTCGGGTGGTTAAATCCTCTACTTCATAAGTAGGAACATATGGGCCATCTTTAATGGCCATCCATGCCATCATGGTTTGAGCCTAAATGAAATCTTCATCTGGTTCTTCCAGAACGTGTAGTGTTCACCGGTGAAGAGTGGAGGACGGATAATAGACATACCCTCTAAAAGGAGTTATGAGTTATTAAAACTCATTTTGATTCTTGGATCAAAAGATCGACCTTTAGCTCAAGATTATTAGATCTCTAATTTTGAGCACTTGCTCTAATACCACTTGTTGGTTCCTGTGCTTAGTAATTTAGGGTTGAAGGGGGTGAATGACCCTTTTCATAGAATTTTCAGACTTTAAAAAGTCTTGTGTAGCATGTTTGATTTTTTATTCGGATCTATAGGTTCCGAATAATGCAGATACAAAATGAAATGCACAAAAGTAAAGACTTAAGGTAAAGAAAATCAAACACAAGAGATTTTTTACTAGTTCGGCCATGCCTACATCCAGCCCCCAAAGGTTCTTTCGTCTGAGCTTGTCCACTAGTGTAATTCCTTTCCAACTGGCAGGAATTAAGCCTTAAAATTTGTTTTCAAATGGTAACCCCTCTTCTAGAAGTAGGATAAACCACTAGAGGCTCCAACTCCTAGCTGAGTCCTTTCACTTTAGTAGGATATACCACTTAAATTACCCAAGTCGAAGCTGATTCCTATAAGGAGATACTACTTAAAGCACCAACTCCAAGGTAAATCCCAATCTCAATACTTCACCCAATTATGAGATCTTTTACACCTTGTTTTCTCAAAGGTTTGGGGTTTTGAACTCTTCAAGTTTATATTATCACTCGAGAAAATATTTGAATATGTCTAGTTCTTGGAGAGATTTTTGTTCACTGATTGAATTAGCTTGAGTTCTCTTTTGTAATAGCTTCTTGTACAATCAACCAGCACCTTCTCAACTTGTGAAGCTTCCCTTTTATAGGCTTCGATCATAAATGTAGTCGTTATGAACCGTAGAGGTTGATCTTGAATCTTCATCGTTGATTAGGTATGATGTGGCACATCTGGAGCCATTGATCAATCCGTTAGACTAAATAAATGTCTGTTTGAATTCTTGGGATTGAGGCTAAAAAGTTGTCAGTGATCATTTTGTTTGTATTTTAGTGAATTACCAACTTTTATGCCATTTGCTTCTTGTGTGAGCTCTACGCGTCATTCCCATTGGTCTATGTCAAAAGGGTTGTTACCTTTTTCACTTTCCTATGTCAGACCTTTTGTCCGTTTCTGAATTTTGTGCTAGCTGTCTCTTTTTCAATCTCCAAGATAAAAGGTACTTTGACTTCAGACCATATGTGGAGGGAAATGAGATTTTAATTACTTTCCCTCTGTCTTGATAATTGAGCCATCCAAATGTCTTCTTTAATATATTCTGATTCTCTTCAATCAGTCTTCAAGTTCCGGATACTGATTTGAGAAGTTTAAAGTTTGTTTCCTTTCCAAACATTAACCGGATCCTTTGTTTGTGTACTAGGTGTTTGATAATCATGAGTACTTGTGATTTTGACTTCCTCTTTGACTTAGAAGATTATGTTTTTTCTTTCTTCTTGGACTTAGGTGATTATGTTTTCTTCAAACCTGGTCTGGATATTTCTTTGAATTAGTTCTTCCGAATCGTTGTTTCCCAACAACTAGCTATTTAAATCTTGTTTTTCACTTATAATCTTCTGTAATTGTAATCGTGCCTCATTGATGTTAACACTTGTTCACAGCAGAAGTTATATAGTGAAAACATTACTCAATAATGCTTCTAAGTACAACGATCAATTAGAAGCTCATATGCCAAAATCTTGGGGGAGCTTAAGATACTAAGAATTATGGGGGAGTTACCATGTAAATGACTAAGTATAAAAAATCATAATTAGCTCATACTTCCATTATAGATGCTTTTGTCCTTAGATTTTTTATTTCCATCAAATGGGGGAGATTGTTGGGAAACAATGATCCGGAACAAGAAAACTCAAGACAACCATCCGGATTAGTTTTTAAAGAAAACAAAATTCCTAAGTCCAAGAAGACTGCATCCAAATAAAGACAGAAGAATACAAAATCCCTAAGTACAAGAAGAAAGCATCCGATTAGAGTTTGGAAGTGTGATCACGGGATTTTGCAGTCCCTCTCGCGAGACGATGATGATGTGTACCCGATTTTAATGCCTCAAAATAAAAGTTCTCTTTAAAAATTTTATTACCAAAATAATATTCCTTGTGAATTTTACACTTGGTAGAATCCAATTCGGTGTGGCCGATAACGCGTCCGGTAGGAGCTTCAACTGATGATTTATACCCAAATTAAATAATACCCATTAAAATATAATTAAAATTCAAAAAGATACCTTTCCACCCACTATTAAACCACTTTTCTTGACTTTTTAGGCTTTTTGACCCGTTGGTTGTCAGTATGTTGGAGGATGATGTCGCCACCGACATCATCCATGCCGCAGGCGGCATCACCATACCGCCGGTGACATCATCATGTCGCAGGAGGCATGGCCTAAAATGGGTCCCTCCATAGAGACCTAAAACTCATAAATTAACAATCAAATTATCGTTGTAAGCTCCCCGGAGGTGTTATTGTTCAGTTCACAAAGAGTTGGATTCACTACCCCGAGGTGAAAATCCTGAGTCTCATAGCTCTTTGGCATTATTATTATTATTGGTTTGTATTAATTTTTGTTGATTTGTGTTCATTTTTTAGTTTTCGGTCACTTTGACTGCCAACCGCTGCTGCCGCAAGAAATTGAAGTAGCCGGAGACATGTAATGTTGCCGGCTGTATCACCCATGTTGCTAGAGACATCGTTGATACCGTCGTTAGCATTGCGTTCCCCAGAGACTTCGCTTTCTTGCGGGACCGTTTCTTTACGGTACTCAGAAAGCCCTGTGCCTCTCTGCATGTTGATGTCACCCACGACACAATTAATGTCGCCGGCGGCATTAGCCATGCCGCCAGCGACATCAACCATGTCACTGGTGGTATCAGATGCCCCGCCGGCGGCAAGACTTTCTGGACAACAGTTTTTTTTTGTTTGTTCCCGAACTAGTTTATTTTCTGAAGCTAGGACATATAGCGTAACGATGGAGGTTCGAAACCCCCTGAAAACAGACCCCGCTCCACAAAGAGTGGCATTTTCACTTATAATCCGATTAAAGCAACGGTTGAATCTAAAATTTGGATAAAAATGGAATTTCCCCATAAATGCCATTCAAAGCTCATTTTATCCATCCAATCGGGCTTTATGATATTGTAAATAAAATATGCCATATTCGTGCCAACCATCTTCTGCAAGTAGGTGTATATCGGACATTCGGGTATTTTATTTGTTGCATAGAAAATGTACGGGACTTGAAAACCTTGTAATAGTTTTATTTTCCGCACTTATTTTTCTTTTATAGTCGTAAATATTTTATTTATTGCTTCAATTGCTTGATAAACGCGAAAACAACAAAATAACTGAAAACACAGATAAATAGGATGGATCAAACCGATTAAGAAAGAATGAAGTATCTTAACTTGGCCTAATGAAAAGTAGATAACATCATCCGAACTCGGAATCTCTACTTAACGTATGGTCCAATCACCCGGTGGGAGAATCGTACCAAAAATTTCCCAGTTGAGCTGAACCGGGTGGCGACTCTATTTTAAGTACGAGATTTCGATCTCGTATCTTTTGAGCATTAAAATGTGCAAAATCATTTTTCAAACACATCACACTTATCCTTCGACACTCCAACGGGCCGGCTCGACAGGCCCGGCCCCACACCGCCACAGCGCGAAGCATTGTCCGCTCACAGTGGCGACTCTGCTGGGGATTTTCTTTAAACTTGAACTTTCTTTCATAGTTTAAAAGATTTTGATGATGTATTGAAATCATTGGCCAAATTAAGACTTCATTTTTTTATGACATTTTGTCCTCACGCGTGTAGATAGTTCGGTAATTTTAGGTGCCCTATTTCACCCGAGAAGCTCACAAAGTATCAGTCATGCCCTGTTGGAATTGAGGATGCCTAGTGGGTGGATCACTCATTTTAACCAACACATAAACTCCTACGATCGCGCCCATTTGGGTAGTGGTTGAGTAACGTGGAATCAAGGTAAATGGGAACCTTCTACATCAACAACCCTATACCAAAGCCGCGCTAGAAAAAAGCCTTAGCACATCATTCCCCTTAGGATTACCTAAAATAAATAAAATAATTGGGACGCGCTTCTTTCGCCATTATCGGTGAAGCAGCCAAACTCCATCCTGCCAAAGAGGCATTACGCGGGAGTCATAAGGTTGGAAGAGGACCGTTTCACGTGCTATGTGCTCTGTGATCATGTACCCCCCATGCATCGGCTTTAAGAGCCGAAAATGAATCAACTTACCCTTACCACTTCTACCCGTGGAAGAGGTTTAGCAATATACATAGGACTTCTCTTGTGCCTCTATTGCGTCACCACATATCGCTATGTAAGACGTGAGATACAAACGTCCCACGTATGTTAGAGGAATAAGCCATCACATTATCTCTAACCACATCTAATTGCAGCCATACATATCACACACTGCTTCCAATAAAAAAAAGAGACATACATACATACCATCCATACCATTTACAACCCATTCATGGTTTGACCTACGGCTCATAATCCTAAATAGTCTTCCTCTTGAACCGAGACCTTCACAACCAGCCATGTCTCTTCCTCACAATGACAACTCTACCTCACCCAAAGAATAGACTAGTCTTCCCCCTACCTCAGGAGCAACAGTTCACCCTCCATCTCTTGGATCAGAGATCACGGCTGCTATCATCCAGTTTCTGAACTCTGATCAGTTTTGAAACATCATTCAGGAACTAGTGTGTATCCGTCAAGAAGGCCCTAGGAAGTCGGGACTTTGACTAGGTCATGCGATCTCCGGGCATGACACCCGATGGCAATACAATCTGGCAATCACCGCCAACCGCTTACCCCGGACAAAGGGAAGGAGCCCAGAGTCCAATTCTTCCACCATTCTTTAACACCTTACCTCCGATGTTGGTCACCCCATCACAATTTAAGGTCCCCACTACCTTGACACTTCCTCAATACGACCAGGTCATGCAACACAAAGTTGAAGACTTCTCACGTCAATTGATGATAGTAGGCTGCTATCAGAAAGAGGGAAGGGTCCAATCAGAAGAGGACCAGATCTTTCAGAACGCTGACTCACCCATACCCCTACCTCAAATCATGGTAGGCCAAGAGACCTCTCAGAAATTGGCACCAGCTGCCATTATTCAGCCAAACAATGGCCTTAAGTGCAGCACAAATCTGTGGAAACTGCCTCTTAATGTAATCTTCACCAGATTAAGGGAAGCCGGCATTCTTAAACCTCTTCGCGAATTCAATCCCCCCATGAGAGAAGAAGGAAAAGGCTTTTGCAGATATCACATGTTGTCGGGTCACCACACCAATCATTGCAAAGCTTTGGTCCGTACCATCCAACGTCTGGTAGAGGACAAGAAGATTACCAACCCTGAAAGGGCATCCTGCCCCTTGCCAGAGTCTGGCAACCAGACACGGACGATTAATCCCAGCTTTTCCAAACAACGAAATGCGCCTCAAGGTCTTATCAAGGCCATCTACTCCAATGGTAGGGGAAAATCATGCTCCGACAACGAAGACAAAGAATCTCGATTTGCAATCCTTAGAGTTCAGACTTTTTAGATCCATGAGCAACTTCCATTTTCCTACTTATGTCATGTCTTTATCGTTTGATCCGCGGCTTCATATGAGAATACATACGATGCTTTCAGTTTTTAAGATATTTTTATTGAATGAAATTAAGCTGAGTACAGATGTAGGCTCTTATGTGGTAATCAAATCCAATAATTTAACCCTTGTCAAACACATGTGAGATAATGAAGTGCTTAAAGACCGTGATAATGCTTTTGCTTAGCTCAATAAACAGATTGTTGAAACACCATAGGTCTTTTCTAGAATTAACTTAATAACCTTACGACAGTACACCTTCAAATTACTAAAGAAGTATCAACCGGTCCCCTAAAACAGAGAATCGAAGCTTATACCCAACGGAGCCCAACCTCCATCAAATAAACATCATAGCCAAATCACAGACCAATGTCACCACCAAGAATATGACCAAATTTACAAAGAGACACATCTTCATTTGGTACAAATCAACCCCATCGAACCCTTCGACTAACAAAGGTCAATGGGCAACCACTTCCTAGAACACCAAGTCTAAGGGCAAGCACCTTTATACCATAAACCATAATACCCTTACCAAGAGTCATAGACCTAACACTAAAGCCTCTGAAAACCTCTGATACCAATGAAAAGTTCAGACCAAATTGAGAAGGCTGTCCTATGGCCAAGAATGGTACCGAAGTCATAAGCACAGATAAAAAGCGAGTTCATCGATCTAGTCAACCAAGATGAGCTTAAGCATTATCGGGTCTAAACAAATGAAATAAATCAAAAAAGTGGCACATAAAAAATATATATGTGATAATCACCCACCTTTTGGTCTTTTACTGATAGGACAAAATTAAGGTGACACCCGATGGTCAGTATCCCGCAAACCAGCAGTGCAAAAATTAGGGGATAAGTCAATAACGCCTGCTAAACTGAAAACCCGAAAAGGGCGGTTCAGACAAAAATTAGGGCATGAGAGAAAAATTGCGAGATGTTAACTTAAAAACCTCTAGAGGCTGGTTAACACCAGGGGTTCTGTTAATGGAAATGATTGCCAACATCATGTACTCAAGTTAGATTCACTCGATAAAAGTGTCTTTTATACTGAAACCTTCATGTCTGTGATTGTATAAATGTCTGGCGATCAAGTGGTGGAAACATCGCAATTAAGCTTAATCAAAGAAGCTGTGAGCTCATAAAATAATAATAATAATAATAATAATAATAATAATAATAAAATATAAAAAAATCTAGATAGACTGAAAACATCTAGGTCTATGCAAAAGTTGGAATAAGTCTATTAGGTCAAAAACTCGAAAGGACAGTCTATCCAAGCGATAAGATCAAGTTGGAGCCCAAATTTCCCCAGTTCCCTCCAATCTGCGTTCCCCAGACTCTGCAGAAAACCCCATAGCTTTTGATTTTCCATGACAGGAATGGACAGAACAGTCAAAATCAAATTGCTGGAAAATTGATACCGCCGGCGACATGGGTTATTTTAGGCAATATTAGTTGATGCCGCCAGCGACATGGGTATAGGCGGTTTTCAAGCGATGCACCTGGCAATAAGAATGATACCGCCGGCGACATGGATTATTTTAGGCGATATCAGTTGATGCCGCCAGCGCATGGAGTTAATTTTCTGGGCGGCATCAGAAGCAATATCACCATTTCAGACCTGGACATAACCTATAAACAATCCTATACTATGTTTCCAATGCCTTATCAAACAGCAATTCATTTTTGCATTAAAAATAAAAAGCCCGGAGGCGCAAATCACTCAAAATGTACCAAAACATCTAGCCTACGACAAAACCAAATTATCCAAACCCCAATGTATCGAGGGTATAAACAAAGAACTAAAAAGCAAAATGAAATGAAACTAAGCATGCCCCCCACTACCAGCCAGGCGGGATGAAATGTCATCAGGGCTTGCAAGCCAATCGTCAACATCGTCCTCGTCTTCCTCCCTTCCCTCTGTTATAGGCACACTACTAGACTCCTCAGCCGCAGTAAACGCACGTTGGCCTGCGGACATCTTTATCCCCCTACAACTGGTGCTCCCAGGGTGTGCACGGTCCAGGTTTTGCTTACTTCTCCATTCCTGAGCGGTGGCTGCCAGCTGACCCTCAAGATCACTCACACGACACTGTAGGACCGCAGTGTCCTCCTCATACCGTCGTTGGGCTGCATTAGCATCAGACAAGGAAAGGGCCAAGAAATCCTGGAAACCAGATAAAATATCAGCAGTGCATGTCATGCATAACATCCATACATACATCCCATCTTAAGATGTGCATAAAATACCTGAATGAGGAGCGACTATCCAATAAGGGTATCCCGGAGAACAAAATTGTTCTCTGTAAGCTGCTCCACGAGACTCCACGCCACCTAGAAAATCCGTAAGGCAAATCCTTAGAAGACTGCATCCAAGGCTTAATAAGAAAATAATTATTAGGCCTTATGTAAGTAGTATTTTCAGGCATGAAAATCGGAGCTTGCCGGCTCGAGCCAATATTCCTATGGGAGAATTCACCTCGGGAGTTCATCAGCAGGAAGGTGGTTTCCAACGGATTGACCAAACGTCCCTCCACAAAGTTTATGCTCTCCGGCACACTATAGTGTCGGGTCCCACTTTGGTTATCTCGGCCCCTCTTTCTCGCGGGTTCCTGCAAAAAATGAAAGCCACATATCAACAACGTTCCTAAATGACTTCAAAATCATACACACAAGCACAATCATACCTCAAAAGAACGTTGCTCCCCTTGGGACATTGGCACGCTCCCGCCAACTATGTCCGTACCCACCTCATCCTCCCCCTTAGGGTCGACCGCAACATCCCCTTCAAGCGCCTCATCCTCATCATCCTCCTCCTCATCAACATCTATAATGCCTTTGAGGCACCTCTTCTCATCCTCCAACCGTTGCTCGTTGTGATACTCAATCATATCGTTTCCATAGATGCGAGGACACACAGGGAGTATACGCTACAGAAGCTGCTCATAGAGGCCAAGAACACTAGGGATCACTCGGCCATTCCCTTCAATATAATTAGCTTTGTCAGCATCGGAAGAGATCACCAAATGGGGCCACCATAAGCCCCTGGGAGGATCGGCAGGCATCGGTCTAGCCACCACCGGACGGACCTCCAGCCCTGAACGCGCTCACCTAGATACCACTGTTGGGACAGAGGGCACTCAATCATGAACTGGTGGTCACCCACCTCTCTCTGGACCCTTGCGACCATGGCCAAATTCTCCACCCCATCGAATGGATCCAAGATGAGCTACATCAAAACAACCAATATAAGTCCATAGGCGATTTTTGTTTCATCTAAATGTAAAAAACAAAGACTAAATCAAAAATTGCATACCGAACTCAACCGCACGCTCCTTAGGACCTCCCTATACTTTGTAGGGTACTTGGCCTTCCCACCGATGCCCTCGCACCAGCGAGCGAGGAAATGAGAGCCCGGTGGCACAACCTTCTTAAACTCCACCGGCGGGAGGATCTGATGCTCGAAGGCCCAGGCCTGCACAAATGACGACCAATCAATTCAAAAAGCGTCATGCAATAAATGAGAACGCATGCTATCAAGAGAAATATTTCCAAAAAGTTATACCTGGAGTAGCAGGTGGCAAGGTCGAAGGGCTTTCTCCTTCTTCCGGGCTCCCACATCCAGCCCGTGGTACAACTGGGCCAAGATGGCACTCGGCCGATTCTTCCTCCTGATTCCCGACACGTCTTCCACTGCGGTTATAAGCACATAATTAATCTTACTCCTCGAGATTGGGAAGAACAGCACAGTGAGTAGAGAAATCACAAAGGACCGGACGCAAGCCTCCCTTTCCTCCTCAGGCACTATATCCACTCGGGTCCAGTGATGGTACAACTCTCCATAGGATAGCCTCCTAGAAATGGGCTTCAGACCAAACAACTCCTTCACCCACCTCACCACGGGCCTCTCAACATGGTACTTGTCCATGTAAGCATCAAAATGTATGACCTCATCCGTCCAGGGGAGGCCGGTCATGGCTACTACATCAGAGGGGGTAATTGTAGCTTCCCCAATGAAAGGTATGGGTGGTCTCGGACCACCTCTCAGTTGGGGTCGTTACTACAGAATGAGAAAGCTTAGGCATCAGCATTAGCATTATCTGCGCCAAATCCCCAAACCCTGTCTCATTAATTACAAGTGCGAGCTCGGGGTCGTTCTCTGAGATATGGTGTCACCATTCACCGATGGTGCCTATTCCCCCTATGTAAGTTAGTTCATATGGCTGCAAAATTGAAAACAAAATAGATCAGTCCTGCTTATTTTTAATCAGAAAAGCTTCTGATGTCGCCTCTGTTGAAAGCGATGTCGCCGATGGCATCACTCTATACCGCCAGCGGCATGGTTCATGTTGCCGGTGACATCACCTTAAACAAAAGCGACATTAGACTCCTATAAGCCCTTTTGCAAGGACTGATGCCACCAGCGACATCACTCATGTCGTCGACGACATCACTCTGTGCGAGCAGAACCAATTTTCTCCCGAAATCGCACCCATCCCAAAACCACAAAAATCGCAATCAATCGAACAATAAGCCCAAAAAAAAGGTAATAATCGATCCTAAAGCATGCAATATGACCAATCTATTTCACATTAAAACCCCTATCATGGCATGATTTCAAATCTAAAGCCAAATCAAATCAAACCTAAAAAGAAGAGATTCGGGTTTTTATGAGATATCCTGGACATAGCAGCGGTGCTTCTCCTTCTCCGGGGTTAAATTGGTGATAGGAAAGTTAATGCCATAGCCATACATTTTGGTCGTCTCCTTCAGTCTATATGCAGTAGGAACGGAGAGGATTTTCAACCCCTCAACAGAAGAATCGGGCAAGTTCTCCCTAGCCTTGGATTTGCCCCTGAAAGCCTTGGTGATTCTCTTCATGATTTCAAAGACAAAGGAAACAAGTCAAAAAACTTTAGAGAAAAGAAGGTAAGAGGGGTGCGGTTTCTGGATAAATGAGGAAGAAAGAGTTTCAATTCCTTTTTAAACTGCCACGCGGAATTCGAGGAGTTTTAATTCATCTGAAACTGTCAATCCATGCTGCAGGCGGCATCAATCCATGCCGCCAGCGATATCACTAATGTCACCGGTGACATCGCCTCTTTTAGTTCAAATTTTGAAATTATCTGACCAGTCAAAGCTGCCACGTGCACAAATGCCGCCGGCGGCATCAATCCATGCCGCCAGCCACATCATTCATGCCGCCGGCAACATCGGTCCTCCAAATCAGATTTTTACACAAGCCCAACCGAAGGGCGATCTCTTTAAAGTGAAAGTCTGACCAAAGGACAATCACTGTACAAAACATAAGCCCGACCGATGGGCGATCTCTTCAAAGTGAAAGTCCGACCAAAGGACAATCACTGTACAAAACACAAGCCCAACCGAAGGGCAATCTCTCCAAAGTGAAAGTCCAACCAAAGGACAACCACTATACAAAACACAAGCCCGACTGAAGAGCGATCTCTTCAAAGTGAAAGTCTGACCAAAGGACAACCACTATACAAAACACAAGCCCGACCGAAGGGCAATTTCCGCAAAGCACAAGTCCGACCAAAGGACAATTTCTCCATAAAGCACAAGTCCGACTAAAGGACAATTTCTCCACAAAGCACGAGTCCGACCAAAGGACAATTTCTTCACAAAGCTCAAGTCCGACCAAAGGACAATTTCTCCACAAAACACAAGTCCGACCAAAGGACAATTTCTCTGACAAAGTGAAAGCCCGACCAAGGGCAATTACACCACAAAGCACGAACCCGACTGAAGGGCAATCACCTTACAAAATGAGAGCCCGACCGAAGGGCAATCTCAACAAAGCATAAAGTTCGACCAAAGGACAATCTCTACAAAGCTCAAGTCCAACCAAGGGACAATTTCTGATCAAAGGACAATCTTTCCACAAAGTCCGACCAAGGGACAACCAATCCA
Source organism: Euphorbia pulcherrima (assembly GCA_947683365.1). Taxonomy (NCBI): domain Eukaryota; kingdom Viridiplantae; phylum Streptophyta; class Magnoliopsida; order Malpighiales; family Euphorbiaceae; genus Euphorbia; species Euphorbia pulcherrima. The sequence continues at coordinate 41,821,656 of CANTUS010000009.1, forward strand.
CAAAACACAAGTCCGACCAAGGGATAATTTCTCCACAAAGCATAAGTCCGACCAAGGGGCAACCAATCCATAAAACACAAGTCTGACCAAAGGGCAATCTCTACAAAGCTCAAGTCCGACCAAGGGACAATTTCCGACTAAGGGACAATTTCTACAAAACAAAGTTTGACCAAGGGACAATCTTCGCCAAGCGCAAGTCCAACCAAGGGATAATTTCTATAAAATAAAGTCTGACCAAAGGACAATCTCCGCAAAGGGCAAGTCCGACCAAGGGACAATTTCTACAAAACCTAAGTCCGACCAAGGGACAATTTCCATGAAGCATAAGTCCGACCAAGGGACGATTTCCGCAAAGCACAAGCCCGACCGAAGGGAAATTTTGGTAAAGCATAAGCCCGACCAAGGGGCAATCACTCTATAAAACATAAGCCCGACCGAAGGGCAAACTCTCCACAAAGTGCAAGTCCGACCAAGGGACAATCTCCACAAAGCATAAAGTCCGACCAAAGGACAATTCCTCCAAAAAACTCAAGCCCGACCAAGGGGCAACCGCTCTACAAAGCACAAAGTCCGACCAAAGGGCAACCAATCTATAAAACAAGAAACCCGACCAAGGGACAATTCCTCCAAAAAGCTCAAGCCCGACCAAGGGGCAACCACTCTGCGAAGCACAAAGTTTGACCAAAGGGTAACCAATCTACCAAAAACATAAGTCCGGCCAAGGGAAAATCTCTACAAAGCTCAAGTCCGACCGAAGGGCAAACTCTCCGCAAAGCACAAGTCCGACCAAGGGACAATCTCCATAAAGCATAAAGTCCTACCAAAGGATAATCTCTACAAACCTCAAGTCCGACCAAGGGACAATTTTCGATCAAAGGACAATCTTTCCACAAAGTCCAACCAAGGGACAATCTTCACAAAGCACAAGTTCGACCAAGGGTCAATCTACAAAGCGTAAGTCCGACCAAGGGGCAAACCAATCTATAAAGCATAAGTGTGACCAAGGGATAAACTAGTCATCCCTCAGGTATCATTCCTATCCCTTGCTCTTTCGTGTGATCATACTGACCTATAGCAGCAGTGATCCCCTGAGGGGCAGCTTGTGAGCACGGGATTTTGCAATCCCTCTCACGAGACGATGATGACGTGTACCCGATTTTAATGCCTCAAAATAAAAGTTCTCTTTACCAAAATAATATTCCTTGTGAATTTTATACTTGGTAGAATCCAGTTCGGCGTGGCCGATAACGCGTCCGGTAGGACCTTGAACCGATGATTTACACCCAAATTAAATAATACCCATTAAAATATAATTAAAATTCAAAAAGATACCTTTTCACCCACTATTAAACCACTTTCCTGACTTTTTAGGCTTTTTGACCCATTGGTTGTCGGTATGCGGGAGGATGATGTCGCCACCGACATCATCCATGCCGCCAGCGGCATCACCGTACCACCGGCGGCATGGCCTAAAATGGGGTCCCTCCATAGATAGCCTTTCGGCCACTTTTGGCAAAATAAGTCAAAAAGGTCTCGGAAAACACCCCAATTTGCCTATAAAAAGGCACCTTAAGCTGCAAAATGAGGGGGGGACTGAAAATTGCAAAAGAGGGACCTAAAATTGGGCAATTGAGAGGCTGCAGTTTAAGAGAGAATAGATTTTAGTGAGATAAGAATTAGAAAAGGTAGGAAAAAGGATTCTAATCCATTTTTCCCAATTTTTCTTCTTCGAACTCTCTGATTGTGAGCTTAAATCAGTGGGTCTTTAGGTTAAATCAACTTGATAGGATTTAGAGACCTAAAACTCATAAATTAACAATTAAATTATCATTGCAAGCTCCTCGGAGGTGTTATTGTTCAGTTCATGAAGAGTTGGATTCACTACCCTGAGGTGAAAATCCTGATCTCATAGCCCTTTGGCATTATTATTATTATTGGTTTGTATTAATTTTTGTTGATTTGTGTTCATTTTTGAGTTTCCGGTCACTTTGACTGCCAACCGCTACTGCCGCAAGAAATTAAAGTCGCCGGAGACATATGATGTTGCCGGCTGTATCACCCATATCGCCAGAGACATCATTGATACCGTCGTTAGCATCGTGTTCCCCAGAGACTTCGCTTTCTTGCGGGACCCTTTCTTTATGATACTCAGAAAGCCCTGTGCCTGTCTGTATGCTACTGTCGCCCGCGACACAATTGATGTCGCCGACGGCATCAGCCATACCGCCAGCGACATCAACCATGTCGCCGGCGGCATGACTTTCTGGACACCAGTTTTGTTTTTGTTTGTTCTCAAACTAGTTTATTTTCTAAAGCTAGGACTTATAGCGTAACGATGGAGGTTCAAAACCCCCTGAAAACAGACCCCGCTCCACAAAGAGTGGCATTTTCACTTATAATCCGATTAAAGCAACGGTTGAATCTAAAATTTGGATAAAAATGGAATTTCCCCGTAAACGCCATTCAAACCTCATTTTAGCCATCCAATCGGGCTTTATGATATTGTAAATAAAATATGCCATATTCGTTCCAACCATCTTCTGCGGGTAGGTGTATATCGCACATTTGGGTATTTTATTTGTTGCGTAGAAAATGTACGGGACTTGAAAACCTTGTAATAGTTTTATTTTTCGCACTTATTTTTCTTTTATAGTTGTAAATATTTTATTTATTGCTTCAATTGCTTGATAAACGCAAAAACAACAAAATAACTGAAAACATAAATAAATAGGATGGATCAAACCGATTAAGAAAGAATGAAGTATCTTAACTTGGCCTAATGAAAAGTAGATAACATCATCCGAACTCGGAATCTCTACTTAAGGTATGGTCCAATCACCCGGTGGGAGAATCGTACCAAAAATTTCCCAATTGAGCTGAACCAGGTGGCGACTCTAATTTAAGTACGAGATTTCGATCTCGTATCTTTTGAGCATTAAAACGTGCAAAATCATTTTTCAAACACATCACACTCATCCCCCGACACTCCAACGGGCCGGCTCGACCAGGCCCGGCCCCACGCCACCGCCGCGCAAAGCGTCGTCTGCTCACAGGAAGAAAACAAACTCCTAACCCCTAGAAGACTGCATCCGAAGAAGATCACACTTGGAATAGCATCCGGCAAAGATTGAGTCTGAAGACATCCGGAAGACTCAACTCTAAAGACAAAGGGGAATATTCAAATATTCAATTTCCTTCCAATTTAGTCTGAAGTCAAACATGCTTTTTGCCTTGGAGAATGAAAAAGTGACAGCTTGCACGATTTTAGGAAGGGACAAAAAGGCTAACACAGAAAGAGGAAAAGGTAACAACCTTTTTCACCTAGACCAATAGCAAGGCACGTAGAATCCAAACAAAAGACAAAGTTGCATAGAATTTGGCAAAGCACAAAAACCAAATAAATGACGACTGACAAGTTTGTTGCTCCAATCTCAATAAATTCAAACGGGACATTTATTAGGTCTAATGAACAGATCAACGACTTCGGAAGTACTATCTCATATTCAAATCAGCGGTGAAGATTCAAGATCAGCCAAAGGCTACATTTATTATCCAAGCCTATAAAAGGGAAGCTTCACAAGTTGAGAAGGTGCTGGTTGATTTCATAAAAGCTTATACAAGAGAACTTGCTAGAAAACAATCATATTCACAAATCCCTCCAAGAGTCAAACAATTCCAAATCTGTTTGTAAGGATTCCTAAGTGAGCTATAAGCTTAAGGAAATCCAAAATCTTTGATTGAAACCAAAGTGTAAAGTATCTCAAGAACTAAACACTCAAATCAACTTGTAGGAATTCTCAAGTGAAATGATAAGCTTGAAGAATTCAAAACCCAATCTTTGATAATAAAAAAAAGTTGTAAAATCTCATACTTGGGAAAGTATTGAGATTGGGACTTAGCTTGAACTAGGCATAGTTTGAGTGTTATATCTCTGTGGGACTTAGCTTGAACTTGGGTAGAGTTTGAGTGGCATATCCCCTGAAGTAAAGGACTCAATCGAACTTAGGTTAGTTTGGGGGTATATCCTACTTCCGAAAGAAGAGAGATTCTATGGAGATAAGTTGCAAAGGACTCATCTAGGCTAGGGATTAGTTTGGTGGTAGATCCTACATCCGAAGGAGAAGAAATCTCCGGAGACAATTGTAAAGGCTCCATTTCTGCCCGTGAAAGAAATCACACTAGTGGATCAAGCTCGGAGGAGGAAACTCTAGGGAATGGACGTAGGCAGGGCCAAACCAGTATAAAATCTTTGTGTTTGATTTTCTTACTTTTACTTTGAGTGCATTTTATTTCATACTTGCATCAACCGGATTAACTAACTCCGGATCATATCAAACAAGCTATACAAGACTTTTTAAAATTCTAAATATTCCACAAAATGGGTCATTCCCCCCCCCCCCCCCCTCTAACCCTAATTATAAAAGCACATGGACCAACATTCTTAGTTCCTTTTTGGAGAACTTAGTAGGTTCTTCCTTAATAAGTGTTTCTTTTGAAGCTAGTTGTTGAGTGCTCTCTAGCCTTTTAACTGATCCAAGCTCTTTGATTTGGCTACTTCTACTTCTGAGTCTTGCTAGAGGTTCTAGCATGGGTGTTCTTGTTGAACTTTTAAGAAACCTCCCTTCTGACATAATGATGGTCCTGGCTTTGCTCTCCTCCTTGTTGATCTTAAGTCCAAATAAATTGGACTTTGAGACATTGGCACCATATTTCTTCTCTTCATAGCCAAAATCCACTCCAGCTTCCCTGAGAATCTTTGTTACCAGTCCTCCCATACTATACTTATTCCTCTTTATATGTTGAGGAATAAGAATTGAGAGATTTATATTCTTCATATGCACTAGAAACTGTAGAGTACAGTGTTCTAGAATGGTCATCAAGTGTTGATCTTTATGCTTCTGTAATAGCACTTTTGCCATTGCATATTGCACACATATGTTTGCTTCACCCATATGGGAGGTGTTCTTCTTCCCAATCCAGCCCTTTGGAAATCCAAATTCTTGATTGTACTCTAAGTGAGGCTTTTCATCATTCCTTCTTTCTCTAAGGATTATTCCAGAATTTGGCAAGCCTAGAAGGTCTGAAATCAGCTCAGGGCTTACATTTATGGGTTGTCCCTTTACTTCAGAGATGATGACATCTGGATTTAGAGATTATTCCAGCATTTAGTTATAGAATTTCATAGTCAGTCCTAGATACGTTGGTTCATCCATTTGGACCCATCTGTGCATTCTTTGGGTTTGTATTATATCAAAGAGAGGAGGGGTAGTTACCAAGAATCTGTCTGAAAAGGATGGTTGGGGGTCAAATTTTGAGGGGTTACTTCTGAATTGAACTGGTTTGATTTGAGCTTGGGAATTTTCAGAAGTTACCATCGTTGTTCTTTTGAGAGAAGCGGTTGCAGAGGTTTTTGAAGGGTTTTTGGTTTGAGTGAGAGAAGAAGATGAAGTTGATCAGGTTTTATAAACTTTGATAGGAAGTTTGAGGGTATTTTTGTCATTCTTCCCAATAATTGTTGCGTTTTTGGTATAAACCATTAATTACTGATGAGTGTCTTCATGGCATGATTAACGTCAGTTATACAAACTATTTCTCAATTTTTACTATTCTTACTTTTCACCTTTTATTTGACTGCACATTTTGAAATTCAAAATGATGTGGAAGGTGATGACTTGACCAGATTGACACGTGTCATAATGGTGGTCAATTTTAGCAATATTCTTCTGTGACAAGATTATATTTTAAAACGTCTCCTTCTGATGATTTCTTCTATCCTTGTGATGACTTTTGTAGCTCATCACAGTTGTAGCCTTGAGAGTAAGAGCAATGTCTCACAATTCTCTGGCCTTTCTTCTGGTAGACCTATAGACTTTTTGGTGCGCAAACCTTTTTAAGCAGTCTTCTATCCTTCTGAGGCATCTTCTGACGTGATCCCTTTTCTCCCTCTTGAGGCTTCATTGTCTTGTGCTCTTACTTCTGAGGGACTTTGACAATTTCTCTCAGAGCTCTTTCTTCTTAGTCCAGCTTGAGGATACACTTCTCGAAACCTTCTAGTAGACCATCCTTTTCTTAGTAATTTCGTGCAAGGATGTCAATTTCTTGAGCAATGGCATCATCATATTCTTCAAGATCTTTTGCTCTCTTCTATAGCCTTTGCATCTTCTTTGCATTTCTTTGCTCAATGACTTCAATCTCCTTTAGTACCTAAAAAATATCATTAGTTTGCAGCAAATAATAGGTTCCTACTTCTTAGCAACTATCTCCTTCTGAAGTAGTTATGTCTTTTGCCATGAAACACATGTGTGCTTCATCTTTTGAGATTTCGGATTCTTCTTCCTCATCATTCCAGACAAAGGTTGATGTCATTTTCTTCTAAAACTTTTTCTTTAGCTTTTTTTCCTTGACTTGGTTCTTTTTTAGGAGGTCCCATCTGAAGCTTCTTCTTTCTTTGATATCTTCTTGCTGAAGATTTTGATGATCTTTTTTGTTTCTTTATCCTCAAAATCTTCATCATTGGATTCTTCATCTTTCAACATCTCCCTTCTGAATCTCTGAGTAAGATTTCTTATCTCCTCATCGTATGTAACTTCTTCTGATTATTATCCATGAAGGTGATTGTCATCTTTTCCTTCCCCTTGAGAATCCTTCTTGATTCATGAGATTGTATAGATATCTCATAAGTGATCAAAGATCCCAATAATTCGTCAAAGCTCAAATTTGAAAGATTTTGAGCTTCTTCAATGGATGTTTTCTTTATCTCCTATTGTTTGGTGAAACTTCTAAGAATTGTCTTGACTAGCTCTTCTTTTGTAAATTCTTTTCCCAGCCTCTTCAATTATTTATGATGTTTGTAAATCTAGAGTTCATGCTGGATATGGATTCACCATCCTCCATTTCGAACAGCTTATATCCACTCACCTTTTGATTAATCCTGGACTTCTTCACCTTGTCATTTCCTTCATAGATGGATTTCAATTTTCTCTAGATTTCCTGAGCTGTCTCACAACCTGAGATTTTATTGAACTCTATACATCTAAATCATAATAAAGCATGTTAATAGCAGCTGCATTCCTCTAATATCTTTTGATATCTTTCTCGTTCCATTTTTCTTCAAGTTTAGGAAGCACTCTCCACTTTTTAACTATAGTAGCTCTATAGGGCCTGTTAGTAACTGCTAGCCATGCATGTATGTCTTCGTATTGTATGAAATGTACCATGCAATTTTTCTAAAACGTATATTTCTGGCCAAAGAACAAAGGGGGCTTATTTATACTCAATCCTTCTTGCAAGACTTGAGTAGTTTAATTCATAAGTCCTAGTAGGAGTCTTTCACATCTATCACCTATGGGGATCTTTAAACTCTAGACTATTGAGTCATGAAATTTAAGTGAGCTAAGCTATGATACCACTTGTTGGTCCCTATTGAGGGGTGATATAAGAGTCAAAGAGGGGTGATTGACTCCTTTTCATTTTAGGTGTGGAATAATAGACTTATCTTTTGATTGAGTTCAACTTTTAAAGTTTGATTCAAAGTCTATTGATGAATGCTGTTTGATATGTGAATGTTATTTACTTGTTGACATGATATAGATATCGATAAAGTGCACTAAGTAAATAAAGACAATGTAAAGAAAATCAAAAATATAATTTTTATACTGGTTCAGCCCTGCTTGCATCTAGTCCCCAGAGTTTCCTTATCCGAGCTTAAATCCACTATGATCACTCCTTCTGAGGCGAAAAAGGCTTTACAATTTTAAAATCCTATTGCATGCACAGAGTACCCTCCTATTGTTGCTTCTGATTCCTCAATCTAAGAGTACCCTTCTCTTAGATTCCTCTCAATCACCAACTTCGCCAAGCCGTGTTTAGGATGGAAGACCTCAGCACCCGTACTTAGTCTATTGTGACTCTAAGACCTCACCAAGCCATGTTTGCCTAGTCTTGATCACCTTCAGAGTGGATTAAGAGATATTAAGTGATCTTGTACTTTGTTATTAAGAAGCACTTTTACAACTAATGTGAATTGTTTTGTTCTAGCGAGCTTTTGATTGTACAAACTAATGTGAAATGAGATTTGTTTGCTTTGGAGAATCTACGCTTTGGAAATATTCTTGAGTGCACTTTTTGTAAGATTGCTCGACAATTTGCTTGTTGTGGATAGAGACTTATTTATACTCTCATATAGGAAGAGGGTCATTGATGCGCGCCTTTGTCAGAGAGTCTTCTTTTGACCGTTACTATTAAATGGGTACTTTTCTCAGAATGACTACATTCTGAGGCATCCTTTTACAGTTTTCTTTAGATAACTCCTTCCTTTATGATCGTTGGATTGATCTGTAGACTATAGTCTTTCATCCCGTTAGATGAGTCCAAAACTGATTAGCTCTATCCCCTGTAATTTAACTTTTAGTAGTTACACCATTTTGGTACTTTTCGCTTGCTGCATGTCAGGTGTCAGGTAGCTAAAAGTAGCTTTTGCTCCTTGCTTGTCAACTCACTTAGTTGGTGATGTCTTATCTCTTTTAGTGAAAGTCAGATATCCAACGCTATAGGATTGCAGAGATTAGGACAACCATTCTTGAAAAAGTGAGGTCACGTGATTTGTCTAGAGATTGTCAATTTCTCAGATATTTGATCCTTCTGAGAAACTTGATGTTGAAGCATTGTCTTAGAGAGATGTTCTTCTAACCTTGGATATTCTTTAATTGTATGAGATAGCTTCTAAGGCCAGGTGCTAGATTGAGATGCTTCTTCTGGCATGATAGACTTCTAAGAAGAAAGTTGGTTATCTCTTTTGAGTGAGTCTTGTACTCGGTCCTCTGGGATTTTATCCTTCAGATGCTTTTGTTTGATTATTTAGATATCCCTTGGTATCATGCTTTCAAGAGTTAAGATACTGATCTTTAAACTCTGATATTTCCTTTTCTCTTTTTGTTTGTGGGTGCTAAGTTACTTTGCATTCTGAAGCTTGACTGATCATGTTAGCTTGAGTCTCCACTAGTCTTAGAATCTATTCTTCCGGCATAGAATTCTTCCTTTCTCTGCTAAGTGATAATTTGTCAATTCTTTCTTCTGAGATAATGGTTTACTCTAAGATGTGAGAGGATTTTAGAGATGGCTTTCTTCTGATGAATGACTCCTCTTATTTGAGATCTTCTGAGCTTCTTTGTCTTTTTATCTTTGTGCTTCTTTTGAGTGTGTAATGTAGTCTTTGTGTTTTTGTTATCTTCAAAAACTCTTATCTCGAGTACTCTAACTTCTGAGTTAATCTTTTTTGGGGCTAGGTCCAACAATCTCGTTTGATACTATAGATATATATACATTTAAGTCCCGATATTTGCAAATAGGAACTTATTTATTCTCCAATATAGATTAAATAACCAAATTGGATCAGATCATTTGACCCAAATGATCCGCTCATGGGCGGACCGGTTATTTGCAACTGTCTTTACATCAGCGTGATAGCTTCAAACTCTCATATCAGAAAGTGATAGTTTCTTACTATGCCACATTGTGCATGATGTAAGATCAACTGATTTGAAAGGTACTTTGTTTACAATACAAACACCACTGTCCGGTGCAAATTCACAAAAAAAAAATTTTTGATTTTCACTTTGGTCCATTGTAGATCGAATCATATCTAATAAAGTTTAATTACTCAGTTCGAACACTCCAGTGTGTTGGTGCATATAAAGGGGGATTCACTGATATAAAATCTCATTGACTCATAATCTTGTAACTTTGTGCAAAAATATTATCCAACACAACACATGATTTTAATTAAACTCTAGATGGAAACTATTTCAAAAGATAAGCATTTATTATATTGATGAAAATTTAGCCTTTGATAGAGATTCATGCGACCAGAAGTTTCATGAAGCTTATATGAAAGATTATGTACGAACATTAGATTATTCCGTGTACTTGGGAAATTCATGTGGCTTATATTAAAGATCCACTTTACCGTTAGAATGGGTCAATACTACTTCTTAATACATGCCCAATGCATATACAAATATGTCTGCTTCTCACTACAGTTAAAACTGTCTATTTCTTTTATTGGAATTGATTAATAAATGAACCATTTAGTTACTTGGTGGATGCTATGGTCTGAATCGAACCTTAATGTCAATGTTGCCAGCAGGAAAACAAGACAAATAATTTCCAATCATAGCTTACGACATTAGTACCAATGCTTACAAACACTTCACTAGCTCAAACTAGGAATTTTCCAAAGTTAGATTTTCAAAATATATATACATGTTTTGTTACTAGCGTTATTATTTACAAGTAAATCATTCCAATTTGCTTCACAGAATCACAAGTACAACATATTATTCATATTGCATCTTCACAAGTATGAATTAGACATGTCACATACTTTATTTGACAAATCCAAATTGTGATGGTAACAAAGCTCTCATATGCGTATGGCTTTTTAACATCTCAATCCTCACAATGCAATTATTGGTCTCTCTCTAGCATGCATACATAAAATACCCAAAATCTTTTATAACAAGTTTGGTTAGTAGAAAGAGAATAGAAACGAATGAAAGAATATGAAATATGATAGACTTATTTCTTTTCAAATCCAGCATAATATATTCTTAGCTATTACACCTCTCACATAATACAAACTCTTTGTATTCATAATAGCTATTTCATGAGATGTGTGGCAGCTATGAATAGCTATCTATGATGTATTTTAGTCTTTCCAGACGATTAGTTTCTATAATTCATTTCCATTCTATTCAGCAAGCTAAATGTCATCTTACAGTGGTATATGCCTATGCAAGAATAGCGGGTCTCTAGGTAATGTTGCTTTTATCTTTAGAACCGATAGCAGCTATTTATGTTCTATTTCTTCCATTGTTTTGGGTCCATATTTCCAGTATAGCTAATGTTAATTTTAAGCCTCCAGGATCTAGTGTTATATGTTTAATAGACTGAAAGTACTGCAAATTGCAGTAAAACAGATCCAACTTGTATATGTAGTCAACAAGATTGAAATTTCCAGGAGAAAACTTCAAATTGGGATTACAGTTTAGTAGACAAGTAAAACATCCAACATCTAGGTATATCAGGCAAATTAGGTATCAGAAACTTGAATGAATTCAATGTATGAAATACAGCAAACAAATATTGACTCAACTTGCAACCATGAAATTACCGTATACAACCCATACAACTATCACATGTAACACAGATAAAAAAAACTTCGTATGGAAAGTAATTTCTCTAATCCTGGATTCAAAGCTCTATCATACAGCTTCAACACAACACCGAGGTTCCAATTTGACTCCATCCATCGTTCGCACTCTAATGTCTCCTCTGTATATAACCAAAAGGTCAAATCCCGGAGATATAAATACTTTTTTCTTAAAAAAAATAGGCCTAATGCATCATTAGCTACCTGAACTTGTCCCCAATATCCCACTGCCTCCCAGAACTTTCAAAGCGACCCAATAGTTCCCTCAACTATCAAAAAGTGCACCACTTTGTTCCCTGCATGCCACGTGTCAACTTCTGTCGGTTTGACTTTTCAAATATGTCATTTTTAAGATTTTCTCTCTCCAATTAGAAGCTGACACATGGCGTCTGGGAGCAAAGTGGTGCACTTTTTGAAAGTTGAGGGAGCTAAGGGTCACTTTGAAAGTTCAGGGACAAATTAAGGTAGCTAATGATGCATTAAGCCAAAACAATTTTTAGTTTTGCTAGACAGAATAATCAAATTCAATATGAGAGACACTTCCATGTTTCAGATGAAAGCAGCAAGCTCTAATCTAGTTACAGTTTCCATTTTGCACTTTTAAAATAACCTAGAGAGTTAAAGTAGCTGAATATTTTATTCTTCAAAAGACATACCTTTCGTTTTTTCAACTTTCCAACTGCACTGTGTTTTTTGTTGAAGGTAGTTGTATCATCTTCCAAGGGCAAGGCTTTAATCTCATCGTAAAAATCGTCAGTCAAAGCGCTCAACCTGAACATACCAATGACAAAAGAATTATGAGGGGTATAAAAGCAAAAAAAAAAATTCTTAATTCTAAAAAACGCATACCCATTTCTAGATTTCATCAAGTGTTTCTCCTTCTTTTTCTCCATCTTTGTAACAGGAGCACGTGTAAAAAGCTCCTCTTCTCGCTGTGAACGATCCTCCCATTGTTGCTTATATTTAACGAATTCCCGACTCTCATTTACAATACTGTCTTTTATCTCTTCAGGCCGTCCCTCCATATCATCAATGAGGTCTTTAATATAACCCTTGGTTGCAACCCGTTGAGTCTGCTTGTCCCTTCTCGAGGCATTTTTCTCCTGTTTCGATAGCTTATCCTCCCCGCCCATAACTGTTGGCGCAAATTTGGGGGGTCGATACACATCACCATCCTAAACGACAAAAACCAAACATAACGTTCAAATTCTGCTTCCAATAAAACACTAATTATTGGCATGATACTCAAGACACACGTACCTTAGGTATCGAATCAGGTTTTTCAACAAGCATTTCTGGGTTTGGTCGATAATTCAACGAATCCCCTGATTTCTCATGTGCCAGGCTTTGTTGCTCCATTGCATGAACACTATCTTTGGTTAGTTTTTGGATTTGGTATTCCATTTTTTTGTCAATTGGCCTTATCTATTAGTAAGTAAACAACTAGTTAAACAACTTTTTTTAATCAGACAGATAGACAGACAAAACAGAATTAGAATTGTGCAAACAAACCTTCTCCAAAAACAACCGTATCTCGACAAGGCTTCGAACTACAGGATGATTTTCAATTGGCAAGCCTTTTGCCTTGCGGAGCGAATAATATACAAGTGATTGACAATAGTTTAGAAGCAGCAAATGCTTTGCCTCAAGATAGCTTATCCCATCTGCCGTTGGATAATTATTTGCTTTCACCTACAATAAACCAAGGTGAGCAAGGTTCATGAAATGATAAGGCTAATGAAAAATATCTCCAGTAAGAAGGGTGATTCTAAATCACAATCATTGCCCAAGTATTTTCAGGTAAGCAAATGATGCTCATTGAAGTGCAAGTGTAATAAATAATAGTGCATGATATGCTATAAATTTACTGTTACTTCTACTTTTCTGTCCATAATTAACTTTACTGGCCTAAAAGGTTCTTTGAAGTTTTATCAGATTGGTACAGTTTTTGAGTCAGCAACGGGTATCTTTACAGGCAGGCTGACTAAGAAGGAGAGGAAGGCAACTAAACGTTTCCCCATATTTCCTATATTCAACTGAACGTTTGTGATAATAATAGAAATGTCAAATTCCAAACACCGTACAGTAATATCCGCATTTTTTTTTTGTAAAATTTAACTTTTGAGACGTGAAATATTGGCACACAATTCCCTCTATTTATTAACAAGTAGGTGAATAACCAATAATCAATATACATGTTGTAGGACATGATTTCAAAAGTATCAACAGAATCAATAGTTCAATTATTTTTACGGCAAGACATTGACATAATTTTTACGAATGTTATGTTACAGTAAGCGCAAGGTTAGTGAGATAGAAGAGTGAAATCGTACAGCAGGAAATGACAAGTGGAAGATAAAGGGTCGACAGTCTAGGCAGCGAGCCAAACAAAGAAGGCACTGATGTATTGGTCGCTGGCTAGCTGGCTCAGTGGTCTTCTTCACTTGACAATTTTGCAACTTCAAGAGCCCACAAAGAATTTGGGATGGTGTCACAATTATATAGGAGATGAATATCAGTAGCTAACAGCTTGAAACATTTTCCGTATCAAATATACAGTAACAAATTTTTTCTTTCACCAGAATTATACTGAATTCTTAAGCACTCGGATGCTCCAGTTCTTACGAAACTTGGTATGTGTACTAGTTCAAGTACTTGGTATGTGTACTAGTTCAAGTAGCTGACTATCGTTCCCATCCTAATTCAAGCAATAAATACAATTCAGACCCCTCCTATAAAGTTAACAAGTTTCCATGAAAAAACATATACAAAAGCATCTTCTGAACGTACGTAAATGACTGCTAATTTGTTTAGACTGAACTGATAGACCCCTCCTATAAAGTGAACAAGTTGCATACAAGGTTCTATATTATACATACATACATACATACACACACACACACACATATATATATATACATAATGCTTAATTACCTTAGCTGTTAAATCCTCCACTTTGCTCCTCACTACATCCAGACCATCTTTCATCTCTTTCAGCAACGCAGCTAGTTGAGGACCATCCCTGATCAAAACATGAATACAAGCAACTCAATTGATTGAACTCGGACGACAAACAGTAAGTAAACAAGAATTAGAATTGTATAACGGTGCATGTACGAACTTACTTCTTTAAGATTTTATCAAAATTTGAATCACTCTTATCCTCCATCGTTTTCCTAATCAATGAACAATAAAACTACTCAAATCGCCATAATACATCAAGAATGGATGATGGTGAAGAAAAATCATAAGTAATAAATTGAATTGAACTCTCATGAATTACTGATTCTTTGTCCCAAAAAAAAGATCAGATTCAGCCATTAAAAATTACAACTAATGAAATAAAGATAACAATTGTCTAGTTTTCAACTTTTTATAACAAAGTAAAAATATTAAACATAGTAGTCGAGAGTGAAAAGCGCACTCATAGCGCAAGCGTATCGCTTGTCGCTTCAACGCAAATAGCAAAAAAAGCACTCCCTTGGAACCAAAAAATGCACTACTATAAAGTTTCACAAAAATTAGGGGTATAGAAAATTTATAAAATATAACTACTTAAAACTAACAAAATATTAAAAAAAATAACAAGTCACAGTAGTCTACAACAAGAAACAAGTCATTAAAGAGTAAAGATAATGCATCCATAACAACATTCATAACACATAACAATGGACAACCACTAGGAAAACAAATCCTTTCAGAAAACAACTAAAACAGGCTAAAATACCAAACCTTGTCCCCAATTTCCACTAAACCCAGAAAGCAAACACCTCCCATGAAACTCATCAGTAGGGGAAAAAGATCAACGATGAAAGAAAACAAACTTAGATACTTAGTTCGTTCTAGGAAGTTAATTACAAACAATCAATAACATAAACAATGGGCACTGGACAGAATTGCAGAAACAATCAATAACTTACAAACGTAATTACTGATATCTTATATACAAATAAAAAAACTAAAACTAACAGTTCGAAAGGAAAACAAATATAAGCAGTGGACGAACAGATGACAGAGTGAAAGAAACTACGAACATAGAAGGACATACCTATCCAGTAGAGGAGCCGATTAACAAAGATGGACTTGAATCCGGTGGTGAAATCTGTTGCCGGCGGTGATAGAGAGAAGAGATTTAAGAACCGAGAACGACGGCTCAATACACTGGAGACACTGAAGGGCTTGAAAAGTTGAGATGTTATGTTGAGAAAATTGATTGAATAATTTCAAACTAGGGTAAGGTAAATAAGTGGATTTTAATTTTTAACTAAATTTAAATCTCAATATAATTTATTTACGGAAAACATCTTTATACATAAAGAATATCAATGTAATTTATTTACGGACAACATTTTTATACATTGTTATATTAGTTATAAACTTTATTTCTTCATAATTATTAACTTTTTTTCTAATCAACACAATTACACTGTATTCGTAATCTCCACAAATAAACTTATAAAAGTAGAGCAGAGAGTACGTGATAACAAATTTGTGTTCCCAATTTTATCCAAAGCTTAGCCCTTAATTTCTCTTCTCTTATTTTCTTTAATCACGTGACCACATTCTAAAATCCTCCTAATTCACGATTCTTCATCATCTTATCTTTTTTTTTTTCAAATCTCATCTTAATCACTAATGGATCACACTTCAATTTATAAATCACCAAATGATTCACAAAATTCACTTATTTCTTCTCGACAAATTCATCCATCAGCAATAGTTTTTTCTAATTTGGAGAAAATAATATAAGAATTGCAAAATTTACCCAACAAATTGAAAAGGTAAAAATAAGAAGAAATGACACATGTTTAAAATGAAACAATCCAACAATACAAAATAAATTATAGTAAATAGATATGAAATTCAAAATTTTTTTCTTAAATAGGATTATATTTTATACTTTTCTGCAGTTTTCTTGTGATTCTCTATCAAATATTTAATGAGTAAAAAAGAGTGACATTAGTTATTAAATAGGATTATAATCAATAGAATAGAATTAAATAAAATCATGAACAATAAATTAAATTTTTAAAAAATATATTTATGAGATATATATATATATATTAGTTTATAGATATACTTAATTTATAATTATGAAATTCAAATTCAATAAATAGTTAAAAATATTCCATAAGAAAGAGTAAGTACTATTATAAAATTATATTTTTTTAAATATGATTATACTCAATAGAATTAAAAAACCTCAAGAAAAATAAATTAAATTTTAAAATATAGATTTAGGAGATATAATAGTTGATAATTAGCCATAATTAGGCTCAAGTATTTTTTGCGGGTAAAAAGGTCTTTTAAAAGGTGTAAAGATAAAAAAGGTTTTTAGGTGTTAAAGAGATACATATCAATTATTCTTCTCCTTCTTAATCCTCATTTGTTTTGCCTGATTGCTCGAAAGTTGTGTGTTATCTTCATCTATCAATATCAATAGTATCAGAGTTTCATTTCTTATCTCTGTAGGTGTGACAGGAGAATTGACTTCATTCTCTGATATTGAATCATGCCAAACATAAATAAATATATATAAATAAAAGACCTAAATCAAATCATGTAAGATAATAATTCATTTATACTTATAATATAAATGTTAGAAGTACATTAAAAATTTTATTTGCATCTGGAAATCGATCAACATCGAAATCTGGATCCTACTCTAAAAAAAATTTTAAAGTTAAATATATATGAACTAAAACACCAATAATAGAACGTACTAATTTGAAGTTACATATAAAAAAAATTAAACTAACAGTCAATGAATTCTGAGGGAGCGAAAGATTATATTTATTCAGAAGTTGTTCGTCCTCTGTAAGTGTAACCACATAATATACTTCATTATATGCAATAATATTGTTGCTCTTAACTAAAAGTTTAAACATAATTTTCCTTCCTATAATGTTCTTAAATTCCACTGGTAAAAGACAAAAAAAATAATAACAGATGTTTTAAACATTATTAATGGAGAAAAAATTAAAATAAAGTGAAAGAAATGATACGTACGAAACACGAATAGGAAGACCCTTTTTATAATGGAATGAAATAGTTATTTAAGGATGAATTAAGATGCTATTAATCATAAAATAAATTAAGAAAATTAAATTTGAAAGATTTTAATAATAACCAATTTTAAATATCATTATTATAGAAACAAATTAAAGTATACGTACAACTAATTAAAGTAATATTTACATATTAAAATAATTCATAATTGTTAATAAGAATTATACTGCAAATATGTTATAGTAATTAATAATTATTTATTCTTTGAAATAATATTCAAACAGACATATATAAGGAAAACTTATTAAAATATCTAACATTTCACTTTTAATATAAATACTAACTAATTAAAATACTAATATAAATTAGAATAATATGGTAATAAAATAAAACAAAGTTAATTGCTAATTTGTTGTTTTTTATTTTATTTTATTTTGTTGATTATAATCCTATTTAAAAAAATTCATATTTTAAACTTTAATTAGCAATTAATTAAATACACAGATTTTTTTTACGGATATAATGGGTGAAATTATCAACCGTTGATTTTCTGACAGATTATAATCCTATTTAAGATTTAATTTGACTTTTCATTATCAAATATATTTTATTATTATTATTATTATTATTATTGTTGTTGTTGTTGTTGTTGTTGTTGTTATTTTTATTTTTATTTTAGGATTATAAACCTATTTAATAATTAACGTTATTCTTTTTTCTTCATCAAATATATTTTGTTATTATTATTGTTGTTGTTATTATTATTATTTTATTTTTACGATTATAATCGTATTTAAGAATTAATGTGACTCTTTTTTCCTCATCAAATATATTTCAATTCTGTATTTTGGTATTGTTATGATTATTATGAATATAAATGAAATATTTTTTTATTGTTTTTATATGTTATTTGTTATTAAAATTTATTCATTAAAAATAGTTAATAAATTTATTTGTTATTAATATTGTTTGTAGTTAGTTTTTATCATTTATTATTCATGGTAAGTAACATTAATTAGTAATATATATATATATATATATATATATATATATATTAATTTATATTTTATGTTTATAATCCTATTTAAAAATTAATGTGACACTCTTTTTTTCTAATCAAATATATTTTAATTTTGTATTTTGTTATTTTTATTATTAGTATGAATACAAATGATATATATATTCATAAATGAAATATAATTTTTATTGTTTTTATATATTTATTTGTTATTAAAATTTATTCATTAAAAAGTAATTAATAAATTTATTTGTTATTAATACTATTTGTACATAGTTTTTATCATTTATTATTCATGGTAAGTGCGTAACATTAATTGGTAATATATATAAAAAAGTATAAGAATAATTTTTTTTAAATCTATAAGGGTAAAGAAGTCTTTTAGGACTTCATTGCTTATATATATATATATATACAGAATTGCAAAATAAAATAATATCTAGGGAATATACGCCTTGTTCTTTTCAACTTATTTTTAGTTTAGTTCAGTTCAATTCAATTCAGTACGGTTCAGTACAGTTCAATTTCAGTATTTAGTAATCAGTATTAAGTATCCAGTCCTTTTCATTTTGTACATTATATAAATATTAATAATTAATATTATTAATAACACATGAATATTTTCAAAATAACTAATATTAATATTTTTAAAATTATAAATGATTACTTATACCATGAATATTTTTTAGACAAATAAAAATAATAATATATTGTAAATATTAATAACAATTAAAATAATAAAAATTATACGATTACAATCTATCGAGAAACAATACAATCATTGCAACACATAGTCTTGCTATTACTTTTTAATTCAATCTCCGTCCTTGCTATCATTTTCATTATCCTCATCGACATATTGAATATTGCTTTGTTTCGTTTCCCATATTTGTAGTATAATGGAAGTTCGCACTAAAATATAATATTCATAATAATAATTGCAATGAAATAAATATAATAATACTATTAATTTATAATGGTAAATTTAATTATTAGTATTATTATTATATATAATAATTGATTTTATTATAGCATATAAATATTATTTAAAGTATTATTAATTTTTTTAATATATATTAATATTTAAAATATTTATATTTATATTATTCAGTATTTTGAGTTCAGTATCATTCAGTTTCAGTTCAGTTCAGTTCAGTATTTTTCAGTTTTAGTATTATTCAGTTTCAGATCAGTTCAGTTTCAGTATCATTTAGTTGAGTTCAGTATCATTCAGTTCAGTTCAGTTCAGTATACCTGTAACGAACAGAAATTTCCAAAATTTGCTTATAATAAATTACTATGGTATTAAAATATCACAGAAATTATTTTTATTGTTATTATTGTTATTGGATATAAGGCATGAGGAAATAAGAGCTAATTAAGTAAGAGGGATGAATTGGACATTTAATTATTTGTCCAAGGGCAATATTGAAAATTAAAAAAAAAAAAACAAAATGCATACCTTACTATCCAGCCTCTCTCTTCTCCACCTCCATCATTTTTCATCTTCTCCATTCTTCATCTCTCCCTTAACAAAATTCTCCCTAATCCAAAAACTTCCGATTTCTTCGATTCAACTTCGAATTCTTGTTAGAAATCGATCCTTAAGCCCTCTATCATCATCAATTTCAGTCAATCAAGACTAGAAGAGGAGGATTTCAGATTTTAAGGTTCGGATGAATAGTAACCCGAGTTTGAGGTGAGTGATTTTTGGTGAAATTAAAGCTTAATTAGTAGAATTCATGGTAGATTAAGCATATTTATGGTATTAGGAAGTTTATTTATGCAATATCTTGATAGAATTATATATGGCTGTTGTAGAGGAAGCTATTGCAAATAAATCAAAGGCAAAAGAGGTAGAAGAGAGCTAGAAAGAGCATAGAAAAAGGTTTGTGTCCCGAATTTCGATTTCTCGGTTTTTCGGGAAATTTTCCAGATTATATACCTGTTTTTTTTAATGTTTTCTCTTGTTCTATAAATCCGATTTGAAAGATTCTTGATTCTATTGATATCTACAGAAAGTAAGGAACATATGTTCAGAAGAAACCTTATTGAATTTTGTTCGTTTTCAATGTGAAATTTTCGTTTGAAGTTGAGTCACGAAATCTGTTTTCGGAAAATCTCAGCTTGGTACACTGTTTAATATTTTGATCATAACTTTGGTTATACAATTTGGATTTTCTGTGATTCTGGTGGTTTTGGAAAACTGAGACATGTGGCTAATTATGTTTAGAAGAAAGTTCTTCGATTGGGTGATGTTTTCTTAGCGAAAAATGCAGGGGAAGTCAGGTTACGAAACCTGGAAAAAAAATTCTGGAAAGTATGATATTGATTTTATTGAGTTTTAATTGAAGTTTGATGCTTAAAAATTTGGGATTTGGATTTCTTAATTACTGAAGTTATGTTGAATTGTGATTGATGGTTTATACTGGAATTTTTAAGATGTTACTTTGATTTATTGCCCTTATTAAACGAGTAGAATACGGGTCAGGGTAGATTGGCGCCAATAAAGGGGGGTATAGTACTGTACAAACAATTGAAGCTTTGGCTTCGGGCTTTGGTCGATATTATCATATATATATATATATATATATATATATATATATTGATATTGAAGCTTTGGCTTCGGGCTTGGCCGATATATTGATTTTTAAAGCTTCGGCTTCGGGCTTGACCGATATATTGATTTTGAAGCTTTGGCTTCGGGCTTGTCCGCTCCCGTATCCATTTTACCGTTATTCAGGACTTGTTTACTTTGGGCAATATGTGGTTAATGTGCTTGGAAAAGTTGGATATAAATTTGATTGTACTTGAAAGGATTATTATATAAGTTTTGTGATTTGGTTTTATAAAGTTGTTTAAATTTGTTTTTGACTTATGGACAAACTTGGTTTCTATTAAAAAAAAATGTTCAAAGTTGTTATATTTCTTTTATAGACACCACTAAGCAATTGCTTAGCGTGTAGTTGATTTTCTACGCGTAGGTGGAGAACTTGTAGATAGCTTGGACCAAAGTGGTACAGGTGGATCAGCTTAAAGAGCAAATAAGGAAAGATTTGAGGTGGATTTTTATTTTAATGTAATATTATGGTTTGTAAAATAATGGCATGTACTAGATAGTGTGAGAAATGTAAAGTGGCATTGAGAAATATTTGGAGAATAATTTGGAGTTTAAAACATTATATTGGTATTTGTACATATGGAAATCTATAAGTATTGAACTCTATATAGTGGAGTAGAGTTATTCATTGGGTGATTATTGTTACCGTAGCGCTCCCTATAGGGGGGGGGGCGTTACATTTGTTGGTATCAAAGCTGAGGTTTAGGTGATTCTAGGACTAGTATATACATGCCATTTAGGATATAAATATGTTATGTTAGTTGTTGATCCACTTTGGTCCAATTTTCAGGAATAAGAATGGCTAGTAGTAGTCACAACCAGAGTGAGGAAGAGGATGCTGAGAGTACGGTTCGTATTAGACAAGGGGATGAACAAAGACATGAGCCACCACCAGTTCATGGCTTTCCTGAACAACCTACTCCAGCACAAGCTGCTTTACTTCAGCATATGACTACTGAAGTAATCACACAAGTACTATGAAACATACAAATCCCTCAAGTTCCTGTAGTACCTCATGTTGAAAGAAGAGAGGAGAGAACTCCTCTTGAAAGAATCAAGAAGCTTTCGGCTGATGACTTCAAAGGGGATACAGTGAATCCTGCAATTGCAGAAGATTGGCTTAATCATACTAAATGGTGTATGACTAGGCTTCATTTTACAGATGAAGAGAGATTAGACTGTGTGCAAGGTCTACTCAAAGAATAAGCTAGGATATGGTGGGATAATATTGTGAGAGAAAGGTGGCCCGGAGAAATCACTTGGGGCCTTTTCTTGGAACAATTTGACAAGAAATACGTTAGCGAAAGATTCAAAGATGAGCAGAGGAAATTGTTCTTGTCTTTGAGAGAGGGACGAATGACTGTATCAGAATATGAAGTTCAATTCCTCAAACTCGAGAGGTATGCTCGTGATATCATTGACAGTGAAGTAAGGCGATGTAAGAGATTCGAGGATAGGTTGAATGATGAAATTAGAGTGCATTTACTTGCACAAAGTATTAGGGTGTTCAATGACTTGGTTGATGCTACTACGGGCATTGAGAAGATTAATTCAGATAGACAACAAAGAATGGCTAAAAGGTCTGGATTTTAAAAGGGATCACAGGGTCCAGCTAGTTCAGAATCTCCAAGTAAGAGACAGAAGGGAATATCAGAAAAAAAACACAATCTTATTTCAGAGGGTTTTCACCGAGACAAACCATAAGTACGGGATCAACGGCTAGCGTACCTTCAGGTAGAGGCAAAGGAAATATTCCACAATGTTCTAATTGTGGAAGGATGCATATAGGGGAATGTTAGGGAAAAGGTAGAGTCTGCTTTAAATGTGGCTCAAGGGAACATTTGATTGCAAATTATCCTCAAAGACAGATAAGTACATCTGCACCTACAGTAGTTCCTACTCCTACAATGCAAGGAGGAAGAGGAAGGGGAAGAGGAAATGCTAGTGGTTCAAGTGGACATGATGTGGCTCAACAAGCACCGCAGAGTGGTAGACCGAGAGGAATGGTGAGAAGTTATGCAATCCGAGGGCCTGAGACTAGAGAATCTACCGAAGTTATTGTCGGTAAATTTTCATTCTTTAATCATGATGTTTATGCTTTGATAGATCCTGGTTCATCTCATTCATATATATGTACTGCATTAGCACAAGAGAAAGGGTTGCATGTAGAAGAATTAGGAGAAAATATTGAAGTGACTAATCCTTTAGGACACAGTGTGATAGTAAACAAAGTGTATATGAATTGCCCTATTATGATTCAACATCAACTTTTTCATGCAAATTTAATTGAGTTACCATTCCGAGATTATGATGTTATCTTGGGAATGGATTGGTTATTGGAACATCGGGCTGTAGTGGATTGCAAAAATAAAAGAATGTCACTTCAAGTTTCTGATGGAGAAGAAATAGTTATCGTGGGTGAAAGATTAGATTATCTCTGTAACATAATTTCTTTTATGAAGACTAAAAGGCTGGTTAGGAAGGGATGTCAGGCCTACCTAATCTTCACTCTAGAATTGAAGGAAGGTGAGTTAGAATTGCAGAATATTCCTACGGTATGTGATTTTCCTGATGTATTTCCAGAAGAACTACCGGGGTTGCCACCAAAAAGAGAGGTAGAATTCGTAATTGATGTATTGCCGGGTACCACACTAGTATCCAAAGCACCATATAGAATGGCGCCTGCTGAACTAAAAGAGTAAAAGATTCAGTTGTAAGAATTGTTAGACAAAGGATTCATACGCCCGAGTATATCCCCGTGGGGTGCACCAGTGTTGTTTGTTAAGAAGAAAGATGGGTCGGCTCCGATTATGTATTGATTATCGGGAGTTGAATAAATTGACAGTGAAGAACAAGTATCCATTGCCAAGGATTGAAGACTTATTTGATCAACTCAAGGGTGCCAAATACTTCTCCAAGATTGATTTGAGATCAGGCTACTATCAGATGAGAGTGAAAGATGAAGATATTGTAAAGACGGCTTTCCGAACCAGATATGGGCACTATGAATTTTTGGTGATGCTATTTGGTCTAACTAATGCACCAGCAGCATTTATGGACCTTATGAACCGTGTCTTTTACTTATATTTAGACAGGTTTGTAGTGGTTTTCATTGATGACATTTTGGTGTATTCTAAGTCACGGGAAGAGCATGATCAACATTTGCGGATAGTCTTTCAAACTTTGAGGGAAAATAAATTGTATGCCAAACTTAGCAAATGTGAGTTTTGGCTTGAAGAAGTTTCTTTCTTAGGCCATGTTGTTTCTGCCGAAGGAATTAAAGTGGATCCTAAGAAGATAGAAGCAGTTGTAGAATGGAAACCACCAAAGAACCCTACGGAAGTCAAAAGTTTCCTTGGCTTAGCAGGGTATTATAGAAGATTTGTGAAGGGATTTTCAGTTATTGCTGCCCCATTGACAAAACTACTTCAAAAGAATGAAAAATTTGAGTGGAATCACAAGTGTCAAGAAAGTTTTGAGAAATTGAAGGCGATGTTAATAAAAGCACCCATCCTTACCCAACCAGAGCCTGGAAAGGATTTTGTAATCTATAGTGATGCTTCTCATAGTGGTCTTGGGTGTGTTTTGATGCAAGAAGGGAAAGTGATTGCCTATGCTTCCAGGCAATTGAAGAATCATGAAAGGAATTATCCTACTCATGATTTGGAAATGGCTGCAATAGTCTTTGCCTTGAAAATTTGGCGACACTATCTTTATAGAGAAAAATGTTATATTTACACAGATTACAAAAGCTTGAAATATTTACCAACACAGAAAGAGTTGAATTTAAGGCAAAGAAGGTGGATGGAATTCATTAAAGATTACGATTGTCTTATTGATTACCATCCAAGAAAGGCTAATGTAGTGGCAGATGCTCTCAGCCGAAAGACAATGATGGCACTAAGGGCTATGAATATGGGGTTAGCTCTTACTAGTAGTGGAGCCTTAATTGCAGAATTAAAGATTCAACCTGTACTACTACAACAGGTGAAGCAAGCATAAAATGAAGATGATGACTTCAAGGTCGTTCGAGCAAGGACACAAGTGGGTATCATAGACGACTATATGGTTCGAGAAGATGGATGTCTATATTTTAAAGATAGACTATGTGTGCCAAACAATGAAGAATTAAAGAAGAATATCTTACATGAGGCGCATAGTAGTCCTTATGCGATGCATCTAGGAGCAAATAAGATGTACCAAAATTTGAAGAGCCATTATTGGTGGAATGGAATGAAGAAAGACATTACTAACTATGTTGCTCAATGTCTAACTTGTCAACAGGTGAAAGCAGAACATCAAGTTCCTTCTGGATTATTGCAACCTATAACAATTCCAGAATGGAAATGGGAAAGAATCACAATGGACTTTGTGACATCTTTACCACTTACACAGAAGAAATATGATGCAGTGTGGGTTGTTGTAGATAGATTGACAAAGTTTGCCCATTTTCTTCCAGTTAGGATGGATTATTCACTTGATAGGTTGGCTCAGTTATATGTAGATGAGGTAGTAAGGCTACACGGAGTGCCTATTTCAATAATTTCTGACCGAGATCCAAGATTTACTTCAAGATTTTGGAAGAAGTTGCAAGAAGCCTTAGGTAGTAAACTTCATTTCAGTACTTTGTTTCATCCTCAAACAGATGGTCAATCTGAAAGAGTAATTCAGGTGTTAGAAGACATGATGAGAAGTTGTATCATTGAATTTGAGGGAAGTTGGGATAAGTATTTGTCCCTCATGGAGTTTGCCTATAATAACAGCTATCAGTCAAGCATACAAATGGCTCCATATGAAGCATTATATGGAAGAAAATGTCGAACTCCATTATATTGGACCGAACTTAGTGAAAACAATATTGTGGGAGTGGATTTAATTCAGGAGACAAAAGAGAAGGTAAAACTTATTCAAGAAAGATTGAAGGCTGCATCGGATAGACAAAAATCTTATGCTGATCTAAAAAGAAAAGAAATTACTTATGAAGTGGGGAATAAAGTATTTCTCAAAGTATCTCCTTGGAAGAAAGTCTTGCAATTTGGCAAGAAAGGCAAGCTCAGTCCGAGATTCATTGGCCCATATGAGGTTATAGAGAAGGTTGGACCGGTAGCTTATCGGTTGGCACTACCCCCCAACACTCGACAAAATTCATAATGTGTTCCATGTGTCAATGTTAAGGAGATATAGATCAGATCCATCACATATCTTATCTCCTGATGTCGTAGAAATTGAACCCGACCTGACGTATGAAGAGGAACCGATACAAATCTTAGCGAGAGAAGTTAAACAATTGAGAAACAAGTCTATTCCTTTGGTAAAAGTACTTTGGAGGAATCATAAGGTTGAAGAAGCAACTTGGGAACCGGAGGATACAATGAAAACTCAATATCCGCAACTGTTTTCAGGTAATTTTCGAGGACGAAAATTCATAAGAGGGGGAGAATTGTAACGAACCGAAATTTCCAAAATTTGCTTATAATAAATTACTATAGTATTAAAATATCATAGAAATTATTTTTATTGTTATTATTGTTATTGGATATAAGGCATGAGGAAATAAGAGCTAATTAAATAAGAGGGATGAATTGGACATTTAATTATTTGTCCAAGGGCAATATTGGAAATTGAAAAAAAAAACAAAAAGAAAATGCATACCTTACTATCCAGCCTCTCTCTTCTTCACCTCCATCATTTTTCATCTTCTCCATTCTTCATCTCTCCCCTAACAAAATTCTCCCTAATCCAAAAACTTCTGATTTCTTCGATTCAACTTCGAATTCTTGTTAGAAATCGATCCTTAAGCCCTCTATCATCATCAATTTCAGTCAATCAAGACTAGAAGAGGAGGATTTCAGATTTTAAGGGTCGGATGAATAGTAACCCGAGTTTGAGGTGAGTGATTTTTGGTGAAATTAAAGCGTAATTAGTAGAATTCATGGTAGATTAAGCATATTTATGGTATTAGGAAGTTTATTTATGCAATATCTTGATAGAATTATATATGGCTATTGTAGAGGAAGCTAATGCAAATAAATCAAAGGCAAAAGAGGCAGAAGAGAGCTAGAAAGAGCATAGAAAAAGGTTTGTGTCCCGAATTTCGATTTCTCGGTTTTTCGGGAAATTTTCCAGATTATATACCTGTTTTGTTTTAATGTTTTCTCTTGTTATATAAATCCTATTTGAACGATTCTTGATTCTATTGATATCTACAGAAAGTAAGAAACATATGTTCAGAAGAAACCTTATTGAATTTTATTCGTTTTCAATGTGAAATTTTCGTTTGAAGTTGAGTCACGAAATCTGTTTTCGGAAAATCCCAGCTTGGTACACTGTTTAGTGTTTTGATCATAACTTTGGTTATACAATTTGGATTTCTGTGATTCTGGTGGTTTTGGAAAACTGAGACATGTGGCTAATTATGTTTAGAAGAAAGTTCTTCGATTGGGTGATGTTTTCATAGTGAAAAATGCAGGGGAAGTCAGGTTACGAAACCTGGAAAAAAAATTCTGGAAAGTATGATATTGGTTTTATTGAGTTTTAATTGAAGTTTGATGCTTAAAAATTTGGGATTTAGATTTCTTAATTACTGAAGTTATGTTGAATTGTGATTGATGGTTTATACAAGAATTTTTAAGATGTTACTTTGATTTATTGCCCTTATTAAACGAGTAGAATACGGGTCAGGGTAGATTGGCACCAATAAAGGGGGTACAGTACTGTACAAACAATTGAAGCTTTGGCTTCGGGCTTTGGCTGATATTATGATATATATATATATATTGATATTGAAGCTTCGGCTTCGGGCTTGACCGATATATTGATTTTTGAAGCTTCGGCTTCGGGCTTGACCGATATATTGATTTTGAAGCTTTGGCTTCGGGCTTGTCCGCTCCCGTATCCATTTTATCATTATTCAGGACTTGTTTACTTTGGGCAATATGTGGTTAATGTGCTTGGAAAAGTTGGATATAAATTTGATTGTACTTGAAAGGATTATTATATAAGTTTTGTGATTTGGTTTTATAAAGTTGTTTAAATTTGTTTTTGACTTATGGACAAACTTGGTTTCTATTAAAAAAAATGTTCAAAGTTGTTATATTTCTTTTATAGACACCACTAAGCAATTACTTAGCGTGTAGTTGATTTTCTACGCGTAGGTGGAGAACTTGTAGATAGCTTGGACCAAAGTGGTACAGGTGGATCAGCTTAAAGAGCAAATAAGGAAAGATTCGAGGTGGATTTATATTTTAATGTAATATTATGGTTTGTAGAATAATGGCATGTACTAGATAGTGTGAGAAATGTAAAGTGGCATTGAGAAATATTTGGAGAATAATTTGGAGTTTAAAACATTATATTGATATTTGTACATATAGAAATCTATAAGTATTGAACTCTATATAGTGGAGTAGAGTTATTCATTGGGTGATTATTCTTACGACGATAACGAGCTAAGAATCCAATAATATTAAAGTATATTTAAATTTTATAAGTTAGAAATACACAGATTAATTTAAAATAAATTTATATAAATTAGATCACATTTATTAGAAAATTATGCAATAAAATGTTACCAAGTAAATTAAAAAAATAACTAAATAAATCAACTTAAAGTATATTAATTAAAAGTAATTTTTTTGTTTGGTTATTAGAAAAAAATAAATTATATCAATGAAGTATTGTATTAGTTACATATAGGTCGTGCTTCCTCAGTTTGAAAATTTCAGGAAACATAAAAAAGACGTTTTTTTGCTGCAAGACATAATTTAAAAAATTATGAAAACTTTTTTTCCAGTTTTCCAATTTGAAAAATTATGCAACTAAACACCAATTTCTATTTTCCATTTTTCTTTGAATTTTTTTTTGGAAAAAAGGCCTATTTTTCTACAACTAAACAGCCCCTAAATGTCTCCTAAACACCAGGGGCTGTTTGGTAAGGGTTTTCAGAAAATGAGAAGGGACTGAAATTACTGTATTCCTTTGAGCGCTTCTTACACAAATACCCATAAATATTGAAGTAATTTGGCCGATGCCAAAATAATCTATGAAAAAGTTAAAATAGGGGAACTAATTACAAAGATACGGTCAATTTAAAAATATTTACAAAGAAGCCATATACTATATGTCTACTCAAAATCTAATAAATGCTATTTTTTTATAAAATTATCATTATGAAAAAGATATAAATTTATTATATATCTACTAAATATATGCTAGATGTCATTAAATTACATAAAAAATTATTAAAATTAAGATACACTAGATATTTACTACACATCTAACAATAGTCCACTAGATATTTACTAGAATTAATACTAGATGCTATATTTTATAAATTAATAATCATAAAAAAGATATGGAAATATTTATAATTTATGAAATCATCATATATACATTTATTATATATCTATTAAATATATGTTAGATGTCATCAGATTATATAAAAAAAATGTTAAAATTAAGATATACTAGATATTTAACACTGATATACTAGATAACTACTAGATAATTTTTTTTTGAAAATGTCACAGTAGATATCATTTCGAAGATAAAAATAATACGAACAAAAAATTCTAAAGCGGCATATTGAAAAAATAAACGGTTTGAAAGATAAATAAAAATTAATAAAGAAAATCAAAAGAAAATGGGAGAATGAGGTGGAAGGTGTGGTTTTGTAAATATATTAGAAATAGAATGTAGATATGTAATTAGTTTTGATTATATAGTGAATTTGTAAATATTTTAGTGAGACATGGAGATATTTGACAATTTCCCTTCCTTCTATTGGTGTTTGGTACCGTAAAAGTTTGAAGCCCATCACCCATTATTAGGTTTTTTACTAACCAAAATCCTTTAAACTGATTACCCTCAACACACAGGTACTAGGATTCCCTTTCCTAACTAATAAAGCGTGGCTCTCTTTTTAGGTCTTGTCTCTAGCGTAACTCTCCCCATCTTCACCATAGTTTCATCTTGTTTGTGGCGTTTTGTCTTCTTGATTACTATGTCCCTCTACTTCACTGACCACTCAATTGTTTTCTCACACCTCTCCTATTTAAATTTATAAAAATTTGGTTAGATTTCTAATTGAAAAGAGTATTATGCTGATGATTCACTTTCGGGAAGATTTTGTTTGTAGCAGTATTAAAATAAATAAATGATACTATATTTTTTTATTAAGGATAAATTACAAATTACAATGGAAATAGAAATAGAAAAATACAATAAGAATAAATAATGATAAGTGGAAAATGTACCATGAAAATATAGAAAAAATAGCTTTGAAATCACTTGATTTGGACTCATATTATGGATTTTATGAACATTTTTGTAAAATGAAGATTGCAGTGAAAACAGATAGAGGTCTGCTGCAGAATGCAGGAAAGTGGGAGAAAATGATATATTTTTTAGATTGATGACATGGCAGTTCGTGGCTGGACCATATTTTGGTACAATGAGAAATTAAAGATGATATTTTGGAGGCATAATGGACAAATCATGGGCTGCCAATTAGTTTTACTTAGTGGCCAAGAATTGGAAACTCGTGGATGTTATTATTTTTTGTATTTTCCAATTATGGCAACTTGCCAACTTGCTTCTTGAACCCTTAGCCTATAAAAAGGACTTCATTTGGCCTTATTAATCAGCCTTAGGCTTGTTGGAAAATTTGCTCTTTAAACTTAGTTCCGGAGTTGCTTCCGGACAGAGGCAACGCTTTTCTAAAAAAGAGTTGCAAAAGCTCAAAAACTGATCAGCGACAACACTTTCGTAGGCAACACTTCCGGAGGAAAAGTGATCCGGAGGCAAAATGATCCGGATGCAAACTGATCCAGAGGCAAACTTGGTGTAAAGACAACGCTTTTATAACAACTATTGCACTAGCTCAAAAATTGGATCATAGGCAATGCCTTATTGTTTAGAATCTGTTGCGGTAGATCCGGATGCACCTAGTAGATCTGGAGGCATGAGTTAGGCAATAGTTTACTCAAAAGAGGTAACACTTTCTGCTGAAATTGATAATGATCTTCAGAAGCTCCAAACAATGATTTTAATTACTTGGAACATCACTGAAACGATAAGAACAAATTTTTAAGTATTAGGATGAGTTGAGTCGAGTAGGAGACTCTGTCCTTAAAGGATACTTCGTAATTCCTCCCAGGCTTAAACAACTCATTCAAGCTCGATTTGAGCTTGGGTACATGAATAAAAAATGCTTTACACAAAAGAGGGGAAAGAAGAGAGTATGAAAAATTGTTGTCTCTATCTCTTTCAAAGGAAAACCCCGCTCACCTTTTTATATTATAACAAAAGAGTTGTTATAAAATAATAAATAAAAAGCCTTTAAAACCATAACCGACGGCAGTTACAAACACTTAATTAAAATATAGTCGTTGGAGAATTAAACACAATTAAAACTGATTTTATGAAGGAAATAAAACCAATAATGGTCTTCATAAATATTTTGACAAAAAATATTTTTCTCAACAGAAATATCACAAAATATTCTTTTGAAAGTAACATAAAATTCTCATTTTTCCAATAATTCCCCACAACTTTCAAAAGAAGATTTAATAAAAAGAATTTTCTGGATATCTTTAGTTTGACATATAATGCATGAAACTGATGTCTTGTGGACTATGAACCAAAACTTGATAGATAAAATTTAACTTACGGAATATTTGGTGAAACATATAGTTTCTATGAACCAAATAAGCACTATTGTAAGATAGGGATTTTACCATATCGCATTATACCAAGTACATTTATGTTCATCGCGGTTTTACGCAAATAGGCCGTACAAGTGCCAGGTCTTTGATAAGTGCTCTAGAGATATTGCCAATATTATATCTCATGGAAGCGACCCCCACTTCACACTCACATAGGTGATATCATAAAGTGTATATTGCATTTTATATACCACTCATAAGAGCTATGAAATCTTATTAAGAGTCCTTTTGACTCAACCTCTCAAGATATGCAACATATCACTTTTTTCACATCTAGGATTGGGACAATATTTTGTTGTGCTAGCAGAACTAACAGAAGGCTTGTTAGTACCCATATGAACCTATTCCGTAGGATCTCCACTCATCTAGGTTGGGTTCCCACCCTTCATTAATTTCAAACTAGCTTAAGTCCCATCCTCTCTAATGTATCAAAATAAATTTCTTTTCAAAAATTTCTTTTTGAAATAGTAGTCAAATGATTTAATCAGAATCATTCTAGACTTAAATGGATAAAATTCCATCTCAATAATATGTCTCAAACTTATATGTTTTATTTTTGCCATTATAGGTCTTATTTCTCAATATATATTGCGTTTTTGCAATCTCAATGTATATACATTAAATATGTTAAAATAACACATACTAAGAAGGTTTTTCCAACCACTTAGTCTCATTTTATTCTAACTCTCAAGCAACTAGCTCTTAACATAGCTTGCTTAGTTGATTTTCATGTTATTGCTCTACCACCAAATGTGAGAACATGACCACTAGTGAAATTATTCCCATATGAATTAAAAATTCACTCGACCTTATTGTTCCCCTCAAGAACAATAGGAAATTCACTAATGAATTTCTTCCCATATGAATCAAAGATTCATTCAACATCATTGTTCCTCTCAAAAACAATGGGAAATTCATTATATGGAATACCATATTTAATGGTTCCTCTCAGATATTTCTTAAGCCTCAATATGACTTCTCTATAATCAATGATTATATTATGTGTATACTTGCTCACATAGCATATGCTATGTCTCAATGTATGAAACTCATCAAGTACAAATGCATACTTGGATTTAGCCACTAGATAATCATTATCTTCCTCTTATTAAGTATGGAATCATAAGGGTTACTCATATGATTTACATCATAAAACTCAAACTTCTCAAGAAGTTTTTCAACATAGTGTTCTTGTGTTAACAAGACACTCTCATTCATCCTTATGTTCGCATACTCAATATCACATTGGCTTCTCTTATGTCTTTCATGAAAAATATTGTTAACAAAATTATCTTTATTCTATTGACAACATCAATACTCGGAATAAAGATAGTCTTATCATCCATATATAAACACACATATACCATTAATCACTTTAGTATAAACACATATATCCGCCTCAAATGATCAAACTTATCAACTCATTATCTAGGTGCTTGTCACTAAATCATATAAATACTTTATCAACTTTTCCATCCATGTCACCCCCCTCATGTTAGCACCATAAAAACCTTATTTTGAAAGGCAATTTTAACACTCATGTGGTGAACTCAATTGTAAAATGAAGCTATAACAAAGTATATATGAAACAGTTTCCCTAACGGAGTATAAAATAAATTTTTTTAAAAAGTTTTATTTATGAAAAACCATTCACAACAAATGGGTCTAACTCCGGAGGCACAAAAAGGAAATCAAGTTCTATTTTTCAAGAATAGAAACATGGTCACACAAGAGCTTAATCACCAAAACTTTCTTTTCAAAGTTCTCTTGCCTTTCCTCAAAAATATCATTTTCAAACTCAGTTTGAAAAATAGATGCAACCGGGTCAACATCCAGAACAATACTTAAAAATGGAAACATCTTTAGTCTTTATTGAAAACATTCACAAAGAATTCGTGTTTTTTTGTCTCAAAGATGTTATTTCCAAGCACATCACTATGTTCAACATAACTTATGAACACACCAACACAAAGTTTGAACATATTTCTCTTTTCATAAATTCGATAAGAACCACCTTTATACAACACCCCCATACTTTTGAATATTTCAAATTAGGATGATAATCCTCTCATTTCTCATATGGTATCTTATTGGTATTGGGAACTGACAGTCAAATTGAACATGCATAAGAGGCATGACGGAAATTTAAAATTTTGTCCCTATCCCAGGAACTCCTATTAGTTGCATATAAATTAAATAAAGCCTTAAATAAATAATTCTCTAACTAGGTTAGCATGCTAAAGGACTAGGCATACCATAATTCCAAATTATATCCTAGTATATTTATTTTATACTAAGCATGTTATAACTCTAAGTTATAACCTAAGCATAAAATAAACTAAGCATGTAAAAATAACCTAAGCATAATTATTAAGTCTAAAAACATTTAAAGAAAAAGACTTAATAATTAAAAGAGAAAGAAAAAGAACTTACCAGTTGAAGCGTGCTTTTGCAGGACCTTCTTGCACAAGCCTCCAATCGTAGGATAGCCTCTATCAGTATCCACACGAACCCCACCAACCAAAACCTCCCCAGGAGGAAGAACTAAGAAGCCTCGAGTAGTTGCTAGACCACTCTAGAAGCCTCACCCAAAAATATAAACTAGCGGTGCCCGAATAAATTCAGGCTCTACAAAAATAACTTGCTCAAGTACCCGAGAGATTAATTACATCGCTTAGGATTTATGCTTTGAGCTTGGTATGATTTGTAAGGAAAGAAAATAGCCTATATATAGGCTTGGGGGAGCAAAAATGCTCCCCCTTTCACCGATTTAGGATGGGAGTAATACTCCCATCCCATTAATTAATACACACACACACACACACACACACACACACACACATGCCCGCCCTTTTCATGGGCTGCCTTTGTGCAGCCCATGCATAAGGGCTGCCGCATTTTTCGGTGTATTTTACGCAACCGAACTTTGTACAAAATATTTCATACTTTTCGGTTTTAACTTGCAATGCAAAATCCCTTTTAAATCCTTTCAAATAAATATTTATTTTTGACTCTAATAAATTAGTTACCAGTCAAAATAAATAATTTTGGTCCAACCAAAATTGATCTAATTAATTATAATTTATTTATGACTCTAATTAAGTAGTTACCGGTCAAAATAAATTCCTTGGTCTATCCAAAATTGATCTAATCAATTTTAACCAATTAAATAATAATCCAATTATTATTCATGTTATATTTTTGTAATAGAATAAATCTATTAGTTCTTTACTTAGTCCGATGAAGGTCCAATGTGTGTGTGACCTTATAGGATCCCGAAGTATTGAGCTGTTAAGGCTCTTGTTCTAATGGAACCATTGGCTCGTTTCTCTAGACCGTGAATAGAACTCAATTACCTTAAACGACTGTAGTACGCCTCTAGCAAGGATCTACCATCCCCCATTACTCGGAACGTTATTTATGCTTATGACTTAATCCCGGTTAATGCAATAGTTATCCAATACGATAAATTCCTTCCATTCTTTAATATTAGTACCATCTGGTTTATTGGGTTCGGTTAAAGTGTTAACCCCCTAATAGCAAGGTTGCTCCAAGCTATCCCAGTTATTTACTTGTTACCGAAGTATATTGCCTTTTACCATTGTGTGTTTGACTAGAAACCATTTCTATCAAACACATACTCTGATCAGAGGTTTATGGCAATCATCACTTCTATAAGTGGCCAGGTACAACTCCTTAATATATCCGGAGCAATGGATTCTTTTCGACTACTCAGCCTACCAACGTGCTATCATCACTATACCTGTAATCACCCGTAGCACCCTAAATTAGTGAGTGCCTAGCAATGACCCAAAGTATAGTAATAGTACCAAACAAGGCAACTAGCATCTCAAGTATGAGGACATTTGCAAAGCTTATTGCATGAAGATAAACACTAACACATTGATATTTATACCAAGTGTTTATCTTGCTGCGATCTCCAATATATCTCCCAGATATATCCATGTGTCTAGCTTAAGCACCACCTTCAGTCTTTAGGAGATTAACTGCTTTGACCCTTTCCAAGAAAGTTAACCACATGCTAGTCTTTCCGTTTCATCAATATCCTTTCTTGATGACACTGTGACTAGGGATAGTTTAGACATAATCATAATTGCACATGAAGCAGGTTCCACCAAATATAGTCCAACTATAATTTCTCTGACTTCATGCTATGATATGTCAAGGACTTTTGTATACATACATCAATGAATATATTTTAACCAGCTATAATATATATGTATAAGAACACATTGATGTAAACGAAAGAACAAATGCCTTTATTGATTAAATAAATTATTCATACTATTACATAATTAAGATATATCACCCTAATTGCCTTAAGGGCAGACATCATATCCAACAAACTCCCACTTGCACTAAGGCCAATTAGCCATATGTTTTAATCCATACCCTTTAACATGCTAGTCATGTTTGACTTGAGTCAGTGGCTTTGTCAGACCATCCGCGAGGTTCTGATCAGTGGGTACATATTCTAATCTTATTATCTTATCATCAACAATCCCACTGATTATATGATACTTTCTGGATACATGTCTATTTTTTTGATGAGACTGTGGTTCCTTTGCCTAAGCTATGGCACCATTGTTATCGCAATATAAAGTAATTGGATCAATAGCCTCAAGCACCACACCGAGATCACTAATAAATCCCTTTAACCAGATAGCTTCTTTTGCTGCTTTACATGCAGCAATGTATTCAGATTCTGTGGTTGAACCAGCAGTAGTTTCTTGCTTGGAACTCTTCTAGCATACTGCACCTCTATTTAACACATACATAAAACCTGACTGAGACTTAAAGTCATCCTTGTCAGATTAAAAGCTTGCGTCAGTGTAACCTTTGATTGTGAGATCACCTTCTCCATAAATCAAGAACTCATTTTTAGTCCTTCTCAAGTACTTAAGGATTGCCTTGACAGCCATCCAGTGCTTTTCACCTAGATCTGACTGATATCTGTTCGTAAAGCTCAAAGCCTAAGAGACATCCGGCCTAGTACATATCATAGCATACATGATGGATCCTATCGTAGATGCATAGGATATATCCTTTATGCGCATTCTCTCTTGAGCTGTCTTTGGACACTCAGCCTTAGATAGAATAATCCCCTTTGTCATCGAGAGATAACCTTTCTTAGAATGTTCAAGGTTGAACCTATTCAACACCTTGTTTATATATGTACTTTGAGAAAGACCTAACAGCCTCTTGGATCTATCCCTGTAGATCTTTATACCTAGTATAAGTGCTGCTTCACCAAGGTCTTTCATGGAGAACTTTCTTGACAACCATACTTTAACGTTTTGAAGAAGAGAAATGTCATTTCCTATTAGTAGAATGTCATCAACATACAATACTAGAAAAACGACTGCACTCCCACTAACCTTCTTGTAAACACAAGGCTCATTTGCATTTGGTCAGAAATCTAGTTCCTGGATTGTCTGATCAAACCTTATATTCCAACTCTTGGATGCCTGCTTAAGTCCATAAATGGATCTTTGTAGCTTGCATACCTTCAAGCCATTCTGAGATGTAAAACCCTCAGGTTGTGTCATAAACATATCTCAGTCTAAATCCCCATTCAGCAATGCTATTTTTACATCCATCTGCCAGATCTCATAATCATAATGAGCAGCAATGGCGAGGAGTATCCTTATGGATTTGAGCATGGCTAGCGGTGAGAAGGTTTCATCATAGTCAATACCTTCCCGTTGACTATAACCTTTTACGACCAACCTTGCTTTATAGGTAATTACATTACCGTCCATGTCTATCTTCTTCTTGAAGACCCATTTGCACCCAATTGGTCTAACCTCTTGCGGTGCATCAACCAAATTCCAAACTTAGTTCTCGTATATGGAATCCATTTCTGATTTCATGGCCTTTTGCCATTTATCAGAATATGAGCTTTTCATTGCCTCATCATATGTCCTTAGTTCATCATCCTCCACAAGATATAGTTCCTTATCATTACTGATGATATACCCATATCTATCGGGACCCTTATGAACATGTCCTGATCTTCATAATGATTGTGTTTCGACAGGTTGTTCTTGGATCACACTCTCTTGTGTATCTAGAACGGGGTCAATCAGTTGATCGTTTATTTCTTCCTCTTGAACTTCTAGTTCAATATTGCTCCCACTGGCTTTTTCAAGTAAGTGTTCCTTTTCTAAAAAGTGAGCATTCCGAGACACAAATACCTTTTGTGGTTCGGATTGGTAAAACAGATATCCAATTATTTCCTTTGGATATCCAATGAACAGACATTTGTCAACCTTGGCATTTAGCTTATCTGACACTATCCTCTTTACCATAGTAGGACAACCCCATACTCTTAAGTGACTTAGAGATGGCTTTTTGTTACACCATTTTTCATAAGGTGTAATATCAACTGATTTAGAGGGCACTCTATTTAAGACATAAACCGCGCTCTCAAGTGCATATCCCCAAAAGGATTTACTAAGAACTGCATGACTCATCATAGACCTGACCATATCTAATAAAGTCCGATTCCTCCTTTCTAATACTCCATTGTGTTAGGGTGTATAAGAAGGGGTCCACTGGGGAACTATCCCATTTTCCTTTATATAATCCTGAAACTCCTGACTTAAGTATTCTCCACCTCGATCCTATCAAAGTGTTTTAATACTTTTCTCAAGGTGTTTCTCTTCTTCAGCTCTGAATAGTTTGAATTTTTCAAAACTTTCAGATTTATACTTCATCAAGTACAAATAACCGTATCGTGAGTAATCATCAATAAAGGTTATGAAGTAGGAGTATCCTTCTAGTGCTTGAACACTCATTGGAGCACACACATCAGTGTGTATAAGTTCTAATGTACTTGTGGCTCGTTCACCCTTTCCTTTAAAGGGTAACTTTGTCATTTTTCCTTTTAAACAAGGTTCACAATCACCATAAGACTCCAAGTCTATTGGGCCCAAGTCTCCACGCTTATGCAACTTGGTTAAGCGATCTTTGTTTATGTGGCCTAAATGGCAATGCCATAAGTAGAAGGAATTCTCATTATCTAATTTAACTTTCTTCACATTGTTTATATTGAAAACTTCTGTTTTAGTATCAAGAATATAAATACCACCTTTCAACATTCCATAACCATAAAGAATATTATTCAAATGAATCTGACAATTATTATTCAAAAATAAAATTTCAAATCCCTCTGTTGCTAAACACGCAACAAATACAATATTCTTAGTAACACTTGGAATGTAATAACAATTATTCAAAACTAAAACAAGTCCACTTGGCAAAATAAGACTAAAGCTCCGTACGGCTAATGCAACAACTCTGGCTCCATTTCCCACGCATAGGTCCATCTCCCCTTTTGCAAGTTTTCTACAGTTCCTTAGTCCCTACACAGAAGTACAGATATGAGAACCACAACCAGTATCTAATACCCAACTGGATTCTTGCGGAAAAGTAGCAAAGTTTTCAATTACAAATATACCTGAAGTAGATGCCTCTGTAGGCTTCTTCTTCAAATGCTCAGAAGCAGGAGCTTTGTAATCCCTCTTCCAATGTCACGGTTTCCCACATTGGAAGCAGACATATTTAGATGCCTTCTTTTCATTCTTCTTCTTACTGATTCTTTTCTTGGCACTCAGTGCCTGCTTCTTCTTCTTAGAAGCCTTGCCTTTTTAACCAATAATAGAGGTTTCTGATCTTTCTTGATCTGAGGTTCTACTGTTTTCAGCATGTTAATTAATTCAGGGATAGTTGAATTAATCCCGTTCATGTAATAGTTAGTCACGAAGCCTGAGTAACTATCTATCAAGGACATCAACACAAGGTCAATGCTCAAGTCATGATTCATCTCGAATCCCAATCGATTCAGCTTCTTAAGGTATCCCAAGAGTTTCAGTACATGCTGAGAGGCAGAGGTGCCAGCCTGCATCTTGGTCCCGAAAAGGAGCTTGGAGGTCTCATACCTCTCTGTCCTCTCCCTCTCCGAAAAGAGTTCTTCAAGATGGAGAACCATATCCTCCAAGGGCATATTCTCATGTTGTTTCTGAAGCTCAGGATTCATGGACCCCAACATAATACACATGGTAGTCTCATGATCTTTCCTGTGCTTCAACCAGGCATCATGTTCCACATGATCCTCAACATCAGGTTCTACAGGGAAAATTTCACTTCGGACATAGGCAATTCCCTCAGATCTGAGAACTATTCTCACTGCTCGGAACTAATCAAAAAAGTTCGAGCCATTCAATTTGGTGTCAAGTAACATACGGAGATTAAAATTGGAAGTCATTTTCAACCTAAGACATAAGAAAAGAAAAGTGTTTAGATATTAGTTTAAGTACATGTATTTAATATGAGGACTTTTAATTAAATACATTTTCCAACTATTTTCTTCAAAATTTACAATAGCCCATTCTATTGAATTCGTGAATTTTAGCCCAGCTAAATTTCCTAGTAGGTAGCATCTATAACTAGTCTATTACAACCCCCAATTTTATGAGTCAAGTCATAATAGTCAGTCATAGTTGGAATCCCATTCCATTTGCATTGCATGCAATTGCTAATTCATTCAAGTTCCCTAATCCTAAGGGACGTGTGCTCTTATATTAGCATCTCCTTGAATATGTCTCAGATCTAGGCCTAGCCCCCAATTTTATGGTGGACTACCCCAGCTCTGTTAAGGCAGACCCTATCTCAAACTTTACAACCAATCAATGTGGACTAGAAGGAACGCTTTGCGTAGCACTTTGATAGCCCAAAAAGACCGTATTATAAATTTCAGTAAGGAAGACTATAACTTGCCTTAATATATTTACTTTGGGATTTTATTGATGTTAAATGTCTCACCCAATCTAGGATTTTATCAGATGGACAAAATTATAATGACTTGTATTAATTCAAGGAATTTTAGAATTAATTTATAAGGTCTAACCTTAGGTGGGTTCAGCTCTTTATTATAATTATTCCATCAACCTAGATTATATGCAAAATAATTAACACTTTTATTTGTTATATTTATATTGCATTTCCTTTAAGCTTTTATTCAATAATTTTAATTTTTTTTACTTTGTTATAGAAACATATATAAGCACCATCTTATATACTAGAAATAAATTAGTTCATATTAATCCCTCGATTGGTCAATTCAAATTGCACCGATATAGGTTCCCAGGTAGGAGAGGTGTCCTATGAGGAGTAAACACCAAGTCCAATCGTTAGCCAGAACAAATACGGGCACAAACTTGAAGACCAATGGATTCTCTTGAACTAATAAATTTCGTTCTTCCAATTCATGTAAATTGGGAGCATCTATAACCCATGTAATTTAAATAAATTATTGACACTTGTATAATTTGAGTAAGTTGAGCACGCTTATTCAAAATTATTCATAACCAATTTCTAACCTTGAAATGAAAGGCAGAAGTTTACATATATTGTTCCAAACAATTAAATAAACAAATCATTTCATTTAGAAAATAATATTTAGTTTGCTTCTAACTTAATTATGCACTAAATAGGCAGGCTCTGATACCACTGTTGGGAACTGACAGTCAAATTGAACATGCATAAGAGGCATGACGGAAATTCAAAATTTTGTCCCTGTCCCAGGAACTCCTATTAGTTGCATATAATTAAATAAAGCCTTAACTAAATAATTCTCTACGTAGGTTAGCATGCTAAAGGACTAGGCATACCATAATTCCAAATTATATCCTAGCATATTTATTTTATACTAAGCATGTTATAACTCTAAGTTATAACCTAAGCATAAAATAAACTAAGCATGTAAAAATAACCTAAGCATAATTACTAAGTCTAAAAACACTTAAAGAAAAAGACTTAATAATTAAAAGAGAAAGAAAAAGAACTTACCAGTTGAAGCGTGCTTTTGCAGGACCTTCTTGCACAAGCCTCCAATCGTAGGATAGCCTCTATCAGTATCCACACGAACCCCACCAACCAAAACCTCCCCAGGAGGAAGAACTAAGAAGCCTCGAGTAGTTGCTAGACCACTCTAGAAGCCTCACCCAAAAATATAAACTAGCGGTGCCCGAATAAATTCAGGCTCCACAAAAATAACTTGCTCAAGTACCCGAGAGATTAATTATCTCGCTTAGGATTTATGCTTTGAGCTTGGTACGATTTGAAAGGAAAGGAAGTAGCCTATATATAGGCTTGGGGGAGCAAAAGTGCTCCCCCTTTCACCGATGTAGGATGGGAGTAATACTCCCATCCCATTAATTAATACACACACACACATACACACACACACACACACACACACACATATGGCCGCCCTTTTCATGGGCTGCCTTTGTGCAGCCCATGAATAAGGGCTGCCGCATTTTTTGGTGTATTTTACGTAACCGAACTTTGTACAAAATATTTCATACTTTTCGGTTTTAACTTGCCAATGCAAAATCCCTTTTAAATCCTTTCAAATAAATATTTATTTTTGACTCTAATAAATTAGTTACTAGTCAAAATAAATAATTTTGGTCCAACCAAAATTGATCTAATCAATTATAATTTATTTATGACTCTAATTAAGTAGTTACCGGTCAAAATAAATTCCTTGGTCTATCCAAAATTGGTCTAATCAATTTAAACCAATTAAATAATAATCTAATTATTATTCGTGTTATATTTTTGTAATAGAATAAATCTATTAGTTCTTTACTTAGTCCGATGAAGGTCCAATGTGTGTGACCTTATAGGATCCCGAAGTATTGAGCTGTTAAGACTTAACCAACCCTGGTTTTAATGGAACCATTGGCTCAATGCTCTAGACCGTGAATAGAACTCAATTACCTTAAACGACTATAGTACGCCTCTAGCAAGGATCTACCATCCCCCATTACTCGGAACGTTATTTATGCTTATGACTTAATCCCGGTTAATGCAATAGTTATCCAATGCGATAAATTCCTTCCATTCTTTAATATTAGTACCATCTAGTTTATTGGGTTCGGTTAAAGTGTTAACCCCCTAATAGCAAGGTTGCTCCAAGCTATCCCAGTTATTTACTTGTTACCGAAGTATATTGCCTTTTACCATAGTGTGTTTGACTAGAAACCATTTCTATCAAACACATACTCTGATTAGAGGTTTATGGCAATCATCACTTCAATAAGTGGCCAGGTACAACTCCTTAATATATCCAGAGCGATGGATTCTTTTCGACTACTCAGCCTACCAACGTGCTATCATCACTATACCCATAATCACCCGTAGCACCCTAAATTAATGAGTGCATAGTAATGACCCAAAGTATAGCAATAGTACCACATAAGGCAACTAGCATCTCAAGTATGAGGACATCCGCAAAGCTTATTGCATGAAGATAAACACTAACACATTGATATTTATACCAAGTGTTTATCTTGCTGCGGTCTCCAATATATCTCCCAGATATATCCATGTGTCAAGCTTAAGGCACCACCTTCAGTCTTTAGGAGATTAACTGCTTGGACCCTTCCCAAGAAAGTTGACCACATGTTAGTCTTTCCGTTTCATCAATATCCTTTCTTGATGACAATGTGACTAGGGATAGTTTAGACATAACCATAATTGCACATGTAGCAGGTTCCACCAAATATAGTCCAACTATAATTTCTCTGACTTCATGGTATGATATGTCAAGGACTTTTGTATATATACATCAATGAATATATTTTAACCAGCTATAATATATATGTATAAAAACACATTGATATAAACAAAAGAACAAATGCCTTTATTGATTAAATAAATTATTCATACTATTACATAATTAAGATATATCGCCCTAATTGCCTTAAGGGCATACATCATATCCAATAATTGGTTTCTCATGTGAAATTCTATTTGTATAAAACCTTAAATAGTTCTACCAACAAATATCTCAAGTATATATCTAACATATTAAATGTGAAACTCATATACGTACTTAATAACGCATAACATGTTTTCATATGTCTCTAATTCACTAAGAACTTAGAGTCATCAAATTCCAAGCTTAACACACCAAAATATGTCCTTTAAAACACATTATAGTCACTAAACTTTGCTAACAAAAATCTGCACAGTTCCAGATTTCATGAGCCCGCTTTGACTCAAAATTTGAACATGTAAAAGCAGTTATTTGACAAAACTTTCTTCCACTCATTAAAACATATATGTCTTAAGTTTCCAATTCCACTGAAAACACATAAATTTGATTTGTACATCTCAAATTATGTCATAAACAAT
Source organism: Euphorbia pulcherrima (assembly GCA_947683365.1). Taxonomy (NCBI): domain Eukaryota; kingdom Viridiplantae; phylum Streptophyta; class Magnoliopsida; order Malpighiales; family Euphorbiaceae; genus Euphorbia; species Euphorbia pulcherrima. Next base: position 41,865,467 of record CANTUS010000009.1, read on the forward strand.
CAGCTATGCTCAAAGCTGAAATTCCAGAAAATCGAGATCATTATCCCAACTTCAACAAAATTTTCAAACTACTACACGAAAGAATTTGAAAAACATCCCCCATAAACATATCTTCATCTATGTCTCATGAAACCATAGAAACAAGAATCACTCAAAGAGGAGTTGTATAACTCAAGAAAACTCATAAACAACCAAGAATATTCAAAGCTGAAATTTTCAGCAAAACATAAAACAAGAGTTTGATCACAAATAGGCTATCAATAAACTTCAATAAACTTGAAATCAATAGTCTCAAAACCACTTAATTCAAAACATATTGATTTACATAAAATATATCAAAGCCTCATTTATTTCTCAACAAATAAATATTTTAATTCAACACAATTTTCACCCTTTTCAAAACTTTGAAAGTTCGAACTTATGAAATAAAACTAATCAAATTCATAAACCCTAATTATCACAACGCAAATCTCACGATTTAACCAAATTGGTAAAGAATAGCAAACATATAAATTAATAATCTCAAAAATTATTCTATGATTTATATAGCTCATTCCGATAATACACTATCTTTGGTTATTAAAACCTTGTCGGACTCAAAAGTTACATTCACTCAATTTTTGCCTAAAAGGCTCACTAAAACTGATTCGATTTAAACATTGGGAACAAGTAACTCCTCATTATGTGCTAAAGATGTGAGCTTGAGAAGAACCTTTATACTCCACTTCCAACTTAGGTGTATATGATTAGGGAACATTTTTTTTATTCTCACAAACATGCCTCATTACTCCATAGTCAATAACCCTTTCATTCACATCAATCACCAGGTTACTTGTGAAATGACTACAAAAATAATATCATCTATTTAACTATAAGTTGAACAGGACTATCAAATTTCACAACTCTTTTCCTCCAATTAGGAGCATGGTGGTCACATGTATAAAATTTCCCCTTTTATATTATTAAAGGTTTTATTACTTTTAAGCATATAACCATAGAGAGATTCGTACCTTTTTCCTTAGTGAGGATTGGTCTCCACGATGTTTTCTTTTGAGACTATCTCCTTCCCTTTGGTCATTTTGATCTCCTTCCAATCAACATCTTCTAGGCCAATGACAAACTTTTGCTTACGAACATCCTCATTCTTGTATTTAGAAATCAAGATTCCTAAATCTCTTTAGATTCAACTTTCAAAATCATCACCAATTTCAATTTTGTAATATCACGAAATGACATATCATATTGGAGTAGTTAGTGGAGGGACAACTACTCTTATAGTCTCGAAGAATTCAATTCCTTAGGCGAAGCATAATTTTCCATTATGAAAGTATCCTTTAATATTGTTTGGAAAATTTGCTCTTTAAACTTAGTTCCGGAGTTGCTTCTGGTTAGAGGCAACACTTTTTTGAAAGAGTGTTGTAGAAGCTTAAAAACTGATCAGCGACGACACTTCCGAAGGAAAAATGATTCGGAGGCAAAATGATCCGAATCTGATCCGGATGCAAACTGATCTAGACACAAACTTGGTGGAAACGCAACGCTTTTATAATAACTATTACAGTAGCTCAGAAACTGGATCATAGGCAATGCCTTATTATTCAAAATCTATTGCAGTAGATTCGGAGGCACCTGGTAGATTCGGAGGCATGACTTAGGAAACGGTTTACTCAGAAAAGGTAACACTTTCTGCTGAAATTGATAATGATCTTCAAAAGTTCCAAATAACGATTTTAATTACTTAGAACATCACTGAAACAACAAGAACAAATTTATGTGTTAGCATGAGTTGAGTTGAGTAGGAGACTCTATCCTTAAAGGACACTTGGTAGTTCCTCCAAAGATTAAACAACTCCTTCAAGCTCGATTTGAGCTTGGGTATAGGAATCAGAAATGCTTTACATATCTAGAAAAGAGGGGAAAGAAGAGAGTATGAAAAATTGTTATCTCTATCTCTTTCAAAGGAAAACCCGCTCACCTTTTTATAGTATATGAAAAGAGTTGTTACAAAACAATAAATAAAAAGCCTTTAAAACCATAACCGACGGCAATTATAAACACTTAATTAAAATATAGCCGTTGGAGAATTAAACACAATTAAAACTGATTTTATGAAGGAAATATAACCAATAACGATCTTCATAAATATTTTGACCAAAGATATTTTTCTCAACAAAAATATCACAAAATATTCTTTTGAAAGTAACATAAAATTCTCATTTTTCCAATAAGGCTCACCTTTTCTTCTCCATTTTCTATTCTAATTTCATTTTAATGAATCTAACTATGTTTTCTTACTTTTTGCATTTTATTTCTTTAATTGTGCTTAATTAATTTCCCAGCAAGCTTGCTAGGCTCTGCCGACGGCCTATTAGTGGTGTGGAATCTTCCTTATGCTAACATTTATCTTTAATTAGATTGATTATTATTGTGCTTAATGACTCATAGGTTCGCCCAACCTATGTTGGAATCGGTAATGGGTGTTTTCTTAATCTGAGAAGATAATCCATTATCAAAGACCTCTTCATAATCACGAAATTTATATGACCCGGGTGGGCGCTGAATTCACGCTAAGGGTTCTTAAACTTGTTTAAGATTCTTACTTGAGATTAATGGTTAAGGCCTAACTTGTAAGAGATGGATCCATAGTGAAAGTCTTAAAGTGCTAAGTAGCAGGATGGGTATGCCACACTTGGTTACAAGGAATGCAGGTAAGAGACCTTAGATCTAGGTTCCTAATTATGTTGTAATAAGGAAGGGGAAGCACCATTGACAGCGCCTATAGAGTCTGGTTAAGCTTGTATTTTCATATTATTCATTTTTATCATTGCATCAATCTTGTTATTTTCGCTGCTGCAACCTTGCTACTGTTTTATTTTACTTTATAGCATTCTTGTTTAAATTAGATTTTAACTCATCAATCTTATAAATTGAGATCATTTAACTACTAAACTGCAAATAAAACTTAAATTTTCTCCTCATGGGAATGACACTTAGTCTTGCCCAGTACTACTAATACGACCTAGTGCACTTGCTGGTCCATCGGGCACGCAACAAGTTTTTGGTGCCGTCGTTGGGGAGCAATGTGTTAAGTTTTTAAGTTTTTATGTATAAATTGGTATGTTTAAACCATTTGTTCAGCTTGTGTAGTTGTTTTTCAAGGCTTGCAACCTGATGATAAAGCAAAATCTTATCCAGTAAGCTTCCGAGCAAGCAATAAAACGAGTTGAGCAACCTTTGAGTGTAATGCCAGATTGTAGAGATCTTCTACCCATGCAAAAACTCAAGGAGTCTTCCAGATCTTCTTTATTGGGACATGTTCCATGTATAATGATACCAAATGAAGAAGAGAATTTCATTAGAATCAAGCCCTTCATGATCAAATTGGTGCAATTAAATGTCAAATTCAAAGGATTACCTAATAAGGATCCAAATGACCATCTTTATGATTTTCTTTTTATACACAATCTTTTTCAAACTAGTAATGATATTTCTAATGACATTCTTAGATTAAAGTTATTTTCTTTCTCATTGTAGGATAAGGTGAAATCATGGTTCAATTCTTTACAATCGGGTTCAATCACAACTTGGGTGGAGATGGTTGCAACATTCTTGATGAAATATTTCCACCTTCCAATGTTGCTAGCATGAGAAGTGAAATCTCTAAGCTCATTCAAATTGATAATGAATCACTCCAGCAGGCTTGGGAGAGATTCAATGAGCTATTAAGTAGGGTTCCAAACCACAGCTTACCTATGCGGATGCAAATGCAAATATTTTACAATGGTTTGACCGATGAGAGCAAAATACTCCTTGAAACCCTTTCAAATGGTGACTTAGAAGAAAGGGAGCCGGAAGTAATCTTTGCCCTTATAGAGAAAGTGGCAAACACTACTCACAAATGGCATGCGAAGATAAAAAGTTCAAATTTTTTAGGAGATGATGTTTTTCCAAAACTTTCAAAGCAAATTGAGGAGTTATCCAAGCAAGTTTGGCAAATCGGGGCGCCTATTTACCATACTAAGCAATCTCTGCAACCTTTATAGCAACCTCAGTCTCTAATTCAACAATCTTCGGTGACATTCCAGCAACCTCAATTTGCATCACATCAACCTCTAAATGCTATTCAAGGACATCAACAACCTCACTTCTCACCTTGTGAGCGGACAACCTTTTTTCCATTTTGAAAGAAGGGAAAAATAAAGCGCAGCAAAGAGAGCTGAAGGTGAGTCCTCATTTTAGGCATGAGAAAATATTTATCAAACAATGTTAAAGTTGAATTTTAGTCCAATTTAAGTGTCAAAAGATACGAGATTAAAATCTCATACTTTAAGATAGAGTCGCCACTCGGTTAAGCTCCATACGGAATTTGGGTATGACATTCCCACTGGGTGGTTAGACCGTACCTTAAAATAGAGATTCCAAGATCAGATGATGTTGCCTATTCTTCATTTAATAAATCAAATCATTTATGTTTTAATAAAAGTATCTTTAGTTCTTATGCAATTTAAATCCTCCTAATTAGAATTTTCGGTTAACAATATCCATACATCACACAATGCATCATGCATAAAGCGATAAATAAAGTAGATAAACACCATTATTACAGTCATCCAACAAATAATAAAGTGCACAAAAATAAAATTATTACAAGGCTTTACAAATTCCTATACATTTTTCTAATGCGGAAAAATAAACACCGAGAGGCCGAAAAAGCCCCAACCGAACTTAGCATCACAAAACCGGCTCCAAACAAGATATACCACCCAAAAACATGAATAAACAAGGTACAAATAATTTCTAATGAAAGATTAAATTTTAATTTAATAAAAAGGGATTTATTATGAATTTTTAGGTGACAAAACTCCATTTTTAGGCAAAGTTAGGTTATTTGATCAATTAATTTACCATATTAAAAAAGAATTAGAATTAACTTCAGATTATTAATTTTTATTTAGAAAACTTTTGGGTGGTCAAACAGGCTAAAAATGTAAAAAAAGCGACAAAACAAGGCTAAAAATGTAAGAAGACAGGAAACATGGACCTTTTGTGAAATTTTACCTGGCGCCACTACAGGAGGGTGGTGCCGCTGCTACTACTATAGTGACACGGCTACAAGTTTAGCGCCACCGCTATAGCTGCGGTTGCGGCGATACCCGCTTGTAGAGGCCCTGAGGAAAATTTCAAACAAAGGGAAAATGGCAGTTTTGCATCCAAAAAATCAAAACTATTAAGATTTTAAGTCGATTTCAATAATATTTCAGTAGATCTAGACTTAAAACATCAAAATAATATTGATTTTAAGGATTGGGGGGAAGAAAAACCCAAAAATCAGAATAAACAATCGAGGCCTCTACAAACATGGCGCCACCTCTATTAATTGCAGCGGCGCCGCTATAGATGTAGCGGCAATGACATCGATTGTAGAGGTGATGGCGATGTCTGTAGATCTTAGACAATTTTCCGAATTTTGTGAAAATACCAAGGTACAATGAGCAAAACGCTCCAAAAGCACCATAAAACAGCAGCAAAAAACAAAGCAAGGAAATAATCAATAGAACTTAGAAGTGTTACCTGTAGGCCGTGAATCCACTCTTTATGACTCGAATCAACCCAAGGCAAGCTCCCTTTTTGATGATTTGTGACAAAACAGTGACAAAATTGGTGACAGAATTAGTGATGAGTTTAGGTAGAATTTGAAAGAAATAGTCTCTAAGCCTATTTAATCCATTTCACCTCTGATTTCTAGTTGATTTTATGATTAATCTAAGCTATTAAGCCTAAGAATAACAAAGAATCAAGATTAGAACATATTCTAAGCCTTTCTTGAGCTTTCTCTCTCCAGTTCTTACCTTTCTCACTCTTGTTCTTAACTTTCTCTCAGATTCAATTTTTTCTCTGAAAATTAAGCTAAACTCCCTTATTCTCTGTCTCAACTTGATTTAAATCATCCCAATACTAAAAAATACGATGACTGAGAATCAAAACTTGGGGAAAATATCCAAACCAATGGGAAAAGAGAGAGAAAAGAAGACTAACACAAGCTAGGGAGGCCAGCGCCAGCGTGCCGCTATAGGCGCCAGCGGCGCCAGTCGCCACTTGGGCAATGACACCACTGCCACTGGATTTGTATCATTGTAGTTGGTGGTGGCGGCTCCGGCCAGGCGGGGGTGAGGACGAAAAATAGAAAGAATTTGGATTTTAGGGAGATTTAATATTTTTGGTATTTTTTAACATTTATTTAAGCGTGATTAGGTCCAAAATCATAAAAAAGGAATGTCCCTATGAGTGTTTCAAACCAAAAAAATAGGATGATCGGTCCGTAAAAGGTTAGAGCAAATTCATCATCATTCCGTGGAGGTGATTGAAAAGCTTGTACTCATAGGCTGCCCCTCGGGAGATTACCATTTGATGGGTCAAATGTGATCTCGTGAAGAGCCAGGGACAAAAGGTCATACATGAGGGATACCCACGAGGGAAATCTGCTGGTTGCCTTTCGTCACCATAAAATAACTGAGGATTGAATGCCTAATCGAATGGAATTGTGCTGCTCCATTACAGAAACTTTGATATAGACTACTGGTTGCCTTATGTCACCATAACATAACTGAGGATTGAATGCCCAGTCAAATGGCATTGCGCCGCTCCATTACAGAAAGTTTGATATAGAATGCTAGTTGCCTTATGTCACCATAACATAACTGAGGATCAAACGCCCAGTCGAATGGCATTGCACTGCTCTGTTATATGGACTTTGAGTTTTACATTCTCAAATTAGTTGTTTACTGAGGTTGCCATCAAAAGACCTATAGAGCCATGTTTAAGATTTCTTGAGTCGGTTGTATACTGGGGTTTCCATCAACAAACCTTTCAAGAATAAAATTTGAAAAGTTAGTAATTGCTGTAAATTGAAATTTTATTGCTTAATTGATTTTGTTAAGATAAAAATTTTTTCCCCCTTTAATTTACAATAAAAATGGAAGATTGATAAAAATATAAGTTAGAAATATCTGGGAGTCTGGGAAAATTGTTGTTCGGTTGGATTTGCCAAGAGCATATGGAGAGACCCTTAGACTTTAAGGATTGCTAAGAGCGTCTGAAGAGACCCTTGGACTTTGAGGATTGTCAAGAGCGTCTAAAGAGACCCTTAGACTTTGAGGATTGTGCCTGTTAAGAAATTTTTGAGATATTAGTAACTTGTTGTGAATTACATTTTAATTGTTTATTGATTTTGTTAAAACAAAAAATATTTTTGCCCCTTCAATTAAGCAATGAAAATGGAAGTATGAAATGTAAATTGAGTTGAGATTTCTGGGAGTCCGAAGAAGTTATTGAGGTGTCAGTTAGGTCTAGTTGGTATGCCCATTGGATGTTTTATCCTTGAATGTGGCTTAAAATATGTGTTGGGATGCCCTTGATGATTGTATTGAGGTGCCCCTGAACAGTCAAGTTAAGGTGTCCTTGGGAAAAACTTCTGAGTTTTAAATTTTGAATTCACAGATCAGTTGTCCATCGGGATTGCCGTAAGGTGTACCTATCGAGGAATTTTTGAGATATTAGTAAGTGACATAAGTTGCATTTTTATTGCTTAAGGATTTTGTTGTAACAAAAATATTTTTGCCCCTCCAATTAAGGAATGAAAACGGAAGCATGAAATATAAATTGAGTTAGGATTTCAGGGAGTCCAGAGAAGCTGTTGTGGTCGAGCATATAGCCAGAAGGCATTTTCCTATTAGAGATTAGATGGCGTCATAGGACTCCATTGCTGGGGTAATAACCTTTGATTAGTTTCCTGCAGAAACTCATATAGAGGAATAGACAAGATATTTATCAATATTATACATAAACGTATGAGTTATCGGGCTGATCTTCTTCTACATCTGGGTGACTTGATGGCTTGCTCGGAGATAGATTATGTAGAGTCATATTGCCGCACAGATTAGGTAGGTATGCCTTTGGTGGAGGATTAGAGATATTGTGATGCGCACGTGATGCATGCGCGTCTATGTATTAAAGTTGAGGATAGTCACTTTCTACACACCCTATCACTCGTTGTCTAAAGAAATGATTCAGCTGTGTACCGATTACTGGATTGAACATATTAGAGACAAGTGGGCGCATAAATAGAAGTTCAAGATTCTGGATAACGAACGGTCGAATGCTATCACTACCGATGAATTCTACCAAGGATGGCTTTGGAAGATTTCGACCTTGTGGACTCGAGATGCTCGGTTGCGGTCAAGATCAAAGTAGACACATGCAAAAGACAAATTTAAGCTCTTCAAGTCCACTAGGTTGCAGAGGATATCCAAGTATTATGATTCTGAGGATAATGATGCGGGTACCTCGATGCGGTCGATGGTAGTCATTTACCTTTATTTTTAATTGTCTTAATTTTTGCATAGACCCAATCATTGTGATGAGCCTATCAAACCTATTTATATTTTGTCTTTATTTTTGCCTAGACCGTCCTTTCAGGTTTTCAATCCAGCAGACCATTCCTGGCTTTTGCATAGACCTTGCATTTTTTTCAGTCTATCAGGATTTGTGCCTTTTATCATTGTCTTTATTTCTTTTGAGGAATTGGGTTGACTACACGGAACCCTATGTTCGACTTACTTGCAACATTTCGCCTTTAGGGCCCAATAAATTCATTCAAGCACAAACATAAGAGTTCGGTAAAAGTGACATTTCCATTAAATGAAGTAAGTTTGAGTACATAATGATGATAACCAATTCTATTGACCCAAACACTAGTGTTAACTAACCTATACAGGTTTTCTAGCCAGCCACTCTCTTAGCTCACTTTTACCCTAATGTTTGCCTAGACTGCCCTTTTCGGGTCTTTAGTCTAGCAGGCTATCTTTATACCCTAACTTTTTCCTGACTGGTTCGGAGAATACTAATCAGCGGGCAACACCCTAATTTTTGCCCGAGTGGTAGAAGACAACTCGATGGGTGATTGATTTTATTTTATTTTTTCATGTGCCGCTTTTCATGATTTGGTTCTTTTGACTAGGTATGATAATGCTTCAATCGATCCTGATTGATTGGGTTTATAAACTCATTACCTTCTATAATCATAATCTTCATGCCCTTTGTATCGAGTACCTTTTTGATCACGTAAGGTCCTACCCAATTTAGTCTGAACTTCCCCCTTGGGTCGGCATTAGTAGGCTTCACTTGCTTCAAAATCAGATCATCGGCCTTTGACGAATACTTCTAATGCTTGACTTGATTAATGTATGCTCACACCATGCACTGTTGATATATTTGAAGGTAGTCTAGGGCTTCCAAATGCTGTTCATCTATCATATTGAGGTTCTTAAATCTTGCTCTCATCCATTAGACCCTTCTAATTCATATCCTAAAGTGACTCTGAATGATTTCATCATGGCTTCCAACGAGAGTAGCGTTTGATTTGGCGGAGTTCTTCTACTTATTCATTATCCCAAGGAGAAAATTTTAACTTATTTGCCCAGTCTCTATACCCAACAATGGTCTTTGAGAGGATCTTCTTCATTGATTTGCTTGTGATTTCAATTATGTCATTAGTTTGCAGACTGTGATGTGAAGATCTTGATGGTCGATCCCATACTTTTCAATTAAGTTGAATGTTGCCCCTTGTACATGAACCCTATTATCTGAAATGATGTGATAAGGTAATTCATACCGGGCGAAGATGTGTCTCTCTGTGAAGTTGGCCATTTTCTTGGCGGTAACATTGGTGTAAGGTTCGGCTCCCCCCCATTTTGAGAGGAAGTCCACCATTATGATGATGAAACAGTGTCCATTGGTTAATGAAGGTTGGATTTTGCCAATCATATTTATCCCCGCTCTAAGAATGGACAAGGAGTAGGTAAATTTTGTAGCTCAGAAGGTGGAAGATGGATATCATCAAGGATCAATATTGTATTAGGGGTGGGAAAATGGATAATGGGTGGGCTAAAAAAGGTAAGCCTTGATTTTTTGAAGGCAATCTGGCAGTCCCATCTCACAAAATAGGCTAACATTTCTTTAGTAGCTTGAGAATGGATTTGTAAACATTTCTGAGGCGAGCGATGAACCGACTAACATGTTAAATCAATAAGAGAAAAGACCAAACTTCTTTCTCTGTTTAGGTTTTGGAATACGATGTTTAGCAATCTGACGATCCAACCCTGGGTGTGTCTAAGTACAACCAAGTGGAAGCATTATCATGATCTTGAAGCACTTTAATTATCTCTCTTCTTTTTTCAGAGGTTAGGTCATTAGAAATGGCTACCATTTTAGGTTATCATCTATACTCAAATTTATTCCAGTTAAAGAAATGTCATGAATACTGAACACATTATGCTTATGATTAAATGAATGCATGGACCCATCGAGCGAGACATCAAGTAAATAAGCAAAATCAGAGTCTTTAATTAAAAGTAAATGTCTTAAAGATAGAGATTGTTCACTTCTAAACACTAGAAAAACAAAATTATATCTATCCTCCACATACGGAGGATCTTGATTAGTGGTGCATATAGATAGTTGGCATCCTTGGTAGCTTCCATCGGTGTGTCATCTAGGTCGAGACCTAGAATTTTCCCTTGTTCGACATTTGGCTTATCTCCTTCATTCACTAGAGACCTCGCGAGTTCTATGACCTTCAGTAGCACTTGAATTTCTAGCCGGCTGCTCCATCTTTCCTTCTCTTACTAAGCTCCAAACAGCTCTGCCCAAAGGCTTGCACTGATCCAATTTATGCCCTGCTTGAACATGATAGCGGCAAAAATTTCCTTTTTCCTCAGGAGTAGGAGAATAATACTCATGAAGAGAATCAAGCTGACCGGTCTCCCTTAACTTGGCAAATATAATGCTCAATAGTGATTTCCATAGGGACACAAAAGCATGTTGTGAAGGGGTACTTAAACATCTAACACATTCTCTTGAGCGATGACTTGGACTACGAGTGTCTTCTCTTCGGCCGGAACAGGAGCAATTTTGAAATACTAAAGTTGTAGTTCTTTTGAAACCACGGCTTGTTGCCACCTAGCTAGTTAGCCTTTTCATTCTCTTCTCTTGGTTTGATCTTTTAGGCCTTCTCAAACACCTCGGTAGAGGAGTTATAAGAACCAGTTCCCATTTCTTTATGAAAGATCAGGAGAGATCCATCAAGAAGCTTCAAGATCATCTCTTTCAGACTCAATTTCTGTTTAAGGAGCACTTGGACCGATTGAAGTAGGACTTAAAGGTCTTGCCTTGTCTTTGCTTCATGGCTTCAAGATGTTGAATAGTGGTTTCCATGGTCGAGTTTGTTGGATATAATGTATGCCCTTAAGGCAATTAGGATGATATATCTTAATTATGTAATAGTATGAATATTTTGTTTAATCAATGTTTAATCTTTAATTTATATCAATGTGCTTGTATATATATTATAGCTGGTTAAAATATATTCATTGATGTATGTATGTAAAAGTCCTTAACGTATCATAGCGTGAAGTCAGAGAAATTATAGTTGGACTATATTTGGTAGAACCTGCTTCATGTGCAATTATAATTATGTCTAAACTATCCCTAGTCACAGTGTCATAAAAAAAGGATATTGATGAAACGGAAAGACTAGCATGTGGTCAACTTTCTTGGAAAGGGTCCAAGTAGTTAATCTCCTAAAGACTGAAGGTGGTGCCTTAAGCTTGACACATGGATATATCTGGGAGATATATTGGAGACCGCAACAAGATAAACACTTGGTATAAATATCAATGTGTTAGTGTTTATCTTCATGCAATAAGCTTTGTGAATGTCCTCATACTTGAGATGCTAGTTGCCTTGTGCGATATTATTGCTATACTTTGGGTCATTGCTATGCACTCATTAATTTAGGGTGCTACGGGTGATTACGGGTATAGTGATGATAGCACGTTGGTAGGCTGAGTAGTCGGAAAGAATCCATCTCTCCGGATATATTAATAATTTATACTTGGACACTTATTGAAGTGATGATAGCCAAAACTTCTGATCAGAGTATGTGTTTGATAGAATTGGTTTCCAGTCAAACACACTATGGTAAAAGGCAATATACTTCAGTAATAAGTTAATAACTGGGACAGCTTGGAGCAACCTTGCTATTAGTGGGTTAACAGTTTAACCAAACCCTATAAACCAGGTGGTACTAATATTAAAGAATAGAAGGAGTTCATCGTATTAGGCAACTATTGCATTAACCGGGATTAAGTCATAAGCATAAATGACGTTCCGAGTAATGGGGGATGGTAGAATCTTGCTAGAGGTGTACTACAATCGTTTGAGGCAATCAAGTTCTATTCACGGTCTAGAACCTCGAGCCAATGGTTCTATTAGAACAAGGGTTGGTTAAGCCTTAACAAATCAATACTTCAGGATCCTATAAGGTCACATACATTGGACCTTCATCGGACTAAGTAAAGAACTAATAGATTTATTCTATTATGAAAATATAATATAAATAATAATTGGATTATTATTTAATTGGTTAAAAGTGATTAAATCATTTTGGATATACCAAGGAATTTATTTTGACCGGTAACTAATTTATTAGGGTCAAAAAATAAATATTTATTTAAAAGGGATTAAAAGAGAATTTTTCTAAATAGGTTAGACCCAATAGAAAATTGTTGGACAATTTTGAACTGTAAATGGGCTGCGCGATTTGCTACTCGTTCAGTTCACGAAATCCCACGCTGTGGCCTTCCAAGTGCTGCAATATGGCACTCGTAAAGGGCCCATGGGGCTGGGCTTGCTAGCACTACTTTTGGCAGCTCTGGGTAGTGCTGGGCAAAGCCCAACGCGAGATATCTCACAAGTTGGGCTTGCTAGAAATCTCGCAAGCCCAGCTTGTGAGAGGCATAGAGTGCGCAGAACCCGCGACGCTCCAAGCCCCGAGGTTAGACCCGCGAGTAGGATATGCTTAAAGGGGGAGCTATTTTGCTCCCCCAAGCCTATAAATAGGCTTCACTACTCCCCCTTTCAAATTGCACCAAGCTCAAAAGCTAAATCCTAAGTTGAGATTCATAAAGATTAATCTCTCGGGTAATTGAGCAAGTTCTTTTTGAGGAGCCTAAATTCATTCGGGCACCTCTAGTCTATATTTTTGGGTGGGGCTTCTAGAGTGGTCTAGCAACCACTCGAGGCTACTTAGTTCTTCCTCTCAGGAGGTTTTGGTTGGTGGGGTTCGTGTGGATACGCATAGAGGCTATCCTATGCTTGGAGGCTTGTGCAAGGAGGTTCTGCTAAAGCATGCTTCAACTGGTAAGTTTTCTTTCTTTCTCTTTTAATTATTAGGTTTTTTTCTTTAAGCATTTTTAGACTTAATAATTATGCTTAGGTTGTTTTGCATGCTTAGTTTATTTTATGCTGAGGTTATAGCTTAGAGTTGTAACATGCTTGGGTTATAGCTTAGAGTTTTAACATACTTAGGTTATACCTTAGAGTTATAACCTGCTTAGTATAAAATATATGTGCTAGAACATAATTTAGAATTATGGTATGCCTAGCCCTTTGCATGCTAACCTAGGAAGAGAATTATATAGTTAAGGCTTTATTTAATTTATGTGCATCTTATAGGAGTTCCTGGGGACAGGGAAAAATTTTGAATTTCCGCCATGCCTGTTATGCATGTTAAATTTGACTGTCAGTTCCCAACAGTGGTATCAGAGCCTGCATATTTAGTGTATAATTAAGTTAGAAGTGAACTAAATATTATTTTCTGTTTGAAATGATTATCGTTTATTTAATTGTTTGGAACAATATATATGAACTTGTGCTCTTCATTTCAAGGTTAGAAAATGGTTGTGAAAATTTTTGAATAAGCCTACTCAACTTACTCAAACTATACAAGTTTCAATAATTTATATAAATTACATGGGTTATAGATGCTTCCAATTTACATGAATTGGAAGAACAAAATTTATTAGTTCAAGAGAATACATTGGTCTTCAACTTTGTGCCCTCATTTATTCTGGCTAAGGATTGGACTTGGTGTCTACTCGTCATAGGGCACCTCTCCTACCTGGGAACCAATATCAGTGTAGCTTGAATTGACCAACGGGGGGGATTAAATATGGACTAATTTATTTCTAGTATATAAGATGGTGCTTAGATATGTTTCTATAACAAAGTAAAAATTAAACTTATTGAATAAACGCTTAAAGGAAATGCAATATAAATATAATAAATAAAAGTGTTAATTATTTTGCATATAATCTGGGTTGATGGAATAATTATAATAAAGAGAATGAACCCACCTAAGGTTAGACCTTATAAATTAATTCTAAAATTCCCTGAATTAATATAAGTTATTATAAATATGTCCATCTAATAAAATCCTAGATTGGGTGAGACGTTAAACACCAATAAAATCCCAAAGTAAATATATTAAGGCAAGTTATAGTCTTCCTTACTCAAATTTATAGTACGGTCTATTTGGGCTATCAAGCGCTGCACAAAGCGTTCCTTCTAGTCCATATTGATTAGTTGTAAAGTTTGAGATAGGGTCTGCCTTAACGGAACTGAGGTAGTCCACCATAAAATTGGGGGCTAGGCCCAGATTTGAGACATATTAAAAGAGATGCTAATATAAGAGCACAGTTCCCTAGGGATTAGGGAACTTGAATGTATTAGCAATTGCATGCGATACAAATGTAATTAGTTTCCAACTATAACTTACTAATACAACTTGACTCATAAAATTGGGGGTTGTAATAGACTAGTTATAGATGCTAACTACTAGGAAATTTAGCTAGGCGAAAATTCCCGAATTTAATAGAATGGGCTATTGTAAATTTCGAAAAAAATACTAGGACAATTGTATTTAATTAAAAGTCCTTATATTAAATACATATACTTAAACTAATATCTAAACTCTTTTTCTTTTCTTATATCTCAGGTTGAAAATGACTTCCAATGTTAATCGCCGTATGTTACTTGACACCAAATTAAATGGCTCGAACTTTTCTAATTGGTTTCAAGCTGTGAGAATAATTCTCAGATCCGAGGGAATTGCCTATGTTCTAAGTGAAATTTTCCCTATTAAACCTGATGTTGAGGATCATGTGGAACATGATGCCTGGTTGAAGCACAGGAAAGATTGTGAGACTGCCATGTGTATCATGTTGGAGTCCATGAATCTTGAGCTTCAGAAATAACATGAAAACATACCCTTGAAGGACATGGTTCTCCATCTTGAAGAGCTCTTTTCGGAGTGGGAAAGGATAGAGAGGTATGAGACCTCCAAGCTCCTTTTTGGAACCAAGATGCAGGCTGGTACCTCTGCCTCTCAGTATGTACTTAAACTCTTAGGATACCTTAAGAAGCTGAATCGATTGGGATTCGAGATGAATCATGACTTGAGCATTGACCTTATGTTGATGTCCTTGATAGATAGTTACTCAGGCTTCGTGACTAACTATTACATGAATAAGATTAATTCTAAATCCCTAAATTAATCAAGATGCTAAAAATAGTAGAACCTCAGATCAAGAAAGATCAGAAACCTCTACTGTTGGTTGAGAAAGGCAGGGCTTCTAAGAAGAAGAAGCAGGCACTGGGTGCCAAGAAAAGAATCAGTAAAAAGAAGAAAGAAAAGAAGACATCTAAGTATGTTTGCTTTCAGTGTGGGAAACCGGGACATTGGAAGAGGGATTGCAAAGCTCCTATTTCTGAGCATTTGAAGAAGAAGCCTGCAGAGGCATCTACTTCAGGTATGTTTGTAATTGAAAACTTTGCTACTTTTCCTCATGAATCCACTTGGGTATTATATACTAGTTATGGTTCTCACATCTGTACTTTTGTGCAGGTACTAAGGAACAGTAGAAGATTTATAAAAGGGGAGATGGACCTACGTATGGGAAATGGAGCCAGAGTCGATGCATTAGCCGTAGGAACCTTTAATCTTATTTTGCCAAGTGGACTTTTTTTAGTTTTGAATAATTGTTACTACATTCCGAGTGTTAATAAGAATATTGTATCTGTTGCGTGTTTAGCAGCAGAAGGATTTGAAATTTTATTTTTGAATAATAATTGTCAGATTCGTTTGAATAATATTCTTTATAGTTATGGGATGTTGAAAGGTGGCATTTATGTTCTTGATACTAAAACATAAGTTTTTAATATAAACAATGTGAAGGAAGTTAAAATAGATAATGAGAATTCCTTATACTTAAGGCATTATCGTTTAGGCCACATAAACAAAGATCGCTTAACCAAGTTGCATAAGCGTGGAGACTTAGGCCCAATAGACTTGGAGTCTTATGGTGATTGCGAACCTTGTTTAAGAGGAAAAATGACCAAGTTACCCTTTCAAGGAAAGGGTGAATGGGCCACAAGTACATTGAAACTTATACACACTAATGTGTGTGGTCCAATGAGTGTTCAGGCACTAGGAGGATACTCCTACTTTATAACCTTTATTGATGATTATTCATGATACGGTTATTTGTAATTAATGAAGCACAAGTCTGAAAGTTTTGAAAAGTTCATACTATTCAGAGCTGAAGTAGAGAAACAGCTTGAGAAAAGTATTAAAATAATTCAATTAGATCGAGGTGGAGAATACTTAAGTTAGGAGTTTCAGGATTATCTAAAGGGAAATAGGATAGTTCCCCAGTGGACCCCTCGTTATACGCCCCAACACAATGGAGTGTTAGAAAGGAGGAATTGAAATTTATTAGATATGGTTCGATCCATGATGAGCCATGCAGATCTCAGTAAATCCTTTTGGGGATATGAACTAGAGAGAGTGGTTTATGTATTAAACAGAGTGCCCTCTAAATTAGTTGATTTTACACCTTACAAAAGATGGTGAAATAAAAAGTCATCTCTAAGTCACTTAAGAGTATGGGGCTGTCCTGCTATGGTAAAGAGGATAGCATTAGATAAGCTAAATGACAAATCTGACAAGTGTCTGTCCATTGGATATCCAAAGGAAACTATTGGATATCTATTTTACCAACCTGAAGCACAGAAGGTATTTGTGTCTTGGAATGCTCACTTTTTGGAAAAGGAACACTTACTTGTAAAAGTCAGTGGGAGCAATATTGAACTGGAAGTTTAAAAGGAAGAAACAGACAATCAGCTGATTGAAAAGGAACTATATCTCATAGAGGATGATGAACCAAGGACATATGATGAGGCAATGAAAAGCTCAGATTCTGATAAATGGCTAAAAGGCATGAAGTTAGAAATGGATTCCATATATGAGAACCATGTTTGGAATTTGGTTGATGCACCATAAGAGGTTAGACCGATTGGGTGCAAGTGGGTCTTTCAGAGGAAGACTGATATGGTTGGTAATGTAATTATCTATAAAGCAAGGTTGGTTGCGAAAGGTTATAGTCAACGTGAAGGTATGGACTATGATGAAACCTTCTCACTGGTAGCCATGCTTAAATCCATAAGAATACTCCTCGCCATTGCTACTCATTATGATTATGAGATCTGGCAGATGAATGTTAAAATAGCATTCCTGAATGAGGATTTATATCGGGATGTGTATATAACACAACCTGAGGGTTTTACATATCAGAATGGCTCGTAAGGTATGCAAGCTACAAAGATCCATTTATGGACTCAAGCAAGCATCCAGGAGTTGGAATATGAGGTTTGATAAGACAATCCATGAACTGGATTTCTTTCCAAATGTTAATGAGCCTTGTGTTTACAAGAAGGGTAGTGGGAGTGCAGTCATTTTCTTAGTATTGTATGTCGATAACATTCTACTAATAGAAAACTATATTTCTCTTCTTCAAAATGTTAAAGTATGGTTGTCAAGAAAATTCTGTATGAAAGACCTTGGTAAAGCAGCATTTATACTAGGTATAAAGATCTATAGGGATAGATCCAAGAGGCTGTTAGGTCTTTCTCAAAGTACATATATAGATAAGGTATTAAATAGGTTCAACCTTGAGCATTCGAAGAAAGGTTATCTCCCGATGACAAAGGAGTTTAACCTATCTAAGGCTGAGTGTCCGAAGATAGCTCAAGAGAGAATGCGCATAAAGGATGTACCCTATGCATCCACGATAGGATCCATCATGTATGCTATGATATGTACGAGGCCAGATGTCTCTCAGCCTTTAAGCTTTACGAGTAGATATCAGTCAGCTCTAGGTGAAAAGCACTGGATGGCCGTCAAGGCAATTCTTAAGTACTTGAGAAGGACTAAAGATGAGTACTTGATTTATGGAGAAGGTGACCTCAAAATTAGAGGTTACACTGACACGATTTTTCAATCTGACTAGGATGACTTTAAGTCTCAGTTAGGTTTTGTGTATGTGTTAAATGGAGGGGCGATATACTGGAAGAGTTCCAAGCAAGAAACTACTGCTGATTCAACTACGGAATCTGAATACATTACTGCATGCGAAGCAGTAAAAGAAGCTGTTTGACTAAAGGGATTTATTGGTGATCTCAGTGTGGTGCCTGAGACTATTGATCCAATTACTTTGTATTGTGATAACAATTGTGCTATAGCTCAAGCAAAGGAACCACAGTCTCATTAGAAAAATATACATGTATCCAGAAAGTATCATATAATCAGGGAGATTATTGATGCTAAGATTATAAGACTAGAATATGTTCCCACTGATCAGAACCTCGTGGATGGTCTGACGAAGCCATTGACTCAAGTCAAATATGACCAGCATGTTAAAGCGTGTGGATTAAGACATATGGCTAATTGGCTTTAGTGCAAGTGGGAGCTTGTTTGATATGATGTATGCCCTTAAGGCAATTATGGCGATATATCTTAATTATGTAATAGTACAAATATTTTATTTGATCAATAAAGGCATTTAATCTTTTGTTTATATTGATGTGCTTGTATATATATTACAGCTGGTTAAGATATATTCATTGATGTATGTATGCAAAAGTCCTTGACGTATCATAGCGTGAAGTCAGAGAAATTATAGTTGGACTATATTTGGTGGAACCTACTTCATGTGCAATTATGATTATGTCTAAACTATCCCTAGTCATAGTTTCATCAAGAAAGGATATTGATGAAGCGGAAAGACTAGCATGTGGTCAACTTTCTTGAAAATGGTCCAAGCAGTCAACCTCCTAAGGACTGAAGGTGGTGCCTTAAGTTTGACACATGGATATATCTTGGAGATATATTGGAGACCACCTGTAAGATAAACACTTGTTGTATATATCAATGTGTTAGTGTTTATCTTCATGCAATAAGCTTTACGAATATCCTCATACTTGAGATACTAGTTACCTTGTATGGTACTATTGCTATATTTTGGGTCCTTCCTATACACTCATTAATTTAGGGTGCTATGGGTGACTATGGTTATAGTGATGACAACACGTTGGTAAGCTAAGTAGTCAGAAAGAATCCATCACTCCGAATATATTAAAGAGTTGTACCTGGCCACTTATTGAAGTGATGATGTCCATAAACCTCTAACCAGAGTATGTGTTTGATAGAAATGGTTTCTAGTCAAACAAACTATGGTAAAAGGCAATATACTTTGGTAACAAGTTTGTAACTAGGATAGCTTGGAGCAACCTTGCTATCAGTGGCTTAAGACTTTAACCGAACCCTATAAACTAGATGGTACTAATATAAAAGAATGGAAAGAGTTCATCACATTAGCAACTATTGCATTAACCAGGATTAAGTCATAAGCATAAATGATGTTTCAAGTAATAGGGGATGGTAGACCCTTGCTAGAGGCGTACTACAGTCGTTTAAGGTAATCGAGTTCTATTCATGGTCTAGAACCTCGAGCCAATTGTTCTATTAGAACAAGGGTTGGTTAAGCCTTAACAGCTCAACACTTCAGGATCCTATAAGGTCACACACATTGGACCTTCATCAGACTAAGTAAAGAACTAATAGATTTATTCTATTATGAAAATGTAATATAAATAATAATTGGAATATTATTTAATTGGTTAAAAGTGATTAGATCATTTTAGATATACCAAGGAATTTATTTTGATCGATATCTAATTTATTAAGGTCGAAAAATAAATATTTATTTGAAAGGGATTAAAAAAGAATTTTTCCGAATGGGTTGGACCCGGTAGAAAATTGTTGGACAATTTTGAACTACAAATGGGCTGCAGGATTCACGATACGTTCGAAATCCCATGCAAGGGCTTGCAAGTGTCGCAATGCAGCACTCGCAAAGGGCCCACGGGGCTGGGCTTGCTAGAGCTGCTTTTGGCAGTGCTGGGCAAAGCCCAATGCGAGATATCTTGCGAGCTAGGCTTGCGAGAAATTTCGCAAGCCCAGCTTGCAAGAGGCACAGTGTTCATAGCGCGGGCAAGGCCCGCGTGGCTCCAAGTCCCGAGAGCGATTTTGCTTCCCTAAGCCTATAAATAGGCTTCCCTACTCCCCTTTTCAAATTGCACCAAGCTCTAAAGCTAAATCCTAAGCTGAGATTCACAAAGATTAATCTCTCGGGTAATTGAGCAAGTACTTTTTGAGGTGCCTGAATTTATTCGGGCACCTCTAGTCTATATTTTTGGGTGGGGCTTCTGGAGTGGTCTAGCAACTACTCGAGGCTCCTTAGTTCTTCCTCTCGGGAGGGTCTAGTTGGTGAGGTTCATGTGGATATTCATCGAGGCTATCCTACGCTTGGAGGCTTGTGCAAGGAGGTTCTGCTAAAGCACGCTTCAACTGGTAAGTTTTCTTTCTTTCTCTTTTAGTTGTTAGGTCCTTTTCTTTAAGCATTTTTAGACTTAATAATTATGCTTAGGTTGTTTTTCATGCATAGTTTATTTTATGGTTAGGTTATAGCTTACAGTTATAACATGTTTAGGTTATAGCTTAGAGTTATAACATGCTTAGGTTATAGCTTAGAGTTATAACCTGCTTAGTATAAAATATATGTTCTAGGATATAATTTACAATTATGGTATGCCTAGCCCCCTTTGCATGCTAACCTAGTAAGAGAATTATTTAGTTAAGGCTTTATTTAATTTATATGCATCTTATAGGAGTTCCTGGCCGTACCTGTTATGCATGTTCAATTTGACTGTCAGTTCCCAACAGAGTTGAAACCCTAGTGACCAATCAAAGCTTCACAGAGAAGCTTCCAATCGAGAACCACATTAGTGGGGTGAGTATTGTACCATTCAAGAGTCGACCCATCCAAAGTGCACGAAAATAACTTGGCCAACACCTTATCGCCAATCTTCTGAACCTACATGATTCTTTCGTACATCATAAGGTGAGACTTAGGGGGACCTTCACTTGTGTATGGCTCCATTCTCGGCTTAGAAAAGTTCTTTGGAACCCAGTCCTCATCTGTCTTTTCCTCTTTTTTGTTCATGACTAACAACTACCTAAAAAACGCTTCCACTTCAAGTGTCACACCTGGAGATTATGTGACTTGGTCGAGGAGTGCCACACCTAGAGATTGTGTAACCTGATCATTGGGAATGAAAGTGGCTCCTAATTGAAACGGGTGGAGGAGGCAATGGAGTTTGAACACGAGGGCATGCTCAGAAGTTGGGATCAAAATAGGTTAGAGGATAAATGGTCCCGCTCGGAGAGGCTATGAAGCTAGGGGGAGTCAGTGCAAAAGAGATCGGTGGTATTGGGGGGAAGAAGAAAACACTAGATGGCATGACCATTTGCGGGGTAAAACCCCCTAAGAAAGTCAGGAAAATAGAAGCTTGAGCTCGGATCTTGGGCTTGGAGGTGGAAAACCAAAGGTTGGTTGAGCGAAGGATAAGGGTGGTTAAGATGAAGGCTGCCTAAAATGAAATTGGTTTGGTTGAAAAGGTTGGTTTGGTGGAGATGGCCGAAAAGTGGATGGGTACTAAACTGACAGAAACTAAGCTAACCCACTCTGATTGGTCCCATTCTGAGCAACCACGGACTATCCTTGAGCTTCAGTGATATGTCCCGATGGCCTCTGAATGTTCCTCTCCTCTATCAAAATAGAATGGACTTGCTCCAGGATAGCATTTTGGAATAGATCGGACTCAATATACTGATCTATAGCACCGACTATCTCTACACCAAACTAAGACAAACCCTGATCACTTGGGGGAGGAGGAGGAGGATTCCTAGATGGAACCCCATCAACTGGAGGAAGACCCGGTATAGCTAGCAAAACCAGATTCTAAAACTGAGCTTGAAACTGAATTTGGACCCACAGAATGGCAGACCAAACAATGATCGAGTCTGAGCCAAACGGGACTACGACGATGAGGACGCCTCGACCTAGCTTTAAAATTGAAAGCTGATCAGCCCAAGAGCGAAGTATGAATGAAATGAATGGTTTACATATTATTTGATATGATGAATGTTTACATATACTTAGGGTGGTTTAGAGGGAGAGAGAATAAAAGGGCTTTATGATTCTTAGCTTATCCCTAATATACATGAGATGCGTGAATCCTTCGCCATTCCTAGTGAACTAGATACGGTTCATCGAAACCCAAACAATCTTAGGCATATTGTTAAAATCCCCCTTAAGTAAAAAGAGAGTAGAGTCAAGCGAAAGAATAAAAAGGTTGACCGACCTATGCATGGATGTCACATGAATGAGCACAACAAAATTAGCATATGATAAATGATACCACTTCCAACCTTATGGCTCCCCTGCAACATCGTTCAAAAAATCTGGGGCTAACTCTAATGCCAAGGAACGGTAAGAGAGTATGCGACCTAATTCTAAAACATGTGTGTTTTGGTAATTCCTAAGGGGAAGTTACTATATTTTATCTAACGTGTTCATGGCTCAAACTGGTTATTGATGTAGAAGGCTCTCGTTTACCTTGATTCCACATTACTCAACCACTCCGCAAATGAGTACTACCATGGGAATTTACATGTTGGTTGGAATGAGTGATCCACCCGCCAAGCATCCCCAGTTCCTGGCGGGCATGATTGATACATGTGAGCTTCACGGCTGAATAATGGGCACCTTAACTTAGTATTATAATCTACACGATGGACCCAAAAGGCATAAGAAATAAAGAAGTTTTGATTTAAAAATGATTTTAGTACATCATCAAATCCTTTCAAAAATTTGAAAAAGAAAAGAGTTTCAAATTTTAAGTTAAAAGGACAATCCCCAGTAGAGTCACCACTGTAAGTGGACAACCTTTTTTCCATTTTGAAAGACGAGAAAAATAAATCATGGTGAAGCAAGCCGAAGGAGAGTCCTCATTTTAGGCATGGGAAATTATTTATCAAACATTGTTGAAGTTGAATTTTAGCCCATTTTAAGTGTCAAAAGATACGCTCCACCGGAAATTGGGGTATGACATTCCCACCGGGTGGTTACACCGTACCTTAAAATAGAGATTCCGAGCTCGGATGATGTTGCCTATTCTTCATTTAATAAATGAAATCATTTATGTTTTAATAAAAGTATCTTTAGTTCTTATGCGATTTAAATCTTCCTAATTAGAATTTTCGGTTAACAATATCCATACATGACACAATGCATCAAGCATAAAGTGATAAATAAAGCAGATAAAAAAAATTATTACAGTCATCCATCAAATAATAAAGTGCGCAAAAATAAAATTATTACAAGGCTTTACAAATTCCTATACATTTTTCTAATGCGGAAAAATAAGGTCGAAACGGCCCCAACCAAACTTAGCATCGCAAACTTGGCTCCAAAAAAGATATACCTTCCAAAAACATGAATAAACAAGGCACAAATAATTTCTAATGAAAGATTAAATTTTAATTTAATAAAAAGGGATTCATTATGAATTTTTAGGTGACAAAACTCCATTTTTAAGCCAAGTTAGGTTATTTAATCAATTAATTAATTAGTTTACCATATTTTAATCAACTTCAGATTATTAATTTTTATTTAGAAATTTTTTGGGTGGTTAAACGAACTGAGAACGCAAGAAAAACGATAAAACATGACTAATAATGCAAGAAAACGCGAAATAAGGACTTGTTCTGAAATTTTACTCGGTGCCACAATAGGAGGGTGGCGCCACTGCTACTACTATAGCGGCGTCGCTACAGGTGTAGCAGTGCCACTATAGCCGTGGTAACGGTGATACCCGCCTGTTGGGGCCTCGATGAAATTTTCAAACAAAGGGAAAAATGGCATTTTTGCATCCAGAAAATAAAAACTATTAAGATTATAAGTCGACTTCAACATATTTCAGTAGATCTAGACTTAAAACATCAAAATAATATTGATTTTAAGGATTGGGGGGAAGAAAACCCAAAAATAGGAATAAATAATCGAGGCCTCCATAGACGTGGCACCGCCTTTACTAATCGCGGCAGGTAGTGGCGCCGCTACAGATGTAGCGGCAATGGCAGCGGTGGCAGAGGCGATGGCGGCGTCTACAGAGGCTCAGGCAATTTTTCCCGATTTTGCAAAAATACCAAGGAACAATGAGTAAAAAGCTCCAAAAGCACCCCAAAGCAGCAGCAAAAGAAATCAAGGAAAGCAAAGAAATAATCAATAGAACTCAGAAGTGTTACCTTTAGGCCGTGAATCCACTCTTTGTGACTCGAATCAACTCAATGCGAGCTCCCTTTTTGAGGATTTGTGACAAAATAGTGACGAAATTGGTGACAGAATCAGTGACGAGTTTAGGTAGTATTTGAAAGAAATAGTCTCTAAGCCTATTTAGTCCATTTTTACCTAAGATTTCTAGTTTATTTTATGATTAATCTAAGAGATTAAGCCTAAGAACAACAAAGAATCAAGATTAGAATGAATTCTAAGCCTTTCTTGAGCTTTCTCTCTCTAGCTCTTACCTTTCTCACTCTTGTTCTTAACTTTCTCTTAAATTCGAATTTTTTCTCTGAAAATTAAGTGGAAAGTCTCTTATTCTCTCTCTCTCTCAACTCGGTTTAAATCGTCCCCCACTCAAAAAATACACCAACTTAAAGTCAAAATTCGAGGAAAAAAAATCCAAACCAATGGGAAAAGAGAGAGAAAAGAAGACCAGCACAGGCCAGGGAGGCCCGTGCCAGTGGCGCTGCTACCTGATGTAGCAGAGCCACCGCCGCTATAGCGGAGGCTACTACAAGGGCGGCAATGCCGCTATAGGCTCTAGTGAAGGCCACCATTCAAGCTGCCTCACAGCCACCGGTGACGGCTCCGGGCAAGCGGGGGTGAGGATGAAAAACGGAGAGAATTTGGATTTAGGGAGATTTAAAATTTTTGGTATTTTTTAACATTTATTTAAGCGCGATTAGGTCCAAAATCATCAAAAAGGAACATCCCAATGCGTGTTTCAAACCATAAAAATAGGACGATTGGTCTGTAAAAGGTTAGAACAAATCCATCATCATTCTGTGGAGGCGATCGAAAAGCCTGTGCTCACATACCCCAGCAACCTTCACATACCTTTCAGCAGACTGCAGAAACATGTAAACCACAAAATTTGGTAGATATGATGATGAAGTTCATGAAGCAAACACAAACATCATTAAAGAACATGGAGACCCGATTGGAACACTTGAAAAATATGAATTTACAAAGAATGAAAGGGTTTTTCCATGTAATACTTAGCTTAACTTCATGGAGGAATGCGAAGATGTCCCGCTAGAAAGCGACAAGGTTGCTGATTATTCTAACAATTTTATTGTTTATGACATTTATAGTGCAGGTGAACAATATGAGAAATTCCATTTGGAGCATAATCAAGAAGTCATGAAAGATGAGAAGAAGGTTGTTGAGGTAGATTTCAAAGGGAAAACAAATTGCTTGCCAATTATTGAATGTCAACAATCTACATATAAACCTCACAATGATCTGATCAAGAAATCTATTCTCATGCAATCCTTTATTAAAGATCAATCAAAGAACTCATGGAGAATGGTGTCCGCTTCAATTACCAACTGAAGCAACATTTTGATGAGCTCAAGCTCATTTTTATATCTTTATTTTATTTTTACTATTTTATTTTAGCCATATATTTATTTTGCCTTTTTTTATTAATCCTTCCTTTTTGCAGATAAACAATTGATTAAGTATGGGGAAGCTTCATGGAGACCAATCTCAGAATTTTTGTTGCTCAATTCTATTCATCATTGATTCTAGAAAATGGCCAAAAATTGGTTTTATTTTCGGAAGTTATTCTTTCTCCATTTTGGAGCAATTGTTTATACATTGTTTTACACCACAAGATTGCAGTAGTTTTATTTTTTGCCTTCAAATATTTCTTGCCAATCAATTACTCTTACACAGTAGTCATTCCCCTCTAGTATGTTGCTTCCACTTGAGCTTTGCAATCTTATTAGTTTTTGCTATCTGCAACCTTCCTTTCCTATTACTGCATTCTTGCTCTAAGGATAAAGCAACTTTTAAGTATAGGGATGGAGGGCATTGCCCTTGGTTTTGAATGTTGTTGATTTTTATTGCTATTTTGCCTATTGTTGATATGATATATTGACTATAGTCTGAATTCCCTACTTAGATAGATTGTTGAACTCTTCTGATTTTTTTAAACTTTTGATTTAATGGTTTATTGCTTTGTTTTGGTAAAATTTGGCCAAAATTTTTCAAAAAATATTTTCTGTTTTGGGCAATTGACATGATGCTTTAATCTTAGAATGCAAGTTAGTTTTAGGAAAATGCTTAGAGTTTGGATTTAGATGGTAAACTTACATTGGCATGCTTTAACAAGTTGATTAAGCAATATAGACCTCATAAGGAGCTGTTTTTTTTAATACTTTTCGCTATAAATAATACATACTACAATTTACCCAACTTTAGTGAGAATTTGAGCCTTATTTGATGATAACAAGACTGTTGTTGGAACTTTCTTGATGAGTGGGCATGCATTTGTATATTTTAAGGTAGAAATTGATATGGTTTAGCGCTTGTTGAGACCACACATTGAGTACTTGCATGATATGATTAAGGCAACTGGGATTAACATTTTTTAGTCAAAAAGCCACCCTTTTACATGAAAACCCCTTAGATAAGCCAATTTAAGCCTTTAGCCTTTTCTTTCTTTAACCACATGATTTAAGCCATAAACCTTTCACTTCGATTTCCTTTCTACCTGGATTTTTTTAAAGAATGCAACAATCTTATCTTTGCTGCAACTTGTGCTTATCAAATCAAAGATTCAAAGCATAAAAATTCTTGAGTTATGCTGGTA
This sequence comes from Euphorbia pulcherrima, assembly GCA_947683365.1. Lineage (NCBI taxonomy): Eukaryota > Viridiplantae > Streptophyta > Magnoliopsida > Malpighiales > Euphorbiaceae > Euphorbia > Euphorbia pulcherrima. The sequence goes on from CANTUS010000009.1 coordinate 41,892,548, forward strand.
AAAAGCTTCCATTTTCCAACTTATGCTTCATCTAAGTATATGTGCATCTTTATATATATGTATATATTCCACAAGAATAAAAAGAGAAGTAGTAGCAATTACATGTCCAAAATCTTTTAGCTACTAAAAATTTAGATACATTTTCAGCAAGCTTGTTTCCCTTTGAAAATTTCTTACACTTGCCTGAACTGATAAAATAAGACCCTTGCCTTTGTTAGAAAAATCATTGAAAACTCAAGCTATCTTTCAAAATTACTTGATCTTTGAATTGATGTTCCTCAAACTGAAATCACCTTTTAAAATTGTGCAAAAGTTTGTTGTTGTACCTACTGGAGCCTGCTGTAATTATTTGATAAATTCTTTTGCTGAAATCCTTTGCCCAAATGACCTTTTATTATCACACCTTAACCCCAGCCTACATTACAACCCTTTATAAAGTTCTTTTGAATGTGTTTTATAGTCAATAATAGTGGCAGAGATGAGAGCGATTATCAAGTATTTGGTCTTAAGAATGTAATGTATTTCTAAAGAGTGTTGTATGAAAATTCCCTTAAACACTTTAAGAGAAAATTGGAGTGAAACCTTTAGTGAGGTAGTATGGTTGCATTGATGCCATGTTTGTTGATTTAATAGCTCTAAATAATTATCTTGACTTGTTTTTTTATGCTAAGTTAACATTCTACTGTGGGTAAGCTCATCTCTCTTCTTAAGCTTTGCATTTTCTATGGATTCTCTTGTTCTTTTATGGCGATAAGTAGATTGTTGATTACTGCCTTATTTTTAAACATTTCTACTTATCTTTTATTTTTTTTCTCTTCTTCTTTTCTGCTTGCTTTGCGGACAAAGAAACATTTAAGTATGAGGATTTATGATAAGTGAAAAATGCACCATCAAAATGTAGAAAATATGGCTTTGGAATCACTTGATTTGGAGTTATATTGCGAATTTTATGAGCATTTTGTAAAATGAAGAATGTAGTGAAAACAGACAGAGGACTACTGCAGAATGAAGGAAAGTGGGAGAAAATGACATATTTTGAGATTGATGATGTGGTAGTTCGTGGTTGGACCATATTTTGGTACAATGAGAAATTAAAGATGATATTTTGGATGCACAATGGTGGAATCATGGGCTGCAATTAGTTTTATTGGTCCCTGTGAGTATATAATTAAGGCCAGAGGGGGGTGAATGGCCTCTTTTCATGGAATTTATGGACTTGCAAAAAGTCTGTGTAGCGTGTTTGAAATGATATGGATATATTGGATCCGGAAAAAGCAAGTATGAATTAAAATGCACTAAAAATAAAGACTAGGTAAGTAAATTCAAACACTAACATTTATACTGGTTCGACCCCTCCTACTCCAGTGCCCAGAGTTTCCTTCCTCTGAGCTTTGTCCACTAGTAGGATTCCTTTGAATCGGGCAGGAATCACGCCTTTAAAATTTGTCTCTGGATTACAGGATATACCACCAAGCTATCTACTCTAGCTGAGTCCTTCCGGAAGTAGGATATACCACTAAGGCACCAACCTTAGTTGAGTCCTCTTCCTTTAGGATGTTCCACTTAAACTCTCTAGTCTAAGCTAATCCCCTATCCCAATACTCACCCAAGTATGAGATATTACAATCTTGTTTTAATAAATGGTTTGGTTTTTTAATTCAAGTTTATAATTCATTTGAGAATTCTTACAAACAAATTTGAGTGTTTGGTTCTTGGAGGGATTTTTGTTTACTGATTGAAGTAGTTTGAGTACTCAATGTAATAACTTCTTGTAGAACAACCAACACCTTCTTAACTTTTGAAGCTTCCTGTTAGCACAGGTCCATTCCGACCCAATGAGGAATTACGCCTATTTCGTTTAGTGATCAAATAAAAGAGCCAAAAAGGACTGAATTGTCATCCAAAATCTGAAATTCAAAAATCAACATTTCAGGGAAGCTTCGATTTAGCATTTTCTAATGAAAAATCAAAAAGTCAAAATTTGGTCAAACATAGTTAATCATCCCGCCGAGTAACCGCCTGTCTATAGTAAAAAATCCAAATCTACCAAGATCTGGCAAGAATTTACAGGATTCAAAGCATATCTTGTCAGATAGGTAATTAGCAGCCGGCTAATTACCACTCCTCTATAAATAGAGGACTTACCCTCTTATTTTCAACAGACAAGAAAGGTGGTAAAAATCCACTCATGCCAAAATCATCCCGGGAGCCCTAAAAGCCTCGAAACTCTGTCAAAACACTTCTAAATCCGAGCTTTATTATCAACATTCGCTATAAACTCATTTTCCAGTCTTTTCAGATCAAGATCTCATAGTTATCTTTGGTATATAAACTAGTAAATCTCTCAAAAACCCTGCATTTTCTTTAGGAATAATATAGCCATAACTTGGGTTAAACCTATTTTCCAATCAAATCACAATCTCTGACAAATTTGGTCTTGCACCAACTCTCAAGTCATCCCGAATAGACGAAAAGGTAAATTGAGGGTAATTAATTTTCCAATCAAATCACAATCTCTGACAACTTTGGTCTTGCACCAACTCTCAAGTCATCCCGGATAGACGAAAAAGTAAACTAAGGGTAATTAGCTCTAAGCCTACCTTTAAATCCATTTCAATCCATTTATATCATTTTTCTTGCATATTTGCATTTCATTTACCTAGTTAAGTGAGCCATTGGAGCCACTTAAACTATAATATGTGTAAATAAGTGTGCAGGTGTGGATAAGACATCCAAAATGTGAGAAAACTCTATCCGAGTTTCCGGGCAAAAAACCTAAGTGCTGCCGTTACTCTGCCAAAATTACGGTAGAGAATATCAATTTATTATGCCGTTATAATGCCCATTTTATTTCTTGAATTTATTTCATAAATGAAGCCGTTGTAATGCATAAATTATCACAAATTCCAAAAATTTCAAAATTAATCCAAACAATTTGAACAATTTGAGTACCTATTATGTCCGAACTCAAAATCTCACTTTCTTTTTGGTATGAAAATCCCATTTTGGATCAGTATACCACAATTCCCGGTGGGGCTGAACCTGGTGGCGACTCTATTTTATTTTTAAATAAAGTAAAATGCTTTATTTTAAAATATCTTTTCTTAATAAAATGTGTCAATATATTTCTCATTTTTTGCTTATAAAAAGCCACGTTTTTCACTCTCAAAAAGTTTATGTGAAAAATAATAAAATTATCTTTCTCTTTAATAAGACCAAAATATTTTATTAAAAGAACGACATCGCGGTTTCCTCGAACTGCACCAAATCCAACGCGCCCCATGCACCGCACCCTGCGTGCGACCACCACTAAAACCTCGCCCACTCAAAGTGGCGACTTTGCTGGGGATATGAATTATTTTTATAAAAACCTGATTTTTATGAAAATTCTTTTTTTGGCATAATAATTAAAATATTGTTCAAATTAAAATTTGGAATTATGGAATATGTGGTAACTTCAACATTATACAAATTTTAGGATTGCATAGCATCTGGATTCTTTACCCCTAAACCAATTTAGGTGTCTTTTGGTGAAGTATCTCCAAGTTCGCTTAGGGCTTGAGGGGTATGGATCTGATCACACCCCTTATGTAACGTACGAGGGCCTTGCTCGCTTAAGGGCTAGACTACCTGAGTTTCCTTTGGTTCATTTAAGGCAACTGGGACTCGAAACACATAGGCGCAGGGTACCCAATCGCACCCAATCCTGAGACCGAAACCCGCATATCGATGAACCGTAGACACTCTCCCACAGGTTTACCCAAAAACCTTGAGTGCACGCGAACAGACTTTGCTAGGCCCCCCATTGGCTTTAAAGCAAAGTAACCAAATAAAGTTAAAAGGGCGGTAGGCACGATCTAACCGTTTACTACATGCGCAAGTTTATTAAATATAAATAAACTGAAAATGGACATCATAAGCATCATGGTTGTGTGAAAACTAACCACATCTTTATGCAGCCATGACATTAATGTGTGTCATGCCATTTTGTTTCCTTAGTTATAGGAACCTAAAATAAACTAAGACCAGCGAGTCAACTCACCTTTGACCACCGAGTCAACCCCCGAGTGACAATCGAGTCAACTCACTCTCGACCACCGAGTCAACCTTTGAGTGACCAGTGAGTCAACTCACTCTCGACCACGGAGTCAACCTTCGAGTGACCAGTGATTCAACTCACCTTTGACCACTGAGTAACCCCTGAGTGACCATTGAGTCAACTCGCTCTTGACCACCGAGTCAACCCCGAGTGACCATCGAGTCAGCTCATTCTCGACCCCCAAGTCAACCTTCGAGTGACCAATGAGTCAACTCACCTTTGACCACCGAGTCAACCCCTGAGTGACCATTGAGTCAACTCACCTTTGACCACCAAGTCAATCTTCAAGTGACCAATGAGTCAACTCGCCTTTAATCACCGAGTCAACCCACGAGTGACTAGTGAGTCGACTCACCTTTGGCCAATGAGTCAGCCTTCGAGTGACTAGTGAGTTAATTCACCATTGACCATCGAGTTTAACCATATTGGATTAAAACCCTGATCTTTGGACCACATGTCTATGGTATTCCGTGAATATTACGGACGATCCTTGCCAATGGTTCCCTAAATAGTTGGAACGCACCCAATTCCTTATTATTTGTATATATCCATCCATTCATTCATTCACTCATTTATTCCGACAAATGAAGGTAAGTAAGGCTTAAAGTCACACCTGATACACTTACTAACACTTGATCTCTTGCATTTTCAGGTTGGAAGCGAGAGAGAAGGAGGTTAAAACATATCACAAGCAGCCCAAAAGTCAGACCCCCGCCACCAGTTGAATCTCTAGCAGAATTTTTCTCTAATCCAGAACCCGAAACCACAATGGCAGATGATGATGTAGATGGACAGTCCCTTAGAAGAATTCTAGAAGCTTTAGAGTTCCGTGACATTTGGAAAAGGCTGAGCGCTTCTAATTCTAAGAAAGCCCAAGAATAAAAGGTAGAGTTAGCAGTATTGAAGGAAAATATGGCAGACATGGAGAAGCTGTCCCCAATAAAAGACAAATCTATTGCTCCTTTTATCAAGCAATATGTGGAAATTCACCGGTTCTCACCGAAGGAATCTAAAGCCCTCCCGGCTAACTTTGTGATGCCTTATATAGCTCCATATACTGGCACTGGGTATCCTCATACGTATGTTTAGAGCTATCTCCGGATGATGACTAGCATGAACACCCCTAAGGTTCATATAGTCAACCTATTTCAAGCCACTCTACATGGACTGGCTTCTGAATGGTATATGAGGATGCCCACAGATGTGAAATCTGATTGGAAAAAGCTATATTCTGCATTTCTAGAGAACTATGCTTTCAATCTGAAGGTTAAAACTACTTTGCAAGATCTCAAAAGGGTCAAACAACGCCCAAATGAGTCCTTTGAGGAATATTACTTGAGATAGATGGTTGTTTGCGTACTTGTGACTGGGGCACCCAACTAAGAGGCCTTAATAGTGAAGCCCGTCGAAGGATCCAACCATAGGTATCGAGATGACATGAAGATGAAAAGATTCAATACCTTTAATGATGTGGTAGACTGTGCCAAAAGGCTAGAGAAGTATGATACAGACCGGATGTAGAAACAAGAATAGCAGGCATACACTAAGCCTAGATATTGGGAAAAAGGTGGATCTTCCAAAGAAGGAAGCTCCAAGTCCTCAAAAGCTTTGTCCAAAGTTGTAGCAGCCACTCAGGTGCAAACTCATCAATCCATCTCCATGTGGGTGGAGTCATTATCATAGATATTCACCAAACTAAGGAAGTCTGACTAGCTTTGGAGTATCAAACCGTTTGTCCCACCTGCTGCGGCAAACAGAGATAACTTTTATGCCTATCATGTGATCAAGGGACATCGCACTAATGAATGAACCTGGCTACTGAAATATTTAAAGCAGATGATAGCCGATAGGAGAATGAAAGATCTTGAGAAGAAACCGAGCACGCAGACTATTACCCTACCAAACTTTGAAGCCACAGTAAATGCTATCTATATTCATGTAAATGCCAATGAGCACGGTATTGATGTGACGGATAATTTCCAACGTGACCTAGGATGGGGGGGATAATATGATTTTTGATAATATGGACATCATCTAAATGGGGAGAGAAGCGCTAGACCGGTATCAAGTGCCACCGCACCTCATATTCTAAGGTGATTCTGACCCAAATGAGGATTTGGAAGAATTCCTCCAGTTTATGCATGAACAAGGTATTGCTATGATGGGCTTTGCACCTCAATTCCCTTGCTTCTTAGAAGGTCCAGCTATGAATTGGTATAATGCAATGCTAGTGGAAGGTCATTGGAACTGGTACTATATGGAGAGTTCCCTCCTCTATTACTTCATGGCTTCTCAATCACACTAGGGTGCGCTTTTCTGGTGGTTGGCATCTCAAGTAGATCAATGCAATGCTGGTTGGTAGGATGCTCCTCTTCCTTAGCCTCCTATGTATACCCCTTCGAATTATATGAGTCCTAAATATGTTGGACCAAATCTATTCAAACTTGGAAGTTCTTCCAGGATGGCATGCCTGGGAGATTAGGAGCTATATAATCCTAAACAAGCCTGGAGTAATCACAAAGATTGGCAAAGGTATCTCGACATGGACCTAAATGAAGTAACGCAAGACCCATTTGTCAAACTCCGTGCAGATGTGGCATCAGAAATGAATCAAAGGAACCAAGTAAGCATTGAGCAGTGCGACCAATATGAACGGACCCGTGTGGACATTACGGCATTGGTGCCCACATGGAGCAGACATTCACTAGTATGAAAGGCATGATCTCTGAATTTTGCATAGCTATCAAAGGGGTCAAAGTCGGAGTAAATGCGATAAGGAATGTAATAGAAGAAGATCCTGAGGAAGATCCTGAAGAAGACCCTGAGGAAGATCTTGAGGAAGACCCTGAGGAAGATCCTGAGGAAGACCCAGAGGAAGATTTTGATGAAGAAAATAATGACGATATGCCAATTTACCTTGCGCTGAATTGGGTCTTTGAACCGATGAATGAGCCACAACCTTTCAATGATTCAACTGAAGAAGTAGAAGATTTTGAGGACTCCGACGAGTCAGATCATGAAGATGTAAGCGAAGTGGATAATTTAGGGTATAAACCTAAGGTCTATAAAGATGACAAGCTAGACCACTTATAGGGGGATTTTGAGTACGAGGCTCCCTTTTCTAATGGCATGAAAGTCGACTATGATGGTGTTGAAAGCTATTCCTCATCTTTGGAGCATGATTCCTCGGGCGCCTTATAGTCTGTAGCAAGCGAGGATTCTGGAGACTTTATAGACTTTGACTCAAATAGTGAAAACTTCATTAATATGATCTGAGATAAAAAGCAAAAACCTTCTTAGGAATATGTTATTGAGAGAATCCGTGTAGAAAATGAATTAGCTTGGGCTAGTTATCGCATCCAAAACCCGAATCTAGGCAAAGCCTACCCCATGTATTATGATGGGACTAGAAGGCCCTGTGCCCATGTTTATGAATTTATCCAGATGATGAGTAATGGGCACATTCACTATGCTCATTGGCCGGAACGATTCAAGGTAATACTCAGGGGCAAGGCCAAAGCATGGTATGAGGGACTCACACTCTATCAAAGATCATTCTAGAATGTCCTCGCCAAGTAGTTCATCAGGCATTACACTTGGGTAGACCTACCGAGGGATCCTACTCTTGAGAGGGAAAGAGACGACCAGTTCCCGCTAAACTGGCAGTGGGAAATCAATGAAGAATGCCTCCTACACATGCCGAAGAACGATATGAAAATTATTAACTTACCCTAAAATGACAATGATCAGGATGCAACCGATGGAGCTTCCTAATCCATTCATATGATTAGGCAAGACTCCAACCCCATTCTATGCTAAATCCTATAGGAGAACCCCATTATCCCAGAAATATAGCTTGAAAAGGTCCCCTTTATGCAGTGGCCCTTTGCTGCTAAAGCACCACCTTTCATAAATAAACCGATTGACTTGGGGGAAATACCACTTGATGAATATTTTGATGAATTTGAGGTCTTCAAAACAACAAACTCGCCTACCCAGGTTATCGGTCCTGTCACTAGAGGAGGGAAAATCATTGGGTTAGTAGCCCCCGCTATGCCAAGAATGGGACCTCCAACACCTCCTACTTTTGTTAAGCCCTTAGAACAGATAGAAAGCCCAATTATGGACCAGTTAAAAGCCACCACCACCAAGATGAGCATCTGGGACCTTCTCCTTGGCTCTTAAGATCATAGGCTCACCATTGTGAAGAAATTGATGGAGATCGAAACATCTCCCTTGGCATCGCTGGAATAAGTTTGCGCGCTACTTAACAACGAGACTAGCACTATCATCCTTGACATTGTTTTCTCAAGCTCAAACTTGCCCGATGAGGGCATTTGCCATAATAAGGCTCTCTACTCAAAGGCGAGTGTTTTTGGGTGCATCATACCGTGTGTATTGGTTGACAATAGCTCATCTCTGAATGTCTATCCTAAGGATATTTTACTAATCCTAGGACTAACTGAGAGGGACTTGAAGAAGTCCACGACGGTCATTAAGGCCTATGACAATTCCAAAAGAACCATCATTGGTATGTTTGAAGCTGAGTCACTATCAGAGAGATCTCTTCTATTATGCTCTTTACAGTTATAGACATCCCAATAACTCTCTCTATGCGGCACGGACGACCATGGTTCCATTCCCTAGGAGGGGTTCCATCCACTCTTCACCAGAAAGTCAAAATTCCATTCCAGGGAAAGATCATCACTCTGGAGGCTGATGAAGCATCAGTAGTGGTAGCTCTAAAAATGGAAGAAAGCCATATGAAAAGGTTTACCACAACCATAATTAGTCAAGGATCAAACAAGCAACCAGTAGTGCATTAGGGCCCTCAGATTCAAAGTTACATTCAGAAATACCATACTCTTGGAAAAGGACTAGGTGCCCATGAGTAGGGGATTCCAACCTTCAGTATAGGGGCATGAGAATGGAAAATTGCAAGACTTAGCTATATAGGCACCAAAAGAATCACTAGCAAGACAATCTTTTAGAAGAAATTAGAGCAACCCTACAACAAAACCCCCGAACGTGTTACTCACCAAGGGAGGACAGTTCTAGGATTTAAAATTCTCTTAGATGTAGTTGATTATGGCAAGCACGGTAAAAGCTCTATTGCCTATATGATAAAGAAGGCAGATCATCAGCTAGATGCTAGGGCAATTCCCGATTAGACCAAGCTCGTTGAATAGGTGCATCTAAAGAAGATCAAGAAGCTAAGCAAAGAAGAGGAAATCCTCGACACTCTAACCAAACACTTCCAAGCATAGCTCAAGATAGTGGAGAAAATAAGGAGCAAGGGATGTTGCTTGAGCCCGGCCATCATAGACATGGTCATGGTCATGAAAGGTAAGGCAAAAGTAGAAGAGGAAGACAATGAGGACATCCTACTAAAGGCAACTGCCATGGAAGAATCATCAACTGCAGAGCCAGTCCCTACCGATCAGGATGAGTCTTTTGTTTCCTTTTCCAATATGTTTGAAATGAATAATGTATTTTATGATGATAATAAGATGTAAAACTTTCCTTATTTGGATTGTGTTTCTGATTACGATTCCATGCATCCATTCCAGTGTTCATCTAGAATTTTTAACATTAATAATGATGTTACAAAAGAAATTAACTTAAATACAGAGGATGATCCAAAAATGGCATAAATTTCTAATCAACTGCCCATCGAGCATGAGAGATAATTGGTAAAAATACTAAGAAATCACATTTTAGCCTTTGCTTGGTCTCACAAGGACATGCTAGAGCTTGATCGGCACATCACCGAGCACAAGATTCCCACAGACCTCGAAGATTCGTCTAGTAAAGTAAAAGATGAAAAGAATGCATCCAGAATGAGTAGAAAAGGTCAAAGCAGAAGTAGCCAAACAAATCAAGGCTAATTTTGTGGAAGTCATCGAGTATCCTACCTAGTTATCTAATGTACTCCCAGTGCCCAAGAAAAATGGTGATGTCAGAGTTTGTGTCAGCTTTAGGAAACTGAATAAGGCTACCCCTAAGGATGATTTTCCATTACCGCACATTGACATTCTGAATAAGGCTGCCATGTGTTACTTCATGGATGGGTTCTCCGGATACCACCAGATCCTCATGAACGTAATAGATAAGTTCAAAACAGCGTTCATTTCAGAACGAGGAATGTATTGTTTTAAAGTAATGCCTTTTGAACTCAAGAATGCAGGGGCAACCTATCAGCGAGCAGTCATGACATTACTATATGATTTAGTCCACAAAGAAATTGAGGTCTATGTAGATGACATGCTTGTGAAATCCACTATGCTAGAAGAGCATCTAGCAGTGTTAGAGCATTTCCTCACGAGAATTGAGAAATATGATCTCCATCTCAACCCAAAGAAGTGCATATTCAGTGTTATGTTAGGCAAATTAATGGGGCACGTGGTTAGCAAAAGAGGCATAGAGATGGATCCCGATAAAGCCAATGCCATCAAGGAAATGCCTATACCAAAGATTGAAAAGGAAGTAAGGAGTTTCTTGGGGTCCATAGATTATGTCAGTCGCTTTATAGCACGATTGACTACCACATGCGAGTCTATCTTCAAGCTCTTAAGAAAGCAGCAACCAATAGAATGGAATGATTAATGTAAGGAAGCTTCGATGGGATCAAGGCTTATCTAATGAACCGTCTTATGCTAAAGCCGCCAATTCGAGGAAAGCCACTAATTCTCTATTTGGTAATAGAAGAAACATGTATATGAGCTATGCTCATTTAGGAGCACGAAAATAAGAAAGAACATGCAGTTTATTATCTCAACAAGAAATTGCTAGACTAGGACACTCGATACCATTGCAGAGAAAACTTGTGCCGCTATGGTTTGGTTCACCAAGAAACTCATACATTTCTTCCAATCTTACTGAATCCAAGCGGTTGTAAAGGTGGATCTAATGAAGTATTTATGCCAGGCTCCCTCGTTAACCAGAAAGCTGGAAAGGTGGCTCTTATTTTATCAGAATTCGATATTGAATATATCGCTAAGAAGACCATTAAGGGAAGAGTAATGGCTGTGTTCCTAGGAAATCAACTGCTCAAGGAAGGAGAGCCGAAAAACCTATAATTCCCTAATGAATGTTTTGCAGCAACAACGAAGAATCCCAAAAAATTGACCATGTTGTTTGATGGTGTAGTTAACAAGCGAGGAGCTAGCTTGGGAGTTACCATCATTACGCCAGATGGAGTGCTTATACCTCTGTCAAAATTAATATAATTTCTCACCACAAATAACAAAGCAGAATACGAAGCCTGTCTATTCAAAATGTCTGCTCTAGTCACTCTTAGAGCAGATAAAGTACAAATTATTAGTGATTCGACTTTGGTCATCAAACATGTCACGGGAGACAGAGAGTTGAAGGAGGAATCCCTTAGACCTTACCTAGAGGCTATATGGAGGAAAGCCACAATGTTTAGTGAATGTAAATTTTTCTACATGCCCCGAGAAGAGAATTAGATGGGGACTGCGTTGGCCACTTTAGCCTCCATGTTGGAAAGGCCTCAGAAGCAGCTAATCAAACCTCTTGTTATGGAGACAACCCGACCTCTATACTACGTCCGTGTGATAAAAGGTGCCATTGAAAAGGAAGAGCCATGGCACTCTGACATCATCATATTCCTTGAAAATGGTGAATTCCCAGCCAAGCTACGAATTCCGACCGAAATACACTAAGGAAGCTCGCTGCATAGTTTTGCTTGATTAAGGGAGATATGTTCAAAAGGTCATCTGATGATTTGTTGTTAAAATGTTTGACTCAATAAGAAGTAGAGAAAGTGAGGAAAGAAGTACTTTTAGGAGACTGCAGTCCACATATGAATGGTGTCATGGTGGCAAAGAAAATTCAAAGGATGGGACAATTTTGGCTAACTATGCTGGCTGCTTGTATTCAAGAGGCAAAGACTTTCCATGCCTATCAGATATATGGAGATGTGAGCCACTTGCCCCAAACAACGTTATAGAATTTGATGACGCCTTGGCCATTCTCAGTCTGGGGCATCGATATCATCAGCGAAATAAGACCATCTTTGACCAACGACCAACGCTTCATTAAAGTGGCAGTCGATTACTTTTCCAAATGAGTTTAAGTAGAGTCATTTACGAGCATCACAGCCAATAAAATGGCTTGGTTTATTTAGTGACATATCTTTGCTAGATACGACATTCCTCATCATATAGTAAGTGATAATGGTGTACAGTTCTAAGGATAAACAACCGATATTATTGAGAACCATAGGATTGAGCAACATCGCTCTTCACCATCGTCCTCAAGCCAATAGAGCTATAGAAGTAGCTAATAAGCCAGTTAAAGATCCTCTCTAAAATGATCGCGAATTATCGAGATTAGGCCGATCATTTACCTTATGCTTATGGGGGTATAAAACTAGTGTGAAGACTCCTACGGGTCAAACTCCTTTTGCTCTTATCTATGGTATGGAGGCAGTATTTCCTGTTGAAATAGCGATCAAGTCTTTGCACCTAGCCTTCGAAGCGAGACTTTCTGAAGATGAATGGGAAAAGGTAAGGCACGAAGAATTGACTTTAATCGACAAGAAATGACTAGCTGCATTAGAGAATATGTAATTATATCAGCAGCGAATGGCCAGAGCTTACAATTGTAAAGCCAAATGGTAGGATCAACATCTGAGAATAGGTGATCTAGTCTTAAAATAATCTTGTAAGATGCACACAGATGCTCGGGGAAATATCCAACCAAATTAGGAAGGACCTTATCTAGTAAAAGAGACTCTCAGTAAAGGGGTAGTCAAAATCTCAGACTTGGACGACAACGAATTTGTGAATCCAGTAAATTGGGACAAGCTGAAGCGCTATCTCATGTAAAAAAATATAAAAAATATAAAAAACATATAAAGGTATGTCCATAGCTAGTGAGGGCTCTTAAGCAAAAATAAAGACCCCAAAATAAAAGGGTGAGGTCTTAGGTAAAATCCATTCGGAAACTTAGGCAATGATGGACATTTCTTGGGAATAAATACCATTTAACCTTCCTATTTAATTAAAATATTTTATAGTAACATATTCATGTTAAAAATACTGCATGAGTACATTAAATGGAAACTGTGAATTGTTTAATAAAATACGCATTCAAATAGCATTTTTTTTATCTTTATTCCATATAAAGTGCATTATAAATAGGGAATGGAAATGAAGAAAGTTAATGATGAGGCCTAAATCCTTTATTCTCGTACATAAATGAAAGACACATGATTACAAGCTCAAGGATCTCCAAGGAAGCTATGGAGTCTCTTAGTCTTGGTAAGCTTCTCCTCGAGGGTGGTAAGCCCACAGGTACTTGCAATCCAGATGTAATAAGCCTCAGTAGGATGAACGACAAAGGGCGTAGAATAATTCACGCGGTTGATCCATCTCACATCATAATGGTACGCCCGAGTATAAGAAAGTTTAGAGCCAAAGAAGGTGGACAAAGACGTCAAAAACCTCTGAGGACGACCATACTACCTACATAAGCGACCATGGGAATAAGTGATGATCTCTGAAAGACCAATGAGGACTACACCGCCTCTAGCAACTTCAGTAGTCACATGAGTAACTCCCTACCAAGGGCAAACCCAATGGATATCCTCAACAACTTGACTCCCCATAAACTCAACCCACTCCTTGACATTAAAGTCTATATGGGAGCAGTTGCCAATGCGAACTAAGGAGCTCCTTGCCTAATAGGCCTTTGGTTGGTAATCCATGCTCGTAGGAACATAAAATACTAAAAGCTTGTCCCAAAGTGAGAGCTACAAAAAAAGAGAAAAGAAATAAAAAAAATGAATAATATAAAAAATGGCATGTTGGATTGAAAACCTGAAAGGGCAATCCAGGTAAAAGTTAAGGCAAGCCTAATGAATTGAAAACCCGAAAAGGCGGTTCATGCAAAAAGAAAAGGCTAGAATAAAATTTACCTGAAGGAGGAGTCTACTACTCCTAGTAGTAGCTTCGGTCCTATTTTGAGAATAGCGCACAAAGATCAGTGTCTCGGCCAAACTCATTGCAATGGGAGATTTTCCCTCCAACATCTGATCGACGATGGTCAAGAAGGCAAAGTTGCAAACCATGGATGGAGCCTCTCAAAGAAAGGCTCCTAGCAAATTTAAATAAATAAGCAGAAGCTAACTTACATCATTAGGAGAAAGATTCCTAACTATGTCAAAAACCATGTCCAAACTCAAGCCCTAATTGCAAATCAATCGATGTCTATCAGATCACTACAACTGGAAATAGTTCATCAACAAATCAGAAAACTCAGGACGATGCATTGGAATGGCTGGAGGCATATTAGCTGAAGATCTCAGGATTCCACAGAATTCCTCATATAAGGGGCACAACTCATGATCTCTAAAATGGAACACATTGTCGACAGGATCCCAGAATCTGACAGCAGCCTGGATCATATTGTCCTTGATAAAAAAAATATGGCGATATTCCTTCATATGCGATAAATCGCAGACCCCGAGATGATCCCAACCAACGGCGTTCTTCAGATAAACATTCAGATCTGTACGAAAATGGATGTAGTTCTCCATGGCAAAATTTCAAAGGGTACTAGTTTGCTATATATAGTGCAATCTACCAATATCTAGCAGATTACCCTAATAATCTCGATTGTCAATAAAAGAAGAAAGCACAAGGCACAAGAATAATGCAAAATTCTTTCATAAATAAAAAAAGAAGTATGTTCATACAAGAATGGCTCTGCAAATGGCCTAAATAAAAGAAAACTACAAAAAGAAAGCCTATCTACTATCCACCACTTGAACCCAGGTGGGTATGATTGAAGGACGATGGAGGAGGAGGATAACCACCCTGTAGAAAGAATCTAGGAAGATCGTCGTATCCCTGCTGAGGCTGTTATTGCTGGTCATCCACCTAAACCATCCCCAACTGTGCTTGGAGTTGTCGGATCTCTAACTACAACATTTTAACATAGATCATTCATATGCATTTCATGACATGCCATGCATCATCATTGAAGCAATAAAATAATAAACATACCACCATGTCAGAATTTTGGTTCATCATGAACCACTTCCGTCCTTGGATGTATCCATAGTTAGAGATGTAATCGGCAATAGGCACCTACGAAAATAGAAATCGAAACATGTTAGAACCATCATAATCTAAGAGATGAAAAGGAGAAAAGAAAAAAAAAACAAAAAAGCTCACATGAGTAGGGCCAGCCGAGTGGAAAGTCACCGAATGCTCAGGGTCCAGGTAGGGTTATATCATTGGCGTGTAAGTACTCAGGTTAGGGCAGTACATCAGGAGCATGGATGGCTGATACTGGAATTCCCGATGTCCCTCCATCATCATCGGACTCTAAGGTGGAACCGATGAAGCTGAAGAACTCCTAACATGGGTGGAAGAGGCCTTTTCCTACCTTGGTGATCCTGTAAAAATGTCAAAACAAGGGCAAATTAGTTCAACTAAGCACCAAAATTGGAAAACAATGAGAAAATCTGAGTTAAAGAAAAAGAGATATCATCATCCGGATAGCCTGAGGTGAACTCGATCTATCTCGCCCGCTAGGGGTAGAAGTGAAAGGAGTATCGCCCTCGGTAGGGTTATGAACGTCTGGCTAGGGCTCGACAGGAACATTGTCTGTCTCTAGCCATCCAAGCAGTTATGAACAGAAAAACTCCTTATACCCCCCAGGTCGCTCCAAGAAAGCGCTGGATATGCCATTAGAGACTAATCATACAAAGTCCAGTTAACTGCGAGACCTGAAGATCCATCAAGGCACATCAGGAGGGAGAGAATGCATCCTAGGAGGAAGATGCCAACCTTGGATATGCTCCCCAAGATACCACTCTAAGGAGAAAGGAGTCTCTAAAATCAACTGGGTGTTCACTAACTCCCCACCTAACCTCATAACATCTGGCCAATGAAGTTCATGCCCCCAAGGCCGAGTCTTAATCTGAGGAAAGAAAAAGAAGCCGGGCGTCAATACAATGATCGTAGTAGATATAGCCAAAAAGGAGAAAGTCTAAAATACTTTGAGGTTTACCTGTTCTGAGGTCAAAGCACGAAGACGGATGGAAAGATAAGAAAGAGAGTCGATCTCCTAACGGCGCCAGAAGTGTGGAAAACGAGGAAAAAATGGATAGCTACCATTCTGCACTAGGTTGGTCCTTATAAGAATCCCCATCTCGAAGAACCAAATCTGCAAAAGTAAAAAAAAGTCAGAACATCAAGGAAAGGAAGGTGAAAGGCTCGTAAAGAAAGTAAAGGGAGTTAGACCCTTACATAGACAATCTGAAGACAGGATTTGAACTTGCGAATCCTGTTCCTCACATAGTGATAAAAGGCCCAGTACAATTGGGCCAACGTAGCTCAGCCCCAAGTGCACTCATCAAAGCGGGTGGGATTGATCAAAGTAGGCAAAATGTGAAGGTTTGCGATCGAACCCCTAGTGGGAAAACATAGCCAAGACAAAGTAGCGGCCATGAAGGCTCTAGCCTCACAAGCAGAAGATAAGTCCCTTCGATCCCCAGTAGTCCAAAAAGTCATGAGTTTCTCGCAAGAAACTCTCTCGAGCTTTGTTGGGAACTGAAAGTCACATTAAACATGCATAACAGGCATGGCGGAAATTCAAAATTTTGTCCCTGTCCCCGGGAACTCCTATTAGTTGCATATGAATTAAATAAAGCCTTAACTAAACAATTCTCTACCTAGGTTAGCATGCATAGGCTAGGCATACCATAATTCTGAATTATATCCTAGCATAAATATTTTATACTAAGCATGTTATAACTCTAAGCTATAACCTAAGCATGTTATAACTCTGAGCTATAACCTAAGCATAACATAAACTGAGCATGCAAAACAACCTAAGCACAATTATTAAGTCTAAAAATGCTTAAAGAAAAAGACCTAATAATTAAAAGAGAAAGAAAGAAAACTTACCAGTTGAAGCATGATTTAGCAGAACCTCCTCGCACAAGCCTCCAAGCATAGGATAGCCTCTATGAGTATCCACACGAACCCAACCAACCAAAACCTCCCCGAGAGGAAGAACTAAGGAGCCTTGAGTAGTTGCTAGACCACTCCAAAAGCCCAACCCAAAAATATAAACTAGAGGTGCTCGAATAAATTCAAGCTTCTCGAAAAGAACTATGCTCTGAAGTCAACTTCAGAGATATCACGTTGGAATCTCAAGTCAAGACTAGAAGAGAGCAAATGGTGCATTGAAAAAGGTGAAATAGAGTACCTATTTATAGGCTTGGGGAGCAAAAAGTTGCTCCCCATTTTCAACGTGGGATAGGGTGAAAAAATTTATCTGATGCAGGTCATGCACGCGGATCCAAAGTATCCGTTTGTTGACCCATCTGCACCCAATGTAAAGTGCACACTAGGGCTTGCCTTGCATGCGAGCTAGGCCTCGCAGCCTATGTCACGAGCAAAGGTCACGACACCCCTTATGGTTTGCAAATGTGCAGACCATTTTCATGGGCTGCCGTGAGAACTACCCAGCAATGCTCGAACACCTTTTGGTGCACTCCGCACATTCGAACTTGTACAAAATACATTTCATACTCTTCAGTCTAATTTTTACTCACTAAGGCAAAATTCCCCTTTTAATCCTTTTTCAAATAAATATTTATTTTATGACCCTAATAAATTAGTTACTGGTTAAAAATAAATTCCTTAGCTTATCCAAAATGATCTAATAATTTTTAACCAATTAAATAATAATCCAATTATTATGTTATATTTTTGTAATAGAATAAATCTATTAGTTTTTTTACTTAGTTTAATGATGGTCCAATGTGTCTGACCTTATAGGATCCCAAAGTATTGAGTTGTTAAGGCTTAACCAACCCTTGTTCTAATAGAACCATTGGCTCGAGGTTCTAGACCGTGAATAGAACTGGATTACCTTAAACAAATTGTAGTACGCCTCTAGCAAGGGTCTAGCATCCCCCACTACCCGGAACATCATTTGTTCTTATGACTTAATCTCGGTTAATGCAATAGTTATCCAATGCGATGAACTCCTTCCATTCTTTAATATTAGTACCACCTGGTTTATAGGGTTTGGTTAAACTGTTAACCCACTAATAGAAAGGTTGCTCCAAGCTATCCTAGTTATTATCTTGTTACCGAAGTATATTGCATTTTACCATGGTGTGTTTAACTAGAAACCATTTCTATCAAACGCATAATCTGATCAGAGGTTTATAGCAATCATCACTTTAACAAGTGGCCAGGTGTAACTCCTTAATATATTTGGAGTAATGGATTCTTTCCGACTACATAGCTTACTAACGTATTATCATTACTATACCCGTAATCACCTATGACACCCTAAATTAATGAGTGTATAGGAATGACCCAAAGTATAGTGATGGTGCAACACAAGGTAACTAGAATCTCAAGTATGAGGATATTTGCAAAGCTCATCACATGAAGATAAACACTAACACATTGATATATACACCAAGTGTTTACCTTACTGCGGTCTCCAATATATCTCCCAGAGTGTCAAACTTAAGGCACCACCTTTAGTCCTTAGGAGATTAACTGCTTGGACCCTTTCCAAGAAAGTTGACCACATGCTAGTCTTTCCGCTTCATCAACATCCTTTCTTGATGAAATTGTGACTGAGGATAGTTTAGACATAATCATAATTGCACATGAAGCAGGTCTCACTAAATATAGTCCAACTATAATTTCTCTGACTTCATGCTATGATACGTCAAGGACTTTTGTATATATACATCAATGATATATTTTACCTAACCATAATATATTTACAAGCACATCGATATAAACAAAAGATTAAACGCCTTTATTAATTAAACAAATTATTCGTACCATTACATAATTAAGATATATCGGCCTAATTACCTTAAGGGCATAGATCATATCTAACAGGCTTATCCCCAGAATAGTCGATCAAAGCCTCAATGGTCACCACATTAAAATTGTTGTAAGTGAAAAAATCATTAAAATTAATCATATTGCCATGGAAAGGAAGACCTGTGATGGCGTAGTAATCTAGCAGAGTGATAGTGTACTCCCCACAATGGAAATGAAAAGCGAGGGTAGTATCGGACCATCTACTCAAGATATGGGTAGAAGTACTAGCTAGGATGTATGGATACTTACGGGACTTCACATACTTGCAATTCCTCTCCATCCTCCCCAAGGATGTCTTGTCAATGATAGCCTTAGCACCGAGAGAAAGAACCTTGTACCACTTGTAAAAATGGGAAATACTGCCACCTTCATGGCCAGTAACCTACAAAAATAATGCATATACACTAATCACACACCAATCGTCGATAAATCACACAATTATCGAAAGTCATTACATCTAATAATATCACATAATTTAAAACAAAAAGCACAAAATTTTGATGATAATAACATGATAATAATAAATGAATAAATAGAAAATACGATAATAACAGTAAAGCTTACCAAAATCAGAGAAAGATGATTGAAAGGCTTCAATGCAGGCGGAATAAAATCCCCAGGAGCGATCCCGTGGTACTTCCAAGTCGGTGAAAGCCCATATAATGCCTCGATACGGACTTCTGAAAGTTCCACTTGCTCACCATCAATAATCACATTACGTTTGGTCACTTGGACGATCGGTAAATCCGGGCGGATATTATAAAGCTTGTGCCACATTGAGACCCCGCATAATCGGAGTAGAAGGGGCAGAAAAGGGAAGAAAATTAGAGAAATCATTGTCGAGAATAGCTAAAAAGCAAAAATTTGAAGAAAGAAGAAGCGAAAATCGCAAGTGAACAAGAGAAGATTTTTCGGTGTGAAGAAAAATGAAGGCAAAGAGCTATATATATAGCCTAAATGCAATTAGCCGTCGGACTAATTACATGCGTAATTAGCTGGTGAGCTAATTACCTAACCAGCTGTCACGCGTTTATGCGTTGAACGTATAAATAAGTAACGACTATAAAAGTTACCGTTATAGAGGTAATTAGCCCGCCAGCTAATTACGTATATTTTAACATTTTTTACATTTTTGCATATTTTATCAATTTTCTGCATTTTTATAAAATGAGCGGTCCTAAAAGCTGTTTTTACACGGTCATTCATGCATTAAGCAATTAAAAATATTTATTTCGACGCCCGGTAAATTTTTTTATGCAATTCATTAATAAATTTTTAATCGAAGGAGCAGAATATTTTTTGTTTCAAAATTTGTCGATTAAAAATATTTTAACTCATTGCATTCCACACACATTGTTTTGTTTGTTTCGCATAAGACAAAATTTCTAGCACGAAATTTATGTATGCAAGGGGCAAACTGTTAGTACAGGTCCTTTCCGGCCCAATGAGGAACTACACCTATTTCATTTAGTGATCAGACAAAAAGATCCAAAAAGGAACGAATTGTCATCCAAAATCCGAAATTCAAAAATCCACATTCTAGGGAAGCTTCAATTTAGCATTTTCTACTGAAAAATCTAAAAGTAAAAATTTGGTCAAACATGGGTAATCATCCCGTCAGGTAATCGCCTGCCTACAGTAAAAAAAAATAAATCTTACCGAGATCTGGAAAGAATTTACGGGATTCAAAGCAGATCTTGTCAGATAGGTAATTAGCACGCCGGATAATTACTGCTCCTCTATAAATAGAGGACTTCCCCTCTCATTTTCTATAGACGAGAAAGGTGGTAAAAATCCACTCGTGCCAAAATCATCCCGGGTGTCCTAAAAGCCCCGAAACGCTGTCAAAACATTTCCAAATCTGAGCTTTATCACCGACATTCGATATAAACTTATTTTCCGATCTTTTTAGATCAAGATGTCATAGTGATCTTCGGTCTAAAAATGACTAAATCTCTAAAAAACCATGCATTTTCTTTAGGAATAATCCAAGATTGTAGCCATAACTTAGGTTAAACCTATTTTCCAATCAAATCACAATCTCTGACAACTTCAGTCGTACACCGGCTCTCAAGTCATCCTGAACAGATGAAAAGGTAAACTAAGGGTAATTGGCTCTTACCCACCTTTAAATCCATTTCAATCCATCTATATCATTTTTCTTGCATATTTGCATTTCATTTTCCTGGTTAAGTGAGCCACTAGAGCCAGTTAAACTATAATATGTGTAAATAAGTGTGCAGGTATGGATAAGACATCCAGAATGTGACGAAACTCTATCCAAGTTTCTGGGCAAAAAACCTAACTGCTGACGCTACTCTGTCAAAATTACTGTAGAGAATATCAATTTCTTATGCCGTTATAATGTCCATTTTATTTCTTGAATTTATTTCTTAAGTAAAGCCATTGTAATGCAGAAATTACCACAAATTCCAAAAATTCTAAAATTGGTCAAAACAATTTGAACAATATGAGTACCTATTGTGTCTGAACTCAGAATCTCACTTTCTTTTCGGTATGAAAATCCATTTTAGATTAGTATACCACAATTCTCGGTGGAGCTGAACCGGGTGGCGACTCTATTTTATTTTTAAATAAAGTAAAATGCTTTATTTTAAAATATCTTTTCTTAATAAAATGTGTAAATATATTTCTCATTTTTGGCTTATAAATAGCCACATTTTTCATACTCAAAAAGTTTACATGAAAAATAATAAAATTAGCTTTCTCTTTAATAATACCAAAATGTTTTATTAAAAGAATGACATCATAGTTTCCTTAAACTGCACCAAATCCAACACGCCCCTCGCACCGCAACCCGCTTGCGACCACCACTAAAACCTTGCTCGCTCACACTTCCCTTTTATAGGCTTTGATCATAAATTTAGCCGTTGTGTATCATTGAGGTTGATATTGGATCTTCACCGTTGATCAGGTATAAGTTGGTGCTTCTGTAGCCATTGATCAATCCATCAGACTCATAATTTGACCCATTTGAATTATTGGGATTGATGCAAAAAGCTGTCATTAGCCATTTGTTTGGCTTTTTGTGCACTGCCAAATTTTAGATGAGCTTTGTCGGTTGTGTGAGCTCCACGCGCCATCCAATTTGCCTAGGTTAAAAGGTGGTTTCCTTTTTCTCTTTCCAAGTCAGATATTTGTCCTTTTTTTGAAATGCGTGCTAGCTATCACTTTTACATTCTCCAAGGCAAAAGGAACTTTGACTTCAGACTAATATGGAGCGAAAAGGTAAATTTAAACCTTTTCCCTTTTGTCTTGTAAGTAGAGTCTTCCAGATGTCTTCAGACTCTAACTTATCCAGATGCACTTTGATCAGTCTGTCTCTAGATGCTGTCCTTGAAGGGTTAGAATTTTGTTTCCTTTCCAGACTCTAATCGGATGCTTTCCATATGGACTTAGGGATTTGTAATGTCTTCAATATGTATCTGGATGCTCTTCTTGGACTTAGAAGTTTTGTTTGCTTCAAACCTGATTCGGACTATATTTTATAGGATTCTTCCAGATCATTGTTTCCCAACAATCTCCCCTATTTATTGGAAACAAAAAACCTAAGTACATTGATCATGAAAAAATGGGATATGAGCTAAGTATGATTCTTGATACTTAATGTAATTTGAACAAAGAAGGAAAATAAACTTACAAACATAAACTCAGAGCTCCTCAAAGAAGGCAACTCTGATTAACTTTAGAGATCACATTGGAGAAGAAAGACTAAGGGAAAAAGTTGATTTTTTTTTATTGATTTTCATTCTCTATATAAGGCTTTATATAGTGAAGGAAACCACTTCATATAAGGTACATGATCCATAAACATGGAAAGACATTAAAGAGAAATAAAGTTCTTTCTATATTAATCTCCTTAAATCAAGTGTGTGATTGAGGGAAATGATGATCTGATTTTGATCCCGAATCAGTTGATTCTTTCCATTTCTAACATGATCCCAAATTAGTTGCTTTCCATTTCTAACGTGATCCCATATTAGTTCCTTTCTTTTTTAACACTCCCCCTCAAGTTGAGTGATGGGATTTCTAATGCTCAACTTGCTGAAAAGAAAACAACAAGATTCACCCTTTCAATGATGGTTTCCAATAGCCACATTCCAATTCTTGAAGAGGAAACTAAGGATTCGCCTGTTATACTTTTAGAGGATTCTACCTCCCATCATATTAGTTTTAGAAGATTTTGCTTCTAATAGTTTTAGAGCATTTTGGCTCTATTTGTAGTTTTAGAGCATTTTAGCTCCAATCATAGATTTAGAGCGTTTCGGCTCTAATCATAGTTTTAGAGCATTTCAGCTCCATTTGTAGTTTTGGGGCATTTTGGCTCCAATAGTTCTATAAGGAAATCATGCCTTTGTAAAATTTCGCACCGTCCTCCTTTTCAGCTCGGATTATTTGTTAATTTTTTATTTCCTCACCGCCCTTCTTTTCGGCTTAGAATATTTGTTAATTTTTTGTTTCCTCACCACCCTTCTTTTTTGGTTGGAATATTTGTTGATTTTTCGTTTCCACACCGCCCTTCTTTTCGACTCGGAACCGGCTTACTTCTACTCTTTATCTCTTTTTTTGTGTTTTAACAGGTTTCTCAAACCTGATTTGAGCTTGCTTATTCAAGGTATTTTCACAACTTCCATTTTGGTATTTGGTTTGATTTACCAAGATTCCTCCCTCAAATCAAAAACCACAACAAAACACCCATTTTTTCTTTTTCTTTATTTTTATTTTTCTCTCTATCCATTTTCTCTTTTAGTTTTTTAGGAACCGAGAACCTACTTTAATACCATGATGTAATTTGAACAAAGAAGGAAAATAAACTTACAAATATAAATTGAGAGCTCCTCAAAGAAGGCAACTCTGATTAACTTTAAAGATCACATTGGAGAAGAAAGACTAAGGGAAGAAGTTGATTTTTCGTATTGATTTTCATTCTATTTTCAAGGCTTTATATAGTGGAGGAAACCACTATATATAAGGTACATGATCTATAAACATGGAAAGACATTAAAGAGAAATAAAGTTCCTTCTATATTAATCTCCTTAAATCAAGTGTGTGATTGAGGGAAATGATGATCTGATTTTGATACCAAGTTAGTTAATTCTTTCCATTATTAACATGATCCCAAATTAGTTGATTTCCTTTTCTAACATGATCCCAAATTAGTTGCTTTCCTTTTCGTACAATACTTAGTCATTTACAATTTTACTCCCCCATAATTCTAACATCCTAACTCACCCAATGTTTTTGGATTCTAGCTTCTAAGTTTTTGAAGTACAATTGATGATTGTACTTAGAAGCACTTTTTAAATAGACTATTTCACTATATATACTTCTACTATTAATAATAGTTAACATCAATGAAGTTTCGAATTACAGATTACACAAGAATATAAGTGAAAAGTAAAAATTTTAGCTAACTATTACAGACTTTTACATATTCAAAATAGCTTTGCTAGACTACTATACTACTCCTCCATTTCTTTTCCAAAAGCCTTTCCTCTTTATGTTTGCCTTTCTCCCCCTTTTTGTTTGCATCTTCTGAGGGGCCTATAACCATGTAGGAGCGTTGATCCCATTTCTTTTCCAGGCTCTAGAGTAGATAGAATAATCTGTATTTCCTGCCATTCGATGTACAATGATATTTTCTACTATGTTATGAACGAGATACATGGATCTATAGGTCTTCTAGAGCTGTGCATATGATTTTGTGAGGTTAGGGAACATTATAAGAACATGTTGTCTGTCTTCCTCCTCATAAAATAGGAATAGGGCTTTGAGAAGAGTGATGGAGCACTTGAATCTAAAGAACCCAGTATCCCCTATGCGTTGGACCAGTTCTTATATAACGGGGAGGAGTTGGCTATCCGGAGTGGCAGAGGATCCGGAAGAAGAAGGAGTAGTCAGAGTTAACTGTGATAATCCAGAGCCCAATTGTTCAACTACTTTGTTAATTGCATCACGACCATTGTGAAGACTATTGTTTATATGCCAAAGATCAATATCAAAGCTCTCTTTCCAGTTGTTGATTATCTTTTCAGTTCCAGAGAGATGAGTTTGAAAGTCTGCGCCCAAGTCTTCCACAAGTTTTTCAATAATAACTGAAAGCTCTTTGTTGAGAAATATGGAGAGCTTTTCTTTGGAGTTCTATTACTCTTTTGAGATGGAAGTGAGTCCGAGGGAAGTTTCTTTTAATGACTCAGTGAGAGCATTTGGGATGAATTTTAATAAGTTTTCATACTTGGAATCCAGATAGTCTTTCAATTAGGTTTTTAGCTCAGTGGAGGTGGATGTAATGTGGCCCAAATGGTAGCACAATTATTTTCTGCTCTAGTTGCAGCTTGTATTGCTAATCTATTTATAGATGTGATTGTAGAGGTGAGTTGATTGAGTGTAGGGGTAATCTAAGAGAGAG
Organism: Euphorbia pulcherrima; assembly: GCA_947683365.1. Lineage (NCBI taxonomy): Eukaryota > Viridiplantae > Streptophyta > Magnoliopsida > Malpighiales > Euphorbiaceae > Euphorbia > Euphorbia pulcherrima. Next base: position 41,917,978 of record CANTUS010000009.1, read on the forward strand.
AGGTTTCTACTAGTTGTACTACTGTTTGGAATTGATTCACCTTCTTCTCTAGATCATTCAACGTTGTTTTTATCCCCTCAATCTCAATTCTTATGTCTGAATGGATGACTGGATTCTAGGTTAATTCTTCTATAGATGTAAGCTGTTGGCTAATGGCCTCAATCATTGGCTTAAATTCCTCATCTCTACACCCTTCTAGTGCCGCTTGTTCTAATAAGCTTAGCCCCGTTCTTACTTTTTCAGTTCTGGAGGTGAGAAAGTTTACTGGAATGGATGGTCTGACCATTTTCTTCTTTATCTTACTATATGTAAAGGAGTCATCTTCAGATCCGGAGCTACTTCCAATTTCAGTCTCTAAGCCAGATGATTCCTCCTCCTTATCATCTTTCTGTTCTTCTCTCCTTTATTCCACCCTATCCTTTGGATTGGCCTTCCCCTGTGAGTCCACTATAGTAGCATTATCAGTGGGCCTTAGAACATTTCCCTCTTCCAGAGCATTAAGCTCCGAGTTAGGCTCAACTACCTTAGATGCATTTTGAGTTGTATCTAAGTTGCCTTGTTTTTCAGCAACAGTATCATAGGCAATATTGGTGGTACGATCAGAAGTTACCTCTGTATGCAGTTGCTTTATAGGTTCTGATGCTTCCTTAATTCTTCCTTCTTTTTTAGCTTTTGGAAGATTGGTACTATCCTCCATCTCCTCTGCATTTTCCTTTTTAGGACTTTTGGTTCTCACTTCTTCAACTTGCTTAGGATCATTGGAAGTGTCCTTAATGTCCTCTCTAAATGCCTTTATAGGACTTACAACTGCACCTATTTCACCATGCATAAGAAGAAGAGAAGTGGGTAGAGGGTCTATTCTGGCTTTAAAGATGAATAAGTCCTCTTCACTAATAAACTCTTGTAGAGCCCATAAATCAGAGGGAGCAATTAGAATACTGGGAGTGAAGATGTTCAGAGGAGTAGCTTGATTAGTTGCTTCGGATGAACCTTTGAGTCCTTCTTTAGTCAGCTGATTTACCTTCAAATTATCCTTAACATTAGCCATCATTTCATTGAATTGGGGATCCTCTGGATGGATATTGTTCGGAAGAACAGTTATTACAATAGACTCTAAATTCTTCCCCTTCAATTTCTTGGCCTCAGCCATTTCCTCTGCTCTAGTATCTTTACGGGTTGGTTCTTAAATAGTAATTCCAGCAGTAGCCTTCTTTGGTTCCAAGTTTTCTCTTATAGCTTTCAGAGCTTCACTAAAGGTTGATCCCTTCTTTTGTAGTTGCTTTCTTTTTGGAACAGGCTCTTCATCTTCAATGACACTGCTCTCAGTAGCACTACCTTCCTCAAGAATTTCTTTCAAGGTTCCACCACCTCTCTTTCTTTCGGCAAGAATAGCCTCTGCTACTTCCAGAGTCTGATCTTCAATCATGACCTTCAGAGTTTCAACCTTTCTCCCTTTCTTAGCAGCCGCTTTGATGAGCCTCCCTCTAGGCTTTTTCACTAGTGATTGCCTCATGATTTGAGTTAGAGTCATTGCATCTTCATTCACTTCTTCCATAGGGTCAAGATTAATCTTCTTATGTGCCCTTAGTTCAGTGGTTCTTGCTCTTTTTGGTACCGGAGCTTTCTCAACTAGGCTTCCGACCTTCTGGACCCTATTCTTCTCTTGCTTTTCTTTTCTCTGTCTAATGGCTCTCTCTTCTTCCCAAATCTTGCCAAAGGTTAACTTCTAAAAAATTTTCTCTAGAATTTCTTTCCCATCTACTGACTCTTCTTTAGTGAGATCTATTCCATTTTCAATCAGGATTATGGTGATAAGGCCTCCATGAGAGTGTTTGTGCTACCGAATGTAGTGGATTAGGATCACTGGCATGTTGATGACTCTGCTTTCCACCCAGTACTGGAGAACACAAATCTGGAAGGAGGATACAATGGTGAGTGAGCCCTTCTGGAATAGGACAAATTTTGCCAGTACAAATTATAATAGTTTGGGGATTTCTTGCCAATTAGTGGAGCACTTATCTCCGAAATATCTTCCCAAAAGCAATGGATTGGGATCATACTACACCGTTTGTTCATCCCCATCCATCCTTATCATTACTCCTTCATTTTTCATATTAAAATGAGTGACAAAGAATTCCAGAATTAGAGTTATAATTTTGCCTTCCACTATGGTCCGGAGTGAATCATGGTAGGTATGAGTTTTGAGATTCTTATAAAATTGTTTTATGAGAACTGGATAAGTTGGGTTATGCATCTTGACAAAGTCTTCCAGATGTTGGTCTTTGAGGAGTTGGGCAAAGGGTTCATTGGAGAATAGAAAATTATCCCCTAGGAAATCGGATGGTATTATAGTGTCTAAAGTAATTTTCTTTATTGGAATGAAATCTGCGTCAAGGAGATCTTCCACTTTAAATATTTTCATTGGGGGAGGAGTTATTTTGGTTTGATTGCTTGCCATTTGAGAATTTTTGGAAGAAAGATTTTTGGGGATTTAGGGTTCTAAAGAAAAAATTGCATAGTAACAGTAGATTAGTTGCTCGCCTGAAGAAGAAGATGGAATTTGGGGATTTTATTGAATTTAGAAGGTGAGGGTAGTTTGGTAATCTGTATGCAGTTAAAGTTAACTAGATCAATGATGTGGTAGTTAAAATTGATGAGGGAGGTTAATGGCATTTAAACCAGAGAATGGGAACGGTTTAATTTTATAACAATTGTAGCCTTTTACCGCATGTGGGTTGCCCAATAAACAGTTGAAGTTCAAAATGTGTACAGTTACTTTTTCGTGCTTTTATTGCCATTTGTCAATTTTGTCTGCTGAGCTGGTAATATTCCCTTCAGATCTAGAGTTAAATTCCCTTTTCTTTCTTCCTTGATTCCTTGATTTGTAGAAGACAAAAATAACTACAGTTTATCTTCCAGATCCTTCTTCAAATTGGATTTTACATTCCAATTACTTCCCTTAGCTTATTGAATTGGTCTTTACTTAATGGCTTAGTAAAGATATCTGCCCTTTGCTCATTTGTTAGAATGTCAACCAAGGTTACATCCTTCTTCATGACATGATCTTTGATAAAGTGGTGCCTGATATTAACATGCTTCATCCGTCTGTGTAGCACTGGATTCTTTGACACATCAATAACACTATTATTTTCACATATAACTTCAACACATCCTGCTTGAACACCATAATCCTTTAGTTGTTGCTTGATCCATAGGAGTTGAGCAACACAACTTACTGCTGCCATATATTTGGCTTCTGTGGTTGATAAGACTACTGAAGTTTTCTTCTTGCTATACCAATATACCAAACAATCTCTAAGAAAGTGACAGCCTTCAGATGTGTTTTTTCTCTCAATCATATCTCTGCCATAATCTGCATCAGTGTACCTTTGCAATCTGAAATTGCCATTACTAGGATACCATAGGCCAACTTTAGTAGTTCCTAAAAGATATCTAAGAATCCTTTTTACAGCTTTGAGGTGTGAATCCCTTGGATTGGCTTCATACCTTGCACCATAGCAAACTGCATAATGTATGTCAGGTCTGCTAGCTGTTAAGTATATATGTGATCCAATCATCCCTCTGTAAAGCTTCTGATCTACATCTTCTCTATCACAATCCTTAGAGAGGATTGTGTCTGATCCCATGGGAGTGGACATTGGCTTGCTTTTGTCCATTTCAAACTTCTTCAGTATTTCCTTGGTGTACTTGAACTAGTTTATGAAGATTTCATCCAGACTCTACTTTATCTGGAGACCAAGGAATAAGTTGAGTTCTCCCATCATTGACATCTCAAATTCCTTTTGCATTTAAGTGCTGAATTCCTCACACATTCTTCCATCAGTTGATCCAAAGATAATGTCATCTAAGTAAATTTGGACAACAATGACATCACCCTTCTTCATTTTGATGAAGAGTGTTGTGTCTGCTTTACCCCAAATGTAACCCTTTGATATAAGAAATGAAGTGAGTCTCTCATACCAAGCCCTTGGTGCTTGCTTTAATCCATAAAGGGCCTTCTTTAACTTGTACACATGCTCCAGATGCTTTGAATCTTCAAATCTATGTGGTTTCTTGACATATACTTCCTCTTGAATGACTCCATTCAGAAATGCACTTTTAACATCCATTTAGAATAAGGTGAATCCCATGAATGATCCAAAAGCACATAGGATCTGGATTACCTATAATCTTGATACTGGTGCAAATGTTTCCTCAAATTCAATGCCTTCTTGCTGATGGTATCCTTGAGCAACCAGTCTTGCTTTGTTTCTCACCATAACTCCGGATTCATCTAGCTTGTCCAAAATACCCGATTGGTGCCAATGATTGACTTTCCTTCTATGGAGGTACTAGATCTTAGACATCATTTTTGGTGAATTGATCTAGCTCTTCTTGCATAGCCATCATCCAACTTTCATCTCCTTCTGCATCTTGAAAGTTCTTTGGTTCAATGAGTGAGACAAAAGCAGCATGACTCATCATCCGATTGAGTTGTCAGCTAGTTCTCACTGGATTTTGAACATTATCCGAAATAGCTTCCACCGGATGATTCCTTTGTGTCTTGGTTTCTCTTTGAAGATCTTCATGTAGTTATGGAGCTTGCTCTTCTAATGCATCCAATTCCTCATCCTCTCCTTGTCCATTATTGAAGTCAATTTCAGCATTCAAGGGATTCTTTTAAAGTTGATGCTGGTTGAAATTGATTTCCTCATCCTCTTCCTTATACTTCTTGATCTGAAAGGGTTCTTGAGCCTTTAATGGTTCTCCTTCATCCGGAGTCCTCTCATCCAGATCTTGGCTTTTCTTTCTTACATGGTTACTCTCATTGATATCTATATATATTGACTCTACCACAGTTTGAGTTCTTTTATTATATACTCTATTGGCTCGTTTGGTTTACAGAAATTCAATTCCGTAGAATAGAAGTAGAAATGTATGGAAAGATATCAAATATGATACATTGTTCATCTAGGATCCGTCGATGCAAGGAAAAGCTTTTCCTTGTTTATATACATCTCACGGAAAAGCTATTCCTTTTTGAAACAAAGGAATAGCTTTTCCATGAGATGTATATAAACAAAGAAAAGCTTTTCCTTGCATTAATGGATTCTAGACATATACTCTACTATATTTAACATCTTTCCATTCATTTCTATTTCTATTCCAAGGAATAGGATTTCCGCAAACCAAACGCCACCTATAAGCTTTGCTATATGTTGAGTAACCAAGGAAAGTTGCTTCATCAAATTTAGGATCAAATTTTCTTAGTTGCTCTCTGTCATTTAGGATGTAGCATTTACATCCAAAGGCTTTAAAGTACCCAATCTTGGGTTTCCTTCCCTTCCAGATTTCATATGGGGTTTTGTCTATGGTCTTTCTAATGAAAGCTCTAATTAGAATGTAACATGTAGTGTTTACGGCCTCACCTAAAAAGTATTCAGGCAATCTGTTTTCATTTAGCATTGTTCGAGCCATTTCAACTAGTATTCTATTTTTCCTTTCAACAACCCTATTTTGTTGAGATGTATGAGGAGTAGAAAAGTTGTGCTCAATACCCTTGGATTCACAAAATTCAGTAAAATGCTTGTTTTTGAATTCTCCTCTATTATCACTCCGAATGCGTGAAATGCTTATGCCCTGTTTTACTTCTATCCGGATAAATATTTTTGAGAAATGGTAAAAGGCTTCATCTTTGCTAGCTAGCAAAACAACCCAAGTATAGCAAAACTAATCATCCACTATAACCATAGTGTATTCTCTTCTACCTAAACTCATTGGCCTAATTGGGCCTAAGAGATCAATATGCAAGAGTTCAAGAACTCTTTTGAAATATAGGAGATGGAAGGGAAACTTTTCCTAGTTTGTTTACCTAATTGACATGCAATGCATATATGATCCTTATAAAAATTAACCTTAGGCAAACCCATAACCAATTCCTTTTTGGCTAATTTGAACATGAGGTTCATGCTTACATGTTCCAACCTCCGGTGCCAAAGCCATGATTCTTCTTCTTTAGACACCAAGCATATATTATTTTTCTCATTTTTAATATTGACAAAATAGATGTTGTTTACTCTTAGTGCATAAAGAATAAGTTGATTTGACTTACTATCAATAATTGAGCAGCCTACGGAGTCAAAGATGACTTTTCTCCCTTTGTCACAGAGTTGTGCAACACTTAGCAAGTTCAACTTCAGTCCATCAACTAATGAGACATCTTCTATTTTTAACTCAGATACAATGGGTCCATGCCCAATGATCTGTTCCTTTTGATTGTCTCCAAAGCTTACTTTTCCACCTCTCTTCTGAATTAAAGTGAGGAAGGCTTTTTCATCACCAGTCATGTACCTTAAGCATCCACTATCAATGTACCATGTTTGTCGATCTTCTATGGATCTAAAGGCATACCTGCAAAACATATCAAGTGGGTTTGGGTACCTAATTAGATTTGGGTCCTCTCGGGTTAACAACCATTTCAGGCCAAGGATAATTATCATAATAACCATTTTTAAATCTACATAATTTAGTCATATGGTTATTTGCTCCACAAAACCTATGCCCAATAATTGGTTTATTTTGCTTGAGTTTTTCTTCAATTTTTAGAAGATCCTTCTTCCTATAGTCTCCAGAATACCCTACTTTAGTGAGATCCGGAATGGCTTGATTGGTTTGGATCTGGTAGTTGGTTGGAGGTGCAACTTTTACTCTGTATTTTTATTTTACTTGATAGGTTGATTGTCATAGACCACTAACGCCTTTGCCTTTTGAGCAGTTATGTATCCCTGAGTTTGAGTTCTTTACCAGTGAAGCATTATACTTTTGAGCTTGAGGCTACTTCCAGACCTTCTTTTGTTTTACGGATTCTGGATCCCTTCTTGAGGCTAGATTTGAATTCTTTCTTTAATTCAAGGATTCTATCTTCCTTCCGGATGCCTCCTTCATCAGAGCTAGTTCCCTATCTAGCCCAGTCACATTAGCACTTAATATCTGCACTTGATTTTTTAGGAAGTTTTCTCCAACAAGATCAATGTGCTTTGTGGCTCTTGTCAGCTTGACATCTTGTGCCATTACTTCAAAATCTTCAGCAAGTTCCATTACTTGTCTTTGAAGGGATTTAATAGCTTTTTTTGTTCTTCCTCACATTTTTTTATCACAATCCCTAAGGCTCTAGCAAGATCAAGGTTAGATATAGAATTAGAGTGGGGATTTACCTTAGTGCTGGCAGTTTTACATTCTAATTCTTCAAGTTACTCGATGACTTGCTTGGGGCTTTCTCTCTTGACTATTCTGTCTCCGGATCAAACATTGCCATGAATGCATAGTTGGCAGTTTCTTCTTCTTCTATGAAAGATAAGATACTTCTCTCCTCATCGTTACTCCATGTTACCACCATTACCTTCTACTTATATTTCTTGTCCCTTTTTAAGCTTGGGACATTTTGATTTGCAATGCCCTTTCTCTCCACATTCAAAGCAAACCATTTTTTTATCTAGATCATTCTTTTCTTCTAGTGCCTTTCTAAATTTATCTTTCCTTGAGGAGATTTCTTTTCTTCTTCTCAAATCAGATTTTCTAAAACTCCTCCTTTCTTTCTTTCTTAGGAATCTATTGAATTGTTTGGCTAGCATAGCCATATCTTCTTTATTGTAGTGAGATTCCTTTGAATGCTTTTCTGTTCTGGAGGAAGCTGATCCAGAGGAGTCTGCATTGGGTGTAGTAGCTTTCTTATTTTCTTCAGGCTTCTTCTCTTGCTGACTGTATCTCTCCAAGGATAGTTCTTGAGTTAAGAGATTACCAATAAGTTCATCATAACTGTAGAATTTGAAGTCATGAGCTTCCTCAATGGTTGTCTTTTTATTATCCCATTCCTTGGTGAGACTCCGAAGGATCTTTTTTACCATCTCTTAGGATAGCTTTCATTGAGATTTGGTAAAGTTTGGATGAATTTGGCTTGTTTGAGAAGCTTTTCGTCAAGAATCTGTTTGCAAGGGACCCGTACAAGAGTGGGGGGCCATAACGGGTCCCGTTTTTCATACGGGTGCACCTTGGGGACCCATACAGGTGGAGCAGACCCGTACGGGTCCTATACTCTGGGATAAAATGCCTAAATGTCTACATTCTGCAATCCCTGTTTTATTTTCAACCTTTCCACTATATTCTAACCCTATTGTACTGTTGTTTTATCTTTATAGTTCCCTTTCATGACCATCAGAGCTCTGAGCTTCTATCAAAAATGGTATAAGGAGATTCGTGTTGCGGAGGGTACTAAGCTACTAGCCTACATTGACTTTTTGGGATTCATCAATATTGTCCGAGCCATTCCTATGGCCCTGAAGACACTTTCCCTAACTGCTATTTTTGCTCTAGTTGAGTGATGGTCGGAGATTACGCATACATTCCACTTTGCTATCGGAGAGGTCACCGTCACTCCCTCGGACATGTGTGCACTGACAGAGCTAGCTTGGAGTGGAGATATCATCCACTTCGATGTGTATGCCAACCGTTGGCATTCACAGGCTGAGGTGAAGAGCTATATGGAGCAACTTCTTAGGCTTCATCCTTGGGGGATTGACAAGCTCAAGTATGCATACCTACACACTTACTGTCTAGTGCAGCCAAGTCCGTTCATTGCATGAAGGAGGGATCAGTATGCCAAGTCCTTCCTCATGACACTCTTGATGACCGTTTTCTTCTCGTCCTACACAAGCAATGTAAACTACGGGTTGTTGTCTACTGTAGAGGATCTTGCAAGCGTGCCTGGCAAGAATCGGTGTCGGGCTATCTTAGCTCAGTTATACTATAGTTTGGACGTTGGCATTCAAGGTCAGCAGTCTGAGCTGAAGATCATCCATTTCTTTTGGTAAATTCTGAACTCCTCTGTGCTTTATACTTTAACCTTAACTATTCGGTCACTGACTTTTGGTTTCCTTTTACAGATGTGGGAATTTGAGCACCGCTTTATACCCAGGCCTGGCTTGTCTGGGCAGCCTGAGATGCTCCATATTATCTCGAAGTGGACGAGCCCCCTTGCAGTAGAAAGCTGGGACTATATCTGATTACTAAGAGTACATCAGCCAACTGCGCTCTGACGGATTAAACTTTCAAACTTGATCCTGTATTTACAATTCAACAAACCGGTAATAGCAAATTACATGTACAAAGTTAGGGTCCTTATAATGTTTTTGGCCATATGTAGGTTATTTGTGCCCCTAGGCTTATCTAGTCATCCATGATGAGATCGAGCAGATGCGGCGGGGCGTGGATGACTGCCAATTTATGCTGGAGTCACCGCTCTCACTGGAGTGGTACTTTGGTGAGCGGGGTCATGGATGGTGAACTAGCTCGGTAGTTGAGAGGCCAATCCCTCCATCCATGCTTGAGGGGGTGTACTGGCCTCACCTAATGCCCAAGATGGGCCAGGGGCTGTATCTTCTAGGCAAGGGGGATTGCGTGCTGTCGGTTGAGGGGTCTTACCCATATTTCATCCGAGATTCTCTTATCCAGCCGCACCCTAAGATTCATCCAGGCAACTAGGTTCTTGAGTTCCATTAAGAGGAGGACGATGGTGATGACGATGATGAGGATGATGATAGGCCTGGGGGTTATTGTGGGGGCCCCTTCATTTTTTGGACCGAGGGTCTTCTTAGACATGCTGATTCTTCCACCCGGGTAACCTTTTTAACTCATCCTTGTAAATTTTTGCACTTTTACTTTTACTTGCATGATCCAAGAACCTAATAATCTATGAATTATGATATAGTCTTCCACCTCCAAGTGGAAGAAGATTGTTGCTGTTGCCACTTCTACTAGGCTTGTTGCCCTTACTCCTGCCGGGCCAGCTGATCCCGAGTCGCCAACAAAGTAGGGCAGGGCTACTAGGGGCTTTAAGGAGGGTACCCTCCAGACCGATATAGACTTCACTTTTTGCCTCCTCGACCAGTCGGGGAAGCGTGCTGCACGTAGGCTTGAGGAGTCAGTCCATACTATTCATTTCACTCCTCCTAGTGTGACCCACATAAGTCTTCTTACACTTGACTTTTGACTTATACCTTTGTCAAACATGTGAGTTATATTTTGAACTAACTTGATTGGTTCTTCACAGGTGTCTATAGCCAAGGTAGAGAGGATAGCCTCGAGATGTCTCTCGACTCAAGATCTGATGTTGGCACAGGATGTCCTAGCTATGGTAAGCTTCACTTTCCTACAAAATTTAAACAAACTATGCATGCATGCCATGATATTTACATATGTGTATTGATCTCTTGATTTTCATGCAGACCCTATTAGCGATGGAGCGTGATAGGTCTTCTTGGGACCTGGATACTACTAAGGATCAGGCTAACTTCATCGAGGAGTAGTTGTGGGCGGCCACTACAGAGCTGGACAGGATCCCAGTTTTAGAGGCAGATCTGGAGAGGGCCAGGAGAGAGGCGGCTCAGGCTAAGGCTGAGGCTGATATGTTAAGGGTGCAGTTGACTTGGATGACTGAGAGCAGGCAAACATCGGAGCCCTCTAACTCCTCCTTAGAGAAGGATCGCTCTATATACTAGGTGGCACCGGCAGTGACCCATGGAGGTGGAGTCAAGAAAGAGGTGGAGCATCTGATTGAGGTGACTGGTACTGCTACTGGAGGTGCCACGGGGAGCTCAAGGGTCGAAGTGCCTGGTCTTCCTACTGAGGATGCTAGCGGAGCTGAGGATCATATTATGATTAACATGGATGACTTACTGGTGGATACATAGGACCAGACTCAAGACGGTCATCAAGGACATGATCCTCCGGCCACTTAGACTAGGATGCACTTTTACTTTCTCGACATTTGACATTTTTTGCCCTGCATAGCTCATTTTGGTGTAAACTTGGATTGATACTTTTGTCATTTAACTTTTATGCATGTTGAACTTTTCCTTTTTTCTGTACTGAATTTGTTGAATATTGTTGCGGCAAACCCATATTGGCCCTGGCATAACTAACAATGAAGCCCGATTAGTGTGTACTATGAGCGAGTGAGTTAACTATCGAACACTCGAAGTTCCTACTCACAATGAACTGACCCAATATAACTGACAAGAATTACCAAGGCTGGCTGGTTTGAGATTGGCACCTCTAGGGATACGTGCTATTATGTGATTTCACAGTGGGAGAACTAAGTCCAAGGGATTCTAGTTGTGAGACATTGTAATTACAAATGATGTTCTAACCAATAAAAACAAGTGCAATAACAAATTGGCGCTTTTGAATTGAGTTCTAACTTTTGCATAGGACACTCTGTGTGAGATGACCTATCGAACATTTATTTTCATTTCTTTTTGTCCTAATTTTTGCCTAAACTATCCTTGAGGACTTAACTTAGCGGACTTATTTTTTTTCTTTTCTTTGCCTTAACTTTTTCCTAGACCGCCCTTTTGGGTTTTCAATCCAGCAAGCTTTTTCTTTCTTTTTCTTTCGTTTTAACTTTTTCCTAGACCGCCCTTTTAGGTTTTCAATCCAGTAGACATTTCTCAAATTTTGCATAGGTTTGATTTCTTTTGTGGCCTATCGATATTTTTTTCTTTTATTGAATAATGTACGCGTAGTAAAGATAACAACAAAGATGCACAAAATGTAGAGAAAAACTGATGTTCACATACCTGTGATTATTTCACCTAAAGACATGCATGCAATCATAAGACCAAGATTCTTAGCAAATCATAACATGTTCATTGATGAGATTAATTTGAGTACATAGGCAATGATAACAACTTCCAATGGTTAACCCTTACAGCCTACTGGTCTTTTTTCAGATTTTCCAAAAAGCAACTGACATTTTTCTCTTGACTCCCTAAGCCGCCCTTTTCAGGTTTTCAACTTAGCGCGCCCTAACTTTTGTCCGACCGGTTTCTGGAATATTGATCAGCGGGTTACACCCTAATTTTTGCCCGAGTAGTAGAGGACCACTCATTGGGTGATTTGTTCTTTATCACTTTTATTTTTTGTACTACTTTTTTATGATTTAGTTCTTATGACCTAGATATGATAACACTTAAGCCTATCTTGATTCACTGGATTCATGAATTCAATTCCATCCATGTCCATGAGCTTAATTCCTCCTTTGCCAAGGACTTTCTTAACAACAAATGGTCCTTCCCAATTAGGCTTGAACTTGCTCCTAGTGTCAGTGTTGACTTGGCATAGCTGTTTGACAACCAGATTACCCGTATTGAGGGTTTTCTTCGAGTATCTGACTCTGTTATTATAAGCTAGGGCCATGTGCTGTTGATACATCTGTAGGTGGTCAAGTGCCTTGAGCTGCTTTTCATCTATTGCGTTTAATTGTTCATACCTAGCCCTTGCCCAATCTGACTCTTTCAACCGAGCTTTTAGTGCCACTCATAGAGATCTCACTTCTATTTTAACAGGCAACATGGTTTCCATTCCATATACCAAGGAGAAAGGTGTCTGATCAGTGGGTGTCCTTACACTGGTTCTATACTCCCAAACTGTAAATGGAAGTTTATCAGCCCAATCCCTGTAGGTAACCACTGTCTTGGACAAAATTCTCTTGATCGACTTATTGACATTAATGATCAGCTTCTCCTTAGAGCTCCCGAGGGATAGTCTTGTAACCCAAGGTGTACTTTCCACTCTTCATAACCAGAGCCAGCCTGATGTTTATGATCTCATAAGTCTTTTTGGGTCTTCTTTCTTGATGATGTGATCCCTTTTTCCCCTCGTGAAGAAAGACGAACAAAGACTTATTGTTCTCATGTTTGCTAAGCACTTTTATCATCTCTCTTTTTGGTGGTAAGTTTCAACCATTGGATTTTTATGCCATTGCAATATACTCAAAGCAAATTTCATTAATAAATATGGTGATATTTTTAAGAATGTTGTTGTTATGAGTGCGTTGTGCCTTTAAAAATGAAATACTCAAATAGAATATGAATGGAGAATGCATCAATTTATCCATGATATGCCTCATAAGTGGCATTGTTTGCATAAAAAATGTTTGCAACATTAAAAATTACATCATTTGAATCTCCCCTTGTTGGTCAGCCTAGGCAACACTGGCAGCTGAACTGGTAGTACCGGTGCATAGGTTCGCATGAGTTTCTTCGGCCACTGTTCTTACTAAGTTCTTGATGACCTTGCTTATAGAATTTACCTTCCCGTCCCCCTTCCAATTCTTTCTCATAAGTATAGCCAGGGCCTTAGTGATGGACTCAACTGCTTCACTCATCTCATCCTCTTCAATACTTCCACATACTTCCACAAAAACTGAGGTTTTAATTATGCAGCCATTCTTAAAGTCGTTCACATCATTGAAGATCTTAAAACCAGGGACCTTCCTTTCCCCTATCTTGACAGGTTCCTCCTTACTTGTGAACACCTTGTTTTTGACCTCAGCCCATATCATGAGGCACAACTGGGGTTTGGATTTCCTAATATTTGGGTGATTCCCTAAACTAAGCTTGAGTGGCCATGGCACAGGTATGATGGATTCTAGCATGCCCGACAGATTCTTCCCAAGCCCTTTTCCTTTTACGTAACCCTGCTTCATCATAATCTTTTCAATCTTAAGGGATATGTATCCCCTAACTGAACACTTCGTACCCTATGAGCAATATCCCCCCTAGATTCATTCTCTTTGGCTTCCATAGCCTCTATAATGAACTGTTCATCGGCCTCTATAGTCACTAGCTTGCCATTATGGATGGGCTTGAATTTCTGGTGGATCGTGGAAGGGAAGGCCCTTAATGCATGAAGCCAAGGACATACCAATAATAATGAGTAAGTGACAGGAATGTCACAGACGGTGAACAAGACTTTGAACTTGACTTCCCCAATTATAACCTCAGCTTCAAAAATTCCAATGACACTCCTCTTTGTATCGTCATATGCCCTTATAATAGTATTGGATTTCTCCAACATCGACTCATCTAATCCCAAGTGAGGAAGGATCTTGGAAGGGAAGAGGTTGAGGGCGGAACCATTATCCACCATGATACATGGGATAGAACAATCAAAGATTTGCACCTTGATAAAAAAAGTGCCTTGTTATGCTTGTTCCCTTCAGCTAGAAGATTTGATGGATAAAATATAATAGGTTCAACATGACTGGGAGAGGATCCCCCAATAACTGAGAACACCTCAACCAAGGAAGTGAATGGTGTAGCCTCCATGCTCATCAATTTTTCTACTAAACCCTTGTGATGATCTTCAGAGTCAATGAGAAGCTGCCAAATGTTGTACTTGGTAGGGGTAACCTTCAACTACTGGATAATGGGATTGATCTTCGAGTCCACCCTCTCACTGCTAGCTGGGACCCGAGTTTCAATGATAGTTGTAATGGCTGGATTCTATTCTCCACTTATGATAACCTGGATGTTGACATCCCTGCCTCTTCTTCTCTTTGGGAGGGTGCTAGGAGCCACCCTCCCACTTTGGGTAACATACAACACCCCATCCTTCATATAGTTCCTCCCCTTAGAGGTTATAACCAATAAGGTCGGCCCTGCGAGGTCATCATTCTCCAATACATAAGCATCAATATCAATTGGTCCTGGTTGGACCAATATAGCTTCCTCATCATAAGCACCCTCTAACTCATTTGCATCAATATCAATAGGGATAGGTTCATCGGGCAATGCCACTACCGAGTGAACCACCAGGTTGGCTTGCATGATCATATTAAAGACATGATGGAAGGGCAGTCCTAACTAAACAGTCGCAACCTGCTTCTCAAAATTTGGCTGGGGGTTATTCATGGTGCTTGGCTTAAGCTTGGGTTCTTGGATCTTTTTCTCCCTAATTAGGCCGCAGATGGCCTCAAGTAAATCCCTGCAAGCACCAGTACAACGACCCTTACTAACATGATAACAAAAAAATTGATCCCTATCCTTAGGCTTGGGCAGAACATAGGACTTGACACTTTGGATAAGGCTAAGCGGCCTCAATTTGCTGAATATGGTAGGCAAGGGTGCCTTCTAGGGAGAAATACCATCCTCAATGGTACAGATAGCAATAACTTCTTCTTATATTGTTGTTATTTTAGGATCTAAACTAGACCTCGGTCTAAAGGCCTAAGTTGGGGTTGATAGGTCATTCTTCTTGAACCAAGGTTTGCCCAGTACACTCGCCTTCTCTAATTACTCGATCCTCTCCCATTTTTCAGCCTTCTCAAAGACCTCAACATAGCTAGAGAATTTATCCATACCAAGAACCTTATGGTAAGTAGGCAACGCACCATCCATCAATTTGACGATCATCTCGGGGAGACTCAGGCGATCTTTTGACAAGACTTGGGTGGCTATCCACCTTTCAAAATAGGGCTTAAATTTCTCATTGGGGGCTTTCTTGATAGCCTTCAAATTCTGCGTGGTAGCCTTGATAGTGGAGTGGAAACCATACTACTCAATGAAAGCCTCGGATAAGGCCTTCTAATCTCTAGTCACCTCATCGGACAAAGTGTTGTACCACTCGATAGCAGGGACCTCCAAAGTGCAAGGGAACATCTCGCCGAGGACTTTATCACTTAACTTCCTTATCCTCATAACCCTCTGATTAATAGTGATGTGAGATTGAGGCAGACCACTTCCTATATACTTTGCTATGCTAGACATACTAAAGTATTTGGGGACCCAATCCTCCTCCCTAGTGGCTTGAACTAACAGTGCTGATGGTTGAATGCTACGATTGGTAGCAAGCAACTTCTGTAATAGGTTACATAATTCCTCGAACAAAGATGATCCATTCAACTGAGTAATCACACTCAAGGGTAAACCTGTTGATTGAGAAAAGGTTATCCCCTTAGGTGTGACTATAAAATTAGAGGTTGGGCCAGATGCCCCAAACTGAAATGCTGGTGGTATGAACCCTTGGCTAGGCTGAGCTAACTAACTGACGGCAGATAGAATCGTTGTACCCACTAATTATAATGGCTGACTAACCGAATCTAATTAGACCGACTGAACCCAACTGACCAAACTGACTGAAAGATTCTCTCTGAATCCAATGAGGTGGCAATTGAGATAGAGTGAATGGATTATGAGTAACCTTGAAAGGCGAAGTTGCTCACTAACCACTACGTAAACTACTAGGGCTCTTATAGGGGTACCCTGAGAAGCATTGGTCATCCTTTCCTCGACCAAGACCACCCTAATGGAAGCTAGCAACTTATCATTCACCCAGTTAAGGAACTGATCACTTCCCAGATACTGTAAGACGACATTTGCAATCTCTAGCCTAACATTGGCCCTTGATGCATATGCCCCCTAATATCCTTAATTTTAACATCTATATGGCCCTCTAGAGTCAAAATACGAGACATCTCCTTGATCTGATGAGTAGTATCGAGATCAAATGGACCAAACTAATTGCTCGATGAATTACTCAGAGATGGAGGTGGAGTAACCCTTCATTGAACCGGAGGAGGAGATGGAACTGGAATGCGAATCAAATGGACCTAAGATCATCGCCAAGCTTTAACTCTTTGAACTTTGGTTGAGGTAGTAATCAAAAGATCATTACATGCATGGGATGTGGTATGCATGCAAAAATTACAACAATGCATGGTGGGTTAAATACACAACACAACACATGCGAAGCGTGTCCTCCAACTATATTCCTCCCACCAATTTTGAAAGTATTTTCCTTTGATTACTACAAGGATAACAAAGGGTGACCTAGTGTAATCTCATCGGAAAATAGGTACCTAGAAGGGTAAAATTCTAAGGCTTTCAATAAGAATGGTGTAGGGATGTAAATTTGATGTAGTAGGTTCCCATTGCACTAACGCTCTTTTGGAGGGAGATGACAATGAGTGCTCCACTCACTAGAGTGTCCCCAATTCCTACCAGGCATGAGTGGCACTTTCGTAAGTTTTACGAAAAAATAGGGCACCTTAACCTAGCGCTAGAAGAAGAGTGCATCTAGCTAGAGAGAATGAGACAAGAAGATAGAGTGTAATAATTTTCCCAAATGATGAAACAGAACGGGTTGAATTAAGTAAATGATTTTTGGTGCTCATCTTAATCTTTTAAGCTTTTAAAACAAACCAAAATTTTGCAAATCAAAAGATTATATCCCCTGCAGAGTTACCACTCTGATGTGATGAGGATATGTGGATCTCCCTTGGCGCCTTGTGGTAGGGTCCATTGGGGGTTGGTTGGTTGATTTAGGCATGATGAAACCATTTAGTTCAAGTTTGCACATTTTAACCATTTTTATGAATAAAAGAATTGAGGCCTAAATCTCATACAAATGATAGAGTCGCCACCCAAGTTGTCTACTTGGGAAAGAGTTTTGGTACGGTTCCCTTTGGACGGAAAATCATACCTTTTGGATCAGAGATTCAGGTATCGGATGAGTCACTTATTTCTCATTTAGTTAATTCAAAATTACATTCAATGCGTAAAACTCTTTTCATCATTGGGGATTAGTCACTTATTTTCATCATTTGGGGAATTATTACAGAAATCCTATCTTTCTACACTCTTTCACACTCGATTCATGTGTTCACAATTTACAATGAAGTACAAGCAATAATTAAGGGGGTAAAAATTTCAACTGAGGGAAAATGGGGGAATTGCAAAAGAATGTATCCACAAAGGTAAGCACAGTTTATGGCACATAATAAGTCAACATTTTATTAGGAAAAATTTGATTATGTTAGCGTGGCGGTTTTACGATCGATAGTGTCTGGATGGCTTCTAGGAACGGAGAGAAATAACAGATCTTCAGCTTATTTTGTTATGAAAACACATTTTAACTTTTGTGGGTTAATTTACCGAATTATTAGTGAAAATGATCGCATGGTAAATGGTGATGTTAGATTGATTTTATAGGTTAAAAAGGGGAACTTTGGGTTCTGTCTAGGGGCCAGTACCGGTACGGGCAGGTGGGTAGGACCCATACAGGTATAGGGGACCCGTACGGGTCCTATCTGGTCCCAAGCAGAATTTTAGTTCAACAAATAGATCAGATTTATAGAGAAGGAGTAGAATATGGGAAATAACAATAAAATAAATGAGATATGAGTCTCTTTGAAACTCAGGAGCGTACCTTTACAATGTGAATCCACTTTAAACCGATCCCTATGCCGAGAGAGAGTAGCCAAAGTAGATGATGAAATGGTGATTTTAGGACTGTTTAGGCGAGTATTTGTGTGGATAGAACCTCCCCCAAATCCTAATAAACGAAGCTAGAAATGAATAAAATGTGGACAAAACCTCAAGGAACGGGTTTTCTCCCTATTTTATACCTTCTATCCCTCAACTATACCCTTTCTATACCAATGAAAACTACTATAATTTCTATATGAACTGCTTGTTATGATTTTTATTTCGCCTCCTTTTGAAAATGAGGCAAAATCCTCTATTTATAGGAGGAAATCGAGTCTGAACATAATAAATTGCATTCATGACTTGATTTCTCCCGAAATGGGCATGATCACTTGCCATTCTGTCTATTTGGGAAAAAATGGCACCCATACAGGTCCTGGTGGGACCCATACAGGTCCCTCCCACCCGTATGGGGCCGTGGAGCCATACAGGTCAACCCATAGACCCGTACTTCCAAGTGTGACCTGTACGGGTCCCTAAAGGCAGTCTAGGTCTCCAAAACTTGGCCAAACTTAACTCTGCAGTAGTAGGAACACCTCTAACAGATAACACCTATAAAGAATTGCATTATCTAGATCTCATCATCTTTTTGTGAGAAGGACCGTTAAAATTCAGTGCTCACACCCATCATCCCCGAAGATCCAAGAGCAAATCCATCGAAGTTAACTTTCATGCAATGTATACGCGGTAGTAACCACCTAACCTCCACAACCTTCTCGGTTTTGCTTGAAAGAATATCAAACCCGAGTTTCTTCAAGATTTGGAAGTCCGAGATTTTTTTTATAACCAGCCCGAAAATATTCAACTTCCTTAGCGGCCTTCTATAAAGAACGTAGGTAATCCCCTATCGATGGCTGAATATTATCAAATCTTTTGAGCTTCTAGCATTCCATATAACCCATAATGTTGTGAGAATAGTAGAATTCCAAACCGAAAAGAGTTGAGATCCATACCATCTTTCACTAGCATGTAAAAGCATAGATCTCGCTTTTGTTTATGGGCCTGCCAAAAAAACTTGACAAAGCATCCCAAATACAAATAGAGAAATTAGATTACAAAAATAAATGGTTAGTAGTTTCAACCGTTACCCCATAGAGAGAATAGCGAGAAGTAGTGTAAATACCTTTACCTTGTAGAATATCATTGGTAGAAATATAGCCATGCATAACACGCTAATATAAAGTAGATCATGAATGTGGTAAGAATGCCTTCAAAATAAAAGAATGTAGGGGGTGAATGTCCCTAGAATTCTATAATAATGCACTAATGTCCTTGACCGTATACACACCATAATTGGAAGGCTTCGAAATGCATATATCCTCCCCCGACACTAACCTATTTAAACCCCGAATTCCAGCATCCACATCACTAGGAATTTCAGGCGGCAATCTCCATTCAAAATTGGTAAAATAATCTGGGGCTACTCCCAGCAGAAATGATCTTTGCTCATCATCAATATTGATACGGTCAATAAATTTGTTGCCTACCCAATTATCAAACCAAAAACTAACCTTACGACCATTAGAAACAAGCCACGAAGTGCAATCTCTAACGTAGTCGAAATTTGCTTTAATCTCTGTGTCACAAAAGATCCATCGTGAAAGATTTGCCTTCAATATCTCCCAACTCAGCTTACCAAGCAAAGCTTCATTAATGTGATGCAAATTCTTCACGAGATCTAGGAATGAATAAGTGTATGCCAAGGTATATCTGGAGGAAAACCTAACATACATATAACTTAAATCCACCTGCATCTATAAAGGTTAGCACGAATACGACAAGTAAAAACTCAGGGCTGGCCTTACAAATTATGGGGCCCTAGGCAAACGTATATATTATAATAATTTTATAGTTCAATATGATACAAAAATAATAAAAACTAAAATCCAAAATTACTTTAATTAGTCTAATACATGTTATTAATTAACTTAATTAATTAAAATATAACAATTATACTTAATTTTTTGTGTGAAACAATAGCTTTTTGAAAAAACAAAAGAAGATATGATAATAAACTTATATAGATTAATACTTAATGGGGCCCTTATTATTTTGAGGCCCTAGGTGGTGGCCTTAGTGGCTTATACTATAAGGCCGCCCCTATATAAACCAATATTTGACCAAACAAGACTTGTGTTAGCTGAAGTTTGATTGGCATGGTGGTTTTGGAACCGATAATGTCTGGACGACCTTAGGGTTGAGATGAAATTATGGGTCTTCAATGTGTTTCTTGTAAAAAATCACTTTTAGACTCAATTTCTTACTTTGATAGTTTATTAGTGAAAATGCCGCACGTGAAGGGTTGCAACTGTTTTCGAGGAAAACTGATTTCCCATCGCTGAACTGGTCTAACTCAAACCCAAGCATCCATCTAAGGCCAAAAGGGAACTAAATGTTACTTAATGTGCGCATGAAACCGAGCTCATTGCCAAGCTTTCTAAAGTTACTCATTCTCTCCATTTTTCTAGAAAGCATAACACGTGCATTAACTCATATTTCATAACGGAATTAAAGTTTTAAATTGTTAAAGTTTTTAAAAAGCTCATTATGTAGTGTTCTGAGTCATTCACCCTCCATCCGACTATAATATTTCATGCCTAAGGGACCAAATTTACATCAAAATATAAAGAAATTACGTTGATGCAATAAT
Organism: Euphorbia pulcherrima; assembly: GCA_947683365.1. Taxonomy (NCBI): domain Eukaryota; kingdom Viridiplantae; phylum Streptophyta; class Magnoliopsida; order Malpighiales; family Euphorbiaceae; genus Euphorbia; species Euphorbia pulcherrima. The sequence continues at coordinate 41,938,732 of CANTUS010000009.1, forward strand.
TTCCAAAAATGAACTACTGTTAGAAATATAATATAATCAAAGAAAGAAAGTGGAGAAATATGATATATCTATTATCTCTTGGTGTGTTTACAATGGGAAAACTATCATTATTTATAGGACAAATAAGGGAGGCTAATAGTTCATTAAATAATCGAGATTGAATGGAGATTAAATGCAAACTTGAATGGACATTAATACATTACATAAGTACAAATGCACGTTACTTTTCAACACTCCCCCTTTGATGTCCATTATTGTGAATGGGACACTGCCTCATTAAAAACCTTACCAAAGAAAAACCATGTGGGATAAAAACATTGGTTAAGGGAAAAACAGTACAGGTTTATTTTCATATGAATAAAACAAATGCAAATCAATGGTTCCTCGAAGATAACACATTATGTGTTTAATTCCACTCCAATGTCTTTGAATTGGTGCGTAACTATATCTTGACAATAAATTAATACCAAATGTAATATCAAGCCTTGTATTTTTAGCTAGATAAATTAATGCATCTATTGCACTAATATATGGTACTTCAATGCCAAGAATTTTTTCATTATCTTCTCGAGGATGAAACGAGTCGTGTTTCACATCAATTGATCGTACAAACATCAGAATGCTTAATGGATGTGCTTTGTCCATATTAAATCGTTTCAACACATTTTGTGTATAATTACCAAAATTCCTTTATCTAGATGCTCAATTTGTAAACCAAGACAAAACATTGTTTTTCCAAGATCTTTCATCTCAAATTCTCTTTTCAAAGAATCTCTTCAGAAGTTCCGATGATATTCAAATCATAAACATAAATTGAGATGATGGTGAATTCAGATCATGTATTCCTTATGAAAAACTCATGGACAAATAAGATTATTCTTTTAACCATCTTTCAATAAATATTCACAAAAGCGATCATACCACATATGGCTAGATTGTTTTAATCCATATAGAATCTTTGCAACTTTATTGAATAAAGCTCTCGTTTGTCATATTTTTCTGGCAATTTCAATCCTTTAATAATTTTCATGTAAATGTCGTTATTAAGTGAGCCATATAAATAACCTGTAAGAACATCCATTAGTTGCATTTGTAATTTCGTTGCACTACCAAATTTATAATACGCATCTACTACTGAAGAATATGTCTCTTCATAATCAATTACGGGTCTTTGGGAAAAGCCTTGTACAACAAGTCTCGCTTTACATCTGACAACTTAATTTTTCTCATTTCTCTTTCTTATAAAAATCCATTTATACCCCCACAGGTTTTACACCTTCTGGTGTTCGAACAACCGATCCAAAAACTTTGCATTTTTCAAGAGGATTTATTTTTTTTGAATTGCATCCCTCCATTTTGTCCAATCATTTCTTATTTGACAATCTTGAGCGAATTATGATTCATGATCCATATTTTCATTCTCAATATTCGTTGCAACATTATATCCAAAAATAAGATTGACAACCAATTTGTGTTGGTCCCTATGAGGGTCTAAATAAGGTCAGATGGGGTGAATGACCCTTTTTCATGGAATCAACAGACTTTAAAAAGTCTTAGTGTAGCATGTTTGATTATGTTTCAAATATGATGGATCGAGATGATGCAGATATGAATTATAATGCAATAAAATAAAGAGCAAGAAAATCAAACACAAAGTTTTACCCTGATCGGCCCTGCCTACTCCAGTCCTCGGAGTTTCCTTCCTCCGAGCTTTTCCACTAGTGGATTCCTTTCCAACTGGCAGGAATCAAACCTTACAATTTGTCTCTAGATGGTAACCCTTTTTGCATGTAGGATATACCACTAGAAGCACCAACTCCTAGCTGAGTTCTCTTGTCTTTAGCAGGATATACCACTTAGATTTCTACCCCAAATCTAAGCAAAGTCCTACAGGGAGATCCTACTTAAAGCACCAATTTTAAGCTATATCCTAATCTCACTACTCACCCAAGCAGGAGATTTTCACACTTTGGTTTTCTCAAAGGTTTTGGTTTTGGACTTCCTTAAGTTTATAGCTCACTTGGGAATCCTTACAAACAGATTTAGAATTGTTTGATTCTTGAAGGGATTAAGTAACTGATTGCTATAGCAAATTCTCTTTTATATGCTTTCTTAGAACAACTAGCACCTTCTCAACATGTGAAGCTTCCCTTTTATAGGATTCTATCATAAATGTAGCCATTGTGGGTTGTTGAACTTGAATCAAATCTTCACCATTGATAAGGTAACATGTGGCACTTCCGGAACCATTGATCAATCCATTAGACAGAGATTTTGACCCATTTGAATCCTTGGGATTGAGGCTGAAAAGTTGTCAGTGATTATTTTCCTTGTATTTTAGTGATTCACCAACTTTTATGCCAGTAGTCCGAAAAGTGTGTGTTCTACTTGCCTTTCTTATTGGTCTAGGTACAAAAGGTTGTTACCTTTTCTCTTTGCGATGTCAGTCCTTTGTCCTTTTCTGAAAAATGCTAGCTATCATTTTTGTCTTGCTTGTGGGGAAAGGATCTTTGACTTAGAGACCAAAAGAATGGTAGGAATGTAATTTTTGAATTTTTCCCTTTGTCTTTAGATATTTCAGTCTTCCGGATGTCTTCAGACTTAATATCTCCAGATTTGTCTTCTTCCGGATGATAATACAATCAATTCTTCCAGATGCTAATTTTGAGCGGTTCAAAGTTTGTTTCCTTTCCAAACTTTAACTGGATGCTTCCATTGTGTGCTTAGGTACTTGTAGTCTTTAATGGATGTCCTGATAACTTGATTTAGACTGGATGCTTCCATTTGGATTTAGGAGATTACATATCTAAGTCTTTACAAGATTTTGTTTTCTTCAAACTTGATCTGGATAGCTACTTGGCTATTTTTCCGGATAATTATTTCCCAACAATCTCCCCCATTTGAAAGCATCCTAACTCCCCAACATTTTTGCATCTTTGGCTTCTATATATTTGAAGTACAATTACAGATTGTACTTAGAAGCATTTTTATGTAAATGTTTTTCACTATATATACTTCTATTGTTAACAATGGTTAATATCAATGAAGTTACGGATTATAAATACAGAGTATATATAAGTGAAAATTTTCAAAGCTAGCTATTACAAGATTTTTACATGATAGCAATAGTTAACTAAACATTTACCTATCTACTTCCATATTATCATCTCCCTTGCTGGTTGTGCTCTTCTCCCTCTTATTGTTTTCATCAGATTGGGGGTCTATAACCATATATGTGCGCTTGTCCCAGCTCTTTTTTTCCATGCCTCTGAGTAAATAGAGTAGTCTATATTTCCTTGGGAGCGCTTTTCAAAGATTGTTTCAACTGTGGCAGGAAGGAGTTGATATGGCCTCAGTAGAGTTCGGAGCTCTTTATAAGATCTGGTTATATCCGGAATCATCCTCAGTGCATGGGCTTGATCATCCTTATCAAAGTACAGAAACATGCACTTAAGGAGAGTCAAACTGCACTTGTATACAAAAAAACCAATGTTGCCGATATATTTGATAAGATCCTTGACCACTGGAAGGAGAAGACTATCCTGGGTTGAGGATGAAGGTCCGGAAGAGGAGATGGATAGATTAACTATACTTGACTTTATGGATTCAATATCCTGGCATATATCCCTCCAGATGTTATGGATACTAGTGTTGAGCATAGCGAGATCCTTGTGGAAAGCCTATTGGAGATTTTTAATCAGGTCATTGGTTCCTGATGCATGGCTTTTACTATCCTTACTAATCTCATCCACTTGCTTCTTGAGTAGTTTAGGGAGGGCTTCATCAAGAAAGTTTGTGAGCATTTCTTGTGCTGCTTAATGTTCCTCATTAAGCAAGGTCAATCCGGATACTATACTCTTTCCTCCCTCTGCCACTACTCCTGGAATGAATTTTTCCAAGTTTTCAAACTTGCGATCCAGATGCTCTTTTAGTTCATTTGTGATTTCAGTGGAGGCAGAGGTGATTTTGTCTATAAGGGTAACACAATTATTATTGGCTCCACTGCTAGCTTGATTTGCAGAGCGACTTACTTCTGCAATATTTGAGTTCATCTGTTCCAATACTAGAGCAATCTTAGTAAGTGAAAATTCTGCCACCAATTCAGCAGTTGGGAAATCCTCTACTTCCTTCTCTATTCTCTGCATACTGTCTTTTATTCCCCCCACATCTGATTGCAAATCTGAAGATAGTGATTGATCAGTTATTAATTTCTCCACGAATTTGAGAGTAGTGACAACTTCCCTGAGAGCTTTGGAAATATTGTCTTCCCCATGTCCCTCAATAGTAGCTTCTTCTATCAGTCTAAGAGCCACTTTCAGTTTTTCATGCCTAGTTGGCTAGGGATTTACAGTTCTGGGCTTTGTCAGTTCACCGGAAGAGGAGGATGAAGTTTCTCCGAAACTTGAACTACTGCCAGATGATCCGAATTGCTCTACATCATCTCTCTTCTCTTCACCCCTTGGCACAATATCTCTTCCCTCTTCCCTTTCCTTTGGAGTGCCCTCGCCTATTGAGTCTAATTTAGAAGTGTTCTTGTTGGGTCCCAGACTAGTTGCCTCCTTCAAAACATTTTATTCTAGGATGGACTAGTTTTTCTTAGGCACAATTTGGGTGTCTGTACCTAATTTGTCCTCGGTCTCAATGGCATCATCAGCCGGAGTTTCATCAGTATTAGAACTATTTGGAAGAAGAATTACCTGATTAGATTATTGAATGTCTGCTTGTTCTTCTTCATTCTGATTCTCTCTCATAGCATCTGGAAGACTGGAATTATCCTCAGTCTCCCCATCCTTTACCTTTATAGGACTTACCACTCCCTCTTCTGTATCTAAAATGATGGCATTTTCCTCATCATTCCCTTCCATCACCTGTGTAGGACTTGCCACTATGATCATTGCATTTCCCGAAATGGTGGAATCGTCCTCATCATTCCCTTCTATTGCCTTTGCAAGATATTCTATCTCCACAACCTCTGGTTCTACATTTAGCAAGTTCTCTAGACAAGGTCTTAAACTTGCTTGAAAATTGAATAGATCCTCATCTTGATACTTGGCCTCCTTGAGAAGCTCAAGATCTTTTGGTGTTAGGAGGATGGGTGAACTATCTAATTTTCCAGCTCTGGATGAGCCTCCGGGTCCCTTCTTTATCAATAGATTGATCTTTTGATTGTCCCAAATTGTAGCCATTAATTCAGCATATTAAGGGTCTTCTGAGAATATGTTATCTTAGTGAACTGGTCTTTTAGTGAATACTACCAACTCCTTTCCTTTGCTTAAGTTAACTAGAGTGGCTGCTTTAGGGGATGGCTCTCTAATTGAAATTCTAGCAGTGGGCTTCTTGATTGGAGGCTTAGCTCTTTCTGCCTTTAATGCCTCGTTGAAATTCAACCCTCTTCTCCAGAGCTGCCTTTTTAGAGCAGGCTCTTCTTCGTTTGTTTCCTCTTTCAGATCACAGACCGGCCTTTTTCTTTTATCAACTACCTTTATGAGCCTTCCTCTTAGCTTCTTAGGTTGTTCCAGTGTGGTCTTCATCAGCTGAGTGAGAGGATTCTATCCTCATCATCTTCTTTAATAGGCTTTATGTTGATTTTTCTTTGAGCCTTGGATTTCGTAGTTCTGGCTTTCTTGGTCTTTAGAGTAATGTCAGTTCCTGCCTTCCAAGCTCTAGTTTTCTCCTTCTTTTCTTTCGTTAGCCGAATTGCTTTTGCCGCATACCATGTCTCTCGAAAGCTTAATTTTCTGAAATTCTTTTCTAGAATTTCATTTCCTTGTACGGACTGGGCTCCTGAGAAGTTGACTCTATTTACTAGGAGGATTCTGGTTATAAGGGCACCATGGGAGTTTCTGGGCTGCCTGAGGAAGTGGATGATTAAGATGGGCATATTTACCACTCTGCTTTCTAGTTAGTGCTGTAGAATGCAGTGTTGGAATGAAGAAGCAGTGGTTATGGATCCTTTTCTGATGAGGACCAGCTTAGCCAGAACATGTTAGAGAAGTCGGGGTGTTTCTAGCCAGTAGGTGGAGAATTTATCTCCAAAGTAACGAGTGGGGAGCTACTTCCCTGGATAGTACTTTACTCGGAGTTCATCCCCATCAGTCCTTAGTTGAACTCCATCATTTTTCATATCTAGGTTGTCCACAAAGAATTGTAGTGAAATAGTGATTACCTTTCCTTGAATAGAGGTTCTTAGGGCTTTAAAGTACGAGTGAACTCACAAGTTATTGTAGAACTCTTTTACCAATTTCGGATAGGTGGGACAGTTGATCTTGACGAAGACTTCAAGCCCTTGATGCTTGATTAATTTGGCATAGCATTTTGTGGTGAACAGGAAATTATCCCCTAGATAATCAGTTGGGATAAGAGAGTCCTGGAGTTTCCATTTGAGAGGGGAGAAATCTTCATCTTTAAGATCAGTCTCACTAAAGATGTATTTGGGAGGAGGAGGAGTGATTTGGTTGGATGCCATTTGAAGAAATTAGGGATTTTAGGTTCTGAGAGTTGATTTTTGCAGAGTAACAGTAGATAATTAGTTGCATGAAGAAGAAAAGGGATTTTTGGGGGATTTATATAGAATTCCCAGAGTGGGGTAATTTGGTAATCTAGAATCCGATAAGTTTAACTAGATTGATTATGTGGCAGTTAAATATTTAGGAGAGAGGTAAATGGCATTTAACAGTAGAATTAGAATAGTTTGTTTTCCAAAATAACTATTGCTTTTTGCCGCGCGTGTAATGCCCAATAAACGTTTGAAATTCAAAAAGTGGACAGTTACCTTTACGCGGTTATACTACCATATATCACTCTTGTATGCTGAGCTGCCATTATTCTCTTTCAGACCTATAGTCAACATTACTTCTTCTTTTCTTCTTGACTCTTTGACCAAAAAAATCCAAACTAATCCTTGATTTGGTTCCGAATTTTTCTTCAAATTGGATTGGACATTCCAATTGATTCCCTTAGCTTGTTGAATTGATCTTTACTTAATGGCTTAGTAAAGATATCTGCTCTTTGCTCAGTGGTGGGAATGTATACCAATGCAACATCCTTCTTCATCACATGATCCCAGATGAAATGATGCCTGATGTTTACATGCTTCATCCTGCTATGAAGCACTGGATTCTTAGACACATCAATGGCACTTTTTTGTCACACATCACTTCAACACATCCGGATTAAACTCTATAATCTTCCAATTGTTGCTTGATCCATAGGAGTTGAGCTACACAACTTCTTGCTACCATATATTTAGCTTCTGTGGTTGACAGAGCAATTGAAGTTTACTTTTTGCTATACCATGATACCAAGCAATCTCTAAGAAAGTGACAGCCTCTGGATGTACTCTTCCTTTCAAGAGTCTCTATGCCATAGTCTGCATCAATGAAGCCTTAGAGTGTGAAATTCCCTTTACTAGGATACCATAATCCAACTTCAGTGGTTCCTAGAAGATATCTAAGGATTCTCTTTACTGCCTTGAGATGTGAATCCTTAGGATTGGATTGGTATCTTGCACAGTAGCAAACTGCATAATATATGTTAGGTCTGCTAGTTGTCAAGTACAATAGTGATCCAATCATTCCTCTATAGAGCTTCTGATTTACTTCTTCTCCTTCACAATCCTTTGATAGGACTGTATCTAAACCCATGGGAGTGGACATTGACTTGCTTTTGTCTATTTCAAACTTCTTCAGAAATTCCTTGGTGTACTTGGATTGATTAATGAAGATCCCATACGGACTTTGCTTGATTTGCAAACTAAGGAAGAAATTGAGTTCTCCCATCATTGACACCTTAAACTCCTTCTACATTTAAGTGATAAATTCTTCACATATCTTTTCATTTGTTGCTCCAAAGGTGATGTCATCAACATAAATTTTCACTAGAATCACATCATCCCTCTTCTTCTTGATGAAAAGAGTTGTATCTGCCCTGCCTCAGATGTACCCCTTGGATATGAGAAATGTAGTGAGTCTCTCATACTAAGCTCTTGGTGCTTGCTTCAATCTATAAAGAGCTTTCTTTAGTTTGTATACATGATCTGGATGCTTTGAGTCTTCAAACCCGGGTGACTGTTTGACATAGACTTTTTCTTGAATGACTCCATTTAAGAATGCATTTTTGACATAATAACTCCATTTAAGAATGCATTTTTTACATCCATTTGGAATAGTGTGAATCCCATAAATGATGCAAAATCACATAGAATCTAGATTACCTCTAATCTTGCTACAGGAGCAAAAGTTTCTTCAAAGTCTATTCCTTCATGCTGATTGTAGCCTTGAGCAACCAATCTTGCCTTATTTCTCACCACTACTCTGGATTTATCTAGCTTGTTCTAGAATTCCCGCTTGGTGCCAATGATTGACTTTCCTTTTAGTGGTGCCACTAGAACCCACACATCATTCCTGGTGAATTGATCTAGTTCTTCTTGCATGGCCATCATCCAGCTTTCATCTCTTTCTGCATCTTGAAATTTCTTTGGCTCAATGAGAGAGACAAAAGTAGCATGGCTCATCATCTAGTTGAATTGTCCTCTGGTTCTCACTGGATTTTGGACATCATCCAAAATGGCTTCTAAATGATGATTTCTATTAGTCCAAATTTCGGTTTGAAGATCTGCATGCTGATCTGGAGCTTGTTCCTTAAATGCTATAATCTCTTCTTGATTGTCCATAAAGTTTATCTCATGGTGATTAAGATAACTTTATGGAACTTCTGAGTTGAGATTAATTCCTTCATCTTCTTCCTCATATTTCTTGATATGATATAATCTAGAATCTGCACTTGTTCTTTTTCTCTAGTGTTTTCAGCTTCCGAAGTTAAATCTTTTGGATTTGAACTTCTTCTTCCTGCAAGGTTAGTCTCATTAAAATCCATATGTATTGACCCTACCACAATTTGGTTCTTTTGCTATAGGCTCTGTAAGCCTTGCTATGTGTTGAGTGGGCAAGGAAAATTGCTTCATCAGGCTTAGGATCAAATTTTCCTAATTGCTCTATATCATTTAGGATGTAGCATTTACATCTAAAGGCTTTGAAATACCCAATTTTGGGTTTCCTTCCCTTCCAGATTTCATATGGGATCTTTTCTAAAGTCTTTCTAATGAGAGCTCTATTTATGATGTAGCATGTTGTGTTTACAGCCTCAGCCCAAAAATATCTAGGTAGATTGTTTTCACTTAGCATTGTCTGGGCCATTTCAACTAAGGTTCTATTTTTTTTCAATAATCCCATTTTGTTGAGGTGTATGAGGAGCAGAAAAGTTATGCTCAATGCCCTTAGAGTCACAAAATTCAGCAAAGTGCTTATTTTTTAACTCATCACCATTATCACTCTGGATGCGTGCAATGCTTAGGCCTTGTTCTACTTCTATCCGGATGAATATTTTTAAGAATTGGTCGCAGGCTTCATATTTGCTAGCTAGCAAAGCAACCCAGGTATAGCCAGAATAATCATCCACAATGACCATGGTGTATTCTATTCTACCTAAACTTAATAGTTTGATTGGACCAAAGAGATCAATATGGAAGAGTTCAAGAACTCTTTTGGAAGGTATGTATGAGATGGAAAGGAAGCTTTTCTTGTGATGTTTACCTAATTGACATGTCGTGCATATGTGATCCTTATCAAAAGATACCTTAGGCAAACCCACAACCAATTCCTTCTTGGCTAATTTGGACAGGAGGTTTATGCTTACATGTCTTAACCTCCGGTGCCATAGCCATGATTCTTCTTCTTTAGACACCAAGCATATATTCTTCTCATTTTTAATGTTAACACAATAAATATTATTAACTCTAGGTGCATAAAGAATGAGTTGATTTGACTTACTATCATAGATTGAGCATCCTCCGGAGTCAAAGCTAACTTGTCTTCCTTTATCACAGAGTTGTGCTACACTAAGCAAGTTGAACTTCAGTCCAACAACTAATGAGACGTCTTATATCTTTATTTTAGATCCAATGGTTCCATTTCTAATGATCTGTCCTTTTTGGTTGTCTCCAAAGCTTACTTTTTCACCTTTCTTCTGGATTAAAGTGATGAAGGCTTCTCATCACCAGTCATGTGCCTTGAGCATCCACTATCAATGTACCATGTATGTTGATCTATTATGGATCTAAGGCATACCTGCAAAACAGAGCAAGTGGGTTTGGGTACCTAATCATATTTGGGTCCTCTCGGGTTATCAACCATTTTAGGCCAAGGATAAACATCATAATAACCATTTTCTAATCTACATAATATAGTAACATGATTGTTTTTCCCACAAAACTTGCACCCTAAGATAGGTCTGCTTTGCTCATGCTTCTCTAGATCTTCTTGAGATCTTCCTTTCTATAGTTTCCAATATATCCAGCTTCTTGTATACTTGTATGTCCGGAGTGTATCCAAAAGCTGGTTAGAGGTGTAACTTTTGCTTTGTAATTCTTTTTTTGCTTGGTAGGTTGCTCATTTGATACAGCCTTAGCTTTTCTCTTTTGTGCAGCTGTGCAGCCTTAGCTTTGCTTGGCAGGTTGGAGCTAGCTTTTCTCTTTGTGCTTGAGGCTGTCTTTGTGGTTTTCTGGCTTTTTGATTTGATGGTCCTTGATTCTTTCTTTGTTGAGAAGGACTTGGTTTCCTTTCGGATTCTTCCTTCATCAGAGTTAGCTCCCTATCTAACCCCATCAAGTTAGCACTTAAGATCTGAACTTGATTTCTCAGGAAGTCATCTTCAACCATATCAATGTGTTTAGTGGCTCTTATCAAGTTGACATCTTGTGCCAATGCTTAACCATCTTCAGCGAGCTCCATTACTTGTTTTCATAGGGATTTGATAGCTTCTGTGTTCTTCCTCACATTCTTAATCACAATCCCTAAAGCTCTAGTAAGTTCAAAGTTAGAAACAGAATTAGAGTGAGAGTTTACGTCAGTACTGGATGTCTCTGATTCTGATTCTTTAATTTTTAAAGTATCTTGCTTAGATGGATTTCTTACAGATTGTTCTGCTTCCTGATCAGTCAATGCCATAAATGTACAGTTGGCAATTTCTTCTTCTTCTGTTGAAGATAAGCTACTGCTTTCCTCACTATTGCTCTAGGTGGCCACCATTGGTTTCTTCTTGTATTTCTTATCTCTTTTAAGCTTGGGGCATTTGGTTCTAAAGTGGCCTTTCTCTCCTAATTCGAAACAGGTAGCTTCTTTTTTTGGATCCTTCTTTTCTTCTGAAGCCTTTCTTAGCCTATCTCTTCTGGAGGTGCCTTCCTTTGATCTTTTGGACTCATATCTTCTGGATCTCCTTTTATCCTTCTTCTTAGGAATTTATCAAAATATTTGGCCAGCATAGCCATATCGTCTTTGTTGTATTTTGATTCCTTTGGTAACTTATCTGGTCCGGAGGAAGCTGATCCGACTGAATATGCCTTTAGTGCAGTAGCCTTCTTTCTTTCTTCAGGATTTTTCTCCTACTGCTAAGGATAATTCTTGAGTAAAAATATTACTAATGAGTTCATCATAACTATAGAAGTTTAAGTCATGGGCTTCCTCAATTGCAGTCTTCTTGTTGTCCCATTCCTTGGTGAGACTCTGGAGCACCTTTTTTACCATCTCTGTTAAATTCTATTGCACTAAGAGCACAATAAAGCAAATTAATAGCATTTGCATTTTCATACAATTTTTATAATCATTCTCATCCTATAAGCTTGAGGGCTTTCGGGTAGTTATACCCTCTACTTCGTGAGCAGGCTCATATGGGCCAATTTTAATGGCCATCCATGCTAACATGCTTTGTGCTTAAATAAAGTTATTCATCCGGTTGTTCCAGAATGTGTAGTGTTCACCAGTGAAGACTGGAGGACGGGTAATAGACATACCCTCCGGAAGGAGTTGTGAGTTTTGGAAACTCATTTTGATTCTTGGATCAAATTTGGACCTTTAGCTTGAGATTGTTAGATTTCTAGTTTTGAGCACTTACTCTGATACCACTTGTTGGTCCTTATGAGGGTCTAAATAAGGTCAGAGGGGGTGAATGAACCTTTTTCGCGGAATTAACAGACTTTAAAAAGTCTTAGTGTAGCGTGTTTGATTATGTTCCAGATACGATGGATCCGGATGATGCACATATGAATTATAATGCAATAAAATAAAGAGTAAGAAAATCAAACATAGAGTTTTATCCTGGTTTGGCCCCGCCTACTCCAGTCCCCGAAGTTTCATTCCTTCGAGCTTTTCCACTAGTGAATTCCTTTCCAACTGGCAGGAATCAAGCCTTACAATTTGTCTCCGGATGGCAACCCCTTTCGGATGTAGGATATACCACTAGAAGCACCAACTCCTAGCTGAGTCCTCTTGTCTTTAGCAGGATATACCACTTAGATTTCTACCCCAAATCTAAGTTGAGTCCTACAGGGAGATCCTACTCAAAGCACCAACTTTAAGCTATATCCCAATCTCACTACTCACCCAAGTAGGAGATTTTTACACTTTGGTTTCTCAAGGGTTTTGGTTTTATACTTCCTCAACTTAATAACTCACTTGCAAATCCTTACAAATAGATTTGGAATTGTTTGATTCTTGGAGTGATTAAGTAACTAATTGCTATAGTGAATTCTCTTACATATACTTTCTTAGAACAACCAATACCTTCTCAACATGTGAAGCTTCCCTTTTATAGGCTTGCATCATAAATGTAGCCGTTGTGGGTTGTTGAACTTGAATCAAATCTTCACCATTGATAAGGTAATATGTGGCGCTTCCAGAACCATTGATCAATCCGTTAGACAGAGATTTTGACCCATTTAAATCCTTACGATTGAGGCTGAAAAGTTGTCAGTGATCGTTTTCCTTGTATTTTAGTGATTCACCAACTTTTACGCCAGTAGTTCAGAGTGTGTGTGCCACGCACCTTTCTTATTGGTCTAGGTACAAAAGGTTGTTACCTTTTCTCTTTGCGATGTCAGTCCTTTGTCCTTTTTCTGAAAAATACTAGCTGTCATTTTTGTCTTGCTTGTGGGGAAAGGATCTTTGACTTAGAGACCAAAAGAATGGAGGGAATGTAATTTTTGAATTATTCCCTTTGTCTTTAGATTTTTAAGTCTTTTAGATGTCTTCAGACTTAATATCTTCGGATCTGTCTTCTTCCGGATAATAATACAATCAGTTCTTCCGGATGCTGATTTTGAGCGGTTCAAAGTTTGTTTCGTTTCCAAACTTTAACCGAATGCCTCCATTGTGTGCTTAGGTACTTGTAGTCTTCAATGGATGTCCTGGTAACTTGATTTAGACTAGATGCTTCCATTTGGATTCAGGAGATTACATATTGAGTCTTTACAAGTTTGTGTTTTCCTCAAACTTGATCGGGATAGCTACTTGATGGTTTTTCCAGATCATTGTATCCCAACAATTTATCTCGATTTCATCTTTTTCCATACTAATATAATTTATTTGAATTTCTTCATTTTCAACAACTTCATTCGTTTGCACTTCAAATGCTCGCACTTCAAGTGCTAGTACTTCTATAAGAAGTGCATTTATATTAGTACACTTATTTATAATAAACTATAAATAAAATATGAATATGAATATGCATATGCATATTCAAGAACATAAATAATAATAATATACTGAAATGGAAAGTAATCAAATATATCTTTATCTTCAACACCAATATTTTTATTGTCGACAATTTCCACCAATTAGTCATTTATGCTTCAGGCATGACAAAGCGCTTTTTTTAATTGTTTTTTCATAAAATTCAATATGAATTAATGCATTTACTAGTATATGAAAGCTCAACACTCATTTTGGATCCATATGAGAAAACGATGGAGCATTCCATATTATTTTCTTTTCTAAAATTATATTTCTATTCTCTCCCCCTAATTTTGGGAAAGTGTTAAAAATAACAATCTGTAAATCATAAATATATTATCAGTTAATAAAATTATGTTTAATTATTGAATGAGAGATTTATAGTCAATATAAATTTCTAATCTCCTATGTGGACTCTTTTTAGTCCTTTATGATGAAGTAATAAACACATATATTCTACAACCAAAAGCTCTAACATGAGAAATATTGGGCTTATGACCAAAAGTTAATTATGATGGGGAAAAATCTTGATAACTTGTTGGTCGTAAACATATAAGATTTGTTGCATGCAATATTGCATAACCGCGAACTGTAGTTGGGATATTTGTTCGAATAATTAATGCTCGTACAATTAATTCCAGACGTTTAATAAATTATTCTGTCAGATCATTTTGAATTTGAACATATGCTATTGGATTTTAACTTTCTATCCCAATTTATAAACAAATCATTAACAGTATGGAATGCAATACTCCAGCATACATGTGACATCTCATTTAACATGTGTTTCTACTTCTTCAGGAAGTGTTCTTAATAACTAAAAATTCACATTGTGGATTAACTAGTCCACATATATCACATTGTAAGAATATAGATTAATTTCAACCTTACTTTTGAAACGTTTTATTATTAATTTCATTGCTAACATGCAACAAATAATAATTTATTACTTTGAAGAAATGTTTGTTTCTTCAATTGATGCCCATGTGCAATTCCTCTAAATTTATCTCATTATTTTCGAACCAGGATGACCTAATTTTACACGTGTATAAATCCATATATTTTTATCATAAAATCTGGTTTTAAGACATTATTTTAATATCTTTTTTCGCAGCTAATTTTCATGAATAAAATTCTGTGAGAATTCAGGGAAAGAATGCATTTTCCATTATAATGTTTGTTCCCCTTTGCAATAAAATACCAACTCTTATGGAGCCTTGTATTATCTTTGTAATATCATATATAATGGTAACTTTTGTATTACTCATATTTTGAGTAGAAAATTATTTAGCTTCTTCTTGAGCTTTTATCAAATTTTATCCCTTGATACATTAATATTGGCTCTTCAAGAGCTTTCTATAATTTTGTGTTACCAATATCATGATAATATTCATTTTACTCATATCTGGATTATAACATTTACTTTATTAGCATTGACGTCAATTAATACCAGTAAATATTCATTTCCTTCTATCAAAAATTTCAATTTGATATCCCACTTTCAGTGGTCATTATTATCATCAATTTGATATTCCACTACATGTGGAAATTGCTAGCACACCTATATAAAATATACTGGTACCATATATATTGTTATAGTGTAACAAAGATCTACAGGATCTTTAATAGTCGACTATCTTACTATAATATATTTTATACCTTAAATAAAATTATGTAAATAATAATAAAATAAAACAAAAATAAAAATTAAATGTTAATAAAAGCAAAAATATAAATGTTAGGTTAGTGAGTAATTAATATAATATTCTATCATTATAGTCATATTGTCATAAGTATTGGGTATATTATATGCCCAATTTCATTTTTCACTTCAGGTGGTTATATAATTATAGTAATGACTACAAATTTACCATTGAAATTTTTATAATGATATGATATTCACTTCAGGGAATATATCGCATTCACTTTAGGGAATATATTTGATCTAATAAAAACATGTCCAATGCTTTTTAACAAAAACTTTATTCATTATATTTTCACTATTCACAAAATTTACTATTCGAGTGAATAATAACTGTATACATAAATAGTATCGTATCCATGAATATTAATCGTATGCGGATGCATGAATAATATCAGTATACCAAAATGGTAATCGTATACTCAAATATTAAATGATGGCAAATAGTAGCTTAGTATTTTACTATTCATCAAAATTGCTAATTTATGTAAGTTATTCGAACGGATTGCACCACCGATTTTGTTGTAATTTTCTCATCATCGTAATATATCTATTTCAAAAATATATCCAAGTGGAAATCATTAATTATTCATTTTAATATTGCTTAAGAGCACGTGCTCCTACAAGAGCATATATAAGTTTATATCAAATAAAGTCCAAAAATTTTATTCCATATAAATGAGCCTTTTGGTGTATATATTACTTTCATATGCTCATAATTTTTCGAAGATCTTCAGGATCTCTTGTAATAAAAATTAACATGACATCATTATTTAAAGATTTTTCAAGATCTTGATATATCTATATTGTCATTACTAATTGAAAATAAAATTTCATTATTCAACACTCATAAAAATTAATTTCTCGGTAACATCAATAGCTAATAACTGAAAAATTTAACATATATGATAATAAGAAAAAATATACTAAAGATAGTCGTACCACTTCTACTTTATGCGGAAGTAACTTTTAGAAATTTTCTCGATGATCCAACGGTGAAAAACAAAGAAACGGGTGTTACGAACCTTCTGACCAAATTTTACGACGATCCAACGGTTAGAATCTCAGCAATGTTAAAAAATATATGGCTAGGCAGATTCTTCGAAAAACCAAAAAAAATTTCTATTGTGATTCAAAATAGAGCAAACTCGTGTTGATAACGTGTTAGAAATATAATATAGTCAAAGAAAGAAAGTGGAGAAATATGATATTTCTATTATCTCTTGGTGTGTTTTACAATGGGAAAACTATAACTATTTACAGGATAAATAAGGGAGGCTAATAGTTCATTATATAATGGAGATTGAATGGAGATTAAATGCAAACTTGAATGGACAACAATATATTACATAAGTGCAAATCCACGTTACTTTTCAACAATTACAACATTACTTCATTTAAAGTTCATAGCATTCTTACACCAATCAACAATTCTTCACATACCTACAAAGTTGAAACTCAGTTGGTAACACAGACTAAGTACATGAGAGAAGAATAAGGTTTGAACCTCACTAAATTTGGTTGTATAGAGGATATTGGAAACAATGATCTGGAAACAACAAGTAATCCGGATCAGGTTTGAAGTAAACAAATACCTAAGTACAAAAAGGCCTAAGTTATTGCATCCAGACATATAACCAAGACATCCAAGACAAGTGAAGACAATTACCTAAGCATAAATGGAAGCATCCGGTTAAAGTTTGGAAAGGAAACAAACTTTAAACCGCCCAAAACAGCATCCGGAAGAACTTACTTTACAAGCATCCGGAAGAAGACAAGATCCGGATATATTAAGTCTGAAGACATCTAGAAGACTTACATATCAAGACAAAGGGAATAATTCAAAATATTGATTCCCTCCATTCTTTTAGTCTACAAGTCAAAGATCCTTTCCGCATACACAAAAAAGATAGCTTGCACGCTTTTTAGAAAAGGACAGAAGGACTGACACAGGAAAGAGAAAAAGCTAACAACCTTTTTCACATAGACTAATTAGAAGGTGCATGGAACTCACACCAAAAAGGTACTAGCATAAAAGTTGGTGAATCACTAAAATACTAGGAAAATGATCACTAACAACTTTTCAGCCTCAATCCCAAGGATTCAAATGGGTCAAAATCTATGTCTAAAGGATAAATCAGTAGTTCCGGAAGCGCCATATATTACCTTTTCAACGGTGAAGATTTGATTACAGCTCAATAACCCACAATAGCTACATTTATGATGGAAGCCTATAAAAGGGAAGCTTCGCAAGTTGAGAAGGTGCTGGTTGATTTCAAGAAAGCAATATACAAGAGAATTCACTATGAAGCAATCAGTTTACAAATCCCTCCAAGAACCAAACCATTTCTGTTTGTAAGGATTCCCAAGTAAAGTTATAAACTTGAGGAAGTCCAAAACCAAATCCTTTGAGAAAACAAAGTGTAAAATTTCTCCTTCTTGGGTGAGTAGTGAGATTGGGATATAGCTTGAAGTGGGTGCTTTGAGTGGGATCTCCCTGTAAGACTCAGCTTAGATTTGGGTAGAAATCTGAGTGGTATATCTTACTAAAGACAAAAGGACTCAGCTAGGAATTAGGATTTCTAGTGGTATATCCTACATCCGGAAGGGGGTACCATCCGGAGATAAGTTGTCAGGCTTGATTCCTGCCAGTTGGAAAGGAATCCACCAGTGGAAAAGCTCGGAAGAAGGAAACTCTGGGGATGGAGTAGGCGGCACCGGACTAGGATAAAATACTTGTGTTTGAATTTCTAACTCTTTATTTACTTGTATTATTATTGTCATAACTGCATCATCCGGATCCATCCTCCGGATCATATTCAAACACGCTACACAAAGACCTTTCAAAGTCTGTTTATTCCATAAAAAAGGGTCATTCACCCCCCTCTGACCTTATTTAGACCCTCACATAGACCAACAAGTGGTATTAGAGCTAGTGCTCAAACTAGAGATCTAACAATCTCGAGCCAAAGGTCTGAATTTTTTATCCAAGTATCAAAATGAGTTTCCAAAACTCACAACTCCTTCTCGAGGGTATGTCCATTACCCATCCTCCACTCTTCACTGGTGAACACTACACGTTCTGGAAAAATCGGATGAAGAACTTCATTGAAGCATAAAGCATGCAATCATGGTTGGTCATTAAAGATGGCCCATATGAGCCTACTCATAAAGTAGAGGGTATGACTACCCGAAAGCCCTCAAGATTATGGGATGAGAATGATTTTAAAAAATTGCGTGAAAATGCAAATGTTATTAACATGCTTCATTGTGCTCTTAGTGCAGCAGAATTTAACAGGATATCTGGATGTGAGACTGCACAAGAAATTTAGCAGAAGCTAGAAGTAACATATGAAGGAACTAACAAAGTGGAGAAGCCAAGCTTGACTTACTCCAGCAAAAGCTTGAAACCTTCAAGATGGAGCCAAAAGAGTCAATCAATAGCATGAACAGTAGATACACCAATCTAGTAAATGAAATGAAGAGGCTTGGAAAGGAAATCTCTAAAGTAGAGATAGTAAAAAAGGTGCTTCGGAGTCTCACCAAGGAATGGGACAACAAGAAGACTACCATTGAGAAAGCTCATGACTTAAATGTTTATAGTTATGATGAACTCATTTGTAATCTTTCAACTCAAGAATTATCCTTGGAGAGATATAGCCAATAAGAGAAAAAGCCGGAAGAAAGGAAGAAGGCCATTGCACTTAAGGCAGAATCTCCCGGATTAGCCTCTTTTGAATCAGAGAAAGCACCAAAAGAATCAAAGTATAGTGAAGAAGATATGGCTATGCTGGCCAAGTACTTTGACAAATTCCTGAAGAAGAAAGATAGGGGTAAATCCAGAAGATATGACGCCTAAAGATCCAAAGAAGGCATCTCAAGAAGAGATAGGCCAAGAAGGGCACCGAAAGAAAAGAAGGATCCAGAAAAAGAAGCTGCCTGTTTTGAATGTGGAGAGAAAGGGCACTTCAAAACCAAATGCCCCAAGCTGAGGAAGGAAAAGAAATATAAGAAGAAAGTTATGGTGGCCACATGGAGCAATAGTGAAGAAAGTAGCAATTCATCTTCAACAGAAGAAGTAGAGACTGCTCATTATGCATTCAGGGCACTAATTAATCCGGAAGCAGAGCAATCCAGAAGAAATGCCTCTAAGCAAGACACAGTGCAAATCGAGGAATCAGAATCAGAAATAGTAAATAGTAAATACTGAGGTAAACTCTCACTCTAATTCTGTTTCTAACCCTGAACTTGCTAGAGCTTTAGGGGTTGTGATCAATGTTGTGAGAAAGAACACAAGAGCCACTAAATCCTTAAAAAGACAAGTTATAGAGCTCACTGAAGATGCTGAAGCCATAGCATAAGATGTTAGCCTGATAAGAGCCACCAAGCATATTGATGTGGTTGAAGAAAACTTCCTGAGAAATCAAGTGCAAATCTTAGGTGCCAACCTATTGGAGTTAGAAAGGGAGCTAACTCTGATGAAGCAAGCGTCTAGAAGGAAACTACGTCCTTCTCAACCAAGATGGAATCAAAGGTAGGAAATGCAAAGAAATTAAAACTCTGGTGCTAGAAGGGATCCAGGACCCTCAAATCAAAAAGAGGAGAAACCTCAGAGGTAACCTCAAGCACAGAGATACACTGCTGCCCAAAAAGGAAAAGCTAAAGCAGTCTATAAAAATAATCATGCCAAAATAAAGGAAAAATCATAGAGCAAAAGTTGCACCCCCAACCAGCTTTCGGATACACACCGGACCAACAACAAGCATACAAGAAGCTAGATATAGAGGAAACTATGGGAAGGAGGATCTTGAAAAGATCCAAAAGAAGTACCAAAACAAACCCATTTTAGGGTGTAGGTTTTTTGGGAAAAACAATCATTTACTAAATTATGTAGATTAAAAATGGTTATTATGATGTTTATCCCTGGCCTGAAATGGTTAATAACCTGAGAGGACCTAAATCTGATTGGGTACCCAAACCCACTTGATCTATTTTATAGGTATGCCTTAGATCTATAGAAGATCAACACACATGGCACATTGATAGTGGATGCTCAAGGCATATGACAGGTGATGAGAAGGCCTTCATCACTTTAATCTGGAAGAGAGGAGGTAAAGTAAGCTTTGGAGACAATAAAAAGGGGCAGATCATTGGGCATGGAACCATTAGATCTGAAATACAAATTGAAGATGTCTCTCTAGTTGATGGATTGAAGTTTAACTTATTTAGTGTAGCACAACTCTGTGATAAAGGAAGAAAAGTCACATTTGACTTTGGAGGATGCTCAATCTATGATAGTAAGTCTAATCAACTCATTCTTTATGCACCTAGAGTGAATAATGTTTATTGTGTTAACATTGAAAAAGATAAAAAGAATGTATGCTTGGTGTCTAAAGAAGAAGAATCATGGCTATGGCATCGGAGGTTGGGACATGTTAGCATAAACCTCCTGTCTAAACTAGCCAAAAAGGAATTGGTAGTGGGTTTGCCTAAGGTTGCTTTTAATAAGGATCATCTATGCACTACATGTCAATTAGGTAAACAACGTAAGAAAAGTTTCCCTTCCATCTCCTACATTCCTTCCAAAAGAGTATTTGAGCTCTTGCATATTGATCTCTTTGGTCCAATATAACCATTAAGTCTAGGTAGAAGAGAATACACCATGGTCATTGTGGATGATTATTCTCGCTATACCTGGGTCATCTTGCTAACAAGAAAAGATGAAGCCTTTGACCAATTCTCAAAAACATTCATCCGGATAGAAGTAGAACAACGCATAAGCATTGCACACATCTGGAGTGGTAATGGTGGTGAGTTCAAAAACAAGAACTTTGCTGAATTTTGTGACTCCAAGGGCATTGAACATAACTCCTTTACCCCTCATACTCCTCAATAGAGTGGAGTTGTTGAGAGAAAAAATAGGACCATAGTTGAGATGGCTAGAACAATGCTCAGTGAAAATTGTTTGTCAAAATATTTCTAGAGTGAAGCCATAAACACAGCATGTTATATTTTGAATAGAGCTCTAATTAGAAACACCATAAAAAAGACCCCCTATGAAATCTGGAAGGGAAGGAAACCCAAAATTGGGTACTTCAAGGCATTTGGATGTAAGTGTTATATCCTAAATGATAGAGAGCAAATAGGAAAATTTGATCCTAAATCTAATGAAACAATTTTCCTTGGCTACTCAACACATAGCAAGGCTTACAGAGTCTTTAACAAATGAACCCAAACTGTGGTAGAGTCTATACATGTAGATTTCGATGAGACTAACCATGAAGGCAAGAGAAATTCCACCCCGAAAGATCTAGTTCCGAAAGCTGAAAACTCTGAAGAAAAGAAGGAAACCAAAGTTCCTGATTCCTTCCAAATCAAGAAGTAAAAAGAAGAAGATAAAGGAATATCCTTTGATCTAAAAGCACCACAAGTTGATCTCAACCCACATGAGATAAAATTCAATGATGGTCAAGAATAAGAAGTTGAGGCAGAAGTGAAACAATCCCCAATCCAGCATGAAGACCTACCAAGAGAAGTCCAGACTCACAAGGATCATCCGGTTGTAGCCATTTTGGATAATGTCCAAAATTCAGTCAAAACCAGGGACAACTTAAAAGAATGATGAGCCATACTGTCTTTATCTCTCTCATAGAGCCAAAGAAGTTTCAAGAGGCTGAAGGAGATGAAATTTGGATGATGGCCATGCAAGAAGAACTAGATCAATTTACTAGGAATAATGTATGGGATCTAGTGGCACCTCTAAAAGGAAAGTCAATCATTAGCACCAAATGGGTATTCCGGAATAAGCTAGATGAATTTGAAGTAGCGGTAAGAAACAAGGCAAGATTGGTTGCCCAAGGCTACAATCAACAGAAAGGGATTGACTTTGAAGAAACATTGCCCCTATAGCAAGATTAGAAGCAATCCAGATTCTATGTGATTTCACATCATTCATGGGATTCACATTATTCCAAATGGATGTCAAAAGTGCATTCCTCAATGGAGTTATCCAGGAAGAAGTCTATATGAAGCAGCCACCTGGATTTGAAGACCCAAAGCATCCGGATCATGTGTACAAACTGAAGAAGGCCCTCTATGGACTAAAGCAAGCACCAAGAGCTTGGTATGAGAGACTCACTAAATTTCTCATATCCAAGGGGTATATTCGGGGGAAGGCAAACACAACTCTTTCATCAAAAAGAAGAAGGATAATATCATTCTAGTCCAAAATTATATTGATGACATCATCTTTAGAGCAACAGATGAGAAGATGTGCGAAGAATTCAGCACTCAAATGCAGAAGGAATTTGAGATGTCTATGATGGGAGAACTTTATTTTTTCCTTGGTTTGCAGATCAAGCAGAGTCCAGATGGGATTTTCATAAACCAATCCAAGTATACCAAGGAGATTTTGAAGAAGTTTGAAATGGACAAAAGCAAGCCTATGTCCACTCCAATGGGTTTAGATACAGTCCTATCCAAGGATTGTGAAGGAGAAGAGGTTGATCAGAAGCTATATAGAGGAAAGATTAGATCACTTTTATACTTAAAAACTAGCAGACCTGACATACACTATGCAGTTTACTACTGTGCAAGATATCAAGCCAATCCTAAGGATTCACATCTAAAGGCAGTGAAAAGAATCCTTAGATACCTCTGAGGAACCACTGAAGTTGGGTTATGGTATCCTAGTAATGGAGAATTCACACTCTAAGGCTTCACTGATGCAGATTACGGTAGAGATAATCTTGAGAGGAAGAGTACATCAGGAGGTTATCATTTCCTTGGAGATTGCTTAGTATCATGGTATAGCAAGAAGCAAACTTCAGTTGCCTTATCAACCACAGAAGCAGAATACATGGCAGCAGGAAGTTATGTAACTCAACTCCTATGGATCAAGCAATAACTAGAAGATTATGAAGTTCAATTTGGATGTGTGGATGTAATATGTGGCAACAAAAGCGCCATTGATGTGTCAAAAAATCTAGTACTCCATAGTAGGATGAAACATGTTAACATCAGGCATAATTTCATTGGGGATCATGTGATGAAGAAAGATGTTGCATTAGTTTACATCCTAACCAATTAGAAAAGGGCAGAAATCTTTACCAAGCCATTAAGTAAAGATCAATTTAGGAAGCTGAGGGAGTCAATTGGAATGTCTAATCTAATTTGAAGAAAATCTGGAAGACAATATCATGCTAAGTTGGATTTTTGGCAAAAACAAGGAATCTGAAAGTAAAGAAGAAATGAAGTTGACTCTGCTCCAGAGAAGAATATTGCCACATCAACAGACAAGAATGACATATGGTAGTAAAAGCACATAAAGGTAGTTGTCCCTTTTTGAATTTCAAACATTTATTGGGAGTTACGCACGATAAATTCAATAGCTGTTTTTTAAAATAAACCGTTCCAATTCTCCGGTTATACAGAATTTACCTCGCTCCTAAATTTTAACCTGTCATGTCATCAATCCAACCAAAGTTGATGGCGTCCGGATTACCATTATACCCTTGCTTTGGAAATTCTATATAAACCCCTCAAATTTCCTCTTCTTCCTTACGCGAGCAACTTACTACTGTTTCTCTACAAAAATCCAAACTTAAAACTATAAATTTCCTAACTCCTTTCAACAACTCTAATGGCAGCCATAATGCTAAATAACCAAATTCACATGCTTCCTCGAAAGCACATCTTTGAAGAATCTGCTCTCAAAGATGAAGACTTCACTTCCATTAACCTCAAATCCTCAAACTCAGTAGTCCCCACTGATTACATGGGAGATAATTTCTTATTCAAAATAGACCCTTACTCCATGCTTATTGAAGATCAACATTTGGGCAATTTTCTCAAGATAAAATGCCCAACCTATTCGGACTTAGCGCGCAAATTCTACGATAATCTGCAAGCTCACTCCTATTATGATGCTCTGAGAACTCAGGTTCAAGGAAAGGTGATCACCATTACGCCGGAATTTTTTGAAAAGTTCCTAAATATGAAGAATGATATGGTCTAACTTAGAATTGATGGGGATGAACTGCAAGTGAAGTATACCCCCAAGATTTGGCTGCATCCAAACTATTTTGGAGACAAATTCTCAACTTACTTCCCAAAAGTGCCAAGATTTCTCCAGCACGCACTTACCAAGTTGGTTCTAATTAGGAAAGGCTCTCTAACCATAGTATCCTCCTTCTAGCATTGCGTACTATAGCACTGGGTAGAGAGCAGAGTAGTAAATATGTCAGTGCTAATTATCCACTTCCTCCGACATCATAGAAACTCTCATGGTACCTTAATCACAAGAATCCTGGTAGCAAATGAAGTTAATGTCTTAGGATTCCAGGTTGTAAATGAAAAAGAAATCCTGGAGAAAAATTTTAGAAAGTTGAGCTCTGGAGAGACCTAGAATGAGGAAAAGGCCAAAAAGCTAAGGGATGAAAAGAAGACAAGGGCTAGGAAGGCAATGGATCCGATTGAAGAGGCTCTGGTTCCTAAAAAGGCCAGAACCACCAAACCAAAAGCATAAAAGCAGCAAGCTTTGGTTTCGGTGGAAGAAATTGATGAGGATGCTCAAACCATCACTCAACTACTACAAAAGAGCCTAGAGAAACCCAAGCCGAGGTAAAGATTGATAAATCCAGCAGAAAAGAAAAAAAAGCTACAAAGATCCCAGAGGTTGTGGTAGATGATGAGGAGATGGAGAATGAGCCTCTGGTACCAAAAAAGTATTTCACAAGAAAAGGGTGCACTTTTAATAAGGCTGTAGCAGCCAAGAAAAACCAAGCTAAGAAGCCTGCCGGAATAGTAATTAATGAAGAAGCTGTAAAAAGGGCAGAAGATGAAAAATTGGCTAAGGCCAAGACAACAAAGGGGAAGAATGTGCCCGAATCTACTGAGGAAGTCACTCTGGATGACCCTCAGTATAAGATCATAAAAGAAGCTATAAAGGACAATGATCGAATCAATAAGCTCAGAACAGAAGGTCCCAGAGATTCTGGAACCCAAACCATTCTCATTGATCTAGTAGATATGGCAATAATTGCCCGAGATCCGCAAGCTGATAATTTTCCATTCATGCTCAGAACCAGACAACTTTTAGAAAACCTGCTTAATCTAGAAGCTGAGACCACAGAGGAAGTAAGACCTGAAAAGGCAAATGGAGAGGGTGTTGAGGACATTACCAACACACTCGGGGGAGTACATAAAAGTCCTAAAAAGGCATGTAAAGGGATGACTGAGGACATTTCCAGTCATCCGGAGGTTGTAGAAGTGGAAGAAAGAAGACAAGAAGCAGCTGATCAGGATCAAACACTAATTGATGAGGTAATTCCTGACACAGTTTCATTTAATATTAATGCTGACACTTCTACTACTATTGAAATAGCAGATGTTACAAAGGACAACTTAGATACACATACTCTAAGTGTATCTGAGGAACAAGAGTCTAACCCAGAACACACCATTCCAGATGAGGGACTTGGTCTGGGTTCCCAAGGGCACACTCCAAGAGTGGACTCATAGGGCGAGGCTAGTCTGGAGGAATGATTGGAAGAGAAGACAGAAGAAGAAGAATCATCCGATCTGATAAGACTGGAAGCAGCTCCGAATCTAAATCCCCTCCTCTTGCTAGTCCAATCAGAATACCAACTACTGGTATAAATCAGGACAGAGCCAAAAATATCACTACAGTGCTAAAAATCCTACAAGAAGCTACCCAAGAAGAGCGCAAGGAAAGCTACATTAAATAGAGTCTCCGAAATATATATAAGCATCTAAAATCCATTGAGAAAGTTTTGATTCAACAATTCTCCCCTCCGAATGTGAAGGATGAGATAAGGGAGCTAAAAGTAAGTGTTAAGAAAATAGAGGAGAAAGTGGAGGACTTCTCCACTGCTGATCTTGTGGCTGAGGTATCACTTGCCAAAGTCACCCCAGTACTAAATAAGCTACAATCGAGTGTTGCAGCAGTAAACCGCTCTGCTAATCAGGCTAACACCAGAGCCATAAATAACTGCGCTACTGTTTTGGACAAAATCACCCCTCCTCCTCCGAGCTATCCACAGAACTAAAGGAGTATATTGATACCAAGTTTGAAAATTTGTCAAAATTCATTTCAGAAAAAGAAGAAAGGCCGCGCTTTCCAGCCTCAATGAAGCTCAACAGGTAATTTTAAACAAACTCACCAAGTTCATGGAAGAAGACCTGCCCAAGCTATTTGTAAAATAGATGGAGTATATTACACAAGAGGTAGCAGGTCAGCTCAATGGGCAGGATATAGTCATTAATAACACTAAGGAAGAGCTTCATAAGGATATTATGACTGTAAATAATAGTGTTCACAACTGCCAGAGAGCAATGGGGATGGAAATCGAGAAAGTACTCGTAAATCTATCAAATATGTCCATATCCGGAGCTTCCTCACCCTCAGTTCTGGAGAGTTATCTTATCCCAGTGCTTCAAGACCTCATTCAACACATTGAGGATACTGGCTTCTTTGGCCATAAGGGAATTGCTAATCTCCTCAAGGGTCTCTTTCCCTACTTTGATGAGAAGGATCACGATTTTATTCTCCAAATGCATCCTTACATCACAAAGTCATGTACCCAACTTTGGAAGGCGTTCCAGCCCCTGTATTTAGCTCCAGCTATAGTGGACATAATCATTGATTGATGAAGGAAAGGGAATGTAGATTATTCCATTTATTACAAGGTGTGGCAGTAAAGCTGGGATGGTAAAACTTACATAGAAATCAACCCCCAAGCTGCTGGAAACAAAAAGGGGGAGAGTATTGAAGGAAATAAAACTGTTGAAAGGGGAGAAAAGAGCAAGGGCAAAGAGAAGAAGGGAGAAGCATCTGGCAAGAAATAATTTTATAATAGAGATAGCTATTTTTCTTCAATGTAAAATCTGAAATAGCTAGATTCATTTTCATTTATGTATTTCTGTATCATGTAATGCTGAACTTCATTGATGTTAACTATTATTAACAGCAGAATTATATATAGTGAAAATCTATTACAAATTGCTTCTAAAGTACAATTTGTAATTGTACTACAAAAATATTAGAAGCTAGAATTGAAAAATGTTGGGGGAGTGAGGGATGTCGGATGCTAAAATTATGGGGGAGTAGATTTTACAAATGACTAAGTATCAAGAATCATACTTAGATCATAATAGCCCCCTTTCCTTATGCTTAGATGTCTTAAGTTTTTGTTTCCATCATATGGGGGAGATTGTTTGAAACAATGATCCGAAAATAATAAGTAATCCAAATCAGGTTTGAAGTAAACAAATACCTAAGTACAAAAAGACCTAAGCCATTGCATCCGGACATATAACCAAGACATCCAAGACAAGTAAAGACAATTACTTAATCATAAACGGAAGCATCTGGTTAAAGTTTGGAAAGGAAACAAACTTTCAACCGCCCAAAATAGCATCCGAAAGAACTGACTGTACTAGCATCTGAAAGAAGACAAGATCCGAAGATATTAAGTCTGAAGACATCTGGAAGACTTACATATCAAGACAAAGGGAATAATTCAAAATATTGATTCCCTCCATTCTTTTGGTCTATAAGTCAAAGATCATTTCCCCATGCACAAGACAAAAGACAGCTTGCATGCTTTTCAAAAAAGGACAGAAGGATTGGCACACAAAAGAGAAAAAGCTAACAACCTTTTTCACATAAACTAATTAGAAGGTTTGTGGAACTCACACCAAAAAGGTACTGGCATAAAAGTTGGTGAATCATTAAAATACAAGGAAAACGATCATTGACAACTTTTCAGCCTCAATCCCAAGGATTCAAACGGGTCAAAATCTTTGTGTAACGGATTGATCAACAGTTCTAGAAGTGTCACATATTACCTTTTCAATGGTGAAGATTTAATTACAGCTCAACAACCCACGATAGCTACATTTATAATGGGAGCCTATAGAAAGGGAAGCTTCATAAGTTGAGAAGGTGCTGGTTGATTTCAAAAAAGCAATATATAAGAGAATTCGCTAAAAAGCAATCAGTTTACAAATCCCTCCAAGAACCAAACCATTTGAAATCTATTTGTAAGCATTCCCAAGTAAAGTTATAAACTTGAGGAAGTCTAAAACCAAATCCTTGAGAAAACAAAGTGTAAAATATCTCCTTCTTGGGTGAGTAGTGAGATTGGGATATAGCTTGAAGTAGGTGCTTTGAGTGGGATCTCCCTGTACGACTCAGCTTAGATTTGGGTAGAAATCTGAGTGGTATATCCTACTAAAGATAAAAGGACTTAGCTAGGAATTGGGATTTCTAGTGGTATATCCTACATCCAGAAGGGGGTACCATCCGGAGATAAGTTGTAAGGCTTGATTCCTACCAGTTGGAAAGGAATCCACTAGTGGAAAAGCTTGGAGGAAGGAAACTCTGGGGACTGGAGTAGGCGGGGCCGAACTAGAATAAAATACTTATGTTTGAATTTATAACTCTTTATTTACTTGCATTATTATTGTCATAACTGCATCATCCGGATCCATCCTCCGGATCATATTCAAACACGCTACACAAAGACTTTTCAAAGTCTGTTTATTCCGCGAAAAAGGGTCATTACCCCCCTCTGACCTTATTTAGACCCTCACAGGGACCAACAGAGGAGTGGGGAGCCTTAATTGTGACTATGACCCAAATAACATTAGATGCTTCCACCATCACAATTTAACTGAAAGTATATACTTAATTTAGTAAATTTTTAAAAAAAACTAGCCGTCATTAATTTGCCTCCTTCGCTTCAGGTTCGTCTCGGAGAACTATGAGGCCTTGAGCGAAAAAAGAAAATGGACATTTTTTTCAATACTACAAAGTATCGATCAATATTGCAATAAAATTATCATTATAATTGTTAGATATGATATATGCCCTTAAGAAAATTAGGGCGATATATCTTAATTATGTAATAGATGAATAATTTGTTCAATCAATAAAGGCATTTGATCTTTTATTTATATCAATGTGTTTGTATTTATATTATGACTGGTTAAATATATTCACTGATGTATGTATACAAAAGTCCTTGACGTGTCATAGCATGAAGTCAGAGAAATTATAGTTGGACTATATTTGGTGGAACCTGCTTCATCTGCAATTATGATTATGTCTAAACTATACCTAGTCATAGTTTCATCGAGAAAGGATATTGATGAAGCGGAAAGACTAGCATGTGGTCAAATTTCTTGGAAAGGGTCCAAGCAGTTAATCTCCTAAGGACTGAAGGTGGTGCCTCAAGTTTGATGCATGGATATATCTGAGAGATACATTGGAGACCGTAGTAAGATAAACATTTGGTATATATATCAATGTGTTAGTGTTTATCTTCATGCAATAAGCTTTGTGAATGTCCTTATACTTGAGATACTAGTTACCTTGTGTGGTACTATTGCTATATTTTGGGCCATTACTATGCTTTAGGGTGTTACGGGTGATTACGGGTATAATGATGACAGCATGTTGGTAAGTTGAGTAGTCGAAAAGAATCCATCGCTCCGGATATATTAAGGAGTTGTACATGGCCACTTGTTGAAGTGATGATTACCATAAACCTCTGATTAGAGTATGTGTTTGATAGAAATGGTTTCTAGTCAAACACACTATAGTAAAAGGCAATATACTTCGGTAACAAGTGAACTACTAGGATAGCTTGGAGCAACCTCGCTATTAGTGGGTTAACACTTTAACCGAACCCTATAAACTAGATTGTACTAATATTAAAGAATGGAAGGAATTTATCACACAGGATAACTATTGCATTAACCTGGATTAAGTCATAAGCATAAATGACGTTCCGAGTTATGGGGGATGGTAGACCCTTGCTAGAGGCATACTACAGTCGTTTAAGGTAATCGATTTCTATTCATGGTCTAGAGCATCGACCCAATGGTTCCATTAGAACAAGGGTTGGTTAAGCCTTAACAGTTCAATACTTCGGGATCCTATAAGGTCACACACATTGGACCTTCATCGGACTAAGTAAAGAACTAATAGATTTATTCTATTACAAAAATATAATATAAATAATAATTGGATTATTATTTAATTGGTTAGAAATGATTAGATCATTTTGGATAAACCAAGGAATTTATTTTGACCAGTAACTAATTAATTAGAGTCATAAATAAATTATAATTGATTAAATCAATTTTGGTTGGACCAAGAAATTTATTTTGACTGGTAACTTATTTATTTAGGTCAAAAATAAATATTTATTTGAAAAGGATTAAGAGGGGAATTTTGCATTGGTAAGTTACATTGGACCGAGAATACAAAAGTATTTTTTATAGGCTCGGGTGCGCGGGAATACACCAAAAGGTGCGCGAGCAATGCTAGGCATTGCTCGCGGTAGCCCATGAAAATGGGCAGCATATGCGCAGCTCCTAAAGGGGTGCGCCGTGAGCTAGGCTCGCGGCATGGGCCATGAGGCGTAGCTCACATGTAAGGCAAGCCCGCAAGGGCTTGCCTTGCAAGCTGCCACATGCAATGCGCTTAGCACGCTGCATGTGGGGCGGGTCACAAGCAGATCCTTTGGATCCGCTTGTGCAACCCGCATGGGATGGGAGTAAACTCCCATCCCACATTGCTTTTGGGAAGCAATTTTTTGCTCCCCAAGCCTATATATAGGTTTCCCCTTCTCTTGTTTCAAGTGTACCATAGTTCAGAGCATAAATCCTAAGCGAGATATTTTTCTCTCGGGTCTTTGAGCAAGTTCTTTTTTAGGAGCTTGAATTTATTCGAGCACCTTGAGTATATATTTTCGGGTGAGGCTTCAGGAGTGGTCTAGCAACTACTCGAGGCTTCTTAGTTCTTCATCCTGGGGAGGTTTTGGTTGGTGGGGTTCGTGTGGATACTCATAGAGGCTATCCTACGCTTGGAGGCCTATGTAAGAGGGTTCTACTAAAGCACGCTTCAACTGGTAAGTTCCTTTTCTTTCTCTTTTATTATTAGGTCTTTTTCTTTAAGCGTTTTTAGACTTAATAATATGCCTAGGTTGCTTTGCATGCTTAGTTTATTTTATGCTTAGGTTATAACTTAGAGTTATAACATGCTTAGGTTATAACTTAGAGTTATAACATGTTTAGGCTAAAGCTTAGAGTTATAACATGCTTAGGTTATAGCTTAGAGTTATAACATGCTTAGCATAAAATATACATGCTATGATATAATTTGGAATTATGATATGTTTAGCCCTTTTGCATGCTAACCTAGGTAGAGAATTATTTAGTTAAGGCTTTATTTAATTTATATGCAACTGATAGGAGTTCTTGGGAACATGGACAAAATTTTGAATTTTCACCATGCCTGTTATGCATGTTCAATCTGACTGTCAGTTCCCAACAATAAAATCTACTGGCATATTGTGTAACGTATATCAACGCAAATTAGCAAATTATAGATGAAATAATACCGAATTGCAGCCAAAATATTGTTGACGAAAAGAATTTAAAAGATTTTGGAGTATTTAAATATTTAAAGCTTTAAGTGGCTACTTAAGATATTCTCTAATATTTAACTATGATATTACACTGAAGGTTAATATTATCTTTAAGCTACCATGACTAAATTTTTTTTGTTAAATTTTAAAATTCTCGAACACTTAGTTAAACAATTTTCAAATAATTCCATGTCTTAGTTATATAAAACATGTTAGAGAAACATAAACTATCAGTTTTTTCTGTTCCATACATCTCTTTGATTTTAAATTTTTGAAATTTTAGTTTGATAATGGTAATTAATAAAAAACAACGTCCAAATAGTATTTGATCATGTTTTAATGTAAATGAAAATAATTGTTAGTATGTGTTAAAAAATTATAAATAAAAAGTAAATAAAAAATATGAAAGTATAATTTAAAAAAAAAGAAAAAAAAAGATGAAAGCAAGAAGTAAAGACAAAAAAAAGAAGAAATAAACAAGAAGAAGAAGTAGGGATCCACGGCCGAGGCCATAGGATTAAGTTTCGCCTGGTCACTCCTATAGTAGGCAAAAGCGTTATTTGGATACCTATTTTGTTAATACGATATATATAATATTTTACTTTTTTTTTTTGTATAAACCCGAATATTTTCGGGGCTCCTATTAATTCGGGCCTAGAGCGATCGCTCCATTCACTCATGTCATTTAGTCGGCCTTGCTCTGCTTGTAAGTTTGTGTGTTAAGGAGGGAGAAAAAGTTTAAATATGCTTTCTCCCTCCTATCCTTTATTTTCTTGTCTTTCTTTTTCTTTATTTTCAATTTCGGTGTATTTTATGAAAAGAAAATGCATCCGCTACTTTTTTATCGTTAAATACACAATCTTTTTCTTCAAATACGAATCTGTTACCACATATATCAATCTTAATAGTTTTATTACTGGATTGGACTCCATCCGCCTTTAGACAAGATACTTGTTGATCTTTCACAATAGACACACAGATCTATCTCCGCACAACAAGATCGGTTCAGGTTTGCACTACTGGTTGATGTTATGGCGTAAGCAGGTTATAGTTGTGAATATTCGAAATCGTTAGTTGAGTATTAAGAAAATATAAGTTTCAGCTTTATCTTTTGTTTTCAGATTATGTCTTGCCTAAGGGCACGCTTGTCGTTTGTCTTTTGTGGTGTTTTTTGTCGGTATTTTAACTTCGATAAATTATTTTTAATACTATGAAACTTGTCTATAATTATCAGTCTGCGAATCATGCTGCATAACTATTAATTAGAGTAGTTGGTTCTTCAACATATAAGAGGATTAAACTTTATATTTATTTACCTTTAATTAATTTTAATTTTATATAATAAAAAATATTAATCGATAAAAGATTTTTACTAAAATATAATTGCTTTTCAAATTCACCCAACATCATTCATTTAATAAATGAATTAAGATAATAAGGCATACTTACTCTATTGTTGCTATATCCGCATCACCTACCTAGACAAATCTAAAACTCCTCTCATTTGCCTTAATGTATATTTTTCCGAGTCAGGCACGTGAACAACATTAGGCATTTCTTTGTTCAATTTAACAATATCATAATTGAGTTCGCCAAACTTATCCAAGACCCTTCATAAACAAAAAAGTAATCTAATCCAACGGTCCAAATAACATATCTAGATAGACCAATAGTTTTATTGATTACTACTTTAGTAGCCAAATCCTACTCTTACCCAAACTCACACCTAACTTACTCTTGCCACGTGATCTCCCTTTCTATTCCGAAAATCCACGGTCAACCTACGTCTCACATAGCCTGTCATTTATCTCCGTCACAGTAACCACTACCATGGCAAGATTATCACCATCTTTAAATCAAACGGCGTATGGCCCTACTGTCGTAAAGCTAGCGAACAGCTGAAGCTTGTTTTTCACAGCTCATCCGGCGTATACAATTGTTCCACGCGTAAACTTCGAATCGGTTTATACCCGTCGGATCATGAGTGAAGTAGATATATGCACCCCTCCTATATTAGTTTATTTTGTTTTCCCCCAAATTCGGTTTTCGCTTATCATTTCTCATATTACCTAGCGTGAAGAAAAACAAGCAAAACACTGACAAAGAGGAAAATCATCACACACTCTCATTTCTTTTTTTTTTCTCTATCACCTTACCTTTTGGTTTTCCGATTAATCGGAACCCTAGCTCGATCCGCCGGTTATTTGAAGGTTCCGGTGAGTTCACTATGTTCGATCAGATGATTTGTTTTTTCTTCTACTTTTGGTGTTAATTTAGGTTTTTTTTGTCTACTCAAATTGAAGAATGAGCAAATTTGATGGAGGAATGACTAATTTGTGTTTTTTTGCTGTTTAGAAGTAGATGAGTGTACGATTACGGAAGTGTTGAGGATCAACCGGGCTGGATTTCGTCACCGAATGGAGGGAGGTAGCGTCTCTAGACTTACTTGTTCTGGTATTGTTCATTTCCTACTTCCCCCCTAAAGGTCAGGCTTTTTGGTTTTGTTTTTTTTTTTTATGGGAGTGCTAGTGAATTATAGCTTGCTGTAGTGGTTTTTCTTGGATACAGCTAGTTTAAGTTGAGAAGCCTTCAACTTCTTTTATGCTATGTAGAAGACAATTAGCATTAAGTGAAAGAAAGTGGCTCTTGTGCTCTGAGAAATTTGTAAATGCTCAAGAGTCTTGAATTAGGGCTGTTATGGAACCTGGTTAGTTCCTATGGGCGTAGGATTTTTTTGTCAGTTTACAGAGAAAAGTGGCAATATTTAAGTTTCCCACCCTTTAGATAAGTTTGCTTTTCCTTGATTTCTTAGAAAAGCTTCTCTAGCCATGTTTCCTGTCATTTAGGTGCATATGATTGCTATCTTATGTATGAATTGTATTTTGTACATAGTTGTGCTACGTTTTTAGTTAATACTCCCTCCATCTTTTTAAAATAGGCATTCTTGCTTAAAATTGGTGTGCCAAAATACTTGTCATTTACACCTTTCTAGGTATATTTTTCCATCATTCTTCCAACTCTACCCCTATACTATTAATTACATTTGGTTGGAAAATAAAGCATTAATTTAACTACAAGGGTAAACAAGTATTTCCATACCCTTAATTAATTAGTTTGTTAAGAAGCGTGAAACTTGTAGGAAGACAAGTAAAAAAATATGGAGGGAGTAATTTTTAGAGAATGAATCAGGTTGTGAGTATGAGTATGCAACTTTTCTTTGTGTAGCGAAATTATTAAGGGCTTTTAATTGATTGATTTGCAACTATCTTGATTCTACTGTGTTTACTGTATCATAATTGAGTTTTTCTTGTGTTTGGATTCCTTCGAGCTTTAGTTGTGCAGTTTAATGCTGCACGTAGGATGTTATTAGGTTTATTACTTGAACTAATGATGTATGCTGATTCCTTCTAGTTTACAGACCCTTTGTGTGTGGGTGGTAATCATTCATCTACATTTGATTTAGCCATCATTCACCTGCTTTTCTGGCTCATTCCTTTGCAAAATTGTTAACACTGGATTTTTCTTGTTCGTTCTAGAGGTTAAATATTTCTGATTGAACTTCTTTGTTAAATAGCATGCTATAAAACATTTTTTCTGATAAGATGTTTTATAGACGTCTCAATGCTAATCCGAACTCTATTTCACTCACAAATCTTCCATTTAAAGTAAGAACTTTCTTTTTCTCCCTGGAACTTTATTATATTTTGTAAAGAAAGAGAAGTTTTTCTAAAAAGTCCTTGTAGTCTTCCTGGTGCTGCTTTCAGGCTCCACACTTTACTTAATTGAAAACCAACGCATTCTTTGTTCTTCCTTCTAGGGGTTAAATATGTCATTTGTGAACTTATTTGTCAAAATAATATACTTTCATATCTCTAAAACATGCTTTTGCCATGTTCCCTCTAGAAGTTAAGCTCTATCTGACTTGTTGTAATGGATTTTTCTCAGTGCAAACCCAAACTCGAATTTTCTTTTCCTTCCTGAAACATCAAGTCATTAAGATACAAGGTAAAGAAACAGAAATTTTGTGGAATAAAATAGATCTTGCTTAATTTGTGACTAATTTGGTTTCACTTGCCATATTCTGGAGTTGTATTTAGGAATCCAATTTTGTTGTTGTGAAGAACAGGATAACAAATAAGTTATGCCTTTTGGTTCCCCACTTCTCTATGTTATCTAAGCTGTTTATATCCCATTATATTCTAAGTTTTCAACCCTGTAATCTCTTCCATATCTTGTAATATTTTTTGGGGCTCTCTATGACTTATCATCACAGAGGGCCTCAATCATTTGTCATTTCCATGACATCCTCTACACCTTTACTTTTAGTGTATAGCCTTGACTTTGCCTAGGTTGTAAGGTAATTGCTGGAAAAATAAAACATTGCCCATTTGATAAGAATGCAGGTCATTGATATAGCCTTGGCTGAAATAAAAATTTCATATGTCTTGCATTCCTTGTTCAGCTAATTGTCAAAACTCAAATGTGATGTTTAGTATATTGTATATTTTTTTGAAAGGTTATGTTGTACACAGATTCTGCTTACCAATTTATTATTGTGTTTTCTTCTTTGTTGCTTCTCTTGAGTAGCATAAATTTTTGTCGCCTTGTCTTGTTCAATGTAATTATGTTTATAATTTGCTAATAGTCTCTGTCTCTCTGCCTCTCGCACAATTTTATGTTGTAGGGATATACCCATGGATTATGACGACAATGATTTTCAAAGCCAAAATCTTCAATTAGCTGGTGAAGGTAGCAGTAAATTTCCACCTGTTCTACAGCCATATGCTCTTCCAAAGTTTGATTTTGATGACAATCTTCATGGATCTTTAAGGTTTGATAGTTTAGTTGAAACTGAGGTTTTTCTTGGCATTGAAAGTAACGAAGATAGCCAGTGGATTGAGGATTTCTCCCGAGGCAGTGGTGGGATACAGTTCCGTTCAAGTGCTGCAGATTCCTGCTCTATTCCACTGCACAACAATGTCTGGTCTGAGGCCACTTCCTCAGAATCTGTTGAAATGTTATTAAAATCTGTTGGCCAGGAAGAGCTTATTCTTGCACAAACTCGTACTAAGGAGTCATCTTCCTGTGATGAATTGGGTTGCATAATAAAGCAAATGGAGCCCAACTTGAAACAGAATAGTAATATAACTAGAGTGGAAGATCTTACAAACATACAGCCGGCATTGCTGCCACTTCAATTTCCTGAGAAGTCTGGGTTAGATGATGATGGTGGTAGGCAGCTGTCTCAGATTGAGGGTGTCTCATATTCTGGAGGTGAGGAATCTAGTAATAAAGGTTTAAGTCACCTATCTGCTAGAAGTGCAAAGGTCAGATCACCTATTGCTGGAAGGAGTCCCTTTATTGATAAATGTGATGACAATGGCACTAATGAACTGAAAGTTGATAATGCTGTATATGAGTCTTCAGATGGCAGGAAGCAAGAAACCTCTGCTTTAGGGACAGAAGTGGATAATGTAGCTGCTACTGCACAAAACATCACTCAAGGAGATGATGGAATAGACAGAAAAGATGCCCCAGATAATGTAATAAAGACTGCTGATGAACTGAAAGTTGATAATGATATATATGAGTCTTCAGATGGCAGGATACAAGAAACTTCTGCTTTAGGGACAGAAGTTGATAATGTAGCTGCTACTACACAAAACATCACTCTAGGAGATGATGGAATAAACAACAAAGATACCCCAGATAATGTAATAAAGACTGCTGATGAAGAGTTAGACAGTTCAGGAACAGATAAAGGCGAGCATCATGAGAAAGAAGATATAAATGAGGATGAAATCCATGGTCATGTCTCAAATGCAGAGTTCATTGAAAGTGGTGTTTCTCATGTGGACAATGCTCTCTGCCAATCCCCACTGGAATCCGTGGAAGAAGAAAGTGCAATTCAAACTAACTTGTGCAGTGTGGGGGAACCTTGTGTAACACCTAAGGAGGCCTATGGCACTGAGATTTGTCATCAGTCGTCAGTGGATACACATGATGCATCTTTGGTGGTTATTGAGAATGATTCATCTGATCATAGGCGTGAAGTTGAGGATTCTAATGGGTCCAATTTGGATGCGGGCATCGTGATTAAAGCTGTATCATCTGTGATGTCTATAGAAAATAATAAAGGTTCCGAGGATACAATTGATGGAAAATTCAGCAACTATGGTACTGTTAACCGCTCCTCATCTGAATTATGTAGAGAGACTAATGCTGATGACCATGTTCCATCATCCATGATGGTCGAGAACATGCAAATGTGCGAAAAATATGTCTCTGGACAGAACGATGTTACAGACGTGGCTAAATATGTTTCTGTTGAGCAAAAAAGGAATATAGGGTTCTCTTCTGTTGACAGTGATGTTGATGGAATCATTGATCAATGTGTTCGTATGTCTTCTTTTGGTAAAGGAAGCAGAGAAGAGCTGCCCGATTCAAAAACTGAGTCAGATTCTATTGGTGGAACCGAATCAGGTAAATAATGAATTCTTACCTCATGGAATCTTAATCATTAAGCTTAGAGAATCTGGTAATTTGAAGCTAATTCCTTGTTCTGCCTGTACACCTATGGTTTCTATCTTCAAAATTGCTAATTTTTTGCCCTTTAATGCAGCAAATGTTTTTTTAGTGCCTTCTGGATATGGCATTAACAAAGATACTGTTTCTGACAAGGTTGAGGCATTACTTTTGTCTTCAGTTTTAACTTGCTCAGACACAGAAAAGGAAATCTCTGCTAAGAGTTCTGTAGAAACCAGTTTATCTGATCTCAAGGCTGCTCCTGAAGCGACATATGGAGAAATTTCTGTTTCTGAATTTGAGCGTGGTTACCCTATTGCTGTTGGACAGATGCTGGGCAAGTCATATAATCAGCTAACGGTAGATGTTTGCGATGCCCGGAATCAAGTTGAATCTCACTCAGTAATTGGAAAAGTCAGGAAGGAATACATCAAAGATAAAGATGCCACTCTACCTATGTATGATTCAACTGCAGATGCACGAGGAAGTGTTCAAGAACAGATAAAAGGAAAAGAAAATGATGCAAAGGAACTTGTAAATGTTTCAGGTGAGCTACTGTAACTCGCATAACAAGTACATGGGACTTGAGAGCTTCAATTATTTTGGCATGGTTACAATGCACTTTTTTTCAATTTCAACATATGAAGAATGGTTTTTCCAGTTGTCTGGTTTTCTGTATAGACCTGCAACTTGATTTTGTACATGCCCTTGATCCTCCCTCTCTCTCCATGTGTGTGTATATGTGCATTTGTAGAGTTGGATCAATATATGTTTTGAAATTTGAATACTTGGAGATCGCCAGTTTGCACTTCTTGAATAATATTTTTCTCGTGTGACGAAAATTGTTTTATGCTGAAAATTTGATATACTATGCATACTTTACCACTATTACGCAGATCCAACGATGGAGGCTAAGATACCAGGACCTGCGCCTTCAACCATGATGGAGGCCTTACAGGATACTGGTCGTAGCGTTCAGAAAGAAGTCGCCATAGCATCTACAGATACAAGAGTTGAGCAGATTGCTGTTCCAAGTGCAGATGGTAGGTCTAGTGCTACCTTTTATTATACGAGTTATTTCTGCTATGTTTTAAATTTATTTGCTTAGGTTCTGTGAAAATCTTGGAAGTTTTGATTTGTTTTACACTCTCTGAACCCCAATCTAAACTTGTGCAGTCGAACTTGAAGGTTGTGCTGATCTTGACAGGCCAGCCAATGGTTCTCCAACAATCATTAGAAGTGCTCAGTCTTCTAAAGGTGAAAGGAATAAGGACAGACCTAATATAATATTGGATCAGGGTGGTTCAGTTTCTGCAGTCAAAGAGCAGTCAGCTTCAATGTATCCGCATAAAACTGAACCATCTAAAGATGATGGCAGTTTCAGTTTTGAGGTCAACCCACTTGCTGTTTCACCTCGAAAAAATTCCAGGAAAAGGCATGCCTCCTCATCTGTAGAAACTAGCAGACCAACGCCTGTAAGTTTTTTCAAATTTTTACTGAAATTGTAAACAGCACTACTCTAATATTGTAATATATCTCGTATTTACATTGAAATTCTGTAGGGATGCCTACTGTGAAATAGAAATTTTGAATATGATTGCTGCATTAATTGATTTTAACCCCATTTTAAAGATTGTGGATGCATCTACTTCAATTGGACTGGGCCAATTAGACCTCAAGGTTGCTCCAGAAGTTTCTCATGGAAGTCCAAAGGTTGCTGATGTAGCAATTGTGCTTAGTGGCTCTAAAGGTAACACTGAGCGTAAAGCAAGACGAGCGTCAGGTAAAGCACCAGCTAAAGAAAGTGCTAAGAAGAGGAATTCTGCTAGAGAAACAGCTTCTAGGAAATCAGATAGAGGGGACAAAATGACTGTTGTTTCCCCTAGTCCATCTAGTGTTTCTCAACCTGTGCCATCCAGTGAGATTCAATGCTTAGGGAATTTGGATTCCAACGTAATAAAACCTTTTGTTCTTGCAACTTCAACAGCTGGTCTGCCAGATCTGAATTCTTCTATTTCTCAATCTGGAGTATTTCATCAACCTTTCACAGATTTACAACAAGTGCAGTTACGTGCGCAGATCTTTGTATATGGAGCTTTAATGTGGGTTCTGCTCTCTAAAGATCTTTCATATTGCTGTTTTTGATGCATTAGAGGATCTATGTGTTTCTTTTTTTCTCTAGTTGTGGTGTGTGTGGAACCTAACTCCCCAAACCTACTCACAAGATAGGAAACTATTTGATAAATGTTGGGTAACGTTTCAGTCTGTTGGAGTGTGTTAGTTATTCACTAGAAAAGACACCTGATTTAATATTCAACTTCTGCATTTGATCATGATTTCGGGTTTGCTGCAGTCAGGGAACAGCACCGGATGAAGCATATATGA
Source organism: Euphorbia pulcherrima (assembly GCA_947683365.1). NCBI lineage: Eukaryota > Viridiplantae > Streptophyta > Magnoliopsida > Malpighiales > Euphorbiaceae > Euphorbia > Euphorbia pulcherrima. The sequence goes on from CANTUS010000009.1 coordinate 41,979,366, forward strand.
TATCTGCGTTTGGAGGACCAGGTTTGCAGCTTTTTTCTCTCGTATATCTCTTACTTTTCTTCAGCGAAAAGATAAAAAATATATTTATACAATATATTTCCATTTGTGGTGGCTTGTAGATGGTGGTAGAAGCATGTGGGAGAATTCTTGGCGCTCATGTATAGAAAGACTTCATGGCCATAAATCCCATCTCAATACCCCTGAGACCCCTCTACAATCTCGTTCAGGTATCCTGCTATTTAAATCTGTTTAATTTTTGTTCGAGTTGGGCCAGTTGGCTTGTCTCTAGGCATTGATGATTGATATTGACAGGTGCTAGACTTCCTGAACCATCTATTAAACACAGTGCAGTTCAACTTCAAGGTAAAGTACTCTCCTCACCTATTGGACAGGGTAGTAGCAAGGGTGCTCCTGCAATTGTGAGCCCCGTTGTGCCCTTCTCTTCTCCATTGTGGTCAATGCCTACTCCTTGTGGTACTTTGCAACCAAGTAGCGTGCCCAGGGGTCCAGCTGTAGATTATCAACGGCCACTTTCTCCGTTACATGCTCATCAGACTCCAGGTGTCAGGAATTTTGTTGGGCATAGCCCCTCTTGGCTATCTCAGGCTAACTATTCTCTACTTGATACAAGTGGTCGCTTTTCTGTGCAATTTCCTGTAAGAGAAACTGTCCAACCGTTACCTGTTAAAGAGATTCATTCATCTGCTTTGAGGCCCACTGGTCCTCCAGCTCAAAATGCAGGATCTACTAATATTTTTGCCGGAAGTCCTCCTATGCCTAGCGCAAAAACGGTAACAGCATCAGGAAGCCAGCCTTCTACTGATGCAAAGCCTAGGAAGAGAAAAAAGAACCCAGTATCTGGTAATACTGTACAGAATGCCTTGCCACCTCAACCTCAAATAGAATCTGTTATTGCATCTGTCGTTGCAAGTCCTCTTTCTACTTCTGTTGCTTTCACAAGTCCTGTTGTCATCGTCTCTAAAGGTCCGGCCGAAAAACTCATTGCATCTACGACTTCTATGCCTGCTGATTTCTGGAAAGGGGACAAGACCTCAGAAAAGAAGGCTATATTATCAGAGGAAACCCTTGGCAAGGTCAAGGATGCTAAGGTTCAAGCAGAAGATGCTGCAGCTTCTGCTGCTTCTGCTGTTAGTCATAGCCAACAAGTATGGGATCAGCTGGAAAAGCAGAAAAATGCTGGGTTGTTACCAGAAGTAGAAACCCATTTGGCTTCCGCAGCTGTTTCTGTAGCTGCTGCAGCTGCTGTTGCAAGGGCTGCTGCTGCTGCGGCTAAGGTTGCATCAAATGCAGCTTTACAAGCCAAGTTAATTGCTGAAGAAGCAGTTGCTTCTACCAACATTAACCAAATGAATGTTTTTTCGTTTCCTGATGGCATGCAAAATTTGGGCAAGGCTACTCCTGCATCCATCTTGAAGGGTGTTGGAACAAGTAGTTCAACTTCAATTTTTGGTGTTGCTAGAGAGGCTGTTAGAAAGAAGGTTGAAGCCACTTCAGTTGCGGCAAAACAAGCTGAAAATATGGATGCCGTTGTGAAAGCTGCTGAATTGGCTGCTGAAGCAGTGTCCCAAGCAGGGAAAATAGTGGCTATGGGAGACCCTATGCCATTGAGTGAACTAGTAGCAGCTGGTCCAGAGGGTTACTGGAAAGGTGCATCACCTGAGCTGATTTTGAGATCAAATGATACAGATAGTGAAAACATGAATATTAATAATGGTAAATCAGAGAAGAAAGATAATCACATTGCTAGCCATGGAAAGCCCCCTGCACCTATAGAGAGGTTTAGTGGTGGCCAGGACAGATTGATAGAGAGTTTGCCAAGTTATGGTGTAACCATGATGAAGGAATCAAGGGTGCAAAAGAGACGCAGAGTTTCTGATTCAGCCAAAACTTTTGGGGTGGTTCCAGAGTCGGATATTGGATCTAGAAGTCCCGTTGCTGAGAATGAATCTGAGAAGGAAGAAACTTCGATGGAGAATAACATGAAAGAGCATTCCCTCGTCGAGGTTTGACATTTTTGCATTTCATCTTTGTTATGCCTTTCTATTCTTGCCTTGAATCCTGGTGTGGATAATTTTTCCTAGTTGAAAATGTATGAGAATATCCTATGTAAGTTATTGTTTCTTGTTAAACAAATCAGGCATTTTCTTTTGTTATTGCTGTTATTAAAGGTTTACAAAGATGGGAGTGAATTTAGAGCAGCCTGGTACCCAGCCAAGGTGATAAGCTTAAAGGATGGGAAGGCTTATGTTGAGTTCACTGAGCTTGCATTGGGTGAAGGTAAGCTATTCTTTTCTTTTGAGTATGTAGTTTGTGAATGATTGGAAATTGGAATGTTTATTTTGATTAATTCAGAAAACTTTGATCATTCCTTTTGAGTATAGACAAACTCATGCTTGGTGCTTGAATCACTTAGCATAACCGATACATGTCATGTGACTTGAATGTTGGTGCATGACTTGTTTTAGTGGTGCAATTAAGCATGATATGATTCTGTAGTGGTAGAGAGGAAGGAGAATTAATGGGCCTTATAAGTAGTCCAAAATTGAAGATATAGCGACTTGCAAATTTGTAACTTGCTCTTCACGGGTTATTACACCTATGATTTTGTAACTTCCTCTCATGCAATAACCTTTTGGCCTGAATGTTGCTGTGGATGCTGAAGCTGAATTGTCGCATGATCTATATTTTGGAGCAGGCACGCACGTTTGAACATATAATATAATTTTAAAAAATTTCCTCCCATATCTCCTTCCCTTTGTTTCATTTAATAGAAACATTTACATTTTTATTTTCAAACAAACTGGAAAGAAAGTTCAAGTTCAGTTAACATTTTCTGCTACTTTTGTCTTGGAAAAAATGAAGATACTTATTAATCATGTCTATGAACATTACTTGTTCAGTAGAAGTCGTTACTGAGATGCCAATCTCAATCATGTTGATGTAATTAGACAGCATGAAGATGGAGAACACTGTGAAACAAAGGAACTAGAACTAGAAAGGTTGAAGAGTTCACAAATTGAAGGTGTGATGGGCGATTGGTGGGGTTAGTAGATTGAGAGGTGTTTGGGAAGTATAACTAAGATGGTAGAGAAAGCTCTTAGAGATTGATTTTTTTGGGCTGCCAAGTTGGCGTGGAGCCTATGACATGGTGACCATTTTTGCTAGATGTATAGATGTTGGCGAAAAGGACATCTATTCAAGAAAATTATAGTTGTGGGTGGGAGTAAATTGTTACCAATATAGTGTTCTAAAAGTTGGCTGACTTCTAGTGGAACTAACACTGCTCCTAGCATTTTGTTTGGTTTGCTTATGCATCAGTATGCATGATTCTTGCGATATGGGGATAATTTCGGAATTGAGTGTATGGGCGTGAATGGATCTCTTTCTATTTATTCTTAGTATTTTGATATTGGCAAGTCCTAAATTTCGACTACTATTTTTATATGGTACTGATTTTGTGAATTAATTTTGTACATATAAGAATCAAGTTCTGCAGTTCATTATGTTTTGACATTTTTTGTTAACAGGCTTAGAAAAGCTGAAGGAGTGGGTGCCCCTTGAAGGTAATGGAGTTGAGGCGCCCAAAATACGTATTGCCCGCCCTACTACTAATATTATTACATCCGAAGGGACAAGGAAGAGAAGGAGAGCTGCCATGGCAGACCATGTATGGTCTGTTGGTGATAGAGTTGACGCATGGATAGAGGATAGGTATCCATGGATCCAGTTTTTCTTTTTTCAAAAAATGTCACTTGTCTAAATGAGCATATAAGTTCCCTATCTTGAAGTTAAAACAAGATTCAAAGTTTTCTTACTTCTGCATTCATTGTTGGTGTATCCTATCAGCTGGAGAGAAGGAGTAGTAACTGAAAAGAACAAGAAAGATGAGTCGTTGCTAACTGTCAATTTCCCTGGTATGTCTAGTGCTTTCTAAATCCTTGTTTTTCTGTTGAATCTTGAAACCGATTTTCTCGTTTGCTTGATAATATATCTTTCTGCTGCAGCTCAAGGAGAAATACTAGTTATTCCATCTGCGCTGCTTCATCCTTCTTGTATATGGGAAGATGGGGCATGGGTCGAGTGGTCCAGTTCTGGCCGCCCTTCTCACGGGGTTTGTGCTTTTTGCCTTTTCTCATCATTTTTTTTCCTATTAGACGCGATAATTATACAGTCCCTGTTTGCGTGACTTGCAACTCTTACATTCAGTGCGATACCCCAAAAGAGAAGAGACCAAGAGTGCAAAGCCCTGAAGCAGAGGTCAAGGGGAAGGACAAGGCTCCCTTAAGTGTAGATGCTCTTGAATCTGATAAATCAGATCATTCAGCATTGTTGCCTTTGTCTATCAATGAAAACCAATTCAATATCGGTAAGAGCAGCAAGACTGAAACAACGAGAATGCCCCGGACTGGTTTACAGAAAGAAGGACCTAGAGTGATCTTCGGTGTACCAAAGCCTGGAAAGAAGAAGAAATTCATGGATGTTAGCAAGCATTATGTCGGCGATCGAAGTGAACCAAAAGAAGAACCGAAATTCACAAAATACCTGATGCCACAAGGACCAGGATCTCGGACCTGGAAAAGCTCCAAAACCGAAACAAGTGACAAACGACCAGCCATATCAAGACCCAAGGTCCTTAAATCTGGAAGATCGCAGAATGTTCAAAAAGATAATTTATCAAATGTTTCAGTTTCTGATGCTGACAGTAAAAAAGATGAAGCTGAAAACACGTCAGACAAGCAGAATACAACAGCCTTTAAACCCCCATATACAATGTCATTCTCTGCACGTGCTCCAGTTTCCTCCAAGAGAACACCCGCAATAAATGCCAAACCTGAGCGGGTAGATAAAGGAAGATTTGCTCCTGCTTCCGGGAAGCTGCAAAAAATTGAAGAGGGTAATTCTGGAAATGCAGCTTCTGACACTCTGGAGCCACGAAGGTCTAATCGCAGAATTCAGCCGACATCAAGAGTAAGTGTTCCATTTTTTGTTTTATCTAATTTCAGCTGTAAAGGTGTATTACATAGTTGTCACAGGCGCGCCTTAGGCTCCGGGCTCACCAGGCTCCAGCCTCATCGCCTAGGCACACTCCTCACATTCAAAAGGCGTGCGCCTGGATGCACAAGGCGTTAAAAGGCCTGCGCCTAGGCGTGCCTGATACCAAAATTTGTTTTTTATAGGAAATGTAATGATTTAGGTAAGTTTAGAGTTTAGGCGAGAAGAAACTAAGAAAGAGAAATTAGGTGCAAAATATTGCTAATGAAACCTTACCTACTAAATAATAAGTTTATGATGATAAAATAGTAATAGTATTATTATTAATGATAAAATGAATACTCCATCTTAGGAAAAATCATCTAAATTGACTTGAATCATAAGAAAATATAAATTGATGAACCTTTTATTTTTCTCATGGTTTTAACACTTGGCATAATTTATAAGCTTTTTTAGTTGGTGCGCGTAGACAACTATGGTGTATTAGGGAACTGATCTGACTGTTATGTTTATTGCCAACAGCTTCTAGAAGGGTTACAAACCTCGTCGTTATTGGTCTCTAAAATTCCATCAATAATGCATGATAAAAGCCATAGAAGTAAGACTGCTTCGAGAGGTAGAGATTGAATTACATTCCGAACCTTTGATCTCTGTTTCGAGACTGACTAAGTTATTGTTGCAGGGAATAACTGCGGTTGAAGGATTATAAAGAAGGGTTTGATGGTGAGAGGAATACAGACAGAGTTGGAGTAGTTTGTTGTAGTGTATATTTAATTATAGCTAGGATTCCTTGGGAAATTCTTGCTTCCAATGATGTTGTGTAAGGAGATGTAGTTGGTAGAGGTTCATATGAATTTTAGTTTATTTACAACAAGTTATATGTTTTAAATGGTTTAGGTGATGTTGTATATGGAATTTGTCCAGCTAGTTACTTTTGGTTGGAATTGCAGGAAGCTTTGTTTGGCATATCTTCTAATCCTAAATTGTTTGTGATGTCACTTGTGGGTTATATTTTTGTGAACGCCAGGTATAGAAAGAACACATTTTTTTTCAGTAGGATTTAAATAATTTCCAGGGTGAGGGCTAAGTGATTCATAGAAAGTTAGGTTGGTAATTTCCTTTCCTACAAACATTAAACAGTTGAGAGAGACCATCAGTTCCAAGTAATGCGTCTCTAGTTGAAAGGACTACTGAAAATTGTAACTAAAAGAAATACAGTGTTGCGGGTCAAATATGTAAATAGAAGAAGCCAGTTGAACAAATGGAAGTGAAAAACATGGACGGAGCCTCGTAGCATTTGGTCTGATAGTCCTCTTACACCATGAATATCTCCTAAGACTAAGATCGATCAGAAAAACAATACAAACTCAGATTGTTTTGTATTCATAAACAGTTTCCATTTGACACAATTTTTAGTCCTAATCCATACTAGTTTTGACAGTTTCTCCAATAACGATGATAATATATCTAGTATTTTTTAGTTAGTGTTCCACACTGGTATTACTGTCGTGTAATTAAAGGGTATTCATCATGGTGCAGCTCAGTTGGCAACACAGGTCGAGTAAGTTGGAGGAGAATATGGTTCGAATCCCACTATATCCACTTGTTAGGAGGGGTGAGGAGTGTTAACTGTGATTAAACCCCGAACAAGATTATTCACAATGAAGATACTTGTATATTTTAGAAAAAAAAAAGGGTACTCATGCAAATACAAACTAAGGTTGGTTTTGAGTAGTTAAGTACTTGGACTTGGTTGTATATACATTTCTTTCTCTTTTTCTCGGCTGGCAGGTTGACATAAAGATTGGAGTATTGTTGAGTCTAAAAGTGCGCGGTCCGGGGGTCAGATTTGGACGTAGTTGGAGAAAAGCTCCAATGAATCATATGGACAATAAAAATAAGTTTACAAGTGTAACTTTTCGTGACATGTTTTGAGAGTGTAATTTTTTTAAATTTCATAGAGGTGTATTGATGTGTTTCTAGTTATAGAAAATAATTGGACCGCACAAATATGGAGCTCGTGATCAAATTAGCTGTAAATAAATATTTCAGGAAAATGTATTATGAAATGGTTATGCATATGACATATAGATGGGCTTCAAAAGAGTCAAAACCCTAAACCCTTAAAGCCTCTCCTCAGCAAATCAACTTTTCTTTTGTCATCTCCAATCATGGCTTCTTCTTGCCTCAGATTCATGTCTAGATCTGCAATCAGATCTAATGCTGCCAAATCTCCGATCGGAAAACCTCCCACTTCTTCCCCTTCCCCTTCCGCTCCTCGGTTATCTTCTCCCTCTTTGTCCTCTCCTCGTCGTTTCATATCCAGGTGTGTCCATGCAAATTCTTATATGTTAACCAATTGGTTTAAGTATGTTTAGTTGAGTTGTGAATCGAATTTATTTTTGAAGGACTCCGTCTGAGCTAGGATGCGTGCAGTCGCTGCTGCCGCTGCATAGCGCGGTGGCTGTGGCTAGGATGACTTCTTGCTTGACCACTACATCCAGTTGCCGAGCGCTCTCTCAGGGTACTCTCTGCTGCACCTCCCCCGGCCTCTAATCCCTTTTATTACTCTGTTTTTTTAGTGTGAGTAGCTTTTTTTTTGCTTCTCTTTAATCGGCCATACCATTCTCCTTGTTTCCAAGTGTTTAATTTCTAGTTCCACTGTTTGCCTCTGTTATTCTGTTATGTAAATGTTTTGTTTCATTTCAAGTCTATTTCAGTAAGCGGAAACATTAATGCTATAACCAGAGCTCGCTATATTAGGAATTTTTTTAGTTGGTGAGTTCAGGCTAAATTATGAAATCCTTCAGTAAGAATTCTGCTTGTTTTTCCCCTTTTGAAATATTGCAATGTTAAATTTTCTATTGAACAGTTTAATGAGGGTACATGACATTGACTGTCAAATGAACCAATGAATGAGGTTGTTTCAGGTTTCATAGATGATAGATCTTATACGATTCATTCATTTCACTAGGTGATTAGGTGGGGTGGAAAGTTGTAATTAGGTTTAACACCATCTGACTGGAATACTTGGTTCCTGCAGGCACATAATTTCAAATGAACTAAACTGGGGACATGTCAATTATGGCCCACTGCTTCTTTATCAAGTATGAACTGTTACTTAGTAGCTTCAAAACGTATACCAGAATGGGGACTTTCCTTCCCTGCTGCCATTAATATGTATACAAGACCTTTGAACTATAATTTGTTTTTAGATTTTGAGGTGGCCCTTGAAAAGTAAAATAACAACTCATGAGGGATTTTTTCAGTTTAATCGAAACGGAAGCATAAGCATACCATTTATGATGATGCAGTGATGCTATGTTATGATGCTTCATCTCTTGTATGATGGTCTTATATTCAATGGTTTTGCTTACACTGAAGCTTCTGAACTGTTTATTCCCGTTAGTCGGTCAAGTATCAACAAGTGAAGATACAATTAGTTTCTAGAAAGTTCACTTAATCTAGGGCCTAGGCAACAACTATGAATGAATGATAATCTAATTATAATGAATTCCGTTGTTTGATTTTAGAAAGTTATAGTTGATCACCTTGCTTTGAGACATGAATAAGAATGATAGAATAGGACAATAGACTTGAGCAGCAGCAGCAATGTGCCTTTTTTCCCTTAAAATCACAAATAATTAGGCTTGAAACTTTACATCAACAATATATTAGTTAGTAAATTGAGAATATATGGTAACTTGACTGCTCTTTTCCCAGATGGAATTGATGGCACGTGAAAAATTTGTGCTGTTTTGGAGGTGGATCCTATCTTCAACCCTATTGTGTATGACTAGAAACAATATTAAGAATTACTTTAGATAATATTTGCTGCTAAACTTTCCAAATTTTTGCTATGTCTAGTACTGCTATTTGATGAAAATCACAGAATTTTCAAAGTAAAATCTGAAATAGCGAAAATCATTTTCTAACTAACTTGTACTGGAATGCTGATACATTTTCTACACTAGAGTATTCCAGTTTTTCTCTGTTCTCTGATCCAAAAATTTGCACTGTTTGTTTCTTCAGAGCTTGGTATGTCTGTCCCAAGGTGAAGTGATATGAAGGGAAAGGAAGACTCTTTCTGCAAAATTTTCGTCAATTGCTGAAACTTTTTAAGGCAGCGAAGCAGATTTTGATTCTTCTTTAACAGCTTTGTATTTCTTATACTGATATTGATTTACTCAACAATATGCTCCATAGAGGTGGGTATGTTGTCCAGTATGTTATTAAACTATATGTCCAATACGATTGAATATCGATTTTCAGTTTCTGAATTACACAAATTAGTCAAAATGTGTGCCGTTTAGAATTTGCTTATGAGGATGATTCAGGTGTTCCTGTTGAAGGAAAATGGCATAGAAAATGGATGCTCAATTTGTGTGTAGTTGGACTAAGAATAGTTTTTTCATAAGGTATACTTAAGAAACATGTCATGTGGTTTGACCATTTTGTAAAATGGTCCTTGTGGAGTTTTTTTTCAAAAGGGTGTGGTTTCAAAAGTGAGCAAAAAGAAAATTCGTAAAATTCTGAAATCATATTTTGAAGGGTAATTTTGTCCTTTTTGAAGTGATATTTTGCAGCTTAGTTAATACAAAAATACGATACACCTTGGGGGAGTTGATTATCTTTTTGGGTCTTATTCTATATCTCAAATACCTTTTTGGTGTTTGATCAATTAAAATTGCCTATTTGGTGTCTGATGTATTCACTTTCGCCTATTTGGTACTTGATGTATTCAATATTAGCCTCTTTGGTGCTTGACTTATTTAGTTTTAGTATATCAGGTGTTCATTTAACAATAAAAAAGCCGTGAAATACCTATAGCATCATTTGGAATATCAATGTATTTTGTTGATCATACATCGAATTGTTGACCATCAATAATTTGTTTAGTTATCATGCAAAAATTGAGTACGTCAGACACCAATTAGGCAAAAATTGAATACAGGAGGCACTAAATAGACGATTTCAATAGGTTTTGAGTTGTAGATTAGAACCCAAAAAGGTATTTCAATCTACATTGGTGATAAGTTTTGAATTTTTTTTGGAAGTACAAATCTTTTTTTAATTAAAAATGGATGATTTTAAAAAATCATATCAAAACAAAAAAAATTCTGAAACATAAAAATTTTTTTGATATATAATTCTTAAATAATATAGTTAAAATATAAAAATGTTGAATTTATTAAAATAACTGGTGTAGCATTAATAAAAAAGGTAACTTTTAAAAACATACGCTGTGTTTTTCTTTTATATGCTAACATTTAAAATTACATGCACTTCTTTGAAGAAAAATTCTGAAATAATTTTTTTGCAAAACCATCATATCAGATGGTATGATTTTTTAAGTTTACTATATTTTCAATTTGGTTATGAATTTCAATTGCGATATACTTCTTGTCATAGAGGAGAAGATTTGAGAGCTTCACCTATAATAATATCCAAGTAAGCAGAATTTTTTTTGAGTAAAAGCTGGGGTCGATAATTTGGGTCGGAATATTATTAAAATTGGAAAGAAAAAGCGTACAATAAAGGAAAAAGAAAATGATGCTTCTTATATGAAGCTTACAATAAAAAATGCTTATAACAAGCAAAATCATAAAACACAAAGCTTGAAAAAGCTTTGAGTGATGATCCTAAGATCCGACTTCTCCTTATCAACGGTAGCTATCACCACGGACGACAAATGGTTGAGTTGGTTCCTTTCACCAATATGTCTTTGGTGTTGTTGGCGCAAGTTGTTGCCAATAGTAGACCCGACGACATCTAAACTTGTTCCCCGATAGATCCACCCCTCCCCTCACTTGCTTTGAAAATTTTTATGAAAACCGGTGAAAGAGGAGGGGAGAGCTTGAAAACAAACCAATATTATAGAAAGCTTGAAAAACAAGCTTGATAATCTAACTCATATTCCTAAAAACTTAAAAAATAAGCTTGAAACTCTAACCGATGGTATAAATTTTTAAAGGAGGAGGAAGACCCTCCTCTCTTTATTAGAGAGAAGGAAACCCTCCACCCTCCTTAATTTTAGAGAGAAGGTCTTACTCACTCTCCTTTTCTTAACCCCAGCAGAAATTAGTTATTATGATATCAAACAAAAATTAGTTTCCCATTTGATTCGTGTAGTGTACAGGATATATATATATATATATATATATATTCACTTTGCTTTCAAATTGTTTCATTTTGTCGATGCTGTGAAATTTCACTAATACAAGTAACAAATACGTAATATTACATACTACAAGGATTAAATGAGTAATAATTGCATAATACAATGATAAAAAAAGGTAACACATATTGTGTATCACAAAGACTAAATAAGTATTATCCAAAATACAAGAATCAAATAGGAAAAATGTATATTCCACATTCTCTTAAATCCTGAATAGAAACCGCTTATCTCATAAGAATTCACAGCAAACCGTAAAATTTGTTGAAGCATATAGTAAGAATATGCTAGTGTGGCCTGTTTTGATGTCACAACCAAATTTCTTCGAGCAAGCCACGCAATGTGGACAAAAGGAAAAAATTAAGTGGTTAGTTGTTTTGTACTCAATGAAAGTTTTGCTAGATTGTGAAACAAAACGAAATAACAATGGAAATATTTTGATGAAATTTTATTACAAGCAAAATGTAGTTTGGCTAACATCTTTATGTCTTTTTCTCGCTGCAACAAACAGTCAAAACATAAATGATAACTAACTTGCACGTGTACATATGCTCTACTATCCTCCACTTACCTATATTTTCATGGACTCGTTTACTATGCGGCCGGATAGGACTTTATTAGGTTTCTTATTAAAAATATCAATTCAAATTCGACTCAACCCAGACTTTATAATTGTGGTTCATGTTAGGCTCTAATCCTACTTTAGAGGTTATTCTCAAGTCTGACTCAAGGTCAATAAATAGTTTTTCTTTAAATTTTTGAAAAACTAGAAAGAGTAAAAAAGAAAAATTGTATATAAATATATCTAATTCTTATATATAGTTATTTTTTTACTTGAATAATTTAATAAACTGTAATATGTATCGTAAAAGTTCAATGGATTAAAAATATGAAAATCCAAAACAACTACGTGGAATATATATAAATATTTAATAAATAGAACTATTATTCATCGGATCGGGCTTGAACAGAGCTTAAGTATTTATATATAAAAAAAATCTCGCCCATATGGGTTTGGGCTCAGCCGAGCATTTGTAAAAGAATGAGTGTCCAAGTTCAATCCATTTGAGCATGCTCGGGGTCGGGGCGGAGCAAACGGATATCATGACCCGGGATTAGGTTTACTTGCACATCTCACCCAAATTTTTTTAATTTCCAAAAATTCATGAAAAATTGTTAAAAATATATTATTTAAGTTTCATATTTACATCTTTATTTGTTTATTCTTTGCACTTTCTAACCAATTTTAAGTTTTCATTATCAAGGAATATGCTCCACTACTGTTCACGCTACTGTTCACGTACTATTTATTTTTTTATTTTTTAATCTTATTTTGGCATTATATTTCAAACTGTTCACTTTTTTACATGTCGCTTTATGGTTTTTTGTTGGTCTCATTTTTATCTTCGAAAACGCCATCCATCGTGATATACTTTTTAAAAAAAAAGAATTTCGGTTGTTCGATATCTGGTAAGTAACCGGTTCCTACCAGGTTCCTACCAAATATTGAACAATTGTAAAAAAGTTTTTGAATGAATACGGTAGAAAACTGGCAGAACGCTAGTAAATTCATGAAATGTTGTAGAAACCTGTTACAAACATAAATTTGGTGGATTGAACAAACTTCCAATGAAATATAAGGTTACTACCAGATATTGAACAATTGTAAAAAAAATTTGAATGAGTCTGGTAGAAAACTGGTTGATACCTAGTAGGATGCTAGTAAGTTCATGAAATAATGTAGAAACTTGTTATAAACATAAACTTGGTGATTGAACAAACTTCCAATGAAATATAAGGTTCCTACCAAATATTGAACAATTGTAAAAAAGTTTTTGAATGAATCTGGTAGGAAACTAGTAGGTAATTGGTAGATACTCCTACCAAATATTGAACAATTGTAAAAAAGTTTTTGAATGAATCTGGTAGGAAACTAGTAGGTAATTGGTAGATACTAGGTAGAATGCTAGTAAATTCATGAAATAATGTAGAAACCTGTTACAAACATAAACTTGGTGGATTGAACAAAATTCCAATGAAATATAAGGTTCCTACTAGATTCCTACCATATGTTGAACAGTTGAAAAAAAGTTTCAAAAAAGTATATTATAAGGGATGACGTTCCGAAGATAAAAAACGACGAAAAAAAATCTAAAGCGGCATGTAAAAAAAGAAACGGCTTGAGAGATAATGGCAAAATAAGATGAGAAATTTTAAAAAATGTGAATAGTGCACGTGAACAGTAGTATGAATAGTGGAGAGAAGGGTGAAACGTACAACTTTAATTTTAAAACTTGTTTGGTTAGAAAAAATCATAATCCAAATATTGGGATAAAATAAAATTTTATTTTTTATATATATTTATAGAAACCCCAAAATTCATCGTGTATAGTTATAGTTTTAATCTACGGTCGTTATTTGTATTTTTTGTATGAGTACATTTCTTTAACCCGAAGTGCTAATATTGAACATTTTTTTAGGCCAAGACTAAGTTTAGTCATGTAGTTCTCAAACGCTATCTCAACTTAAGTTTGAGGTTCGAAATCAAAACATCCAAATAAATTCATTTTGATGCACAACTGAGTTAATTTCATGGATCTCTGATTCCTCTGTGTGTTTTAATTTTTAGTTTACCTTGAATTCTTAATTCTTAATGCTGGTCCAATTTTGAAATTATACGCATATTTATCTATAGCTTATAACAAATTAATTATAGTTATGCACCCAAACAGCGTATAACACCCAAAAAGGTCTTGTGGAGGCAAACTTTTATGGGTAAACTTTAAAAAAGTACTTTGTGGCTTCATTCATTTATAAAATGGGGTCTGAGGAATTTTTTTTTCATAAAATGAGGTCTGTAGTTTCAAATTTTTTGCAAAATGAGGCCTATAATTTCAAAATAGTAGTGTTACATTTAATATTTTAAACAATTTAACATTCCAATAATTTAACCTTATTATTTAAAAATTATACGTCATGATTTGAGTAATTTTCGGAGATTTTTTTTATTTTTATGATTTTTTAAAGTTTGTTAACATAATTTAATTAAAAAAATATTTACACTATACAAAAAATTTCAAAATTTTTCATTAATGTGTATTGTATTTTTAATAACCAACCCGCATAAATTCATATAAAAACGAACAAGATTATCTATTTTCGTAACGTAATTTAATATTGAAGATCCTTTATTTGTAAATTTTTTAAAACTACAGACACCGTTTTGTAAAAAAATATTCCTCATACCCCATTTTGCAATAAGGAATCGGCCTCGACCGTGAGCATATAAGTGGGGTTGAGCTCATCTAACACATAATCATTTGACTTGCGTTAAGACCTAATCTACTCCATTTATATGCCGCTCACCATTCTCTTTTATTTCCAATGTGGGATAACCGGCCACACATCTCCAACAGAAACCAAATCCTCCATGAGCTTTCAATCTACGGATAATTTCAGATCCTATGTTATCTAAATTCGATTAAGAATTTCATCTGTTTATTTTCTTTAAAAGTATTAAATTGTTTGGAAAACAGTTTTGTAACTGCATAATCCAACACCAAATAAGACATAACAACTACTGAGCAGTTAACATATATAATAACGTTACAGAACAGATAAAGTAACTGCGATTCATATACCTACTCCAGTCTCATCTCTTTTCCATATTTAGTCAAAACAAAATAAATAGCTAGAAATTAAAGAATTACCTCAAATTTTTTTGTTTTCAATACGAAGTGAATTGGATGAGTTTTAATAGTAGGCGGCACCTTTAAGTCATATCTATATCTAATCTAATCTCCGATCGCCAATTTACAAATGCCTCAAAGGACAGAATGGTTGGCTTCAAGAATTACCTCAATTTGACTATAAGTTAGTTATACAAGTTTTACACGCGAAACCTAGAGTACTAGAATAAAATACAAAAATCTTGAAAAACATCTGAAATGATATTTCAAAATGGTAATTTTTTACGAAATAACCTTTACTTTGCACTTAATGTCATTCACTTAATGTCATTGGATCAACATTCAAATCATTCATATAATAGCTATGAAACAAAGTAACCATTAACAAAAACCCTTATAAAACAACAAACAAAAAAGCAAAGAGAGAACCAATAAGGTATTGGTCTAGAATAAGGGTTTTTGCAAGTAAAACATACGCAACTAAAATTCAAAATTTAATCTAGATCCCTGGATCTCCTAAGCATGACATGATTGATAATAGTGCTAGTCTTAAATTATTCTAGGTCATAAACACTTATTAAAAGGACATAATAATAATAATTTAACCACTTACCAGTTGAAGCGTGAATCCCATAGTCGGTTGAAAGACTCCTCAGCTATGTGCACAGACTCCAAAGTAGAAGCCGTCTATAAATAGTCCACATGAGCACTACCGACCAAAATCTTCTAGAAAGGGAGTACCGATATATAAGTGGAAGATAGCTAGATCTTCCCTACTAATTTATTCTAGAAGAAATTCACTAACGTATTACTTTTAGGAATCAGAACAACTAAGAGAATAAGAGAGCAAGAGAGGGATTACAAAATTCAGGATAAAAAATAATGAAGGAAGAGGTCTATTTATAGTGGTTAGGAAATATTCAAAGGACAATAAAGTCCTTATCCTCAACCAATCAGAAATAAAATAAAAATGGCAATTAAGTATTTTAATTAACTTAATAGAGTTAGAACCAAACTCTCATGGGGAGTTTGCTTGGGGAGCAACTCCCCATGCCTATACAATACAACTGGTCGAATGGCCAGCAATGCATGTTGGGCTTGTGCAGGCGCGCAGGGCCGAAACCCATAGCAGCACAGCGCCATGCGCTGGCCTGTTGGGTCGCGCACCGCGCGCAGTGGGCTGCCACTTGCAACCAACTTTTCTCGAGGCCCCAATGGCCTTGAGTAGAGTTGTTCACACACACCACTGCCTTGGCCCGCACGCAGATCGAATCTAAAATTTCCCAACAATTTTCTTGCCGATCCACTTACACCAATTTAAGCAATACCCAGTATTCTTTAACTGTGTTGTCTTTTGGTTCTTAATTCCCTTTATTTATTTTATTCTCCTTATTATTTAACAGGTTCATTGGACCAACCAATGAGCATTGGTCTAACCAATGAGCATTGGTCTAACCAATATTATTGTCTAACCAATATTATGGTTTAACCATATATCCTCGCTCTTCTAGATTAGACCTAGTCTAACGGTTCTTTACATAGCTCGGTCGTAACTTAAAGTGTGTGACCTTATAGGATCCCGTAATATCGAGCCGTCAAAAGTTTAACCTGGCTCAATCCCTTTTAGGAATTGACCAGCTCGGAGCTCCAAACCGTTATGGACTCCAATTACTTTGATCGGTCATAGTGGCTCTTTAGCAAAGGCATATGACCCACCAATATTCGGAACGTCACGTGCATTGTGACTTAATCCTGGTTCTGCAATAGAATCAATACAATTCACTCCTTCTATCAACTGTTAAGTAACATATGGTTTCTAGGACTCAGTTTAAGTTTTAGTCCACTAGTAGCTATAATAGCTACCCAGGTAGTTTAGTCTTGCTGCCAAAGTACACTACTCAACCATTTAATGTGTTGATCAGGATCCCATCCTATCAACTTATACTCTGATCAGAGGTTTACGAGTGTGTCACTTCTAACAAGTGGCCAAGGTACATCTCCCTTATATTGCTATAATGGAGTGATAGATTCCATCTTGACTACTCAGCTTACCAACGGACATACATCAACTATACCCGTAATTATCTGTATCATCCAGTCTATAGAATGTATAGGTATGATCCAAAGTATTGCAACATCTGAACAAGGTAACTAGTATCTTAGGTCTAAGGATATTCGTATTGCTATTGCAATAAGACGATTAAACACCATCATATAATACAGATTATAGAGTGTTGTCTCATAGCGGTCTCCAATGTATCTCCTTGAATACATTCATGTGTTAACCCAAGGTACCACCCTCTAGAACTGGAGATATGCTACTCTAAATCAAATTCAAGAGGTATGACGACACATGCTAGTCTATCCATATTCATCAATGTCTAGTCTTGATGATACTACGACTAGGGATATTTAGACAAATCATAATTGTACACGAACCAGTTCTCACCAACATAGTCTCACTATGCCCTTGCAATAGGTGCTATGATTATGTCATGGACTTTTACAAACACATCAATGAAAATATTCTAAACCAGTCATAATATATTTTCACAGTTATTGACATAACAAAAGAATGCCTTTATTAATATAACTTTGTTGGTACAAATAAAACTAAGATATATTGCCCTAATTGCCTCTAGGGAATACATCATATCTAAAAAATTACCACTTGCACTAGAGCCAATCAGCTACATGCCATAACCCATAACTATTAACATGCTATTCATGCTTAATCTGTGTCCAAGGCTTGGTCAGACTGTGAGCATGGGCTTTTCGGTGACCCTTGGAATGATGATGACATTTCGCTCTGACCTCTAATAGACTAGTTGTTCTATTCTTTGAAGGTCGAATCACGTTTGGCAAGTACCTTTTTGATAAATTTAGACCTTTGACCGCGCTTAAAAATCATTAAAATATCATTTATATGCATTTAGAATTAACCGTTTTCTCTCACTCGCGCGCAGTAATTTGTTTTGCAATTTTTTATAAAATCAAAATATTTTAAGCAAATCTTGTTTATATCGTTGGATTTTAGACTCTCCGATCTTTCTGTAATGTGAAGATTTGCCTTAATCGGATAACCATAGTGAATGTTATGCGCGTCAAAAGTTAAAACC
Organism: Euphorbia pulcherrima; assembly: GCA_947683365.1. Classification (NCBI taxonomy): domain Eukaryota; kingdom Viridiplantae; phylum Streptophyta; class Magnoliopsida; order Malpighiales; family Euphorbiaceae; genus Euphorbia; species Euphorbia pulcherrima. Next base: position 41,997,365 of record CANTUS010000009.1, read on the forward strand.
CCAGTATAAACCCTAGAAACCCTAGTTAGAACCCCTAAAACCCTAATTTATCTAAACCCTAGCTCCCTTCCCCTTTTTTGCTGCCACCGGCGGCGGTGGTGGTCGCTGCCACCTTTGTGGCGGTGAGCGCCACCGGGGTGGCCACCTCCGTTGAAGCCATCCCCCGCCACTATTGTAGCTTCACCGCTACCATGGTAGCAGCCACCGCCACCCTATGGCGGTGGCTACTATGGTCACGGTGGTGGCCGCCACCCTGGCGGCCACCGCCGTGACTGTGGCGTTGGGTGCGGCATGATCATTTTTTGATCGTGCCACTTCGTTTTACCCTTTCTCCTCTCGATTGGGACATATATTTTCCCCGAAAATTCAGTCAGTGTATTTTTGAATGTGGGAGTATTTAAATCCATCTAGGATAGAGATTAGAAGACTTTTTCTCCAGAAATTAGAATTAGAAATCATTTTGAGAGAGAAAATAAGAACTAGAGTGAGAAAGTGAAAAACTAGAGAGAGAAAGCTTTAGAAAAACATAGAATCCAGATTAATCTTCTCTAATCTCAATTCTTAGTTGTTCTTTAGCTTAATCTCATAGCTTAAACACTAAAATCAATTAGAAATCATAGGTTAAAACAGATTAAATAGGGTTTTAGAGACTTTTCTCAAACTATGATCTAAATAATCTGTCACTATTTTCGTCACTGATCGATTTTTGTCACAAATCATCAAAAAGACCTCGCTAAGGGTTGATTCGAGTCTCCCAAGTTAGAATCACGGCCTAGAGGTAACAAAACTGAGTTCCATTATCTATTTACTTACTTTTTATTAAGTTTTGTTGCGGTGCTTGGTGATTTTGATGTTTGTTCTTAGTTTTTCTTCAGTGTTTTTGAAAAACCGTCAGAAAATCCTCTAACCTTTATAGGGATAGCCTTGGCCGCTACCCTTATAGCAGTGAAGGCTATAGTTATAGAGGTGAACTCTACCCCTATAGAGGTTACACCGTTCTTTGCGATTTTTGGGTATTTTCTTACCCAAATCCATAAAATCAACTTTATTTATGTGTTTTAAGTCTAGATCTGTTGAAATATGATTGATTACGACTTAAAACTTCAATGATTTCGAGTTTATGGATGCAAAAACACCTGATTTCCCCCCTTAAAAGCGAATTTTGACGACAAGGCTATAGTTATAGCCTTGGCCGCCGTCGCTATAGCGGCGACCTCTATAGCTATAGCGGTGGCCACTATAGTGATAGCGGCGAAGGCTGTCACTATAGCATTGTCTGTCTGAGTTTACTTTTAGCTCCTTTTCGGTTCATTTTTCAGTCATTTTTCACATCGATTTGCACCCGAAAAATTTCCTAAAAATCATATAAATGCTGGAATAAATTAAAAATATTTTTAATCTAATTTATTTTATTTATTTATTATTTAATTAATTAAATAGCTATTAAATGCATTTTTAACTTAAAAAATTCCCAAAAAATGTCTTTCCTATTCTAATGTGTTTATTTTGATGAGATGTTAGCATGACTATTTGTATTATTGTTGTATTAGGTGTTAGTATAGCTACAAGAGTATCTTTAGTAGATAGTAGTTTTTAAGATTATGTGGCATGTGGAATAGAAACCCACATTGATGACATGTCAATGATTTTAAAAATAGACAATATCTTTTAGAAAGATAGCTACACTAAATTGTCTATTTCTTTTAGTTTTTTGTAATAAAATTATTAAAAAATAAATTAATTTCAAATTAAATGAGAGTGTTTGAATGTTTAATATTAAAATATTAATTAATTTGATGAGTGGACCTTCTATTTGATTGTCTACATGTAGAAGATTAAATAGACAATGTCTAATATTTATTGTGCCACATCATATAGGAAAGGGAAAATAGAAGAGCTAGTATAAAGCCAATTTTTAGTTCATTGTCTATTTTCGCTTATGTGTCAAGACTTTTTTTGAACAGACTATCTACTAAAGATGCTCTAACGTATCTATTACTTTTTATGCCACTGTGTTTCCGTGTGGTACTGTTTTTATTATTATTATTATTATTATTAAAACTACTGAAGAAACCATTTCCCTTAATAAGGACGAAATGACAATTAAATTATTAAATAATTCAGATATTAATAAATATCGCAGAATTTATAAGTTCCTGCATATAGGACTAGTACAGGTTGCTTTTAAGCCTCTAACATTAGAAGGCTTACCTGAAATTTTCATAGCTGCTTTAAGAGATGCTAGAAACTTAGACTGGAAACAGTCGCTTATAGGCTTAATACAGTCCAGTTTGGCCCAAGGCCCAGTATACTTTAATGTACATCCAAACCTGCAATTATCATTATCAGACATTAATATATTAGATGCTTTAACATTAAATGTTAAAACTAATGGGTATAATTATGCCCCTGGATCAGAAGTCATATGTGTCTGTTATAGGATATATTTTAAACCATTAATGACTTTAAATCCACACTGTCAGATAATTGACAAACCTTTAAATGAAACGATTCTCATAGAATCAAATTATCATCGATCAGAAATTACTACCCGCAGACCCATTAAATGGGAGGAAATAATATTTCCTGATAACTGGATTATAGAAAGAGCAGTTCCAGCGGCCCCAATCACTCAAAATAATCCTACTAGGATTGTTCAAACTCAAGAAGGAAATATCCTTATCAATTTTGAAAAACAAAGATTTCTAAATAATATTCCAAGGTAAAAATCGTCAAGACCCAGCTTGAGCCATTTTCATATATCTCCAATTAATAGCTCAAGTCATTCAAACAGTATTCATAATACTGATAATGCACGTCATTCAATATCAAATATTGAAGGAATTCATAATTCCAATAATTTCAATAACAGTATTCATAATACTGGAAACAAAAATCTGAGACATTCAATATCAGATATAAACAGAATTAATAATTCTGATGATTCATCCAAAGAGTCAGATAGAGAATCTGAACTCATAACGGATAGGGTTAATAGAATCCACGTTGATAATAACAACATAGCTTCAGGAATTTATGAAGTTCCGGCAGATATGACTGCTAGTGAAATGAATTTTACCATATGATAGGTAAAACAAAAATTGATTTCAGTCCTGGCTCACAAGCCAGAAAGGAGATCCAAATGGACTTCCAGAAAGATCATTGGAAACCATTTAGGACATGGTTTTTCAATAATTTTACAAAAGATGAAAGAAATAACTTTCAGCAAGAATTTTATGATGAATTAGCTCATAAAAATATTAAAATATCCTTTGTCTACTGGTTTATAGCCAATCATGTAGAAAAGTTTATTTCTGTTATAGAAAGAGATTTCAAAAATCCAACAGGGGAAACTATTAAACAAGTATTTCCCCCTGTATATCCTTTCTCAATAGAAAGAGATAATGAAATAAGGCATTATAATGCTTTCCAAAAAATATTTGAAAATGAAATTATTCAGTCAACCACGCAGCATATTAATGCCCTGGTTAAACAGAAAAATTTCACAAATATTTACCTAATAATATTAGGAGAAAAACTAGTGGATATTCATAATAGAGTGGAAAAAATAATTTCCCAAATCCATGAGTTGAAAAATATTGTTCATAACAATACTATAAGCAATACTAGAACAGAAGCAAGTAGTAGTGCTGCTCCTAGTATACAACCCCCTCCAGAGATAAAAGATTTTAAATTAAAATCTTTATCTGATTTAGAAAAACTGTTAAGAGAACAATTTGACAGTCTCAGAATCAGTACTCTTGAGGAAGAATTTAGTGATACAATAAGTAACACTAAAAATTACAAAAACGTTCTAATAGATGAAATAAATAAACTTCATAAGTATGCTGATAGGCCAAAACAAAATTTGTTTTATTATCCAAGGCCTACACCACAAGATGTTCTTTTTGAAGAACAAGATTTAATAATGAATAATTCATACAGTGGGAAACAAATCTATGAATGGAACATAGATGGTTTCACTGAAAGACAGATTTATAGTGCTGTCCATAGAATGCTCATGTATTCTACAATCTGTAAGAATAACAGTAATACTGATAAAGTCATTGCTAATATGATAGTAGCAGGATTTACTGGCCAACTTAAAGGCTGGTGGGACAATTATTTATCCCAAGAAGATAGGACAAAAATTTTGTCAACAGTTAAAGTTGAGAATATTATTTCAACAGAAAATGCAGTATATACACTCATATTAAATATCATTGAACACTTTACAGGCCGATGGTCTGATAATAGTGAAAATATTAGGACTCTATTGCAAAATCTTAGATGTCCTACCCTGACCTCTTTTAGGTGGTATAAAGACACCTTTTTAAGTAGAGTCATGGAATTACCTGAGTCAAATAGTGACCACTGGAAATCCAAATTTATAGATGGATTGCCTCCGTTATTTGCGGAGAGGGTTACAAAAAACCTAAGGAAAGGCAATGTATAAATTAATTACACAAGTTATACTTATGGTAAATTAATTGGTACTTGCATTCAAGAAGGTTTATCTTTATGCAATGAAATAAAGTTAAACCAACAAATCAAAAAGCATCATTTAAATAAAAAAATGCAACTTGGCCAATTTTGTGGTCAATTTGGGATTGATAATCCCTCTACTAGCAAACCCCATAAACCTTCAAAAAGGGAGAAATATTATGCTAGTACTAGGTTCACAAGCGAAAAGCAAAAAGGGAACTTAGAAAGAAAAGAAGGTTGGAAAATAATCTACCTCCAGATAAGTCTACTGTTACTTGTTTTAAATGTAACAAAAAAGGACAATTTGCTATTAAATGCAAATTAAAGAAAAATATTAATAATCTAAACATCAGTGATGATTTAAAAAATGCTTTATGTAAAGTCATGATTAATTCATCCGAATCAGAAAATAATTCTGATACTGATTATAGTTCTTCAGACAGTTCAGAAAATAATCTGACTAAATTAAAAGATGAAAAAATAAGTTCATCCGAAACTGATTGCAAATGCAAACAAGTAACTAGAAATTCTAGTGATAGCGACAATGATAATATTTATTAAATAATGTCCCAATTTCAGGACTTAAAAATTAATGTCATAACTAGTGATAATATCCTAGATATATTACAATGGATTAAAGATCCAGAATTTAGATTAAAAATCTTAGAAGAGTTTGCAAATAATAATAAACAGACTCAAGCATCTAAAGAAGTGCAATTTACTCTTAAGACTTCTAAACCTTATTCTATGGCAGAAGTTAAAAAGATGCTAAAGCAAAAGCAAACCAATAAAATCACTAGTACTAGTGATTTATTTATCGAGGTTAATAACCTTAAAAATGAAATTAAAGACTTAAAATTAAATAATAAAAGTCTTAATGAAAGAGTTTCTAGATTAGAGAAACTATAGGGAAAAATGCCTGTTGTTTATCCCTCATCAACATCTAGTTCAGATCATGATATTCATGAACAAGATGACTTTTTGTCAACCATTGAAGTAATGACTTCTCAAAAATGGTATATAAAAATTTCTCTTCTTATAGAGGGAAAATTTTTTAAAGATTTAATTGCACTAGTTGATAGCGGTGCAGACTTAAATTGCATTCAGGAGGGTATAATACCCACAAATTATTTTCATAAGACCTCACAATCTTTAAGGTCAGCTAATGGGCAAAGGCTTAATATAAGCTTTAAAATTCCTAGGGCTTATATATGCAAAAATAAAATTTGCATACCCACGAATTTTATTTTAGTAAAGGATATAACAAACCAGGTTATACTTGGAACTCCCTTTATAAGGAGTTTATTTCCTTTAAAAAATATTGATTCTAATGGTTTTACATGAACCTTTCAAGGTAGTAATATCTACTTTCAATTTGAAACGAAACCAGTAACAAGGTTTTTAAACCAAATCAAAGACTCTTTAATAAGGAGTAAGCAGAATCAAATTTCTTTTTTAAAAGAAGAAATTAATTTTATAAACATTGATAATGTTTTAGAAAATCCTAAATTACAGGATAAAATTAAACTGATTAATAATCAGTTCACTTCAGAAATCTGTAGTGATCATCCAAATGCTTTTTGGAATAGAAAAAAGCATATTGTGTCTTTACCATACGAAGAAGGATTTAATGAAAAATTAATTCCTACTAAGGCAAGACCATGTCAAATGAATTCAGAATATCTGAATTTGTGCAAAGAAGAGATTAATAATCTCCAAAATAAGGGCTTAATAAGACCTTCTAAATCACCTTGGTCTTATACAACTTTCTATGTTAATAAACATGCAGAAAAAGAAAGAGGTATACCAAGATTGATAATAAATTATAAACCGCTAAATAAAGTGTTAAAATGGATTAGGTATCCTATTCCCAACAAGAAGGATCTTCTTGATAGGCTTCATAACGCCTAAATATTTTCCAAATTCGATTTAAAATCGGGTTACTGGCAAATTCAAATCAATGAAAGCGATGTTTATAAAACAGCTTTCAATGTACCCTTCGGTCAATATGAATGGAAGGTTATGCCATTTGGGCTAAAAAATGCCCCTTCGGAATTTCAAAATATCATGAATGATATTTTCAATCCCTATTCAGACTTCATAATAGTCTACATTGATGATATTTTAGTATTTTCAAAAAATATTGAAATACATTTTAGGCACCTTGAAATTTTTAAAAGGGTTGTCATACAGAATGGTTTGGTAATATCTAAACCTAAAATGCAATTATTCAAGACCAGTATAAGGTTTTTAGGTCATAATATTGACAAGGGAAAAATAATTCCCATTGATAGAAGCATTGAATTTGCATCTAAATTTCCTGAGGAAATTAAGGATAAAACTCAGCTCCAAAGATTTTTAGGTAGCTTAAATTATATTTTGCCCTACCTAAAAGATTTATCTAAGGATACAGCTATCTTATATGATAGGCTTAAGAAAGAACCTAAACCCTGGACTAATAGTCACACAGAAGCTGTTAAAAAAATTAAACAGAAAGTTCATAACTTACCCTGTTTAATGCTAGCCAATCCCAAATGGGAAAAAAATTATTGAGACAGATGCCTCAGATATAGGCTATGGAGGAATCTTAAAACAGATTTCACCAACAGATAGACAAGAATATCTTGTTAGGTTTTATTCTGGTAAATGAATGATAGCCAGAAAAACTATGCTACTATAGCAAAGGAAATTTTAGCTATACTAAAATGTGTACTAAAATTTCAAGATGATTTATATAATCAAAAGTTTTTAATAAAAACTGATTGTCAAGCAGCTAAATGTATGTTTGACAAAGATTTTAAACATGATGTTAGTAAACAGATGTTTGCTAGGTGGCAAGCTCAATTAGCCCCTTTTGACTTCACAATTGAGTATAAAAAAGGGATAGATAATAGTTTGCCTGATTATTTGACAAGAGAATATTTGTCAGAAACTAATAGTTTCCATTTACATATTGCAGGATGAGCACGAAAGGAAACAAGAACAGAGGAAACTCCTCTTATAGAGGACAATCCTCTCAAGGACGAGGCCAATATTCCTCTCATAGAGGAAATGTGTTGGCACAACACGGAAATTCTAGGCTTATAGCCCAGAATCTTGTTTCAATTGAGAATATTGAAAAGGATTCACTTTATAAGGAATTCCTTGCTTTTAAGACATCTCAAAAGAACCAGGGTAATACTCAGGTTGCTTCTAGCCGTCAAACTGGACCAAATACAAGTCCATCATATGCTAAAATTGTGGAAGATGATGATTCTGAAGACTTCCCATATTTTCAGCATAACGAGAAAGAAGTTATACTTCTTCTAGAAGACGATGACATCAAAAGGAAAAATGATGTCTGGGATCTATTCCAAAAATATTTGGATATAGACACAGGAATATCTTTCACTGCCGGTTCATATAAAGGCAGGGCCCACTTTGAGCAGATTCTCAGGGCTACAGATTTATGGGAAATAACCTATTTCAAAGCAGGTAAAATATATACCTTCAGCAAAGCCATTATCAAGCGTGTCATAACCACAAGCGAATGGGGTCTCAGTACTCTAAAAGAAAAAGAGTATTTGCATGCTGATAATAAGATAGCAATAAAGTTCAACTATTAGGACTATGTTGAAGCTTTCCATAGGGTTTTATTATATCAAAACCCCTCCAACAAACATACATGGTCCCTAAAGTTTTGCCAGAATATCTATAGGAAAGATTTTCCTAACTGGTTATATCAGTGGTGGCAATCTTTCGGCCCAGGAATTAATATATTACCAGGGATATTTTAAGAATTATATTCTGAATGGGTTGAAATATCTCCCAAATTAATTGAAGCTCAACACAACAATAAATGGGTTGAGGGCATGCCAATTTCAAATTTCTTCATAGAATTTGGAATCCCATATATCCTCAAATGGGATATTGAGTTTGGTCATACCAAACAAAACATCCCCTGTATACACAGGGTCTTCTCATCAAAATTTTGGAAGAAAATGATGAGAAATAATGAAAGAGAAGTCCTTGAAGCTCAGGACACTATTGACTCTATTAAGTCAACCCTGGAAACTTATAAAGTAAATGTATCTCAAATTGAGATCCCTAGTCCTTTCGAAACAATTTCAAGAAAGATGAAAATGAAAGGACCCGTATCAAAGGAACATATGATTTCAGCCTATATGGAGGCAATGAAATCTGACCTAAAGAAAAATTTTGGCATTGAAATTCAGCCAGATATTTCTTTAACTGCTTCCTCCATAGGGGAACACATAGTAATGGAAGTAGCTGCTGCTACTAATGAAGCCATGCTTTAAGACTCACAAGACCCATATGAGGATGAATTGCCATTAGAGCAGTTGCTTGGTAATACCAAGAAAAGTTCAGAAAAAAAATTGAAGGGTACCGAAAAATAAATCCTTCAGCAGAAATTACTGTTACCTTTAATAAAGGCAAACAGTAACATTTTTGGATTTTAAGGGTTAGTGCGTTCATAATGCACCGCCCCCTTTTCTGACTGTCGGCCACCTGTCCCTTTCTCCTATTTGGGAATCTGCTTTTGTCGGCCACCAGTCGCTTTCTTCTTTCGGCGGCCATCCTTCCTTGTCTGCCATTTCTCCTCTTGCCTTCCAGCTGTCTCCCGCTTCCTGCCAGCTGCCTGCCTCTTCCTTCTCTTCCTTATCTCTTATTTAATTTGGTTTAATTTTTTTTGAGTTCCGTTCTCTATAAAAACGGTTTGTAAATTTGTAATAGGCAGATTACGAGAGAGCGAGTTAGAAAGCTATTATAATGATAGGTGTTTGTGTGTATTATAAACATTAAGGAGGAGCCAGCAGACTCCATCCATAGAGTGCTCCGAAGGTATAATTCCTGCGTATTGTAAATTTTATTTTATTAATAATATTTTGTCTATTGCCTCCTAATATGGTAGGCTAAATATCTGTGTTAAATAATGCCAGTAATACCTCTAGAAAATAGTATGTTTTATATTATTATGTAGACTAGATATATATAATAGAATACTTAAATTATTTCATGTACTTAGATGATAGGAAATTATTTAGAACTTGATCTAGCAACAACTTTATAAGATGATTTTATGCTAGACATTAGATATAATAATAAATTGGGCTAAAATTATTAGAGCAGTCAGAACTTTATTAGTAAGCTCTTGTCGCATCTAGCCGTTGAGCCGGGAAGGCGTTTTATGTTGACTATGCTGAACATAATGTTTATTGACAAATTTAATACCTTTGTAAAATTATTCCCATATTTAGCTATTGTATTTATTTGTCTAGCATGATAACTGTTTTGTTCAGTTGTTATTAGATTTTGTTCTGATAAATGTCTTGTCAGCCTAAGTACTTGTCAGCCTAAGTACTTAAAATAGTCATGGTAGACGAATAAATACAATAGCTAAATATGGGAATAATTTTACAAAGGTATTAAAGTTGTCAATAAACATTATGTTCAGCATAGTCAACATAAAATGCCTAAAACGCCTTCCCGGCTCAACGGCTAGATACGACAAGAGCTTACTAATAAAGTTCTGACTGCTCTAATAATTTTAGCCCAATTTATTATTATATCTAATGTCTAGCATAAAATCATCTTATAAAGTTGTTGCTAGATCAAGTTCTAATTAATTTCCTATCATCTAAGTACATGAAATAATTTAAGTATTCCATTATGTATATCTAGTCTACATAATAATAATATAAAACATACTATTTTCTAGAGGTATTACTGGCATTATTTAACACAGATATTTAGCCTACCATATTAGGAGGCAATAGACAAAATATTATTAATAAAATAAAATTTACAATAAGAAGGAATTATACCTTCGGAGCACTCTATGGATGGAGTCTGCTGGCTCCTCCTTAATGTTTATAATACACACAAACACCTATCATTACAATAGCTTTCTAACTCGCTCTCTCGTAATCTACCTATTACAAATTTACAAACCGTTTTTATAGAGAACGGAACTCAAAAAAAATTAAACCAAATTAAATAAGAGATAAGGAAGAGAAGGAAGAGGCAGGCAGCTGGCAGGAAGCGGGAGACAGCTGGAAGGCAAGAGGAGAAATGGCAGACAAGGAAGGATGGCTGCCGAAAGAAGAAAGCGACTGGTGGCCTACAAAAGCAGATTCCCAAACAGGAGAAAGGGACAGGTGGCCGATAGTCAGAAAAGGGGGCGGTGCATTATGAACGCACTAACCCTTAAAATCCAAAAATGTTACTGTTTGCCTTTATTAAAGGTAACAGTAATTTCTGCTGAAGGATTTATTTTTCGGTACCCTTCAATTTTTTTTCTGAACTTTTCTTGGTATTACCAAGCAACTGCTCTAATGGCAATTCATCCTCATATGGGTCTTGTGAGTCTTGAAGCATGGCTTCATTAGTAGCAGCAGCTACTTCCATTACTATGTCTTCCCCCATGGAGGAAGCAGTTAAAGAAATATCTGGCTGAATTTCAATGCTAAAATTTTTCTTTAGGTCAGATTTCATTGCCTCCATATAGGCTGAAATCATCTGTTCCTTTGATACAGGTCCTTTCATTTTCATCTTTCTTGAAATTGTTTCGAAAGGACTAGGGATCTCAATTTGAGATACATTTACTTTATAAGTTTCCAGGGTTGACTTAATAGAGTCAATAGTGTCCTGAGCTTCAAGGACTCCTCTTTCATTATTTCTCATCATTTTCTTCCAAAATTTTGATGAGAAGACCCTGTGTATACAGGGGATGTTTTGTTTGGTATGACCAAACTCAATATCCCATTTGAGGATATATGGGATTCCAAATTCTATGAAGAAATTTGAAATTGGCATGCCCTCAACCCATTTATTGTTGTGTTGAGCTTCAATTAATTTGGGAGATATTTCAACCCATTCAGAATATAATTCTTTAAATATCCCTGGTAATATATTAATTCCTGGGCCGAAAGATTGCCACCACTGATATAACCAGTTAGGAAAATCTTTCCTATAGATATTCTGGCAAAACTTTAGGGACCATGTATGTTTGTTGGAGGGGTTTTGATATAATAAAACCCTATGGAAAGCTTCAACATAGTCCCAATAGTTGAACTTTATTGCTATCTTATTATCAGCATGCAAATACTCTTTTTCTTTTAGAGTACTGAGACCCCATTCGCTTGCGGTTATGACACGCTTGATAATGGCTTTGTTGAAGGTATATATTTTACCTACTTTGAAATGGGTTATTTCCCATGAATCTGTAGCCCTGAGAATCTGCTCAAAGTGGGCCCTGCCTTTATATGAACCGGCAGTGAAAGATATTCCTGTGTCTATATCTAAATATTTTTGGAATAGATCCCAGACATCATTTTTCCTTTTGATGTCATCGTCTTCTAGAAGAAGTATAACTTCTTTCTCGTTATGCTGAAAATATGGGAAGTCTTCAGAATCATCATCTTCCACAATTTTAGCATATTATGGACTTGTATTTGGTCCAGTTTGACTGCTAGAAGCAACCTGAGTATTACCCTGGTTCTTCTGAGATATCTTAAAAGCAAGGAATTCCTTATAAAGTGAATCCTTTTCCATATTCTCAATTGAAGCAAGATTCTGGGCTATAAGCCTAGAATTTCTGTGTTGTGCCAACACATTTCGTCTATGAGAGGAATATTGGCCTCGTCCTTGAGAGGATTGTCCTCTATAAGAGGAGTTTTCTCTGTTCTTGTTTCCTTTCGTGCTCATCCTGCAACATGTAAATGGAAACTATTAGTTTCTGACAAATATTCTCTTGTCAAATAATCAGGCAAACTATTATCTATCCCTTTTTTATACTCAATTGTGAAGTCAAAAGGGGCTAATTGAGCTTGCCACCTAGCAAACATCTGTTTACTAACATCATGTTTAAAATCTTTGTCAAACATATATTTAGCTGCTTGACAATCAATTTTTATTAAAAACTTTTGATTATATAAATCATCTTGAAATTTTAGTACACATTTTAGTATAGCTAAAATTTCCTTTGCTATAGTAGCATAGTTTTTCTGGCTATTATTCCATTTACCAGAATAAAACCTAACAAGATATTCTTGTCTATCTATTGGTGAAATCTGTTTTAAGATTCCTCCATAGCCTATATCTGAGGCATCTGTCTCAATAATTTTTTCCCATTTGGGATTGGCTAGCATTAAACAGGGTAAGTTATGAACTTTCTGTTTAATTTTTTTAACAGCCTCTGAGTGACTATTAGTCCAGGGTTTAGGTTCTTTCTTAAGCCTATCATATAAGATAGCTGTATCATTAGATAAATCTTTTAGGTAGGGCAAAATATAATTTAAGCTACCTAAAAATCTTTGGAGCTGAGTTTTATCCTTAATTTCATCAAGAAATTTTGATGCAAATTCAATGCTTCTATCAATGGGAATTATTTTTCCCTTGTCAATATTATGACCTAAAAACCTTATACTGATCTTGAATAATTGCATTTTAGGTTTAGATATTACCAAACCATTCTGTATGACAACCCTTTTAAAAATTTCAAGGTGCCTAAAATGTATTTCAATATTTTTTGAAAATACTAAAATATCATCAATGTAGACTATTATGAAGTCTGAATAGGGATTGAAAATATCATTCATGATATTTTGAAATTCCGTAGGGGCATTTTTTAGCCCCAATGGCATAACCTTCCACTCATATTGACCGAAGGGTACATTGAAAGCTGTTTTATAAACATCGCTTTCATTGATTTGAATTTGCCAGTAACCCGATTTTAAATCGAATTTGGAAAATATTAAGGCGTTATGAAGCCTATCAAGAAGATCCTTCTTGTTGGGAATAGGATACCTAATCCATTTTAACACTTTATTTAGTGGTTTATAATTTATTACCAATCTTGGTATACCTCTTTCTTTTTCTGCATGTTTATTAACGTAGAAAGCGGTACAAGACCAAGGTCATTTAGAAGGTCTTATTAAGCCCTTATTTTGGAGATTATTAATCTCTTCTTTGCACAAATTCAGATATTCTGAATTCATTTGACATGGTCTTGCCTTAGTAGGAATTAATTTTTTCATTAAATCCTTCTTCGTATGGTAAAGACACAATATGCTTTTTTCTATTCCAAAAAGCATTTGGATGATCACTACAGATTTCTGAAGTGAACTGATTATTAATCAGTTTAATTTTATCCTGTAATTTAGGATTTTCTAAAACATTAGCAATGTTTATAAAATTAATTTCTTCTTTTAAAAAAGAAATTTGATTCTGCTTACTCCTTATTAAAGAGTCTTTGATTTGGTTTAAAAACCTTGTTACTGGTTTCGTTTCAAATTGAAAGTAGATATTACTACCTTGAAAGGTTCCTGTAAAACCATTAGAATCAATATTTTTTAAAGGAAATAAACTCCTTATAAAGGGAGTTCCAAGTATAACCTGGTTTGTTATATCCTTTACTAAAATAAAATTCGTGGGCATGCAAATTTTATTTTTGCATATATAAGCCCTAGGAATTTTAAAGCTTATATTAAGCCTTTGCCCATTAGCTGACCTTAAAGATTGTGAAGTCTTATAAAAATAATTTGTGGGTATTATACCCTCCTGAATGCAATTTAAGTCTGCACCGCTATCAACTAGTGCAATTAAATCTTTAAAAAATTTTCCCTCTATAAGAAGAGAAATTTTTATATACCATTTTTGAGAAGTCATTACTTCAATGGTTGACAAAAAGTCATCTTGTTCATGAATATCATGGTCTGAACTAGATGTTGATGAGGGATAAACAACAGACATTTTTCCCTTTAGTTTCTCTAATCTAGAAACTCTTTCATTAAGACTTTTATTATTTAATTTTAAGTCTTTAATTTCATTTTTAAGGTTATTAACCTCGATAAATAAATCACTAGTACTAGTGATTTCATTGGTTTGCTTTTGCTTTAGCATCTTTTTAACTTCTGCCATAGAATAAGGTTCAGAATTCTTAAGAGTAAATTGCACTTCTTTAGATGCTTGAGTCTGCTTATTATTATTTGCAAACTCTTCTAAGATTTTTAATCTCAGTTCTGGATCTTTAATCCATTGTAATATATCAAGGATATTATCACTAGTTATGACATTAATTTTTAAGTCCTGAAATTGGGACATTATTTGATAAATATTATCATTGTCGCTATCACTAGAATTTCTAGTTACTTGTTTGCATTTGCAATCAGTTTCGGATGAAATTATTTTTTCATCTTTTAATTTAGTCAGATTATTTTCTGAACTGTCTGAAGAACTATAATCAGTATCAGAATTATTTTCTGATTCGGATAAATTAATCATGAATTTACATAAAGCACTTTTTAAATCATCACTGATGTTTAGATTATTAATCTTTTTCTTTAATTTGCATTTATTAGCAAAATGTCCTTTTTTGTTACATTTAAAACAAGTAACAGTAGACTTATCTGGAGGTGGATTATTTTCCAACCTTCTTTTCTTTCTAAGTTCCCTTTTTGCTTTTCGCTTGGTGAACCTAGTACTAGCATAATATTTCTCCCTTTTTGAAGGTTTATGGGGTTTGCTAGTAGAGGGATTATCAATCCTAAATTGACCACAAAATTGGCCAAGTTGCATTTTTTAATTTAAATGATGCTTTTTGATTTGTTGGTTTAACTTTATTTCATTGCATAAAGATAAACCTTCTTGAATGCAAGTACCAATTAATTTACCATAAGTATAACTTGTGTAATTAATTTGTACATTGCCTTTCCTTAGGTTTTTTCTAACCCTCTCCGCAAATAACGGAGGCAATCCATCTATAAATTTGGATTTCGAGTGGTCACTATTTGACTCAGGTAATTCCATGACTCTACTTAAAAAGGTGTCTTCATACCACCTAAAAGAGGTTAGGGTAGGACATCTAACATTTTGTAATAGAGTCCTAATATTTTCACTATTATCAGACCATCGGCCTGTAAAGTGTTCAATGATATTTAATATGAGTGTATATACTGCATTTTCTGTTGAAATATTATTATCAACTTTAACTGTTGACAAAATTTTTGTCCTATCTTCTTGGGATAAATAATTGTCCCACCAGCCTTTAAGTTGGCCAGTAAATCCTGCTACTATCATATTAGCAATGACTTTATCAGTATTACTGTTATTCTTACAGATTGTAGAATACATGAGCATTCTATGGACAGCACTATAAATCTATCTTTCAGTGAAACCATCTATGTTTCATTCACAGATTTGTTTCCCACTGTATGAATTATTCATTATTAAATCTTGTTCTTCAAAAAGAACATCTTGTGGTGTAGGCCTTGGATAATAAAACAAATTTTGTTTTGGCCTATCAGCATACTTATGAAGTTTATTTATTTCGTCTATTAGAACGTTTTTGTAATTTTTAGTGTTACTTATTGTATCACTAAATTCTTCCTCAAGAGTACTGACTCTGAGACTGTCAAATTGTTCTCTTAACAGTTTTTCTAAATCAGATAAAGATTTTAATTTAAAATCTTTTATCTCTGGAGGGGGTTGTATACTAGGAGCAGCACTACTACTTGCTTCTGTTCTAGTATTGCTTATAGTATTGTTATGAACAATATTTTTCAACTCATGGATTTGGGAAATTATTTTTTCCACTCTATTATGAATATCCACTAGTTTTTCTCCTAATATTATTAGGTAAATATTTGTGAAATTTTTCTGTTTAACCAGGGCATTAATATGCTGCGTGGTTGACTGAATAATTTCATTTTCAAATATTTTTTAAAAAGCATTATAATGCCTTATTTCATTATCTCTTTCTATTGAGAAAGGATATACAGGGGGAAATACTTGTTTAATAGTTTCCCCTGTTGGATTTTTGAAATCTCTTTCTATAACAGAAATAAACTTTTCTACATGATTGGCTATAAACCAGTAGACAAAGGATATTTTAATATTTTTATGAGCTAATTCATCATAAAATTCTTGCTGAAAGTTATTTCTTTCATCTTTTGTAAAATTATTGAAAAACCATGTCCTAAATGGTTTGCAATGATCTTTCTGGAAGTCCATTTGGATCTCCTTTCTGGCTTGTTTATTATTATTATTATTATGAATGGTGTTTGTATTGTGTTGTCCTTATTAGTCTATAGCCATATTTGGCTACTACTATTTAGGTTGTATTATTATTACTTTTATTAGTATTAATAATATTATGGTTTTTATTACTATTTTATTACCTATTTTTAACGTTGTTGTTTTTAAGCTTACTAGTAACCGTATATTATGTCATGCTTTCATTATTTCCATCGCTATTACTAGTATTACTATTACTATTACTATTATCATTTCCCTATGATTATTTGTGCATTATTTGCAATTTATTTGTGGGTGATTTATTTGTTTGAAGTTGCTCCGGGGTTGGTAAGCCCGGTTGAGACCTAGTTTCGGCCCTTTATTTATTTATTCGCTTTATTTACTTCCCTGCACTAGAAAAATGTATAAGTATCTGTAAAGCCTTGTAATAATTAATTTTCTTGCTTTATTTACTACTTTTGTGTGATGTATGACTATATAAACCGAAAACTTCAAACATTAATCGGATTTAAATCGCATAAGAACTAAAGTCGCGCTTATTAAAATGTAAATGTTTTGATTTAATAAATGAAAAGTAAGCTAAATCATCCGAACTTGGAATCTCTGTTTTATGGTATGGTCCAACCACCCGGTGGGAATATCATACCCAAATTCCCGATAGAGCTAAACCGGGTGGCGACTTTGTCTTAAAATGCGGGATTTCAAGTCTCGTATCTCTTAACATGCAAATTGGACTTAATTTCAACATCAACATCGATTTTATAAGTCTATCTTTTTCATTACGCTAAAATCAGGATCAATCCTTTAGCATGCTTTGCCGCGCTTATTTTTCCAGCACCTGTAAGGGGTCAGAAAAAGGTCGCCCGCTCAGAGTGGTGACTTCGCTGGGGATTTCCTTTTAACTTAAAATTTGAAAAATCGCTTTCATTTTCGAATTTGGTTAAAGGATTTTGATGATGTGCCTAAATCATTTTTAAATCAAAGCTTTATTTCTCATGCCTTTTGAATCCATCGCTTTAGTTAGATACTAAGTTTAGGATGCCATTAGTTCACCCCGTGAATCTCACTATTATACCTTATGCCCGCTAGGAATTGGGGATATTTGTGGGTGGATCACTCATTTCAACAAACGTGTAATTCCTGTGATAGCACTCATTTGAGGAGTGGTTGAGTTACACAGAATCAAGGTAAACGAGACCCTTCTACAATATCGTTCCATGATACCAGCAGTTTGAATCTATGAACCGCAATAAATCTAGCCTTAGCAAATTCCCCTTAGGTTCACCAAAACAATTTAGATTTAGGTCACATATTCTCTTGCCATTCTTTGGCGCTAGAGTTACCCCTAGATCTTTTGAACGGCGTTGCTCGGGAGTCATAAGGTTGGAAGAGATTTATTCACTTTTTGTGTTCTACTTATGTTATGCTCATACATATGCACTTCATGCATAAGCCGCCTGTGGCCGACTCTTAATTTCAGTTTTCGCTTACCTCTACTCTCCCATCACTTGAAGGGGGAATTTGACAAAATACCTAAGATCGTTTGGGTATAGTGTTTCTTCGATCTGATCAGTTTCGAGATGCAATTTAGGGGCAAATCCAAGATTCGGTCCACACAGTTTTAAAAGAGAAGTATAGTGTCCAAAGGCTTCCGATGATTGGTATTCAAGCTTAGGGATAGCCAGAGACCGCTCAAAATGGGTTAATTCAGGTTCCATCATTTTAGATTCAGTCTACTGTCCAGTCGATTTAGCCGGTTTAGTGTGTGTAGCAGCCTATTCAGCCTTCACCGATCCCATTTCAGTTTGGTCAGGATATCGCGCAGTCTCAACCGCCAGTGTTCATTTATCCAACTCAAGCTCCAAACCACACCTCTAGGCCTGATTTTCTCACCAGTATGAGCCAGCTTCCATTGACTCTGATAACCCTAGATCAATTTTAGCCAGCCTAGTCAATTTCACCCGTCCAGTCCCGATCAGGTCTATTCCAACTACATCAGAATTTAGCCCATCCTTAGATGCCTCCGAAGTCCTTTTATCATGCTCCTACTCAGTTTATTATTGCTCTGAGAGGGACTACTTACCCGTAAAACCCCTTCGATACTAATCTAAGGGTTGGTTCTCAAGTCAAAAACTCATCGCTTGCTTCCCCATTCCAATTTGGCACACCCCATCCATCAAGCGGCTAGGTCATGCAATCTCTAGGAATGACATCTAAAGTTGAGGCTTCCTTACATCAATTAGCAGTTTCTCAACCCAATGACCAGGTCATGCAATCTCCAAGCATGACACCTAAAATAGAGGCTCTATTACAAAAGTTCTTGCTTTTTAGTACTGAGAGAGGACCGAATGGAAATCCCAAAGGAGGTGAAGGAATTGGTAGGTCACGCGATATCTCATCTCAGGCCAAAATGAAAGAGCGACTTACCCAAGAGATGAAGTTGGATCGCATTCCCTCCAATCAAGTTCGGGTTATTAATCAGACACCCCTACGGAAGGCAACTAAAGCAAAGTATGACACATAACTATGGAAAGCACCTTTGAGAGGCATATACAAGAAGTTAAGGAAAGATGGTAAGATCAGACCATTACATCTATGGAGACCTCCCACAACTGATGAAAGGGATAGGTTTTGCGAATATCATGTCTAACCAAGTCACTCCACTGATGAATGTCGGACTTTGATTCAAGACATCGACGGTTTGATAAGGGAAGGAAAGATAGTTGAGCTTAAAAAAGTATCTAACCATCAGGATTCACCCACTTTGTAGTTCACTAAAAGGAGGTAGCGATCTGTATGATCTCATTAGGGACATCTGTTCTAAAGCTGAAGCTCCAACAGTTTAACTCAATATCTCTGCAGTTTAGGCTGCACCTATTCGGACACCTGGTCGGAAAGCATTTGTATCCCCTGTGAGGTATCAATGATGTGTGGGTCTCCCTTGGTGCTTGTGTGAGAGGCGGGACCCACTAGGGATTTGATTGGATTTAGGAGTGACAAGACATTTTTAGTTAAAGTTTGCACAATAAGCTAATTTTAATGAATAAAAGAATTGAGACCCAAATCTCGATACAATTGATAGAGTCACCACCCAAGTTATCTACTTGAGAAAGAGTTTTGGTATGGTTCCCTCTGGGCGGGAGACTCATACCTATTGGATCAGAGATTCGGGTATTGGATGAGTCACTTATTTCTCATTTAGTTAATTCAAAATTACATTCACCGCATAAAACCGTTTTAGTTTTCATCATTTGGGGAATTATCATAGAAATCCTATCCTACACTCTTTCACACTCGTTACATGTGTTTACATATTACAATAAAGCATAAGCAATAAATGGGGCAATAAAAATTACAACAAGGGAAAATGGGGAAATTGCAAAGAAAACCTATACATTTGTTCTAATTTATAAAACAAAATGAAAATAAATTCCCCTGCATCGACAGATGTCAGCACAGTCTATAGCACATATCAAATCAACATTTTATTGAGAAAAATGTGATTATGTTGTAAAGCCATATTTTAACTTTTGTGGGTTGATTTACCAGAATATTAGTGAGAATGATCGTATGGCAAATGGTGAGTTAGATTGATTTTAACGGATTAAAAGATGAATTATGGATTCTGCCTGGGGGCCAATACCTGTACTGGTGGGTGGGATCCGTACGGCTATTGGGGAGGACCGGTACGGGTATAGGGGACCCATACGGGTCCTATCTGGTCCGACAGAACTTTTGTTCGATTTACTTTAACAGATTAATGGAGGAGAAATGAGATAAAAATGAGATTTCCTTTTATACGAGTTTGGTGTACCAGTACAACCTCTATAATGGTATATTAGGTACCAACAAGGCTTGTATTAGTCAGGACCAGACCCAAAAGATTTTTTATATGTAGATCCAATATAATGAACAATAAAATAAATAACGATCAACATAGCAAAATGGGATTTCCCTCCCTATGAGCATGGCGCATCCGAATAACCTTTATGAGGGTGTATAGGTCCCAACAAGGCCCATAGGGTTAGGACCAGACCTAAAATAAGAAGAGGAGGAGAATCAAGCCAAACAATAAAAAAGCAATTAAATAAATTGAGTGTGAGTCTCTTTGAAACTCAAGAGCGTACCTTTACTTGGTGAATCCACTTTAGAGCGATTCCAATGCCGAATGGAAACTTTGTCAAAGTAGATGTTGAAATGGGGATTTTAAGGCTATTTGGGTGAGTGGTTGTGTGGATAGAATTTCCCCGAATCCTAATAAACAAAGTTATGAATAAATAAAATGTGGACAAAACCTCAAGGAATGGGTTTTCTCCATATTTTATACCTTCAATACTTCAACTATACCCTTTCTAAATCTGTAGAAAGTTGCTAGAACTATTGCCTGTGTGTTATGTGTAATTGTGTTGTATTGTGTTCGTCCCCCCCAGAAATGAGGAAAATGACCTCTATTTATAGGGGAAAAATAGGTCTGAATGCATTAAATGTTGATTTATGCATTTATGGTAAATTATCTTCTTTTATGTCAGAATATATTCGCTTATGGTAAATTATATTTGTTATATGGCAAATTATATTTACTATATCGAATTATATTCTTTTATGGTAGAATATATTCGCTGATGGCAAATTATATTTGCTATATGACAAATTATATTTACTATATCGAATTATATTCTTTTATGGCAGATTTGGGCATTAAAATCGACTGTTTGGGCATCTGGGGGACCACTATGGGTGGCCTAGATTCGTACGGGTCCCGCTGGTACCTAATTAGGTAATTCGGACCCGTACAGATCTGGGTCGACTATTACGGATCTGTACGGACCGGTACAGACCATTCTGACCGATTTTGCCCAAAACTTCCCCAAATCGATCAGTTTTGACCGGTTTAGACCATTTTAGACCCTTTAGGGCTTAGGCACTAGTTTTCTAAGGCTTTAGGTTTGACAAAGTTTGACTAATCAACATTGAAACCATTCTAAGTAGATAACACCCGTATAAGAATGCATTGTATAGCTCTCATCATTATTTTGTGAGAAGGATCATTAAAATCCAGTGCTCACAAACTGCCCCTTGTGGGATCATTGTAGATACGGATCCGTATGATCTCACGATATGAGCGAGGGTTTAGAAATCTTACCTGAGGTGATAACATGGGCTAGTTCCTTTGAGGCAAACTCCTTACCTTTGCTGATGCGTACCCCTCATAAATCTACTGGGGAAGGTATGCGTATCCCTTTGAGGTGGATGATTTTCCTTTTGCTACTGTACATATTCTTAATGACTCTGCTTGGGGAAAGTGTGTATCCTTTTCTTAAGGCGGATGACTTCTCCCTGTATCCCTTTCCTAAGGTAGATTGACTCTCCTGACTGATGATGGTGTATCCTTTTCCTAAGGCAAATGACTCTCCTGCTGGAGAATTGTGAATGACCTAAAAAAAGAATAATAATTAAACACCGAATCAGTTGTTTTCTAAGTAGATGCCTTTTTATTCTTAATTGACTTTTGTGGAAAAAAATATTTTTTCCCCTTCAATTAAGAATAAAGAGGTGTGCATAAAAAATCATGTATAGAAAATGTCGGGTTTGGCCTGTTCGCTGCTTATTTTGCTGCTTGGGAATACCTATAGGGGGAGTGCCCCTAGGTCGGTTGGTGGATGCTTCTGGAACAATGAGGGGTTTCCCCTGGATTTGATCCCGCTATTGAGAGGTAGGGGAATGCCCCTGGATTTAATCCTGCTACTAGGAAGTGGGGGGATGCCCCTGGATTTGATCCCACTGCTAGGAGGTGGGTGGATGCCCCTAGATTTGATCCCATTACTAGGAGGTGGGGGGATGCCCCTAGATTTGATCCCGCTACTAGGAGGTGGGGGGATGCCCCTAGATTTAATCCCGCTACTGGGAAGTGAGGGATGCCCCTGGATTTGATCCCGCTACTAGGAGGTGTGGGGATGCCCCTGGATTTGATCTCGCTTCTAGGAGGTGGGGTGATGCCCCTAGATTTGATCCCGCTACTGGGAGGTAGGGGGAAGCCCCTAGATTTGATCCCGCTACTAGGAAGTGGGGGGATGCCCTTAGATTTGATCCCACTACTGAGAATTGGGGGGATGCCCCTAGATTTGGTCCCGCTATTGGGAGGTGGGGGGATGCCCCTAGATTTGATCCCGCTACTGGGAGGTGGTGGGATGCTCCTGGATTTGATCCCGCTACTAAAAAGTGGGGGGATGCCCCTGGATTTGATCCTGCTACTAGGAAGTGGGGAGATGCCACTGGATTTGATCCCGCTAGTGGGAAGTAGGGGGATGCCCCTGGATTTGATCCCGCTATTGGGAAGTAAGGGGATGCCCCTGGATTTGATCCTACTACTGGGAAGTAGGGGGATGCCCCTGGATTTGATCCCTCTATTGGGAAGTGGGGGGATGCCCCTGGATTTGATCCCGCTACTAGGAGGTGGGGGGATGCCCCTGGATTTGATCCTACTACTAGGAGGTGGGGGGATGCCCCTAGATTTGATCCTGCTACTGGGAGGTAGGGGGATGCCCCTGGATTTGATCCCACTACTGGGAGATGGGGGGATGCCCCTGGATTTGATCCCCCTACTAGGAAGTGGAGGGATGCCCCTAGATTTAATCCCTGTACTAGGAAGTGAAGGGAAGCCATTGGATTTGATCCCGCTATTAGAAGGTGGAGGGATGCCTCTAGATTTGATCCCGCTACTGAGATGTGGGGGGATGACCCTGGATTTGATCCCTTGAGAAATAAGTATTCCTGATGGGGTTGATCTTTAGGACACTTCTTCGGGGAAAGGTGCCCCTCGGACATGGTTCCTTTTGCTAGTACTTGTATTGTGAAGCTTTCTTTAGTTTTTGTGAGATACCAATTCAGAATTTGCCCCTGGGTGTTAGTTGATAGGGGGATGCCCCTCGATGGTATCCATTGTTGAGGAATGGAGGGATGCCCCTGGATTGACTACTTTGCTGGGGAGGTGTCTTCCTAGATGATTCTTCTGCTGGAGATTTCTTCTAGGATAACATTTCCTTGGTTCAGGTAAGAATTTCTTGTCTTATGAGGATCGTTGCCCCTTGATCTTTTTATAGCTTAGGGATCCTCCCCTTGAATGAACCTCCACATGAAAAGGTATACATGTTAGCAATTGCTTTGACATGGCTTACCTTGATTCTTGATTGACTTTGTGTGGATAAAAATATTTTCCCTTTCAATCAATGATCAAGGTGAGCTAGGGGTTTAGCCCATAATTAGCTGAAAGACTGGGGTTTGTAAAGTGGGGTTTGCCCCAATTGGGATCTGATGTGCCCTTGTCGCTGGGGAGTTCTGATTTCGCTTGGAAAACCGTTCTAAAATAGGAGGGAGGACCTATATGGCTAGGTAGGAGCCGTACGCTTGATACTAACCTGTATGACTGAAGAAGCTGTTGGATGGGATGCTTGCACCTAGTGTTTGAGGAATCCTACTCCCATTTGAAAAATTACCTCGAGAGGGCCCGTACGGGTGGAGTTTTGCCGAGGTGGGACCCGTACGGGTGGGATGGACCCGTACGAATCCCTTTTTTAGGGACAGAATGTCTAAAACTGGTTTTCTGTGACTTTTTTTCTAATTTTTGACTTATCCACTATATCCTAACCCTATTAAACTATTGTTTCCCATTTGCAGTTCCTACATAAGACTATGGGAGCCTTAAGCTTTTGCAGAAAGTGGCAGAAGGATATTCGAGCTATCGATGATGCTGAGCTGTTGGCCCGTATTGGCCCATTCGGGTTCACTGATATCATCATAGTCATTCCCTAGGCTAGATTTTCCCTAGAAATCGGAGATACCTCACACCATTTCCAGGGACTTGGTAGGGTCAGGCCCTGGCTATAGTGTAGTATAGGGATTTCCTTCGCTAGCTGCGTTAAGATTGAGTAAACTTCTTCTCTAGTAAACCTGCATTTTACATTTCAACAAACCATTAGTCAAAATTGTATTTATAAGGTTACGATACTTACAGTGCATTTACTTTGTGCAGGTCATCCGAGACCCATGGGAGAGGTTGGATACATGTAGGGCCATTGAGCGGATGCAGGGTGGCGTAGTAGACCGCCACTTTATCCTGGAGTCACCACTTTCCTTCGAGTGGTATTTCGATGAACGGGTCCGAGGTTGGAGGACTAGTGTTATGGTAGAGACCCTGATCTCTCTCCCCGATCCTAGTGGGAGTCTTCTAATTGCATCTAATGCCGGGTACTGACTAGGGGTTATACTTGTTTGTTTGGGACTTGCTGTTAGCTTAGGATGATATATTTCTTTTACCTGCAAAATATAACAAACTATGCATGCCATGACATTTATATACGTGTTTATGATTTCCATTGCAGACTCTGTTGGCCATGGAGCATGGTAGGTCTGCTCAGGCCTTAGAGGCTGCCAAGGAGAGGGCTAGATTCTTGGAGGAGCAACTGCGGGCCGCGACTACTGAGGCTGATCAGGCCAGGGATGAGACTGCTCGAGTGAGGGACGAGATTGAGATGTTATGGGGTTAGTTGGCACGGATGACTTAGGACACACAAACATCGGAGCCACTTGATCTTGTGTCCGAGGAGGACCTTTCTGCATACCAAGTGGCATCGAGGTTGATCAGTGTACTGGGGTAGCTGATGCTGTCGTTGGGGGTGTCGTGGGAAATGATGACCATGTGATGATCAACATGGATGACCTACTGGCAGACTCGTAGGACCTTACTCTGGAGGGGCGCTCGAGATAGGATCCCCCGATAGCTTAAACCATGATATACTTTCATTTTCTGGATGTTTGATACTTTTGGGTCCTGTGTGGCGTACTTTTGTTATGAGCTTGGATTAACACTTCTATCGTTTTACTTTTATGTATACTGAACTTTTCCCATTCTGAATGATGTTCTAATTTTTGCATAGGCCATTCGGTGTGAGATGACCTTCAAACTTTTATTTGTCCTAATCTTTGCTTGAACTGTCCTTGACGGCTCAGCTCGGCGGACTTTTCTTTTCTTTGCTTTAACTTTTACCTGGACCGCCCTTTCAAGTTTTCAATATAGCAAGCTTTTCCTTACTTGTCTGAGCCTTTGATTGATCCTTTCCCTCTACGATATTATTGTCTTGTCCTTCTTTGATAAAGGCTTAATTTGCTAGTGAATTCGACTGGTAATTAAAATTTTGAAGCTTTAGATTATTGAGAGACTGGCCCGATTGAGACCGATGAGTATTACCAAGATTTTGGATGAGATCCGTATGCCCCATTGTAGACTCGTACAAGCTTGTATGGATGCCTATTCTTTTTCGTACTGGCGACTTGATTGGATAGGATCCATTCTTTGCACATTACTGGAATATGCCTTCGAGGTGTCCAAACTATAACATGGTGCAAGCTGGATGATGCTAGTGGAAACACTTAGCATATCGAATGCTGTGTGCTATCAAGTAGCTTCAGAGTGGGAAAACTAAACAGGAGGGATCCCAACTGTGAAACATTGCTATTACAAATGACGCTTGAAGAACAAAAGTAAGTGCAAAATACTGGTGTTTTTGAATTGAGTTCTAACTTTTGCATAGACCGCTTGATGTGATATGATCTATTGAACTGATTTTGTATTTTTCTTTTGTCTTAACTTTTGCGTGAACTGTCCTTGGCGGCTCAGTTCAGCAGACTTTTTCTGACTTTTGTATAAGCCTTATTATTTTATTATTTTTTTGATTTTTTTCTTTTTGTGGCTTATCGGTATTTTGTCTTTTATTGAATGATATGCGCAGTATAGATAATAACAAAGAGTACAAAATGTAGAGAAGAAGCTGATGTTCACATACTAGTGATCATTTCACCTTAGAGACATGGATGCTTCATAAGATCTAGATTCTTAGCAAATCATATCATGTTTATCGATGAAAGTAAATTTGAGTGCATAGGCAATGGCATTAATTTCTAATGGTTAACCCTAACCCACTTTCTCGTCCTTTTACAGATTTTCCGAAAAGCAACTGTTGTTTTTCTCTCAATGCCCTAACTTTTGCCTAAGCTGCCCTTTTCAGGTTTTTAACTTAGCACACTTTATTTGGAGTACCCTAACTTTTGCCTCACCAGTTTATGGAATACTGATCAGCGGGTTGCACCCTATTTTTTGCCCAAGCAGTAGAGGACCACTTATAGGGTGATTTATTCTTTATTTCTTTTATTTTTTGTGCTGCTTTTTTGTGATTTATTTCTTTTAACCTAAACATGATAGTGCTTAAGCTTATCTTGATTCACTGGATTCAAGAACTCATTTCCATCCATGTTAGTAAGCTTGATTCCTCCTTTGCCAAGCACTTTTATAATCTTGGACGGTCTTTCCCAATTAGGCCTGAATTTGCCCCTAGTATTAGTGTTGACGGAGCATAGCTATTTGAGAACCAGATCACCTACCTTGAGGGGTTGGTTTGGGTAAGCTTGGGCTATTTAGTGTTGGAATGAACATGTTCTTCTCTTTTGTGAAAGGTGGTCATGTTATTGTGGGGAAGGTTTTGGATCATTATGTAGGGTGAGGGGTCTTCTTTCTTTTAAGAAAATGGGGAAAGCCTTTTTTAAGGATATTTTAATGGGAATATAGGCCTAAGGGGGTACCTACATTGATAAGAAATGCCCATTTGTTGGATGTGACGGTTTACCCTTTTGAAGGTTTTGGAAGAGTATTGGATTTAAGCTTGCATTGATTTTTACCTTCAACGGTGCTTTTGATGTGTAGTCTATCCTCCACCCCTTTTTTGATGTGTATCTTCTCCCCTTTATGGCAAAAGATGAGTTATGACCCAAGGCTATCATGTTTGCTAAGCACTTTTTATTATCTCTCTTTTTTTAGTGGTAAGTTTTAACTGTTGGAACCTTATGCTATTGCGATATATTCAAATTCGATTTCTTTAATAAATATGATGCAATTTTTAAGAACGTTGATTTTATGAGTGTACGATATCTTTAAGAGTTAAATGCTCAAACATAATGTGAATGCATCAATTATTCGTGACATGCTTTATAAGTGGCATCATTTTGCATCAAAACACTAGCAACGTTAAAAGGTTACCTCATCCTTGAAGTTAGTCCCCAG
This sequence comes from Euphorbia pulcherrima, assembly GCA_947683365.1. Taxonomy (NCBI): domain Eukaryota; kingdom Viridiplantae; phylum Streptophyta; class Magnoliopsida; order Malpighiales; family Euphorbiaceae; genus Euphorbia; species Euphorbia pulcherrima. Next base: position 42,024,996 of record CANTUS010000009.1, read on the forward strand.
ATGTGGAGGGTCTTTATTTTAGATCTTGGTAGGATACATCAGTGAATCGGTAATCTCCCAATTCTAAGCTTCTACTTGTCTTAGCACTAATCTTCTTCGTGGTTTGGACTGAAGGAGAAGATCATTGAGCACTTGCAGTCACCAAAGGGTAGACCTGTTGATGATGGAAGGTTGTCCCCTTAGGCGTGGCTACGCGGTTGGGACCCTGGCTAGATCCCCTAAATTGAAACATTAACACCACAAATCCTTTGGTAGGCTGAATAGACCGACTAACGACTAGCGAAACTATCGTATCCCCCAAATTAGACAGACCAACTAAACCCCACTGTCCAAACTGAATGGATGATGGGAGACAGAGGTGGAGATTCATCCCTTAACTGAACTAAATTTGCTTGAGTAGAAACTCGAATGTGGACCAAATGAACTTGAGACGGTTGCCAAACTTTGATTCTTTCTCAAGTGAGAACCAAATGATCAATACATGCATGGGTTCGATTTATGCATGCACAAATTGCAATGATGCATGGTTAGGTTAATTACAAGGATACACAACACATGCGAATCAATCGATTCCGACCTTATTTCTCCCGCTGAGTCTGAGGGTATTCTTTCTTAGTCTAATATCACATAGAAATCAGGGTACCTAGAAGGTAAAATACTATGGCTTTCGATAAGAATGGTGTAAGGACATATCAAAAGTTGATGTAGAAGGTTCCCATCGCATCAAGCCTCTTTTAGAGGGAGATGGCACTGAGTGCTCCACCCACTAAGGTGTACCTAATATCCCTGGCGGTCATTGGTATCACCGTTATGAGTGTCGCAGAAATAATAGGGCACCCTATCCTAGCACTAGAAGAAGAGCGAATCTAACTAAAGAGAGAAGGAGATGAGAAGATAGAGTGTGATAATTTTCCCAAATGATGAAAACAAAAATTGGGTTGAATCAAGTAAATGATTTTCGGTGCTCATCTTAATCTTTTAAGCTTTTGAAATAGACCAATATTTTGCAAGTTAAAAGATCACATTCCCCAGCAAAGTCACCACTGTGAGGTGTCGGTGACGTGTGGGTCTCCCTTGGCGCCTGTGTGAGAGGCGGGGCCCACTAGGGGTTTGATTGGATTTAGATGCGACAAGACATTTTTAGTTAAAGTTTGCATAATAAGCCAATTTTAATGAATAATAGAATCGAGACCCAAATCTCGATACAATTGATAGAGTCGCCACCCAAGTTGTCTACTTGGGAAAGAGTTTTAGTACGGTTCCCTATGGGCGGGAGACTCATACCTATTAGATCAGAGATTCGGGTATCGGATGAGTCACTTATTTCTTATTTAGTTGATTCAAAATTACGTTCACCGCGTAAAACCGTTTTAGTTTTCATCATTTGGGGAATTATCATAGAAATCCTATTTCTACACTCTTTCACACTCGTTACATGCATTTACATATTACAATAAAGCACAAGCAATAAATGGGGGGATAAAAATTACAACCAGGGGAAAATGGGGGAAATTGCAAAGAGAACCTATACATTTGTTCTAAGTTATAAAACAAAATGAAAATAAATTCCCCTGCATCCACAGATGTCAGCACAGTCTATAGCACATAAAAAAATCAGCATTTTATTGAGAAAAATGTGATTATGTTGTAAAGCCATATTTTAACTTTTGTGGGTTGATTTACCGGATTATTAGTGAGAATGATCGCATGGCAAATGGTGAGTTGGATTGATTTTAACCGATTAAAAGACAAATTCTGGATTCTGCCTAGGGGCTGGTACCTATACTGGTAGGTAGGACCCGTATAGCTATCGGGGAGGACTGGTACGGGGTATGGTGGACCCATACCAGTCCTGTTTGGTCCGATAGAACTTTTGTTTGATTTACTTTAATAGATTAATGGAGGAGGAATGAGATAAAAATGGGATTTCCTTTTATACGAGTATGGCGTACTAGTACAACCACTATAATGGTATCTTAGGTACCAATAAGGCTCGTATTAATCAGGACAAGACCCAAAAGAATTTTTATATGTAGATCTAATATAATGAACAATAAAATAAATAAAGATCAACATAGGAAAATGGGATTTCCCTCCCTATGAGTATGGCGCATCCGTATAACCTTTATGAGGGTGTATAGGTGCCAACAAGGCCCATAGGGTTAGGACCGGACCTGAAATAAGAATAGGAGGAGAATCAAGCCAAACAATAAAAAAGCAATTAAATAAATTGAGTGTGAGTCTCTTTGAACCTCAAGAGTGTACCTTTACTTGGTGAATCCACTTTAGAGCGATTCTAATGCCGAATAGAAACTTTGTCAAAGTAGATGTTGAAATGGTGATTTTAAGGCTATTTGGGTGAGTGTTTATGTGGACAAAAATCAACGAAGCTAAGAATAAAAAAAAATGTGGACAAAACCTCAATGAATGGGTTTTCTCCCTATTTTATTCGTCCTATACTTCAACTATACCCTTTCTAAATCTATAGAAAGTTACTAGAACTATTGCCTGTGTGTTATATGTAATTGTGTTGTATTGTGTTCATCCCCCCAGAAATGAGGAAAATGACCTCTATTTATAGGGGAAAAATAAAGTCTGAATGCATTAAATGGCTGATTTATGCATTTATGGAAAATTATCTTCTTTTATGTCAGAATGTATTCGCTTATGGCAAATTATATTTACTATATCAAATTATATTCTTTTATGGCAGAATATATTCGCTAATGGCAAATTATATTTGCTATATGGCAAATTATATTTACTATATCAAATTATATTCTTTTATGGCGGATTTGGGCATTAAAACTGATTGTTTGGGTATCTGGGGGACCAGTACCGGTGGCCTAGACCCATACTAGACCCGTTGGTACTTAATTGGGTAATTCAGGAAGTTTTTGGACTTGTACGGATGGGATGGACTCGTACGGGTCTGGGGGACCTGTACGGGTCCAACCGGGTTAACCCTGTACAAATCCTTACGGATCGGTACGGACTGATCCGACCAATTTTGCCCAAAACTTCCCAGAATTGCCCTGAATCGATCAATTTTGACCGATTTTGACCATTTTAGACCTTTTAGGGCTTCAGCACTAGTTTTCTGAGGCTTTTGGTTTGACAAAGTTTGACCAATCAATATTGAAACCATTCCAAGCAGACAACACTTGTTAAAGAATGCATTATACAGCTCTCATCATCGTTTCGTGAGAAGGATCATTAAAATCCGGTGCTCACATCCCCGTGGAAGCTCCCTCTTAGTGTCCTGTTTGCCAGACTGCGAGAGAGGGGGATACTTAACTCTCTTTATGAGTATCGTTCTCTTACACCCGAAGAGAAAAGGAATTTTTGTCGCTATCATGTTTAGGTAGGTTACAAAACAGATCAATGCAAACCTCTGGGTAGGCCATTTGGGGTTTGATAAGAGAAGGGAAAATTGATGAGCCTGCTAGGAAGACTAATCCTGAGGAGAAACAAGCACCGAGCTCTAATGGTGAGGCGAGTGTGGTCGATTCCCGTCTCCCTAAAGGAATTGTGTTAGCTATGATCTGCTCCAGTTTAGTTGACACCACTATACAAGCCAATTCTACTGCCAAAGTTAACAAGAATATCACGAGGTCTCTAGCGAAGGAAGGAGACAAGTCATCAGCCAAACAAGTGAAAGTGCTGGATCTCGTCCTGGACGATATACCAATGGAAGCTACCGAGGATGCCTAATCTACCAGCTCTACTTATTAAGACCCTCCGCCTGTGGAGGATGACTATCTATGATGTAATTTTCTTTTTCTAGTATTTAGATGAGAACAACTCTGCCTTTAAGGCATTTTTATTCAATCAAAGACTCTCTTTTTGCTTATCTTCTTGATGTTTCACCGATGGGTCCATGCATTCATTTTATCATAAGCATAACGTGTTCAGTATTCATGACGTTTCTTTAAATGAAATAAATTTAAGTACAGATGACAACCTAAAATGGTAACCATTTTCTAATGACCTAACCTCTAAAAGAAAAAGAGAGATAAAAGTGCTAAAAGATCATGAAAATGCTTTTGCCTGGTCATACCTACACACGAGTAGGGTTGATTTTCAGAGTGCCGAGCATTACATTTTCATGGCTAAAGTAGAAAAATAAGCTCAGTTCTTCCTAAGATAGGTTCAATACGTCAATCGGTTCATCACATAGCACTATGCGCAAACCTATTTTTAAACTGTCGAAGAAGCGTCAGCCAATTATGGAGAAGGAGCATCGCCAGATTAACCCCGACAAAATCAAGGCTTACCTTTTTTTTTCACCCACCCATTCCCAAATTTCCCACCCTGATACACCATTGATTCTTACTCATATACTCTACCTTCCAATTCCCAAAACCTTCACTATTTCTCTCCTCACTGGGCATTCTTGGCGAGGATACATATGATCAGCAAGATTCGACCCTCATCGATAAATGAACACTACTTCATCGTCATAGGGGTAGGTTACTTCTCAAAACGGGGGAAAAGCCAAGCCTTGCACCATCATTACCACCAAGAAGATGGCCAAATTCATCAAGAAACACTTCTTTGCTCGGTATAACCCACTTCACCATTTGGTCTCAAAAAATTAGTTTTAGTTTGGAGGAGTAACCCCCTGATTGATCAGAAAATATGGGATTGGACATCGCATATCCTCACCGCACCGACCACAAGCTAATGGGGCAACCGAAACCAAACCAGTCTATTAAGAAGTTCACTTCTAAGACCAATGCTAGATATAGAGATTGGGTCGATAAGCTACCATTTGCCCTAGGGAGATGTCAAACAAGTGTCGAAATCCCCATTAACCATATGCGTTTCTCCTTGGTTTATGGTATATATACTACAATCCCAGTCGAAATCGAGATGAAGTCCTTGAGAGTCGCACTGAATCCAAGTCAAAGGGACCCCTGTGGACCAAGGCATAATGCAAACAACTAAAATGGTCATTAGATGTATCAAAAGCGCATAACAAGGCCGAAAAACAACCGAGTCAAGCTTCAAAGGTACCATCAAAGGCTAATGATCTGATTCTAAAGCGAGTGAAGCCTACCAACATCGACCCAAGGAGGAAATTATGTCCATATGGGAAAGTACCTCGTATAATCAGAAAAGTGCTTGATACAAGGGGCATTATTATCGACGGTAATGAGTTCGTAAACCCTATCAATCAAAATAGGCCAAATCGTTATCATATCTAACCGAAAAGAATCAAATCCAGAAAAGCGGCACATAAAAAAATAAATAAAATAAATCACCAGACGAGTGGTCTTCTACTGCTCGGGCAAATATTAGGGTGTATCCCGTTGATTGGTAGTCTACAAACCGGTCAAGTAAAAGTTAGGGTGCAAAAATGACCCTCTAGACTGGAAACCTAAAAAGGGCGGTCTAGGCAAAAGTCAGGGCAAAAGTGAGCAATGAGAATGTGTTGGCTAGTAAACCTTTATAGGCTAGTTAACACCAGAGTTTGGGTCGATAGAAACTGTTATCATCATCATGTACTCAAACTTGTTTCAATTAATGAAAATGTCATTTTACTAAATCCTTTATGTTTGTGCTTAAATGAATATATTAGGCCCAAAAGGTGAAAAACAACATAATAGTTGAACAAAGAGTCCATGCAGTCAACTCAATTCCGTAAAAGAAATGAAAACAATAATAAAAGGCAAAAATCCTGATAGACTGAAAAGAAGCGAGTCTATGTAAAAGCCAGGGAAAGTATGTTGGATTGAACAAAAAGGGCAATCCAGGCAAAAATTAGGACATTGAAAGCAAAATGAACAAGTCCAATGGGCCCAATGCAATGTTTGGGTCTATGAAAAAATTAGGACAATCAAAACAAAGATAAATGACTACCGTCGATCACATTGAGATATCTGCATTGTCATCATTAGCATCAGAGTGCCTGAATACATTCTATAGTCTAGTGGATTCGAAGGGCTCAAATTCATCCTCTACATATGCCACTTCAGTCTCGACCATGACCAAGCATCAGAAAAAGTATGCAATCTCCTCAAACCATCCTTGGTAGAAATCATTGGTAGCGATAGAGTCCAGTCATTTGTTATCCAGAATCTTGAACTTTGCTTCGTGCACCCCCTTATCTTCAATACGATCAATTCAATAATCATATACACAGCTGACTCACCACATTAGACAACAAGTGATAGGGTGCGACCATGTTTAACCTCAATATTTGAACATACGAGCCTCGCATGTACGCCTCAACTTCCCAGATTCGCCACTAGGGGCATCACCACCTAATCTGTGCGACATCCCTAATCCTCTGCCAAGGGCATTCTTATCTTGTCCATGCCATAAAACATTTTCGTATATTCTCTCTCCTTGTAAGCAACTAAATATAGCAAAATCGATCAGGCAAGCAGTCATGTAGCTCATACGAGGAAGATGATCAATATAAGCAGCTCATGCATTTATACATTCATGCATAATATTCATAAATGTTATGTCTATTATTCTATACTAAATTTTGCAGGAAACAAAGCACAAAAACGTATCCTTGAGCCACACACTCGATCTCCAAGTGAGCACCCATATCAAGGAGCATCTCAAAATTGTTTTCAATCCTAATCTAGAGGCCGCTCCCAAGGGGCATGTCAACTAATGTCGTTGAGCCACACACTCAACCTCTGCCTTCTTCGGACTCCTAGAAATCTCAACTCAATTTATGTTTTGTTCATTCATTTTTATTGCCCAATTGAAGGGGCAAAAATATTTTTGTTCCACAAAATCAATCAAGCAATAAAAACACAACTTATATCATTTGTTGATGCTTGGAAACTTTCTTGATAGGTACACCATGTTGCAATCCTGGTGGACAACCAACCCGATGGATCCTAAAATCAGAGCTCAGATTTCTTCCTAAGGGCACCTTGATGCAATTGCCCAGGAGCACCTCGATATAATCATCAGGGGCATCTCAATAAACTTCCTATACCGCTATCAAAGATAGAGACTCCAATGAGCATATCAGCTAGACCCGATGGACTCCTCGACAGTTTCTCCAAACTCCTAGAAATCCTAACTTTAACTTTTATTCTTCCATTTCAAATGCTTAATTGAAGGGGCAAAAATATTTTTGTTATACAAAATCAATTAAGCAATTAAAATGCAACTCATGTCAACTACTAATATCTCAAAACTTCCTTGACAGGAAAGCCATACGACAATTTCGATAGACGATCAATCCAAAGATCCCAGAATTTGAAATTCAAAAAATCCTTTTGAGGTACCTCCATATAGCTTTCGACCCTTCAAGGGCACCGTGATGCAGCTTTCGGTCCTTTCGGGGCACCTCGATGCAACTATCGCAAAATCAACCTAGCAATGGATTTCTCGGACTTCCCGAATATTTCTATACTCGTTTTTCTCAATATTCCTTTTTTATTGCTTAATTGAAGGGGCAAAAATTTTTGTCTTGACAAAATCAATGAAGCTATTAAAAATGCAATCTACAACAATTCCTAACTTCTCAAATTTTTATTCTTGATAGGTCCGTTGATGGTGCGTCCTTAAACCACCAGTAGACAACTGATTCAGATTTGCCTTCTCAATAGGTCCATTGATGGTGCATCCTCAAACCACCAGTAGATAACCAATTCAGTTTTGCCTTCCCCATAGGTTCGTTGATGGTGCGTCCTCAAACCACTAAGAGATAATCGATTCAGATTTGCTTTCTCAATAAGTCTATTAATGGTGCATCCTCAAACCACTAGTAGACAACTGATTAAGGTTTGCCTTCTTAATAGGTCTATTGATGGTGCATCCTTAAACCACCAGTAGATAACCAACCCATATCTTTGACTTTGATAGGTCCATTGATGATGCATCCCCCGATTGTCCGTAGATAACCGACTTAAAGAATTTTCTACCTCCGATAGATCCATTGATGATGCATCCCATGACCATCCGTAGACAACCGACTCGAGGTTCCTTCACCTCAGGTATAAACTTCTATCCCTTTCTCCTTCATGAGATCACACTTGGCTCGCCTAGTGGTAATCTCCCTAGGGGCAGCCTGTGAGCACGAGCTTTTTGGTGACCCTTGAAATGATGATGACATACTCTGACCTCTTACGAACTAGTTGTTCTATTCTTTGAAGGTCGAATCACATTTGGCAAGTACCTTTTTGATTATTTTGGACCTTTGACCACGCTTAAAAATCATTAAAATATCATTTATATGCATTTAGAATTAACCTTTTTCTCTCACTGATGAGCAGCAAATTTTTTCATGATTTTCTATAAGATCCAAACATTTTCAGCAAGTCTCATTTATATCATTGGATTTTAAACTCTCTGAGATGTTTGAAATATCAAGAATTGCCTTAATAGAATAACCCTAGTGAAAGTTATGAGCATCAGAAGTTGAAACCCTAGTTGGAACCCCTAAAACCCTAATTATTCTAAACCCTAGTTCCCTTCCCCCTTTTTGTTGCCGCTGCCAATAGCGACAGCTTGCCCTCAAGCGGCTGTGATAGCCACTAGAGTGGCAGTCACCACCACCTTTGTGGTGGTGAGCGCCATCGGGGTGGCCACTCCTGCTGTGGCCAGCCCCTGCCACTATGGTAGCTTCACCGCTACCATGGTAGGGGCCACCACCACCCCTATGGCGGTGGATGCTATGGTCACGGCGGTGGCTGCCACCCCTGTAGTGGCCACCATAGCCACCGCCGTGATGGTGGTGTTGGGTGTGGCACGACCAGTTTTTGGCCGTGCCACTTCGTTTTACCCTCTTTCCTCTCGATTGGGACACGTATTTTCCCTGAAAATTCATCCAAGTTGGTGCATTTTTTAGTGTAGGAGTATTTAAACCCATCTAGGAGAGAGATTAGAGGACTTTTTCTCCATAAATTAGAATTAGAAATAATTTTGAGAGAGAAAATAAGAACTAGAGTGAGTAAGTGAAGAACTAGAGAGAGAAAGCTCTAGAAAAGCATAGAATCCGGATTAATATTCTCTAATCTCGATTCTTAGTTGTTCTTTAGCTTAATCTCATAGCTTAAGCACTAAAATCAATTAGAAATCATAGGTTAAAATGGATTAAATAGGGTTTTAGAGACTTTTCTCAACATACGACCTAAATAATTTGTCACTTTTTTTGTCACTGATTCCGTCGATTTTCGTCACAAATCATCAAAAAGACCTCGCCAAGGGTTGATTCGAGTCTCCCAAATTATATTCACAGCCTATAGGTAACAAAACTGAGTTCCACTATCTATTTACTTACTTTTTATTAAGTCTTGTTTCTGTTCTTTGAGATTTTGGTGTTTGTTCTTGGTTTTTCTTCGGTGTTTTTGAAAAACCGTCTGACCTCTATAGGGACAGTCTTCACCTCTATCCCTATAGCCTTGGCCGCTACCCTTATAGCGGTGAATACTATAGTTATAGAGGTAAACTCTACCCCTATAGAGGTTACACCGTTCTTTGCAATTTTTGGGTATTTCCTTACCCAAATCAATAAAATCAATATTATTCATGTGTTTTAAGTCTAGATATGTTGAAATATGGTTGATTATGACTTAAAAATTCAATGATTTCGAGTTTATGGATGCAAAAACACCCGGTTTCCCCCTTAAAAGTGAATTTTGACGACAAGGCTATAGTTATACTTGGCCGCCGTCGCTATAGTGGTGACCTCTATAGCTATAGCGGTGGCCACTATAGCGATAGCGGCGAAGGCTGTCACTATAGCATTGTCTGTCTGAGTTTGCATTTAGCTCCTTTTCGATTCGTTTTTTGCTTTTTTCTCACCGATTTGCACCCAAAATTTTCTAAAAAACATAAAAATTTTGGAATAAATTAATAATACTTTTAATCCGATTTATTTTATTTATTTATTATATAATTACTTAAATAGCTATTAAATGACTAAAAAATGCCTTTTTAACTCTAAAAATTCTCAAAAAAATGTTTTTCTTCATGTTTTGTGTTTATTTTCGGCCATTTATTTATTTTTGTTTTTATTTATGATTATTTATATATATCTTGCCTCGTTTGGAGCCGGGTCCGATTTGGTAAGCTCGATTAGGACCCGGTTTTGCCCTCTTATTTATTTACCCGCTTTATTTACTTTTCCGCATTAGAAAAATGTATAGGTATTTGTAAAGCCTTATAATAATTATTTCCTTACTTTAATTACTACTTTTGTGTGATGTATGGCCATATAAACCGAAAACTCCAAACATAAACCGGATTTAAATCGCATAAGAACTAAAGTCGCGCTTATTAAAATGTAAATGTTTTTTATTTAATAAATGAAAAGTAAGCAACATCATCTTAACTTGGAATCTCTGTTTTAAGGTACGGTCCAACCACCCGATGGGAATATCGTAGCCAAATTCCCAGTGGAGCTAAATCGGGCGACGACTCTATCTTAAAATACGGGATTTCAAGTCTCGTATCCTTTAACATGCAAATTGGACTTAAATTCAATATCAACATCAATTTTATCAGTCTATCTTTTTATCACACTAAAATAAGGATCAATCCTTTAGCACGCATTACCGCGCTTATTTTTCCTGCGCCCTTAGGGGGGCGGAAAAAGGTCACCCGCTCACACAGACAATCCACCAGGTTCTGATTTGTGGGTACATATTCCATTTGTATATCCTTATCTCTTATCATATCTTGAACTATATGATATTTTCTATGTGCATGTCCGTTTCTCTGATGAGATTGTGGTTTTTTTTGCTTGAGCAATAGCCCCATTGTTATCATAATATAATACTATTGTATCCTCACTGTTAGACACCACGCCGATATCACCAATAAATCTCTTTATCCAAATAGCTTGTTTTGCCGATTCTGAAGCAGCAATGTACTCAGATTCAGTGGTTGAATCGGCAGTTGTATCTTGTTTGGAACTTTTCCAAACAACCGCCCCTCCATTTAACATAAACAGGTTACCTGATTGTGACTTATAGTCATCTCTGTTAGATTCAAAACTCACACCAGTGAATCCCTTTACTATGAGATCACTTCCTCTATATACTAAGAACATTTCCTTAGTCCTTCTTAAGTACTTAAGGATATTCTTAACGGCCTTTTAGTGCTTATCACCTAAATCAGACTGAAATTTGCTTGTGATGCTTAACGCGTATGAGACATCTGGCCTTGTACATACTATAGCATACATGATAGATCCTGCTGCGGATGCATAGGGTATTCCATTCATGCACAATCTCTCCTCTTGTGTCCCCGGACACTCAGATTTAGAAAGGCTAAATCCATAAGACATTGGAAGATAACCCTTTCTTGATTGCTTAAGGTTGAACCAATCAATACCTTGTCTATGTATGTATCTTGCGAAAGACCTAGCAGCCTCTTGGATCTATCTCTATAGATCTTTATACCTAGTATAAATGCTACTTCTCTAAGGTCTTATGGAGAATTTTCTTGACAACAATGACTCAACCATTTGAAAAAGAGAAATGCCATTTCCTATTAGCAGTATGTCATCAACATATAGCACAAGAAAAATGACTGCACTCCTACTAACTTTCTTGTACACACAGGGCTCATAAGCGTTTGATATAAAATCTAACTTTTTGATCGTATCATCAAACCTTATATTCCAACTCTTGGATGCTTGCTTAAGTCCATAAATGGATCTTTACAGCTTGCATACCTTCGAGCCATTCTGAGATGTAAAAACCTCAGGTTATATCATATACACATCCCGATCCAAGTTTCCATTTAGGAAAGCAATTTTCACATCCATCTGTCGGATCTCATAATCATAATGAGCTGCAATGGCCAAGAGTATCCTTATGGACTTAAGCATGGCTACCGGTGAAAAGGTTTCATCATAGTCAATTCCTTCTCTTTGACTATAGCCCTTTACCACCAAACTTGCCTTATAGGTAATTACATTACATCCATGTCGGTTTTCTTCTTGAAAACCCATTTGTAACCTATGGGTCTAACCTCATCAGGTGCATCAACCATTTCCTATACTTGGTTTTCATACATGTAATCCATTTCTGATTTCATGGCTTTTAACCATTTATTAGAACCTGAGCACTCCATTGCTTCCTTGTAGGTCTTAGGTTCATCATCCTCTATTAGAAAGATTTGTTTGTCATCCGTGATGAAAAATCTATATCTTTTAGGAGTGTTGGGAACCCTACCAGATCTATGCAATGGTTATTGTGTAATAGGTTGTTCCTCGATCACACTCTGTTGTGTATCAGGCATAGGAATTATCAGTTGATCATCTTGTTTGCCTACTTGAACCTCAAGTTCAAGGTCGCTCCCACTAGCTTTTGTAAGCATGTGTTCCTTCTCAAGGAAATGAGCGGTCCTAGAAACAAACACCTTTTGTTCCTTAGGATCATAAAAGGTATATCCTACTTTCTCTTTAGGATAACCTATGAACAAGCATTTAAACCCTAGCTCACAGCTTGTCTAATATTGTCCTTTTAACATAGGCAGGACATCCCCAAACTCTGAAGTGAGAAAAAGAGAGTTTCTTACCATACCACCTTTCATATTGTGCTGTATTAACTGACTTTGAGGGCACACGACTTAGTATATAAACTGCGCTCTTAAGTGCGTATCCCCAAAAGGATTTGCTGAGACTTGCTTGGCTCATCATGGACCAAAACATGTCTAATAAAGTTTTATTCCTCCTCTCAGACACACTATTGTGCTGAAGAGAATAAGGAGGGGTCCATTGGGGTAATATTCTATAATCCCTTAGATAATCTTGAAATTCTTGGCTTAAATATTCTCCACCTCTATCTGACCGTAGTGCCTTAATATTCTTTCCAAGTTGTTTCTCAAATTCATTCTTATAGTATTTGAATCTTTCAAAACTATCTGATTTGCACCTCATAAGGTTCAAATACCCATATTGTGAGTAATCATCGATAAAAGATATGAAGTAAATGAATCCTCCATATGCTTGCACATTTATTGGACCACATACATCTGTGTGTATTATTTCCAATGTACTTATGGCATGTTGCCCTTTATCCTTAAAGGGTTTCTTTATCATTTTACCTAATAAACAAGGTTCGCATACCCCATAAGACTCCCAGTCTATTGGGCCTAATTCACCTCCTTTGTGTAACTTAGTTAAGTGTGCTTCGTTTATATGGCCCAAACGATAATGCCATAAGTAGGATGATTTAACTTTATCTAATTTTAATCTCTTATCATCATTCATATTAAAAATTTTAGCTTTAGTATTTAAAACATATATGCCATTAATCAAAACTCCATTGCCATAAAGAACATTATTTTTACGAACTTGACAATCTTTATTATTAAATAAAACTTCAAATCCTTCTGCTGCTAAACATACAATATAAATAGTATTCTTAGTAACAACAAAAATATAATAGCATTTATTTAATTCTAAAACTAGGCCACTTGGCAATTTGAGACTATATGTTCCTACAGCTGATGCATCAACCGGTCCTCCATTTCCAACTCGTAGATCCAACTCTCCTTTAGCCAGCCTTCTATGGTTCTGTAACCCCTACACAGAAGTACAGATATGAGTACCACATCCAGTATCTAATACCCATGTAGACTCATAAGGAACTGTAGTGAAATTTTTAATCATGAACATACCTGAAGTAGTTCCCATCTCAGGACTCTTCTCCATATGCTTAGAGACAGGTGCTTTGCAATCCTTTTTCCAGTGTCCTTGTTGTCCACACTAGAAACATGCATTTCCTTTCTTATTTTTCTTCTTCTTACTGATCTTTTTCTTAGCCTTCAACCCCTTCTTTTTCTAGGTCTTACCCTTCGAATGTTTGGTTTTCTCAACTAGCAGTAGATTTTTCTGATCCTGCTTGATCTTAGGTTCTACTATTTTCAGAATGTTAATCAATTCTGGGATTGTCGTATCAATCTTGTTCATGTAATACTTAGTCACAAATGTGAATAAATATCAATGAGCGAAGTCAATATAAGATCTATGCTCATCTCATGATCCATGACAAAACCCAATCGACCAAGCTTCTCGACATAGCCAAGAAGTATTAAAACATGATAAGATGTTGAAGCACCAGCCTGTATCTTAGTACCAAATAAAAGCCTCGAGGTCTCAAACCTCTCAGTCCTTGTTTCTCAGAAAAGAGTTCCTGAAGATGGAGAATCATGGTATTGGGATCCATATTCTCATGCTATTTCTGAAGCTCAGGATTCATGGTTCCCAACATTAAACATGTTGCAGATTCACGATCTTTCCTATGCTTCTTACAAACCTCATGTTCCTCATGATTGCCAACATTAGGTTCATTAGGAAGGGGCTCATCCAAAACATAAGCCAGGCCTTCGCCTCTGAGGACTATCTACACCGTCCTAAACCAATCAGTAAAATTAGTACCGTCCAATTTATTCTCAAGAATAGAGTTTATGTTCATAGTTATATTCAACCTAGATATAAGAAAAGAATTATTGCTTTAGACTTAGTTCTTGTACATGCATTTAATTTAAGGTCTTTTAATTAAATACATATTCCTACTATTTTATCAAGGTTCAATTCAAAAACATAATAGCCCCTTCTATTGTCTTTTGGGAAACATGGTCTAACCATTCTCCTTAGTAGGTAGCATCTATAACTCATTTAAGCTAACCTCCGCTATCACGAATCAAGCTAACTTAAATAGCTATAGGAGGATCTAGTCCATTTGCATCTAATGCAATTGCTAATCCATTTAAGTTCCAACCAATGGACGTGCGTAACCAATTATATGACTCCTCAAATGATGCCTCTAGCCCAGCATTATCTCCAATATTGAGGATAACCAACCCAGTCCGGTTAAGACTTAACCCTAACTCAAATCATGTGAACAGATGATGTTAAAGAAGAAGGCACGTTTTGTGTGAGCAAGTCATTCAATGAAAAAGCCTAGAATCACACTTCGATTTTTAGGAAGGCTAATTTTGTCTTAATATTTTAATGGGGATTTATTGGTGTAACTGGTCTCACCTAATTTAGGACTTATACATGGACATGATTATAAAACTATAACTAATTTCAGGCTAAAAGGAATTAGTAGGTCCAACCTAGGGTCATGCTCAATTGGTAATTCATAATCATTCCATCATGCCAAGACTCCATATAGCATGCAAAACAAACAAGGGGGTTCATTATTCAAGTTCTTGCACCTATGTCTATAAGTTTTAATTTAACAATTTAAACTTTCATTTGTAAAACCATATAATGAATCCAATTCATCATACTAGAAATCAACTAATTCAAAAATCCCTTTGGTAATTAGAATCTAGAACCGATGAGAATTCCCAAGTAGGAGAGGCCCCCTTGAAGTGAATGACCAGCCTTGTCCAATCCTTGCTAGAATAAACGCGGGCCCTTTTGACTCAGTTAACCATAGACTAATTAAATTAAAGATTTCATTCTTTTTTATTTTAAGAATTATTTCATTTAATTCAAAAATTAAAACATTTACAATTTCAAGTAAAACATTATTAATTCTTATTTAACTATCCTGACTAAGTTTGAGTAACACTTAATCTAGTTATCAGACATAGCATATTTCTAGTCAATCATACAATCGCATTAGGCAGGCTTTGATACTGCTGTTGGTCTAGATTAATGGTTTTTGCAAGTAAAACATGCGCAACGGAAATTCAAAATTTAATCTAGATCCCTGGATCTCCTAAGCATGGCATGATTAACAATAGTGCTAGTCTTAAATTATTATAGGTCATAAACACTTATTAAAAGGACCTAATAATAATTTAACCACTTACCAGTTGAAGTGTGAATCTCGTAGTCGGTTGAAAGACCACTCAGCTATGTGCACAGACTCCAAAGTAAAAGCCCTCTATAAATAGTCCACACGAGCACCAGCGACCAAAACCTTCTAGAAAGGGCGTATTGATAAATAAGTGGAAGATAGCTAGATCTTTCCTACTAATTTATTCTAGAAGAAATTCCCTTAGTTTTATATTCTAAGTAAATACGTCTTTCGACGGATTACTTTTAGGAATCAGAACAACTAAGAGAATAAGAGAGCAAGAGAGGGATTATAAATTTTAGGACGAAAAATAATGAAGGAGGAGGCTCCTATTTATAATGGTTAGGAAATAATCAAAGGACAATAAAGTCCATATCCTCAACCAATCAGAAATAAAATAAAAAGGGTAATTAGGTATTTTAATTAACCTAATAGTGTTAGAACCAAACCCTAATGGGGAGTTTGCTTAGGGAGCAAACTCCCCATGCCTATCCAATACACTACTGGCCTTGCGCAGGAGCACATGCCCAAAGCCCACAGCAGCACAGCCCTTGCGGGATGTGCTGCACAGCGCCATGCACAGGCCTATTGGGCCGCACACCTGCGCCACCCAATAGACTATGCATGGCATAGTGCGCCTGCTGGGCTGTGCACCAGCAAGCCCAGCAAGCCGCATAGCGTGCGCAGTGGGCTGCCACTTACAACCCACTTTTCCCGAGGCCCCAATGTGGGCCTTGAGCATGTTGTTCACATAAAACACTGCCTTGGCCCGCATATAGATCGAATCTAAAATTGCCCGACAATTTTCTTACTAATCCACTTGCACTAATTTAAGTAATACCCATTATTCTTTAACTATACTGTCTTTTGGTCCTTAATTCCCTTTATTTATTTTATTCTCCTTATCATTTAGCAGGTTCATTGGACTAACCAATGAGTATTGGTCTAACTAATATTATGGTCTAACCATATATCCTCGTTCTTCTAGATTAGACCTAGTCTAACGGTTCTTTACATAGCTCGGTCGTAACTCAAAGTGTGTGAGCTTATAGGATCCCATAATATCAAGCCGTCAAAAGTTTAACCTGGCTCAATCCCTTTTAGGAATTGACCGGCTCAGAGCTCCAGACCGTCATAGACTCTAATTACTTTGATCGGTCATAGTGGCTCTCTAGCAAAGGCATATGACCCCCCAATATTTGGAACGTAACGTGCATTGTGAACTACAATAGTATTAATACAATTCACTCCTTCTATCAACTGTTAAGTACCATCTGGTTTCTAGGACTCGGTTTAAGTGTTAGTCCACTAGTAGCTATAATAGCTACCCCAGTAGTATAGTCTTGCTGCCAAAGTACACCACTCAACCATTTAATGTGTTGATCAGGATCCCATCCTATCAACTCATACTCTAATCAGAGGTTTATGAGTATGTCACTTCTAACAAGTGGCCAAGGTACATCTCCCTTATATTGCTATAATGGAGTGATAAATTCCATCTTGGCTACTTAGCTTACCAACGGACAGACATCAACTATACCCGTAATCATTCGTATCATCCAGTCTATAAAATGTATAGGTATGATCCAAAGTATAACAACATCTGAACAAGGTAACTAGTATCTCAGGTCTACGGATATTCGTAATGCTATTGCAATGAGACAATTAAACACCAACACATAATATAGATTACCGAGTGTTGTCTCATAGCGTTCTCCAATATATCTCCCTGAATACATTCATGTGTTAACCCAAGGTACCACCCTCTAGCACTGGAGATATGCTACTCTAAATCAAATTCAAGAGGTATGACGACACATGCTAGTCTATCCGAATTCATCAATGTCCAGTCTTGATGATAGTATGACTAGGGATATTTAGACAAATCATAATTGGACACGAACCAGTTATTACCAATATAGTCTCACTATGCCCTTGCAATACGTGCTATGATTATGCCATGGACTTTTACAAACACATCAATGAATATATTCTAAACCAGTCATAATATATTTTCAAAGTCATTGATATAACAAAAGAATGCCTTTATTAATATAACTTTGTTCCTACAAATAAAACTAACTAAGATATATCGCCCTAATTGCCTCTAAGGCATACATCATATCTAACATAAGGGTTAGTCTAAGTGGTAAGCGACTTGGTATCATTTAAGCAAGGTCTCGAGTTTGAGTCCTAATAAATGCAGAAAATTCTTATTGGGAGTCTCACCCACCACAGCTAGGTGCGCGACTCGGGTCGGATCTTGATGTAGTCAAAGCAGAGCTCCGGTCAGATGGGCAAAAAAAAGCAAAGAGAGAGAAAAATAGTTGATAAAATATAGAGAGAAGGAAAGTTAGTTATAAGCAAAATTCATAAAACTCAACAAACTATAACTTAAATAGGACATTACAAATGCCCTATTTGTACCCCATGGCTGGTAGAAACTAAATCCCTTATTTTGTTTTTATTTTTTCACCTTTAGCTCTCTCCATTTTTAAAAAAGTAGCGTTTATCGCATATTTTTTTGTCATTTGTTCAAAGTGATTATTGTAGAATAATGAATATATAAAGGAGAGGAATTGAGTCTTTTCCTTTTTACCCTTTTGAAAAGGGGAGGGGTAAAAGAGGGGAATTTTTAGGGGATTTGGTGTTGGTGGTGCATAATTATGAGAAAATACGTAAAAAAGGAGATAATGGAGGAAATAGGGATAATAGGGGGATTGGTAATGGTTCAATTTGTATATGCTGGAAATTCTGTGTTTCTGAGTTATTTAATGTCTCTTGGTTTTACTCCTTTTATTATTGTTATTTCCACTACTATTGCTACATTCCTTATTACAACTCCTATCGCCATTTTCTTTGAAAGGTATTTGTATTTATGTTTATTCCAGTTGTCTGAAATTAATATTGTTTGAAATTTGATTTATGTTTTATTAATGTTTGCAGAAGCAAATGGCCCATGCAACTCACTTTGAAATTGGCTTTACAGCTTGTTTTGATCTCTTTTCTGGGGTAAGAAATTTTGGTTGTGTGTTTTCTTCATTATTCTTGAATTTTGGGATATTATTTTGTTATTTTTTTTGTCAGTTCTGAGAATTTGATGGTCTTTAATTTTTTAGGGTAATTTGGGATTTAACATCATTAATTCTTATTGGTTTAGCTAGTTTTATTTTTTATTTTTTGGCATGAATTTTTTTGCGGTTACATTTAGATTGGGAGAATGATTGTTAAACAGGGAATTTTCTATTTTGCATTTTTTTGGTTGGTTAGTTATAACTTGTAAGTTGAAGATGGTAGTGTATAATTTTTTTGTTCCGTCTGTCTATCTTCTTTTTTCTTTTTTTTTACGAATTTTTTATGTAGAAATTTATTTGATTTTTATCTTATAGTATGAGATAGTGTAGAAATTATGATAAAGTCCAATATGGACAAAGTAAAAGGTTAACTCAACTAAATTGGTGGCTTAATTAAATAGGAGGCTACATTAATTAGGCAGCTAAATATGGTTGGAAGATGGCAAAATTTGTGTATAAATAGACCTATAATCTTTGCTAAATCTTCATCCCAAAATCAAATGTCTTCCTACTCTTAAGGCTTTGTTCTTCTTTCTCTTCTCTGTTGGGAACTGACAGTCAAAATTGAATATGCATAAGAGGCATGACGGAAATTCAAAATTTTGTCCCTGTCCCAGGAACTCCTATTAGTTGCATATAAATTAAATAAAGCCTTAACTAAATAATTCTCTACCTAGGTTAGCATGCTAAAGGCCTAGGCATACCATAATTCCAAATTATATCCTAGCATATTTATTACTAAGTTATAACTCTAAGTTATAATCTAAGCATAAAATAAACTAAGCATGCAAAAATAACCTAAGCATAATTATTAAGTCTAAAAACACTTAAAGAAAAAGTCTTAATAATTAAAAGAGAAAGAAAAAGAACTTACCAGTTGAAGCGTGCTTTTGCAGGACCTTCTTGCACAAGCCTCCAATCGTAGGATAGCCTCTATCAGTATCCACACGAACCCCACCAACCAAAACCTCCCCAGGAGGAAGAACTAAGAAACCTCGAGTAGCTGCTAGACCACTCTAGAAGCCTCACCCAAAAATATAAACTAGCGGGCCCGAATAAAATCAGGCTCTACAAAAATAACTTGCTCAAGTACCCGAGAGATTAATTATCTCGCTTAGGATTTATGCTTTGAGCTTGATATATTTTGAAAGGAGAAGGGACAGCCTATATATAGGCTTGGGGAGCAAAAATTTGCTCCCCATTAACGATGTGGTATTCATGGGCTGCCTTTGTGCATGGGACTCCCATCCCACACACCTACCACATGCACGTGCTGCATGTGGTATTCATGGGCTGCCTTTGTGCAGCCCATGAATATGGGTCACCGCGAACACTGCCCAGCAGTGTTCGCGCACCTTTTGGTGTATTTCACGCAATCGAATATTGTACAAAAATATTCTATACTTTTCGGTTTTAACTCACCAATGCAAAATCCCCTTTAAATCCTTTCAAATAAATATTTATTTTTGACTCTAATAAATTAGTTATCAGTCAAAATAAATTTCTTGGTCCAACCAAAATTGATCTAATCAATTATAATTTATTTATGACTCTAATTAATTAGTTACCGGTCAAAATAAATTCCTTGGTCTATCGAAAATTGATTTAATCAATTTTAACCAATCAAATAATAATCCAATTATTATTTATGTTATATTCTTGTAATAGAATAAATCTATTAGTTCTTTACTTAGTCCGATGAAGGTCCAATGTGTGTGACCTTATAGAATCCCGAAGTATTGAGCTGTTAAGGCTTAACCAACCCTTGTTCTAATGGAACCATTGGCTCGATGCTCTAGACCGTAAATAGAACTCGATTACCTTAAACGTCTGAAGTACGCCTCTAGCAAGGGTCTACCATCCCCCATTACTCGGAACGTCATTTATGCTTATGACTTAATCCTGGTTAATGCAATAGTTATCCAGTGCGATAAATTCCTTCCATTCTTTAATATTAGTACTATCTGGTTTATTGGGTTCGGTTAAAGTGTTAACCCACTAATAGCAAGGTTGCTCCAAGCTATCCCAGTTATTTACTTGTTACCGAAGTATATTGCCTTTTACCATAGTGTGTTTGACTAGAAACCATTTCTATCAAACACATACTCTGATCAGAGGTTTATGGCAATCATTACTTCAACAAGTGGCCGGGTATAACTCCTTAATATATCCGGAGCGATGGATTCTTTCCGACTACTCAGTCTACCAACGTATTGTTATCACTATACCCGTAATCACCCGTAATCACCCGTAGCAACCTAAATTAATGAGTGCATAGCAATGACCCAAAGTATAGCAATAGTACCACACAAGGCAACTAGCATCTCAAGTATGAGGACATTCGCAAAGCTTATTGCATGAAGATAAACACTAACACATTGATATTTATACCAAGTGTTTATCTTGCTGCGGTCTCCAATATATCTCCCAGATATATCCATGTGTCAAGCTTAAGGCACTACCTTCAGTATTTAGGAGATTAACTGCTTGGACCCTTTCCAAGAAAGTTGACCACATGCTAGTCTTTCCGTTTCATCAATATCCTTTCTTGATGACACTGTGACTAGGGATAGTTTAGACATAATCATAATTTCACATGAAGTAGGTTCCACCAAATATAGTCCAACTATAATTTCTCTGACTTCATGCTATGATATGTCAAGGACTTTTGTATACATACATCAATGAATATATTTTAACCAGCTATAATATATATGTATATAAACACATTGATATAAACAAAAGAACAAATGCCTTTATTGATTAAATAAATTATTCGTACTATTACATAATTAAGGTATACCGCCCCAATTGCCTTAAGGGCATACATCATATCCAACATTCTCTATTTGTAATATTTCTTTAAGTGAAATATTAATTTTGTAGTGTCCGGTGACATAGGCAAAATTGGCCGAACCTTATAAATTTTGGTGTTCTCTCTATTTTATTTTGGTTTTAGCAATAGTTTTGAATTTGCTAGTTGTTTCCGCAATAATTGGTATCAGAGCATTGGTTTTAGGAGAAATTAGTATGCTCTGTGCGCTGTAGGTGTACTACGGTCGGTACATTAGAAAGTTTTTTTTCCTACTTATGATCCTGTTGTATAATTGGCCTTTAGCAAATTTAAAATTATTGTTAAAACACTCTTTTGGTAAAATCTAGAATAATAATAGTATATTGTCTTGAGTAAACGAAAAAAATTCTGTCAACAAGCGATAAGAGCTGAAGGAAATTGGTGTGTAACTGAGACTGTTTGTGACTCGACCAATTACCTGGGAATTTTTTCTAGCACACTTGAGTAATATTATTATTTGTGATTTTACGGTTTGGCTGAAATGGAGAATCCATTTGCAACGAAGGCATCCACATCAAATACTTCAAGTATTTTTCAGAGAGTTACTAGAGTAAATTCGAGAGTGATGGTGGAAATCTTTGATGGTAGCGGTCATTTCGGCATGTGGCAAAGTGAGGTTCAGGACGCCTTATTTCAACAGGATCTTGACATTGCACTTGAAAGAGAGAAACCAGATGAACTGGGAGAAGGAGATTGGAGTACCCTCAATCGGTTGGCTTGTGGTATAATTTGGTCGTGCTTATATAGAGAGCAGAAGTATGCATTTTTCAAAGAGACTTCAGCTAATAGATTAATGACGGCATTGGAGGAGAAGTTCCTAAAGAAGAGTAGTCAAAATAAGTTTTACATGAAGAAAAGACTATTCCGATTTACGTTCACTCCTGGTACCACAATGAACGATCACATCACTAGTTTTCATCTATTGGTTGCTGATTTGTTGGACCTGGATATGACATTTGGAGATGAGGATCTTGCCTTGATGTTGTTGGGATCCCTTCCGGAGGAGTTTGAGTTTCTTGAAATGACTCTACTTCATGGGAAGGCTGCTGTAACTCTCAGTGCAGTCTGTGGAGCTTTGTATACCTATGAATTGAGGAGGAAGGATAAATTGGATAGCTCAAGTGGAGGGACTGTAGCCTTGATTGTCAATGGACGCCCAGGGAACTAGGCGAAAGGAAAGAAGGGACAATCAAAGGCAATGCTGAAGTTTAGCAAAGATGAATACGCCTTTTGTAGAGAAAAAGGGCATTGGAAAAATGAGTGTCCTAAGTTGAAGGAGAGAGGCCAATCTGACAAAGGAAAGACTGCTGCATGATATGGACTCAAATTGTTCTCTTGTTGTATCAAGTTCTACCTGCTCTTCTAGTGTTTGGCTTCTTGATTCCAGATGTAGTTATCATATGTGTTCTAATCGAGGATGGTTTCATGATTCCGAAGAACTAGAAGATGGAGTAGTATATGCAGCAAATGATATCCCTATTACCACACATGGGATTGGTTCCATACGATTGAAAAATCAAGATGGATCCATCAGAAGTTTGAAGAAAGTTCGCTACGTACCAGATTTATCAAAGAATCTCATTTCTGTGGGAGCCTTAGAAGAAGAAGGTTTCATTGTAGAAGCAGAAGGTGGAGTTATAAGGATAATTTATGGTGAACTGGTGGTGTTGGAGGGAGTTCAAAAGAGTAACAGGTTGTATCATTATCAGACTACTGTTATTGGAACTGCTAAATTGGCTTCTAATGAAGAGGTGTTGGAAGCAGTTGAATTATGGCAAATGTGCTTGGGATAAGTTGGGTTGGTGTATTAGCAAGATAAAGATGGTGATATGGATAAACATCGATCAAATACTAGTTATGTGTTCACTTTGGCAAAAGGACCAATGTGTTGCAAGTCTACTTTACAGTTACCAGACGCTTTGTTTACGACAGAAGTAGAGTATATGGCATGCACAGAGGCTGTAAAAGAAGCAACTTGGCTTCAAGGGTTGCTTGATGAGTTGGGGATTCGACATAAGCACGTGAAGGTGCATCGTGATACTCAGAGAGCTATTGTGCTGGCTAAGAATCAAGATCATCATTCACGGACGAAGCATATTTATGTTCATTACCACTTTATACGAGAGGTTCTCAAAGAAGGTGGAGTTGCAATTCGAACCACATAAAATCTAGCTGATATTTTGGTAAATTTGTAAGCTTGGTCAAGTTCCAATGTTATTTGGACTTGATCAATGCTATTGAAAATTGAAGACTACACTGGAAGACACTACACAAGATAAGAGATTGAAGATATGGACTTTGTCAAGGTAGAGATTTGTAGGAATTGTGACAAAGTCCAACATGGATAAAGTAAAAGGTTGACTCAACTAAATTGGTGGCTTAATTAAATAGGAAGCTACATTAATTAGGTGAGTATATATAGTTGGAAGATGGCAAAATTTGTGTATAAATAGACCTATGATCTTTGCTAATTCTTTATCCCAAAATCAAATGTCTTCCTATTCTTAAAGCTTTGTCCTTCTTTCTCTTCTCTATTTGTAATTTTTTTTAAGTGAAATAATAATTTGAGGGACGTAAAAAAAATTAATCGAACCTCATAAATTTTAATGTTCTCTCTATTTTATTTTGATTTTAATAATTTTAAATCTACTAGTGGTCCATAACAAATATTTCAATTAATTCTTAATTCAATTTATTGCTGAGTTCGTGGAAAAATAGTCAGTTGTATATGTGTGTGATAAGACGTCTTCTATTTATTGACAAGTAGTAATTTGTAGAAAAAGAAAGTAAAAAAATAAGAAAGAAGAAAAAGGAAAAAAAAATAGTAATGAAAAGGTAATTGGTGTCAAAACTTAAACAAGAGATACTAAAACAGGGATAACTGATTTTTTTCCCCAATAATTGTTGTCTCCTACTTTCCACGTATTTTCTCAAAAAGAAGCTTTCTTAAAAACATCCTACGAAAATAAACATCTAATTTTACCAAAAAAAAGTTTTCTGATTAATTTAAATTTTTAATCACAGTTTAGTCTTTTTTTTGTTGTTGTTTAGTTAAAAAAATTATACATGATAGCATTTTAAGAAATTTCTTAACTCTATGATAGATTATAGTCCATTATACTGACCTAAAATAGCAAATTAAAATTATCAAACTGATATTTAATACTCGTTTTGTAAACAATATTTATAATTTTGTATAAATGTTTTGCGTGCAGGGTGACATTATTTCAGTCATTTTTCTTAAAGGGGATAAAGCAAACTTCACCAGCACTAGCAACAGCTATGCCAAATCTTGCTCCTGCTTTTATTTTCCTCATTGCCTGGATTGTTAGGTATCAAACTCAATTTTAACTATAATTTACTTTTAAGATCATTCAAATCTTTTTTTTATCAGCCCAATTTAATATTAATAAAATTTTTTAAAATGGCTGATAAATAAATGCAGATTAGAGAAGGTAAACCTAAAATGCGTATACAGCAAAGTGAAGATAATGGGAACAGTGGTATGTGTAGCAGGCGCAATCACAATGAGCTTAATGCACAGCACTAAACACCTTGAAGATCAACACCAGGAATTCATTTTTGAGAAGCAAAAAATTATTGGTTGCTTATATCTCATTGCTGCTGTTTTTGTTTTATCATCCAATGTTGTTTTGCAGGTAACTATAACTCTTCTTTTTTATTTGGTTTTCACCACAGGTGATCCTAGATGGGTCCCAATTGTGGGCGGCACCTTTAATCCATGTACACATCCTTACTACTCCTTGTTCGTCAATTTGCGGGTACAGGATGGCTGGCCCCAAGATTTAAGGTTGCTCCATGCACATCCCAGGGTTTGATCCCTGGTAGATACTTAAGGATGGGCTAGTCCCTACTACTAGACCACACCTTGGGGTTAACTATAACTCTTCTTTAATACTAAACGATCAGGATTCTCAACTGTAGAGTGAATTGTTTTTGGCAGTTTTCTTAATACCATACTGTACCGCCCGGTTCAACCGGTAAACCCCCGTATCGTCGTTGACTTCGATACGGTAGATTAACAATAGTAGCATAAAAAGTCACAGGTATAGCCGGTCCAAAATAAAAAAAAATAAAATCGGCAAATGATAATGCAAAATACTTTTATATCGTAAAATATATTAATACAAAATGGAAGAATAGTGTATTTTATACTTATAGCATAAATATATTGATATTGATGTATTTTCACCTCTGAAATAATTTTTTAAGAAATTAATAGTTTGGAAAAACCAGTGGTCATGCCTCGAATGAACTGGTAATACACGTACGAGAAGCTTTATCAATTTGATATCTGGTACGGTTATGATAACATTGTTTTTTTTTCTGATGACATTGTTATGATAACAGTTATGATAACATTGTTACTAATTCAAATTAGTGGGTAAAAAAGATTTTCAAGATTGGATTAGAATAATTTGTTATTTTTTTTGAAAGATATGAATTTTGAAGAGGCTAGGTATTGAGATCAAGACCTCCCACCTCTACTTTAATTTTTTTGAGAGGTGTACCATTTGAGCTACACCTAATTGGTAGAATAATCTGCTATGATGTAACAGTTTGAGTAGTTATTGTTGTACAGGCTTCCACTTTGGGTGATTTTCCAGCACCGACGTCTCTATGTGCAATAACATCGTTGATTGGTGTGATTATAACTGCAATTGTGCAGTGGTCTGCTGTTTGCCACCTTCAAATTACTTGGCGGCTAATAAATTTTGGAAAACTTGTTGCCTATTCTTTACTGGTAATTATTATTAGCCACTAAGTTAATTCGTTATCCAACACTAGCCAATTATAAAATTAAGTAAATTAATTATAATTTTTGGCGGGAAATTTATTTTATATATAAAAAAGGCTGGTGGAGTGGGTGGAGCATGTGTAAGCTTCAATGGATGGGCAATGAAGAAAAGAGGACCCGTTCTTGTGTCAGTGTTTAGTCCAATTTCAACTGTTATCTCTATTATTCTCTCTATTTTCACTTTGGGGGAGACTATCAAATTTGGAAGGTATGATAATGGATATCGTAATTAGGGTTGCAGTCCAGTTGAACGCTTTGCGAGCAGTTTGAAATCGGCTCGGTCAAAGCTCGGCTTGATAAGGCTCGACTCGAGTTCGAGATCGGTTCGCGATATTAACGAGTCAAACCGAATTTATTGATTAAGGTTCGGCTTGAAAGCTCGCGAGTAGGCTCGTATAAATTTTAGTTACTTTTTAATATTGTTAATATTTTTATTTTAAATATTTTAATTAAAAAATATTTATCGTATTCTTAATTAGTTTTAAATATCTTTAAATAAGTTGTATTCCTATTCTAACTCTATTACTTCTCAAAAAACCTTAACTTAATAATCTAATATAGAAAAGTTCAGTCTCTTTGAATTTTAATTTGGCATAAAGTGTGTGTTCAGAAATAATAAACAAGAGATTTATTGGATAAATAAGGCTCGTTTAGGCTCACGAACTCGAGTCGAGTTTGTCCATGAGCTTGAGCTCGAGCCGAGCTAAAATATTCAAGGCTCGACGAGCTTCGAGTCGAGCCGAGCCGAGCTCAATCATTTTTATTTTCAAGCAGAGCCGAGCTTAGATAGGTTCGATCCCGGTTCGGCTCGTTTGCATCCCTGATCTTAATGTAGTTCTACAAATTTCTTAAAAATTTTACTTAAGTTTTTTTTGTTTCTATTGCAGCCTTGCTGGAATGATACTAATGTTTACTGGATTATACTTCGTATTATGGGCAAAAGGCAAAGAAAATTTCGGACATGTTCATGACACATTGGAAAATCAGTTGGAATCGGATAAACCTCTGTTAAGTTGACAAATGTCATTAGTTTAGTTGTTAGCCTGTATTTTACTGTTTCATAATTTGGAAAAAAAAACTGATGGACTCAAGCTTGGATTAATATTACTTTTTTTTTTCAACTAAGAGTAATTCCATATCATTAATCGGAAGCGATTATGGCTCCAATCAAAGGTGAACAAGAATGCAACCATGTCTCCCTATCTATCGAAAAACCAACTGCCACTAGTGGAAAAAGGGGCTTTGGCATCAGTTGTTAATAGGCTTTTAGCCTCGTTTTCAGCCGAGGCCAAAGGTCGTGATGCCAAAGCCCTGGGCAGTTTGCATCGGTTCTTAATATAACCGATACCATGTGACATAGGCACATTTTAGCATCGGTTTTATATGAAACCGAAGCCAGTGCTATATTTTTTTCCTACTCCACAACCCCGTGCTTCAATTAAAAGAATATATTTGGATTGAAGAGAGACCTAGCAAAAAAAATCGAAGAAGATCAACAATTTATAATTATTATTTCTACTTAAATAGAAGTAATACTCACATTTATTAAGAAGATCAACAACGGCAATCATTTAATCTCATAATTTCAGCATTTCAATCAAATCCCCCATAATTACCCACAATTTATATTGCTAAAAGCCTAAAACGTTGTGTTATTTGAAAAAAGATGTAAGATCACCAGTGGAAAAAGGCCCTCAGTTGTGCTACATGTAATTGGCATCGTTTACTGCTGATGCCATAGCCCACGATGCTAAAGCCTTTCCAAGTTGGCGCCAGTTTAGCTGCAACCGATGCCAAATGATTTGGCCTTTTTAATTAATCATTGGGTTGAATTTTTTTTACTTTCATATTTTAAACCTGTAAGCTTGGGCTTTCTTTACCGTTTTGGGATTTTTCTTACTTTTTAAATTAACCATTAAACATGTAAACTTGCAAAATTTTTACTTTTAGTATCCACTAATTATATAAACAAAAAAATATGATAGCAAAAGCCTTTAAAATTAAACTATTCCATACCAAAACATGAAAACACATAATACAAGTCCATAAACACAACAGTAAAGACTTCAAAATTCTCGTATCATTTTATATAGTAAATACAAGTTTTGTATCTAAGATTATTATATTATTGAAATGAGTATGCCTCCTTAATTATAAATCTAATCCTAACAACCAGAACGTAATAGAAGGCAGGTAATGCAGTAGACAATAATAATGTCCCATCTAGCTTAAATGGATTACCAATCTGCTCTAGTAAATTCAAAAATCTCAATAAATAATGTACAATTTCCTTTAAACATGATTTCCAATTGTTGAAACACACAGGCACATAATGAAGAAGACTTACCAATACGAGATTAGATGCCAAAAGCTCCAAAGACTTAGACTAAAATCAGCTTCAAATCTGTTTGGAAACTGAAAAATACGAGATTATTTTAGATGCCAAAAGATCAATTAAAAAAATTAACAAGCAACTTAAAAGGCAGAAAAATTAACCTAAAATTCGAAGAGAAGGAAGTAGAAGGACAATCTGAAATGCGGAGTGGAGCTGATTAGAAGCAGCGAAAATTTACAAATGAACAGAGAAGAGAGATGAGAGAAACGGCAAAGAGGAGCCGATTAGAAGCAGCGAAAATTTTACAAACGAACAGAGAAGAGACATGAGAGAAACTGGGGAGAGGAGCTGATTAGAATCGGTGAAAATTTTACAAACGAACAGAGAAGAGAAGAGAGGAACGAAGAGCGCGCGAGAGTTAAAAAGAGAGCTCTGAAATTTTGGACCAAATCAGCTCTGAAATTTTGGGCCAAATCAATATAGCGTGCATAAACTTATTTCAGATATTGGTAAAAGAGTATAACATAGAGAACATTCCTAGAAAACATACAAGTTGATTGAAGAAACCCTTCTGAAACTTTGCTTCTGAATGTATATCTTGAGAAACATGCAGCATTAAATACCAATGTAACAATTGCTAGACAACAATATATTCTGTGTTTATGAAAAATGAAATGCTCTAATGTGTTTTCCCTTACACTGAATCAGCTCAGTTGTCCGGAGAAGAAGACTCTGATTCTGAACTCAAAGCCTGCACAGTGAGAAAGAAGAACTAAGGTTTAAAGTGCATATTTAGAGATAGTAAAACTGAGAACAAATTCAGGAAACAGAGAACCAAGCATATGGCCGAAATTCAAACACGATGCTTAAAGTTAAGACCAATGAAGGCAAATGCATTAATTCAAAATATATTTCAGAACAGATAAAACACTAACAATAGTGTCCAAATTTGGAAATGCTACTCCACAGCTTGCCACATTGCCTTAATAATGATGGAGGGTATTCTCCCTACAACACGAGGATGAGCATTCTGCTGAAGAAACATTACAATAAACACACCAAAGGGTAAAAAGAGTAAGCCAAGGCGTAATAATTCACATTCCTCAAATGAACACCAAAAGACCTTTTCAAGAGAATAACCAGCTGATGAGTTTATTTGAAACTTACAGGTGAAAGAGATAACTCGAGTCTTCGAACTGGTGAAAGGAGAATTGCATTATGCGGTCCAAATGGCTTCTGTTATGACCAATCTTACACCTCATCTTAAGGCTCTGATCCAGAAACTCTAAAGCTGCTGTAACAAATTCAAGATTATGAACACGTCAAAATAGCTTTCGATTTGTCTGTATGCTTGAAACACCCATAAAACATCATAATATTCCACATGACCAATTCCAGGAGTTTTCCTCCTGGGATTACCAAGAAATACAGATTTCATGTTGCCAAAAACTAGTTACCTCTTTCTAGACCTGGGCATTAACCCGCGAGGCCCGCCCATGCCCGTCTTTCATGGGCCGGGTTTGGACAAACTAATTGGAGGTTAAGCCCGGCCCGAATCCGAAGAGGTCCGAAGAAAGTATGGGATGGATTGATTTTAGACCTAAAATCCAAGCCGGCCCGAACCACTAAATAAATATATATTTATTATTTATATTAGTAATAATTATTGAAAATTTTAAAATTTCTTGTGAAATTTAGCTTCAAAACTCAATTTTGTGACTTATATTATAATTTTGGTTACAATTATTTAATTATAATAATTTTTTTATTAAAAAATATTTTAATATTTTAATTATATATATTAATTGGTAAGCTCGCGGGCCAGGCTTGGGATTTTATTATTTTATAAAGTCCCGGCCTGAGCCCGATTTTTATTTTTTATGGGTTGGGCCGGGCTTGTGCTACTTATTTTTTAGCTAGACCCAATTGAACCCGGCCCAGCCCGACCCATGCCCAGCTCTGCCTCTTTCTCATTCATGGACTAATTGGACTCTATACATTCACTAACTGGACCAAAATTAGCTTCAAAATACCGCTAATGGCAGTTTAATATTTGGATTACTGTTTCAAGTTAACATGCAGGGTCTACAAGAAAACATTTAACAGAAAAGAAGACCAAGAAAGAAAATTTTACGTACATCTTTCGTCCAGTTAAACACTGAAACAAACAAACTAAGAGCAAACAAAACTGGACAGCTAATTTGGATCATTCTCAATGATTATTTGCAATGAACTATATTTTGAACACAATTACAGAGAGAAAAGCTAATCAAAAGATAAGCACAAAACAAAGATGCTAAAAGCATTGCAAAACAAAAGATCAGATAGCAAAGATCATATAGCCAAGTTCCATTCCCTTTTACCAGAAATTAATAATGAGCTAAGTACTAAAAAAATCACGAATTTTAACAATATACTTATGTTTCACTTCATTATAAACAAATATTTCGATGAGGTAGAAAACTAAATCATCAGCAATTTTATAATTACAAGCACCACACGTAAGCAAGGCGAAATCATCAATAACAGCCCTGAAGAGTTGAGATGCGTGGGGTGAGAAAGCACATGGTTCAAAGTTAAAACAACGCATAATTTGGTAGACAGTAGCACCTAAGTGCAGTATGTTGGGCGTAAGGCACAACACATTGTTAATTATGTTTTGAATTTTTTTGGGTCCATCAATTCACACTAGAATCCGGTTGTCGGCGGTGGAAAATGGCCACAATGAAACTACAATTGTTGGCCATAACATCTTTTACATTGTCGGTCTAATTTTATCTACATGCAGACATTTCCCTTTTCTTTTATTTCGTTTTCTTTACATTCATATTTTGTAAGTCAATTTTAGTTGACTTTTAGCTTCCTATAAATACCATAACATATGCATGGTCTTGAGCATCCACTAAGTAGTATCCGGCGATTGAACAAAAAATGCCTTTTGAGAGTTATATTCCTTTTAGGAATATTGGTGTGAGTTTGGGTGTATTTAAGTTAAGGATTTGAATATTTTATTTCTCCATTTCTTTTGTACCACTTTTTGTATTATTATTAGTGAATTATTTGTTTTCTCCTTTCGCTAATTATTTTTCCTATTTTGTTGTTTCCATATTTATCCAAAATAAATATTTCGTTCTTCTGCGGGTCCTAATTCCCTAACATATTGGTACCAGAGCCTATCAATATTTGTTTTGGGCTTTACTATGGCGACAACAAAATTCGATATCGAGAAATTCGATCGCTCTGTTGGCTTCGCCTTATGGCAAGTTAAGATGAAAGCCATTTTAACACAAAATTGTTTGTATAAGGCGATGATGGAGGAGTTATCTGATACGGTAACAAAGGAGAAGAAATAAGATTTGGAGGACAAAGCTCTAGCTGTCATTCAGTTATGCTTGTCGAACGAGGTCCTGCGAGAAGTCATCCACGAGCAGACTGCTAAAGGCTTATGGCAAAAATTGAAGTCTCTTTATATGTCCAAAAATCTCACCAGCAAGCTTGTTGTGAAGCATCGTCTTCATATGCTTCATATGGCAGAAGGGACATCCCTAAAGTCACACC
Organism: Euphorbia pulcherrima; assembly: GCA_947683365.1. Lineage (NCBI taxonomy): Eukaryota > Viridiplantae > Streptophyta > Magnoliopsida > Malpighiales > Euphorbiaceae > Euphorbia > Euphorbia pulcherrima. The sequence goes on from CANTUS010000009.1 coordinate 42,057,385, forward strand.
TTGATGATTTCAGTTCCATTCTTTTGGATCTGGAAGATTTGGATATCAAGTATGAAGAGGAGGATAAAGCTCTTATGTTGTTCCGGTCTCTTCCTCGTCTTATAAAAATTACCGCGAGACCTTGATTTACAGTAAAAACACTTTAACCGTGGAGGAGGTTAAAGAGTGTTTGCTTTCCAAAGTCCTTATCGATGAAGAGCTTTGCGGTGATAAAAGCAGCCCTGCAGAAGGTCTGGTCGTTCGAGGGAGATCTATTAGCAGCAGCAACAACCGATCCAGATCTAAATCAAGATCTCGTTACAGTAATTTGACATACAATTACTGTAAGAAGAAAAGGCACATTAAAGCTGAATGTTACAAGCTCCAGAGGAAGAATAAAGAAAAGATTCACAAAGATGACAGTCCCGCAAAAGCTAGTGTTGCAGAAGATGAGGAAGACTGTGAAGTTTATGCTGTGTCTGACGATGGTGCCGGATCAGGACAAGGGTGGATCTTGGATTCTGCTTGCTCATTCCATATTTGTCTCCATAGAGATTGATTTTCCTCTTATGAACTAGTAGATAGATGAGTTGTGTTAATGGGCAATGATCATCCTTGTAAAGTTGTTGGAATCGGTACTGCCAAAATCAAGATGCATGATGGTATTGTCAGAACGCTGACCGATGAGAGGCATGTTCCAGACATAAAGAAGAACCTAATCTCGTTATCTACTTTAGACGACATCAATTGCGTATTTTCTGGTGGAGGTGGAGTTTTGAAGGTTTTGAAAGGTGGCCTCATCGTGATAAAAGCCAGAAAAGTTAAGAGACTGTATGTCTTGCAAGGATCAACTACTACAGGTGTTGCTGCTGTTTCATCTTCCATGTCAGTATCCAACATTACAAAATTATGGCATATGAGGCTTGGCAACATGAGTGAAAAAGGCTTGGCCATGCTCAGTCAAAGGGGTCTACTATGCGGCCAAAGTACTTCCAAGTTAAAGTTTTGTGAGCACTGCATTTTCGATAAGTACAAAAGAGCTAGCTTCAGTGGTGGTGTTCACAGAATAAAGGGTACTTTGGATTATATCCATTCCGACCTTTGGGGCCCTGCTCATGTTCCTTCGAAAGGTGGCGCTCGTTACATGCTCACCTTTATTGACGACTCGAAAGGTTTGGACTTATTTCTTGAAACAAAAGAATGATGTCTTTACCACTTTCAAGCAGTGGAAGGCCTTGGTGGAGAATTAGACTAGCAAGAAGATCAAACGTCTCCAAACGAATAATGGTTTGGAGTTTTATAATGCAGAATTCGACACATTCTGTAAAGATATGGGCATCTCGAGGCATCTTACAGTTCCAGGAACACCACAATAGAATGGTGTAGCTGAGAGGATGAACAGAACACTATTGGAGAAAGTTTGATGCATGTTATTGAATTCTGGCTTGTCTCAAGATTTCTGGGCTGAAGCAGCTACGAGGCTGCTCATTTGGTGAATTGCTCTCCTTGTGCTTCCATTAATTGTAAAACTCCAGAGGAGTTATGGTCTGGGAAACCTACTAATTATTCTGATCTGAGGATTTTTGGGTGTCCTATTTATGTCCATGTGAACGATGGAAAATTGGAGCCTAGAGCTAAAAAGGGCATTTTTCTTAGCTATCCAGATAGTGTAAAGGGATACAAAGTTTGGCTTCTTGATCCCAAGTCACCGAAGTCTGTAATAAGCAGAAATGTTGTGTTCGATGAGTGTGCTATACTTCATCCAAGAAAAGAGTCCCCAGTTGCAGTTGACACCAAAATACATAATTTTGATAAGGAAGTGGAGTTTCCATTCGAGGTGGAGGAATCATTTGGTCCGTCCAAAGCCACAGAGGAGCATATTTTAGAACAGTTGTCCGAGCCAATAGAAGTTGAAGAAATTACTACCGTAGAATAGGTGGAGCAACCTGTTATTGGAAGTAGGCCAAATAGAGAAAGAAGAATGCCTGTAAAGTTAATAGATTATGTTACTTATGCCTTTGTAGCTGCGCAAGAAACAGAAGGAGTTGGCGAACCTTCCACATATTCAGAGGCCATTTCTCGTGATGATTCTGCAAAATGGCTTATCACTATGCAAGAGGAGTTTGAACCTCTGCACAAAAACCGCACATGGGAGTTTGTGAAGCCTCCTAAAGACAAGAAGATTGTTGGTCCCAAATGGGTCTTCAAAAGGAAAGATGGCATTCCTGGAGTTGAGGATGCTAGATACAAGGCACGAATGGCCGCTAAGGGCTATAGTCAGGTACAAGGAGTTGATTTCAACGATGTGTTTTCTCTTGTTGTTAAACATAGCTCTATTCATGTTTTCCTTGCCTTGGTTGCTATACATAATTTAGAGTTAGAGCAACTTGATGTCAAGACTGCTTTCTTGCATGGAGAATTAGAGGAGCAGATTTTCATGAAACAACCAGATGGTTTTGAAATTGAAGGCAAAGAAGACCATGTTTGTTTATTACGAAAATCACTGTACGGATTAAAGCAGTCGCCTTGATAGTGATATAAGCGGTTTGATTCCTTCATGGTTGGACATGGCTATTCAAGGAGCCAATATGATAGCTGTGTGTATTTTCGAAAACTTGCAAATGGCTCGTTTTATATTGATGATATGCTTATTGCTGCCAAGGATATGTCTGATGTCAATAGATTGAAAGCAAATCTTAGCAGTGAATTTGAGATGAAAGATTTGGGAGCTGCTAAGAAGATTCTCGGCATGGAGATCCAAAGGGATAGAGCTTCAAGAAAGCTTTATTTAACTCAGAGAAGTTTTGTTGAGAAAGTGTTGGAGCGTTTTGGCATGAAAAATGCCAAGCCTCTAAGTACTCCACTTGCTGCTCATTATCGACTTTTTGCTGCTCTATGTCCTCAATCCGAAAAGGATATTGAGTATATGTCGCATGTTCCTTACTCAAGTGCTGTTGGTAGTATCAAGTATTCTATGGTTTGTACTCGTCCTGACATTTCTCATGCAGTCAGTGTTGTTAGTAGATATATGTCTAATCCGGGCAAAAAACATTGGCATGCTGTGAAATGGATTTTAAGATACTTAAGGGGTACTACTAAGGCTTGTTTGGAATTTGGAAAAAGTTAGAACATGGTGGTTGGCTATGTTGATTCAGATTATGCAGGTGATCTTGACAAGCGAAGATCGATCATTGGTTATGTGTTTACCCTTGGTAGTAGCGCTATCAGTTGGAAAGCTACTTTACAGCCTGCAGTTGCATTATCCACTACTGAAGCAGAATATATGGCGGTAGTTGAAGCTGTAAAGTAAGATATTTGGCTAAGAGGTTTGGTCGGTGAACTCTGTTCAAATTTCCAGAAGATTGTTGTCCATTGTGATAGTCAAAGTGCAATTTGTTTAACCAAAGATCAAATGTATCATGAAAGAACAAAGCACATTGACGTAAAGTACCATTTTATTCGAGATATTATTTCTGAAGGAAATGTTGGTGTTATTAATTTTGGTACAGCGGACAATCCAGCTGATATGATGATGTAGCCTCTTCCGACCAATAAGTTTAAGCATTGTTTAAACTTGATTGGTGTTTGCAACTCTTGAGTTTGCCCAAAAGGGAAATTTCAGTGAAGATTCAATTATTCAGTAAAATTCAAAACAAGTTGGAGATTTGTTAATTATGTTTTGAATTTTTTTGGGTCCATCTATTCACACTAGAATCCGGTTGTCGGCAATGGAAAATGGCCATGATGAAACTACAATTGTTGGCCATAACATCTTTTACATTGTCAGTCTAGTTTCACCCACATCCAGACATTTTACTTTTCTTTTATTTCGTTTTCTTTACATTCATATTTTGTAAGTCAATTTTAGTTGGCTTATCCAGTAAGTAGTATCCGACAATTGAATAAAAATTGCCTTTGAGAGTTATATTCCTTTTAGGAATATTGGTGTGAGTTTGGGTATATTTAGGTTAAGGATTTAAGTATTTTATTTCTCCATTTCGTTTGTATCACTTTTCGTATTATTATTAGTGGATTATTTGTTTTCTTATTTCGCTAATTATTTCTCCTATTTTATTGTTTCCATATTTGCCCAAAATAAATATATTTATTACGCTGCGGGTCCTAATTTCCTAACACACATAACTGTAATAAATAAACAATTAAGAAAATACCCATTAACCCGAGTGCTTTGCGTTCAGCCTGATTAATAAATGTGTATTGGTGGATTAATAAACAATCATTTTATCTGTTGATGCTCAAAACAATGATGTAAACAAACAGAGTTCAGAATCAATCAAGTTGCAAAGTAGCTGATAGCTTTTATTTCGAAAGAACCTTTGAAGTTTGTACAAGCCCCTAATAAATGTAAGACCATGTAACTAATGAGACCCGTGTTACGGGAAGTGAAGGCTAGATAATTCAAAGCATCTTCATCTCTCACTTGTCCTAAGGATTGGAAACTCAACACTATGGTGCAAATACTTGAGAATAGCAAAATTGTAATTCAAAATGCAACTGGCCATTCGCAGCCTCTCCTTTCTCGTGTATGGACACTATTTTCATTTGTAAACAATTTATGAAATTTTAAGCTAGAGTTTGAGATAATACCTTGCAAATGGCTTCTTTAAGAGGGTTCCCCTGCTCTAAGTTTATTAGTTGTCGGTTGTCCAAGCTCCTTTACAAGTATATGTTGAATAGTAAAATAACAAGCATATTGGTTTTGTGTTAGATGAATTCAACTCCACTTGTGCGCTCACACATTCTATCAAGCTCAACACTCTCGAGGCCTGCATATTCTCTACAGTCATATGTCTATAGTACTAATTGAAATGTTTATCTTGGATGCTAATTTTTTAAATTATTATAAGAGGAACACAACATGGGCCTTTAATATTTTGAGATCACATTATATTACAAAAAAAGATATTAGAAGTATTTTAGTAAAAAAAGATATTAGAAGTAAAAGCATGGCTGTGTCAGTAAACATACTTGCGAGATATGCGTTATTTGGTCTTAATAATGGTTGATATTACCAAGGTTATTCATGCACATATCAGCAGATTGTGGTGTGTATATTGCAAACTCCGAGTTGCATTGCAGTTGAAGCAGAGAAATTTGACTTTTGCCTTTCCTCCTCTTATCAAGTAGCTGAAATTTCTTATTCAACTGTAATCTCATGAAGAAAAAGTCTATAACCTAATAAAATGAAGAAAAAGTCCAGTAGGCATGTATAAGAAACCAATCAGACACTAATGGTAACTAAACTGTTTCAGTTTAATCAGAATCGAAAATTCATTTTAAAAGGAACATTTCAAAGGTAAAGTCAAAACCTAATATACTACCATCTGGAGAAATTGTTCATATGAGGTGAGGCACAAGATCCATCATTACAAATTTTTCTAACAAACAATAAGATTTGATAAGATTCAAAGGTTTACAAGTATATGATGAAGCCAATAAAGAGAGGAAGTCCCACCTTTAGAGAATCACTAAGCATTGAAAACTTGTGGCAACTACATAAAATATGCTTCAGTCATGAGAACCACATGCCCAAGTCCAAGCAAATCCATTAGAAGACCTATAGTGCCCATAAATTCAATAAGAGACCATGTATTGTATTGAATTATAACAGCTCAAGGGAGCCAAAATACGCTCTCTGAATTCTATTGATGATACAGAATCAAGAAATTCATAAATATGCATACACCAAATTAGATTCAAAAGAGATTAACCAATTTTTTAAGCGCAAGTAGAGACATGTCCAAATGAGTTTGTGCAAAGTTAACACTATAAGATTCAGTCGTAAGCATTCTAATGTCCATGAAACCTTTGTCACATTAAAAAATTGAACCGATATATATAAAAGACAGGTTACGAAATTGATACCTCAGAAGCTGAACCTCAGCAGCAGGAGAAGAAGGAATTTCGTGTTGGGTCCTGTATATCAATTCGGTAGCAAGGTGATATGTATTAACTAAAATAAATGTTGCGACAACGAGTATAAAAATAAATAGAGCAATACATAAACACAAAGATTTACGTGGAAACCCTTTGAAAGGGAAAAACCACGGGGAGCCAAAAATAACTCCACTAATAAAAAATGAGAATACAACAATAAAGCCTCTCTCAAGTATACCCAAACTTGAGGTATAAAATAATTTTAGGAGAAAGTTGGAATGCCAAAAAAAATTAACCCTTACACCCAAATAGTGTAGTATTTCCCAAACTACTGAACTCACTCCCCTAATTTCTCTCAAACTCTTTTTGTAGGAAATGCTCTACAAAAGTAAACTCAATTTTGCTTGGATGAATTTGATTATGGGAATATAGGCACAAAAAATTATATCAACTTTTCAATTGACAATTAATGTGCCAATTACTAACTACCATCTTCCCACCTTATTTGTTGGCAATTAATTAGCCTTCAAATTGGTTGAATTAATTAGCCTCCGAATTAGTTTGGACTTAACACTTCGAATTCTAGACGGATTAAGTGAAGAGAGAACGGAGGAGAGATGGACCGAGTACGACGGAGGGAGCACGGCGGACAATACAGCAAATAGCAGGCGAAATTATTTAGGTTTTACATACCTTTAACGAACAGAGCACAACGAAGATATGGACTGAGTATGACGGAGAGAGCACGACGGACAATACGGCAAAAAGTAGGCAAAATTATTTAGGTTTTACATACCTTTAACGAACAGAGCACAACAGAGATATGGAGTGAGAACGCCGAAGAGTAGCACGACGGGCGCAATCAGGAGAAGGAGAGCAGAGAAAGTGAACTCATTCACCAGAGATTTGAGATAAAAGTAGAGAAGTGAGGCGATGAGGTGCACAGGAGTACTAAACCTAGAATTTTGGCGGGGATCTGCACGGGAGTGAAAAGCAGAGTAAATAATCGCATAAAATGGCCACGTGCAAATGGCATTGGATTGAGTAGCCGAGGCCACGATCCCGGTATAAAAGATGTGTTGGAATCGGTTACATAGATAACCGATGTAAAACTCAGTTAAATTACTAATTTCGAGTTATTGAAATTGGTTATGAAGATAACCGTTGCCAATGTGCTTTAATATTATTAATTGAGCTTCATTGGCGTCGGTTATTTTAGTAACCGACTCCAATGAGGCGATGCCAAAGCCCACTTTTCCACTAGTATGCTCTATCTAGCACATGCGCAACTTGGTTCGCAAACCTATCCACGTAAGAAATGTGAATAATGTGTAGTAAGTTCATTACAATCAAAGAAAACTAGCCTAAAGAAGAAACGATAAATCCTTGTTTAAGGATTAATAAATCATCCAAAAGATTTAATAAATCTCTTTTGTTGCTATTAGTAACCTTGCTACTTGTTATAAATTTACATCCATTATCAACAAGGGTTGATTAAATTGGTAAGCGGCTTGATATCGCTTAAAAAGGTCTCAAATTTGAGTCCTAGCGAATGAAAAAAAATCCTTGTTGGGATACTCACCCACTACAGCCAGGTGCGTGACCCGGGTCGGATCTAAATGTAGTCGAAACAAAGTTCCGGTGAACCAGATGAGCAACAAAAAAAATTACATCCATTGTTATCAATAAAAGATTAATAAACTGATTATTTTTTTAATTATAAATTAATCAGTAATTATCAAATTTTTATATTCATCTGCTAAAATTTGTCCAACATTTGTGTAAATTGTAATTTCAACCTATTTAGAATTTTCTAGTGGACTCTCTTTTTAATTTTTTTTTATAGATGGAGTAATATTTCTTAAAGTAAAGGATTAAAATAAGTTGGATAGGTAAACATCGGGACTAGTTAAATTGACAAAATCATCTTATACATGAATCTTTAATTCTGCTGGAAGTGTAACATGAAAACCTCTAATAAAGATTAGTAAGGATCACCATGAAAATAAACAAACTTATTCCTAATAGTGTCAGGAATAATATAATTACTACGGTTATATCTTACATGTTGGTTTAAGTTTTTTGGATCAAATTATTCCATAACATGGTATCAGAGGTTTAGGACCTAGAGCTCGAGGGTTTGGATCATGAAAGCTCAATTGGTGAATTAATTTCATAATAGAGTAAGATATGTGCGATTAGGCCTTACCTATTAATTTAAACTTTTAGGTTAAACAGTTTCACAACATTAACAACAAATTACTTAGTAATAAAAAAGCTTGGATAGGTAAAGGACAGAACATGTGAAAGAAGGTTGAAATAGAGGTGTAAGAACATGATGTGAAACACGTGCTTAAAAAAGAGGAAACAGAAGAGAAGTGGATCACAAATTTGGGGCTACCTAATGATTCTTTGCCTGTGTCTTGTCTGGTCATTTAAAATCGAGCACATATATACTTTTCATTTAATCTTAATTTAACAATTTAGCATTTTTGGTTTGCCATAATTGCTTTATGTCCCTCTCCTTCTTTAACCTAATTATTTTCTAAATATTATTTGTCTGCTATGTTTTACCCTTTTTCTACAGTGTACTTTTGGTGATACTGCACACTCCATATATACAAGAAGCAATTACGTAGGGCAAGTTTGTCATTGCTTTTTAAGTTATTGTCAAAATAAGTTGTTCTTATAAACTTTTAATAGAACTACATATTTTAACTTTGAACAACACATTTTGATCTTTCATACTAATTTATTAAGAATCAACTTTCAAAAAAAGCTTGAAAATGGAGCTTTTCAGAAAAGCTGCCGAAAAAGCTGCAAAAACTCACAGCCAAACTGGCCCTTAGTATTAAACACAAAAGGATGATAACCTAATCATCCTATTAGCTATGCCTAATCCTACATTTTACTTTGCAAGCACTAGTAACAAGGCGAATCTAACTGTCCTCGACGCGAGTTCTAAACCCATTCCGGAGAACCTACTGATTACAAATTATGAGATTGTGGAGATTGAAAGTCCTAAAAAGGCAACTGAAGAGGGTGTTGAGGGCATTTACAACACTCCTTGGGAGATTATAACCTTAAGTCCTGAAAAGGCACTTGGAGGGGAGAATGAGGACATTTCCATTCTTCCGAAAACCGGAGCAGAAAAGCTATCAAACAATCCAGAGCAAACCACTGAGGTAATCCCTGACTCAATCTCATTTGATGTCAATGTTTATGTTGCTGTAATTGATGATACATAGGTTGAAAACAAAGGCAACTTAGATACTGAAACCCAAACTGTATCTAAGGATGACAAGCCTAACCTGGAGCAGAAAAATCTGGAGGAGGGACATGGTCTGGGATCCAATGAGCACACTTATGAAGTGAACTCAAAGGGCGAGGCCATTTCGGAGGAAAGAAAGGAAGAAAAGAAAGAGGATAAGGAACAAATGATAGCAGTCAGAAGGAGGAAGAAGAATCCTCAAGTTTTGAGGAGTCCGGAAGTAGTTCTAAATCAAAATAATCATCCTCCTCCGGTGAGAAAAAGAAGTCAGTTATGCCTAAACCCCCTCTAGACTACAATGTCTCAAGAAATGAGAAGATCTGTGTGGGATTAACTCTATTAGAACAAGATGCATTAGAAGGATAGAGAGATGACGAATTCAAGCCTTTGCTCCAGAATATTTGTGCGCAACTAAGATCTATAGAAAGCCTAATGAAGAATATGTCAATGACTCCGGATCTTAAGGAAGAGTTGGGAGAAATAAAGAGCACCATGAAAAGCATTGAGGCAAAGGTTGATAAATTTCCAACAGCTAATCAAGTCACTGAAACCTCTTTATCCAAAATCAATCTAGAATTAACCCAGCTCTCCACTGTAATCACATCAGCTAACAGAATAGCCACTCAAGCAGTAACCGAATCAGAAAATAACTGTGCTACTATTCTAAATCACATAACTTACTCATCTATAGAGCTAAAAACATAGATCAAATAATACGTTGACAGCAAGTCTGAAAACTTGGAAAAATTCATCCCCTGAGCCATAGTCAAAGGTGGAAAGGGAATCACCTCCGGACTGACATATCTTAATGAGGAGCATCAAGCTGCCTAGGAAATGCTAACAAACTTTCTGGATGAGGGGCTGCCCAAGCTATTGGCCAAGCACATGGAAGATGTTAGTTAAGACTTCCAAAGTACTCTTTCAGGAACTGAGAAGATCATCAACGATTGGAAGGCCAACTTCAATAAGGAAATGCAAGATCTGAATGTAACTATCCACAACTGCAGAAGAGACATAGTCCAAGAAGTTGCTCATCTCAAATCCGGCATGAATCAATTATTCATCTCGGCTCCCTCTAAATCCAAATCAACCATTCCGGAAAGTCTTCTCCTCCGAATTCTCCAAGACCTGGTCCAGCACATTGGGGACACAGGATTCTTCAGATATAAGAGCATCACTGCCCTCCTCAAAGCTCTATTTCCTTTCTTTGATGAAAAAGATAGAGAACATGTTATGTCAATCTCTCCGGATATGATTAAGCCCTACAAGCAGCTCAAAAAGCTCATCAAAACACTTTATCTCACTCTTGCTATAGTTGACACTATCATTGAGAAAAGAGAACAAGGAAATATACACTACTCCGTCTACTCTGGTGCATGGCAAAAGAATTGGGATGGCAAAACCTATATGGTTATTGACCCCCAAGCTGATGAAAACCAAAAGGGGAGAAAGGCAAAGCTAAGGAGGGAGAGTCATCCAAGAATGGGGAAGAATAAAGAGCTGATTTTTTAGAATAGCTATTTTCAATGTACAAATCTGTAATAACTAGTTTATTTTCACTTATATATATATTTCTGTACTTGTGATCTGGAACTTCCTTGAGGTTAACTATTGTTAACAACAGAAGTATATATAGTGAAAAAGGTTTACCAAATTGCTTCTAAGTACAACTATCAATTGTACTTAAAAAACTTAGAAGCTAGAATGCCAACTTATTGGGGGAGTTAGGATGCTTAGATTATGGGGAGTAAACTTGTAAATGACTAAGTATCAAGAATCATACTTAGCTCATAAAACCCATTTCCTTATGCGTAAATGTATTTGGTTTTTGTTTCCACCAAATGGGGGAGATTGTTGGGAAATAATGATCTGGAACAACTAATTCCAGAATAATCTGAATTAGGCTTGAAGAAAACAAAAACATATTTGAAGAAAACAAGTATTCAATTTAAGAAAACAAAATCAATTGAAGACTTTAGATACCTAAGAATATAAGGAAAGCATCCAGTTAAAGTTTGGAAAGGAAAAACTTTTAACCTCAATAGAAGCATCCAGAAGAAGACTGATTGAAGAGTATCCAAACATATTGAATCTGAAGACATCCGAAAGATTCAATTATCCAAGACAAAGGGAATGTTTTGAAAGTTACATTTCCCTCTACCATTTTGCTCAAGAAGTCAAAGATCCTTTCCCCTTATGCAAGAGAAAATAATAGCTAGCACGCTTTTCAAAAAAGGATAGAAGCACTGACACATGAAAGAGAAAAGGTAACAACCTTTTCTACCTAGACCAATAGGAAAGACACGTGGAGCTCACACACCAGACTACTAGCATAAAAGTTAGTGAATCGCTAAAGATTCAAACGGGACAATCACTTAATCTAACAGACTGATTAACGGCATTGGAAGCGCCATTTCATCCTTGATCAATGGTGAAGATTCAATTCAACCTCAACGGTACACAATAGTTACATTAATGATCCAAGCCTATAAAAGGGAAGCTTGACAAGTTGAGAAGGCAGTGGTTGATTCGAGAAAGCATTACACAAGAAAATATGCTATTGTAATTAGTTACATAATCCCTCCAAGAACTAAAACATTACAAATCTTTTTGTAAGAACTCTCAAGTGAAAATTATAAACTTGGAGAGTTCAAAACCCTTTCAAAGAGAAAATTAGTTGTAAAGATCTCATACTAGGGTAAGTATTGAGATTAGAAAATAGCTTAGAGTTGGTGCTTTAAGTGGGATCTCCTTGTAGGACTCAGCTTCAGTTTGGGTAGAATCTAAGTGGTATATCCTACTAAAGACAAGAGGACTTAACTAAGAGTTGGTGCTTCTAGTGGTATATCCTAGATCCGGAAGGGGTATCCATCCGGAGACAAGCTAAGGGGACTCAACTAGGAGTTAGTGCTTCTAGTGGTATATCCTACATCCGAAGTAAAAGAAATCTTTGGAGACAAATTGTAAGGCTTGATTCCTGCCAGTTGGAAAGGAATCCACTAGTGGAAAAGCTCGGAGTAAAGACACACCGGGGACTAGATGTAGGCAGGACCAAACTAGTATAAATCACCGTGTTTGATTTTCTCTAACTCTTTACTTTATTTGCATAATATTTCATATTTGTATCATCCGGATCAAAGACATCTACATAAGACTTTTTAAAGTCTATTGATTCCGCAAAAAAAGGCCATTCACCCCCCTCTGACCTTATTTAGACCCTTACAGGGACCAACCGTAACTTGTGCTTACATCCAGTCCCAAAAGAGTGTGTTGGCTTTAATTCACAAATCTCAACTCCTTTACCCTAGGTGGAAAAGCCTTTCACAAATTTCCCCAATTACAGAAAGTACCCTTCAAACTTTAATCGCTCACCTGCTAAGGAGAATACCCTCTTTTGCTAGCAACTCAACTATTTCTAAACAAGAGCTAGAATCAACTTATAGGAATGTTGATCCAGTTACAAATGATCTGATATTACAATTCAAATGATCTAATCTATTCTCTCTTGTTCAAAGCAGATTCTTTGCTGAGTGGTCGCTTTCTCGTTTGAACTTCTTTAAAGCTTGTAAATTGGTATAGTTTTGCTTCTTACAAATTCAAGTGTAATCACCAAGTTTTAACACTTGCCTTCTTGCTCCTTTTAAAGTAGGATTAAGAAAGTAGCCATTGAACTTGCCTTGGCATCTTCTGAAATTGACAGCTCATCTATCCACCCGTTGCTTCTTCAAATCAATTTGTTAGGAGATAGAATCACACTGTTGTGAGATAGAAATCAATCTGTTAGATTAAAATTCGAGCTTTAATTTGAATTCTTTGTCGTTTGATTCCATTCTTCTATTAGAGAGAACTCGCGCTGACTTACTATGTTTTATCTTCCCATTCCTTCTAGTAATCTGACATTTTGTAGAGCACGCGATACTATGTTGTTGATCTGTAGAATTTCCCAAATTAGCAAATGACTTTTTGTAGCTTGAATTTGGAAGACAGTCATTTTCTTCATAAACTAGAGTCTTGTCAATGCATTAATTCTTTTTTGTCTTTGTCTCATTAATGTTCTACAAAAAGTAACACTTAAAGCAAAGATTCCATATTTCCTTAAACAGAAAAGTCAATACCTTTGACAGACATAAAGTAACTCAGCAAAAAGATAAAACGATAACCACATCTGAAAAAAAAATCTAAATATCAAGGGCAGAGTGAATAATTTCTAATCAGCGACTAAAATACATACTTAGCCCAGAACAACTCAAAGTTAAACTAAATAACTAGGTCAGCGGAGAATTGACATTCTACCCTCGAATTCAATAACTCATATCTAATCATAGATTATTTATTTTAACATCATTACTAATTTAATTAACTCAAGCTAAACTTAATTGTTATGATCAAAATTTAAGCACTACTGAGTCATCCACTTAGTCAGTCCAAACTTGTGCTTGGTTCAACAATCTCCCCCATTTTGATCAATGGCAATTAGCTGAGCGAGATTTAAATCAATAAAATATTTAGATCATAGTTACCTTACAAACATGCTTGATGTGTCTTTAATCAGAATCTTTATTTAGCTCAGAGTGAATGCTAACTCCCCCATAGTCCTTGATTCTTCTAGGGTCAGCATTCCTCAACACTTCTCATATATTTTTGCAAAAAGATCAACACATACACATACACACACACACACACACACACACACACACACACACACACACACACACACACACACACACACACACACACACACACACACACACATATATAGCAGAAAATACAAGAAGTTAGGAAGATCTTAACTTAGAATAGAATAAGTAATCTTTTTATATATTAATAACTTAAGTACAGACAACGAAAAGTTAATCTATACTAAGTTTACATTCAGCACTAAAGATTACAAAATTTCTATTTTATTTAGGCAACGGTGGTCCTCCAAGATTTGCTCGCCTCTCTTCAAATGCTTGCTGATCCCATCTTGACTTCTTTTCTTTTAGCAACGCGATTTCCTTTCCTTTCCTCTTACGAGTCTTAACATATTGTCTTTGGATGCGCTCCAGATCCTTGGACAATTCATATGAAAATTCATCTACCCTCTGATCTCTCTCTTTCTCCTCTTGCTCACGCTTCTCACAATCCTTATCCCCCAATTCCATTGCATCTAAAATGACTTAGGCTTGATGATCAAACTAGCTTAAAGAGTCCTTAAAATGCTTGAGCTTTCCTTAGATGGTGGAGGAAAAATTCTGTACTAGCAACTCATAGATCTCTTGAGAAATGGCATCCTATTCTCTAAGAAAAGCAAAAGTCCTACTAGGGCACAAGATTGAGATTGATTGACGTGGTACTAAGCATCTAGTCATTTCGTTGAAATCTGGGTGAGACTGGCCAGATCCTTGGCTTGAGTGTTTTCTCTTAAGATCCGCTCTAGCATGGGAGTGTTGTGAATCTATGTAGACACTTGCTCATGAATCTGATCAATTGCTTGACCATTGTTGATGACATTAGCATGAATAGACTTGAGTTGATCTTGAATATGACCAAGCTTCTAATGAAGAGATGGTGCTTGTTCAACATCTGATATAACAATATTGCTACTTAGAGCGTCAGATATATTCAATCTCTTTCCTTCAACACTTCTTCCTCTGAGGACTTAACTCCCTGCAATACTTGATCTTTCATATTCTTTAGCTTGTTAGAGTGGCCTTGACTTGTCTTAAACCCAGCGATTAGAGCGTTGACAATATCTATAACAACATTTAGGCGCATTGTGTTCTCATCATTCTCCTTGCTTAGAATACTATAACCACTCAGAACTGCTTGCATCACTTCTAGCAAAGGGTTAAATTTGTCAATCATAGAGTTTATGAAATCCCTCTCTTTGTTCAAAACCCTACAGTCGCTTTCTTAGATCTTCTCCATCTTTTTTTAAGTTCAGCAACTTCTAGCTTCAAATGCTCAACCTGTC
Organism: Euphorbia pulcherrima; assembly: GCA_947683365.1. Lineage (NCBI taxonomy): Eukaryota > Viridiplantae > Streptophyta > Magnoliopsida > Malpighiales > Euphorbiaceae > Euphorbia > Euphorbia pulcherrima. The sequence continues at coordinate 42,072,489 of CANTUS010000009.1, forward strand.
CACCTGCAATATTCAAAATAGGCACAATATGGGATGCTATAGCCTTTACAAGAGAGAACTGGGTATAAATAGATCTAACATGAGCCTTCATCTCCTCAACAGCTTCCAAAAATTCTTTCACTAGCTCAAAAGCCTTTGCAATTCTCCTCAGAACTTCCTCAGACAGTAATGATCTTGTAATCTTAACATCTATCTCTTCATCTATCCTCAGTCCTAGAAATCTAGCTCTTTCAAACCTCTTTATATCTCCCAATAGTTCAGGTTGGGGGTTGAATTGGGGTGGAGGTTGTGGTTGTTGAGGTGGTTATTGTTGTTGTGGTTCTGGAATCTCCTCAATAATTAGTGGATCGCTAATAACTGGTCCTTCCAATGGTAAAGGTTCATGCTCTAGAGATCCAATTAGGAATGGAAATGGAATTATGGCGGTTTCAGGTAGTTGGTCAGAATTGGTGGTGTTTTATTGATCTGAGTTAGAGGTGGATGGTATTTGGGTTTCTGGTAAAGGTTGCATAGAAATTGGTGTAGGTGATAAGGGTGTTTCTGTGGATAGATTAGGAAAAAGAAATGGGTCTTGGTTTTCTTCAGATTTTCCTTCATCACCTTCAATAGTGGACTCACTAACTTGAGCTAAGGTTTCCCTGCTCAACTATAGCAACTTCAACCTCCTTGTCTTCTAAATCTCCTTCATCTTCATCAAAAACTACTTTCACCTTCTTAAAAATCCTCCTCTTCTTTTCTCTCGTTTCCTCCTTAGCTTTCTCAGCAGTCAAATCAACCTACTAGACTTCTTCATTTATGTCAAACTCCACAGCCTACACAATTTTAACATTATCATCCTCCTGTTCTTCTTGATTCTCAATACCTTCTAACGCTCCTATTATTTCCTCCACTACATCTGGATCAAATTTATCAGCTAGACTAGCCACAACACTTTCAACAACTTTCTCAGTGTCAGCCTTAGTCTTTGCTGTAGCTTCTTTAGCTCTCCTTCTTATTTCCTCTTCCAGATCCTCCTACCTCTTCCTAATTCTCTCAGCCTCAGCTACCTTCAATTTCTTAGCTTTCTTCACATTCTAGACTATGCCAGGTAGCTTCTTCACCATCAGCTTCTTCCTAGGCTGACCTACTTTAGGCACAGGAACTGATATAGCTTCCTGTCCTTCAGCAGTCACTACATACAACTGAGCTTCATCACTCTTCCTCTTCTTCATTCTCTTTAGAGGCATCTCCTCTCTCAACTCATCCTCTACCTGCTTCTCTTCTTCAATCTCCTTAGTAATCAGCACTCTAGGTTTCTCATCCTTAGTTCCTTTGGTAGATCTAGTCATTCTAGGAATAGGGGCAGCTACAGGATTAGAGCAAGCTGAGCTTGCCTCCTTCACCACTTTCTTCTCTTTTGACCTCCTTCTTGCTTCCCTTCTTTTCTACCTTCTCTTCTCCTTTCTCTTCTCTCAGGTTGGTAATCCTCTTAATCTCCTTAGCCACAAAATCATCTAAGTTCTGATCTTCTTCTTCTGGCTTAATTGGCCTCAGTGGCATTATAGCCCTTAGATCCTTCATTCTGATCTCTCCTTTCTTCAGCTTAATATACTTGGTATTATTTAGCTTCTCACCACATTTCAATCCATAAAAGTGCGCATTGCTCAATATTCTTGATTCAATCACCTTTAGAGTGATTCTACTTTTTTGAGCCCATCCTTCTAAGTCTAACTCATATGCTCTACAAATTTCCATCACAAGATGCACATAGACCATGTGTTTGGATACCTTCAAAAACCTATGCATAATTGCTATAGGCCAGTTAATGGACATCCCTTGAGTTAGAGCGTAGACAAACACTCTTTCAAACTTTGAGTAGCTTCTTGTAGAAGTAGCTTGGGCAACAACACCTTCATTACAAGTTCATGTGCCTATTTTCCTTCCTTCATAAACATTGAGGCTATGAATTCACCTACCTTATAGTTAGCAGGAACTTCATAGTCAATGAGGATGCCCATATGTTCTTCATCCCTAGCAACACACATCCTGAGTCCTCTTTCTCTCATGCCCAATAACCCAGCTATCAACTTAGGAGTCACATAAACTTTCCTCCCCATCATGGTAGTGAAAAATAAGTCCTTCAATCCTTCTACCATGTGAATGGCATGAAAGAATCTCCTCATTACTTGCTCATAGCACCTACTAGGTATCTCGAAAAACCCTCACAGATGGTGTTGATGTGTCCACTTCCCAAATCATTCATCACTAGAGAAACTGGGCATATCAACTATCATAGGCTCCTCAACTACAGCTCCTTCCCTAGTACACCATTCAGTTGGTATATATCTAGTTCCTACTAGAATGAATAGATCTTCCCTCTTATTGATTCCAATCTCCATTTATGCCATATGATCCATGGTAGTGATCCAACATGTATCTTTTTCATCTCATACAAACAAAGATTGCTCAGGACTTGGTTTAGACGATCTTCCTGAAGTACTCGCCATAGAAATTGCTTTGAAAGAAATAGAGAATTTAGGGATTTTGAGAAGAAGATTGCAGAAAAGAAATTTGGTAAAGTACCTTTCTCTCTACTGAATTTCTCTTTAAATAGCTAAAGACTCTTCGCTAAGACCTGTAAAGCCTACATGTACAACTCACAATCCATGGTCATAAATCAACGGTGAGATTAAATAGAGTTTACTGTAAGATTAATGATAGTGAAATACATGGGATAATAGCAATTAAATATGGAATGTTTTAAAACTTGCTACCTTTATCTCATTTTTGAATTTGAAAAGAAACTGGTGATAGTTTTAATGACATATCCAAAATTCAAGTGCAAAGAAGAAACACTTAACCTAATTCACAGAAGCTCAGAGTGTGCCCTAGTTACTTCGGTCAGCTCTAAAATTGGTCAGCGAGAAATGAGTTTCTTCAAATTGGATTGGACATTCTGATTAACTCCCTCAGAGTGTTGAATTGGTCCTTTCCAATAGGCTTTATGAATATGTCAGCTCACTGTTCTTTAGTAGGAATGTATGTGAGCTTGACTTCTCTTTTTAGCACATGATCCCTTATAAAGTGATGTCTAATATTGACATGCTTCATCTTGCTATGTTGAATTGAATTTTTAGATAGGCCAGATACGCTCTTATTGTCACACATGACTTTAAGACACTTAGACTTTATACCATAATCCTCTAATTGCTGCTTAATCCATAGCAGTTGTGCTACACAACTTCCTGCAGCCATATACTCAGCTTCAACTATACTTAAAGCCATATAAGCTAGCTTCTTGCTATACCATCTTACTAGACAATCACCAAGGAAATGACATCTTCCTATTGTGCTTTTCCTTTCAAGTTTGTCCCTTTCATAGTCAGCATTAGTGTACCCTCTCAGAGTGAAATCTACATTACTTGGATACTATGAACCCGCAATAATAGAGCCTAGCAAATACCTAAGAATTCTCTTAACAACAGCTAAGTGAGATTCTCTGGGGTCAGCTTGATATCTTGCACAATTATATACAGTATATTAAATGTCAAGCCCACTAGCAGTTAAGTAAAGTAGAGAACCAATAATACCTCTATAGAGCTTACTCTCTACAGGTTTACCTTCCTCATCTTTAGTCAAAATTATATTAGTGGCCATGGGTGTTGACATTGGCTTGGCTTTATCCATGTCAAACTTCTTGAGTACTTTCTTGGCATACTTAGCTTGGCTGATGAAGATCCCATCATCACCTTGCTTGATTTGCAAACCAAGAAAAAAAATAAGCTCTCCCATCATTGACATTTCAAACTCTTTCTTCATCTGCTGGCTAAACTCTATGCAAAGCTTCTCATCAGTTGCTCCAAAAATAATGTCATCAATATAGATTTGGATTAATAACACATCTTGGTGCTTCTTCTTGATAAATAGAGTTATATCTGGTTTTCCTCTGACATAACCTTTATTGAGTAAAAAGTTAGTCAATCTCTCATACCAAGCTCTTGGAGCTGGTTTCAATCCATATAGAGCCTTCTTCAACTTGAAGACATGATCTGAATGCTTTGGGTCTTCAAAGCCTGGGGACTATCTGACATAGACTTCCTCTTGAATATAACCATTAAGAAATACACTCTTAACATCCATTTGAAACAACTTAAAGTTTATATGAGATGCAAAAGCATAGAGAATTCTTCTGGCTTCAAGTCTTGCTACTGGTGCTAAGGTTTCTCCATAGTCAATGCCTTCTTATTGGTTATAGCCTTGAGCAACTAGTCTGGCCTTATTTCTAACAATATTACCAGCTTTATCTAGCTTATTCTTGAAAACCCATTTGGTGCTAATGATTGACTTGCATCTGGGTTTTTCCACTAAGTCGCAAACTTCATTTCTTCTGAATTGGTCTAGCTCCTCTTGCATTGCAATAATCTAGTTATCATCAAACTCAGCATCTTCAAACCTTTTTGGTTCAATCAATTAGACAAATACTGAATGACTCATAATTTTGTTTAGCTGGCCTCTGGTTAGCACTGGATTTTGCACACTATCAAGGATCTTCTCAATTGGTTGATCTCTCCTTGCTCTGACTTCTTTTGGTAGATCAAGATCAGCTCGCTGAGCTACTTTCATTGGTTGAGCATCATTATTATCACCAAAGTTTATGGATTGGTCCAATTCAACTTTATATTCTTCTTTATCTTGAATTGGATCAGGAATAACAATGGGCTGATTGACTAATCCACTAACTTATTCCTTTTCCTTTTCATTATCACTAGCTTCTCAACCTACAATGTTAGTTTCATCAAAATCTACATGCATGGACTCCTCTAAGATGCCAATCCTCTTGACATACACTCTATATGCCCTACTGTGTTGAGTAACCCAGAAAGATTCCTTCATCAACCTTGGGTTCAAATTTAGCCAATTGGTCTTTATTATTTAATATGAAGCATTTAAAACCAAAGGCCTTGAGATGACAACCCTTGGGCTTACTCCCCTTCCAAAGTTCATAAGGAGTTTCATTCAAAACTGGGCAAATTAAAACCCTATTTAAAATGTAACAAGTTGTGTTAATAGCTTCTACCCAGAAATACTTTGGCAGATTGTTATCACTCAGTATAGAACAACCAATCTCCATAATAGTGCGATTATTTCTCTCAACAAGCCCATTCTGTTGAGGTGTATGAGGGGCAGAAAAATTGTGGTCAGTACCATGCTTAGAATAGAATTTCTCAAACTGCTTTGTTTTTGAATTCTCTTCCTTGGTCACCATGGATTTTATTAATTTTAAGGTCTTTTTCATTCATGATCCAGGTAGCAAAACTAGAGAATAATTCAAATTTTTTATCTTTGCTTGCTAGCAAGACAATCTAAGTGAACCTGGTCAGATCACTTATAACCACATGGGTGTATTTCATTCAAACTAAACTTGTTGGCACGACTTGCCCAAACAAATCCATGTGTAAAAGATCAAGGGGATGAGAAGAAGATATATCAGCTAAGGATTTAAAGGTCTTCCTAAATTGTTTCTCGGGTTAGCATGCTAAGTAGAGTCTATCTTTTTTAGAGGCTAGATTGGGTAAACCCTCAACAAGTTCATTTCTGGCTAATTTGGATAGATTGGTCATATTGATATGTCCTAACCTTCTGTGCCATAGCCATGAGTTTTCCTCCTTAGAAACTAAGCATATATCATTGGAGCCAGGGGAAAAATCAATCATATAAACATTATTAATTCTAGGAGCATAAAGAATAGTTTGATTAGAATTACCATCAATGACTAAGCAACCCACTGAGTCAAATATCACTTTCCTGCCTTTGTCACATAGCTGAGCAACGCTTAGCAAGTTGAACTTTAGGCGTTTCACAAGAGACACATTATCAATCAAAGATTTGACTCCCGCTGTGCCATTGCCAACAATCTTTCCCTTTTTATTGTCTCCAAAACTAACACATCCATTCCTTCTTCGCTCCAATGTGATGAATTGCTATTCATCACCTGTCATATGGCTTGAGCATCTACTATCCAAATACCACATTTTTCTGTCATCAGTGGATCTCAGGCTCACCTGTAAAATAGTTAAGTTTTCTTAGGTACTCATGCCTTTTTTTGGCTGGGTCTTCCTTTGTTAGTGGTGGTCATCCTTGACCAGTCATACTCATCATAGTAACCATTATTGTGTCCACACATGACTGTAAGATGTCCTGACTTTCCACAAAGGTTAAAAATGGCCTTAGGATTATGCCTACTCACTTTACTCTTTTGAGAAACCTTCTCAGAGTGGTGAATGTGGTTACTCTGAGTTAGGGATGGCAATGGATCTTGGACCCGGTCCGAATCTATGGATCCGATCCATTTTTAGGATATGGATCCTAAATTTTTAGATCCATCGGATCTGGGTTGGATCCAAGTCTAATAAAATGGATATGGATCTAGTATCAGTTTTTAATGTAGAACCCAGACCTGGACCCGGATCCGTGTATATGTAACTAAAGTTCAAGACAATCCCTAATTCTATATTCATTTTCGTGCTTCCTTTGCTGCCTCTAATAACCCTTAATCCTCTGCCTCTTAAATTTCACCTTTAAATCAAATAAATGTTGAGAAGTAATAAACAATTTGATGGATGCAATCGCCAGTGAGTATGTAGTCACTCCTATCATCACTCGGAACCAACGATGACTAGAGGAGCTCGTCTGTGCAGTCGCAGACCTCGCCGGCGGGATTTGCTTCTTTGAGATGCTAGAGATTTTGTTGGCTTTAATGTAGGTAGATCATTGAAGTTTTTTTTATTGTATATGTATTTTAATGTGGTTAACACATGTTCTATAATTTTAATCTTTTAATTGGTCCCTTTTATCCCCTTTATTTTGCCTCTCTTCTTCCTGTATAGTGATTACTTTAATTATTAAGTTCTAATTTTATATTCTATGTTCTTAGTTTTAGATCATGACTTATTGGGAAATTGTGTACTTGATGATCTAATTTGTTTCAATCTTTATTTGTCCCTTCCAGTTTTTCAATCACAGACTCAAATTTCTTATTTCTTTGTTGGATCCATTTTAGATCTGTTTTTGGACCCAAATCCGTGGGATCCATTGGATCCCAATACATGTACTAAAATTATAGATCTAACGGATATGGGTACTAAAATTATAGATCTAATGGATATGGGGTGGATCCGGGTCTAGCATAAATAGACGAATCCGGATCAGGTCCAAGCTAGACTCGGTCCGTATCCAACCCGTTGCCATCCCTACTCTGAGTATTCCTGCTAGGTTGAGGAGGAACCCACACCTTTTTCAAAGTTGTTAATTCAGTAGCTAGCTCATCCAATTTCTTAGTGAGCTTGCTGTTATATCCATAATGGTACTTAGCTTTTTCCATAAGGTATAAGATGTCAAGTAAGGTAGAAGAGTTGACATCTTCTAGATCATAACACCTCCTCTGGAGTACTTTGATTTATTTGGCTAACTTCGTAGTCACGTTAATAACATCATTAAGCACTATAGCAAGTTCATTTGAAGACAAAGGGGGTTCAGAATTTACCATAGTTTGCTTTCCTTTATATCTACTCTACTCAGCTATTCTATTAGCAACGGAAGCAGATGGTTGGTCAGCTGACTCTGAGTTGGGTTGATCATCCTTTACCATGAGACACACATTTGCAGAATCTTGTGCCTCTTCATCTAAGGATGATTACTCTTGTGTTAGATATGATTTATACCCTTAAGGCTGTTGGATATGATGTATGCCTTTAAGGCAATTAGGGAGATATATCTTAATTATGTAATAGTATGAAAATTTTGTTTAAATACTAAAGGCATTCAATCTTTTGTTTATATCGATGTGCTTGTATATATATTATAGCTGCTTATATTCATTGATGTATGTATGCAAAAGTCCTTGACATATCATAGCATAAAGTCAGAGAAATTATAGTTAGACTATATTTAGTGAGACATGCTTCATGTGCAATTATGATTATGTCTAAACTATCCCTAGTCATAGTTTCATCAAGAAAGGATATTGATGAAGCGGAAAGACTAGCATGTGGTCAACTTTCTTGGAAAGGGTCCAAGCAGTCAAATCTCCTAAGGACTGAAGGTGGTGCCTTAAGTTTAACACATGGATATATCTGGGAGATATATTGGACTTTGCAGTAAGAGAAATACTTGGTGTATATATCAATGTGTTAGTGTTTATCTTCATGCAATAAGCTTTGCGAATATTCTCATACTTGAGATACTAGTTACCTTGTGTGATACTGTTGCTATACTTTGGGTCATTCCTACACACTCATTAATTTAGGGTGTTACGGGTGATTACAGGTTATTAGGGTATAGTGATGACAACACATTGGTAAGCTGAGTAGTTAGAAAGGATCCATCGCTCTGGATATATTAAGGAGTTGTACCTGGCCGCTTGTTGAAGTGATGATTGCTATAAATCTCTGATTAGAGTATGTGTTTGATAGAAATAGTTTCTAGTCAAACATACAATAGTAAAAGGCAATATACTTCGGTAGCAAGTTAATAACTAGGATAGCTTGGGGCAACCTTGCTATTAGTGGGTTAACACTTTAACCGAACCCGATAAACCAAATTGTACTAATATTAAAGAATGGAAGGTGTTCATCGCATTACACAACTATTGCATTTACCAGGATTAAGTCATAAGCATAAATGACGTTCCGTGTAATAGGGGATGGTAGACCCTTGCTAGAGGCATACTACAGTCGTATAAGGTAATCGAGTTCTATTCACGATCTAGAACCTCGAGCCAATGGTTCCATTAGAACAAGGGATGGTTAAGCCTTAATAGCTTAAAACTTCAGGATCCTATAAGGTCACACACATTGGACCTTCATCGGACTAAGTAAAGAATTAATATATTTATTCTATTAAAAAATAATATGTTAGTAATTGGATTATTATTTAATTGGTTAAAAATGATTGGATCATTTTAGATAAACCAAGGAATTTATTTTTGACCGGAAACTAATTTATTAGGGTCAAAAAATAAATATCTATTTGAAAGGGATTAAAAGGAAATTTGGTTTGGCGAGTTAAACTAAAAAATACGAAATATATTTTGTACATGTTCAGTTGCACGGAGTACACCGAAAGGTGCTCGAACACTACTGGGCAGTGTTCACGGCAGCCCATGAAAATGGGCTGCACAAAGGCAGTCCATAAAGGGCATAACGAGCTGGGCTCGCAGCATAGGTCACGAGGCCCAGCTCGCACGCAAGGCAAGCCCTTAACACAGCATGCGCCGCACTCTGTGTGCACGCGGGTCTGCACGCGGATCCTTTAGATCCGCGTGTATAACCCACGTGGGATAGGATTTTTCACCCTATCCCACATTGGTTTTTGGGGAGCAATATTTTTCTCCCCAAGCCTATATATAGGCTTTCCTTCACCCTTTTCATTACACACCAAGTTTGAATAGTAATTCCTATGATAAAGGTTATTTGAGCAAGTTATATTTTGAGGAGCTTGAGTTTATTCGAGCACCTCTAGTTTATATTTTTTGGTGGGGCTTCTTAAGTGGTCTAGCAACTACTTGAGGCTCCTTAGTTCTTCCTCTCAGGTAGGTTTTGATTGGTGGGGTTCGTGTGGATACTCATAGAGGCTATCCTGTGCTTGGAGGCTTGTGCAAGGAGGTTCTTCTAAAGCACGCTTCAACTGGTAAGTTTTCTTTCTTTCTCTTTTAATTATTAGGTCTTTTTCTTTAAGTATTTTTAGACTTCATAATTATGCTTAGGTTGTTTTGCATGCTTAGTTTATTTTATGCTTAGGTTATAGCTTAGAGTTATAACATGCTTAGGTTATAGCTTAGATTTATAACATGCTTAGGTTATAGCTTAGAGTTATAACATGCTTTGGTTATAGCTTAGAGTTATAACATGCTTGGTATAAAATATATGTGCTAGGATGTAATTAATAATTATGGTATACCTAGCCCTTTGCATGCTAACCTTGGTAAAGAATTATTTAGTTAAGGCTTTATTTAATTTATATGCATCTAATAGGAGTTTCTGGGGACAGGGACAAAATTTTGAATTTCAGCCATGCCTTTCATGCATGTTCAATCTGACTGTCAGTTTCCAATAATGGTATTAGAGCCTGCCTATTTAGTGCATAATTAAGTTAGAAGCGAACTGAATATTATTTTCTATATGAAATGATTATTGCTTATTTAATTATTCGGAACAATATATATGAACTTGTGCTTTTCATTTCAAGGTTAGAAAATGTTTGTGAGGTGTTGATGATGTATGGGTCTCCCTTGGCACCTTTGTGAGAGAGGCGGGGCCCACTAGGGGTCTGGTTGGATTTAGGCGTGACAAAACATCCTTTAGTTAAAGTTTCCACAATAAGCCATTTGTAATGAATAAAAGAATCGAGACCCAAATCTCGATACAATTAATAGAGTTGCCACCCAAGTTATCTACTTGGGAAAGAGTTTTGGTATGGTTCCCTCTGGGCGGGAGACTCATACCTATTAGATCAGAGATTCCGGTATCGGATGAATCACTTATTTCTCATTTAGTTGATTTAAAATTACATTCACCTCGTAAAACTGTTTTAGTTTTCATCATTTAGGGAGTTATCACAGAAATCCTATTTCTACACTCTTTTACACTCACTACATGTGGTTACATATTACTATAAAGCATAAGTAATAAATGGGGGATAAAAATTACAACTGGGGGAAAAATGGGAGAAATCGCAAAGAGATCCTATACATTTGTTCTATGTTATGAAACAATTAGCACAGTTTACAGTACATCATAAATCAACATTTTATTGAGGAAAATGTGATTTATGTTGTAAAACCATATTTTAGCTTTTGGGGGTTGATTTACCGGATTATTATTGAAAATGACCGCATTGCAAAAGGTGAGTTGGTTGATTTTTATTTAACGAAAAATGAAGTCTAGGTTTTGTCCGGAGGCTAGTACCCCTACAGGTGGGTGGGACCCATACGGCTGCCGGGGAGGACCCGTACGGGTATGGGGGACCCGTACGGGTCTTGTTGGATCCGACAGAACCACTGTTTAATTTATATCAATAGGTTAATTATAGAGGAGATAAAATAGAAGCATTATATGAGTCTGGCGCACTAGTACAATCACCGAAATGATATATTAGGTACCAAAAAAGCCCATATTAATCAGGATCGGACCCAAAATGAGAATTGAAATAACAGTCGATATAGAATAAACTAATAATAATAATATAATGGTGATGTGAGTCTCTTTAAAACTCAGGAGCGTTACCTTTACGACTTGAATCCACTTTGAGGCGTTCCCTTTACTGTAGAGAGGGTCCGACCAAAGTATGTGCTTAGTTAGGACTATTTAGGAGAGTATTTGAGTGGGTAGAATCTCCCCTAAAACCTAATAAATGAAGCTAGGAATGAATAAAATGTGGACAAAACCTCTATGAATGGGGTGTCCCCTTATTTTATACCTCCTATACCTCAACTATACCCATGGAGATTGCTAGAGCTATAATTTTTCTTAATTTTGCTTATGAATTCTGTCCTTTAAAAATAAGAGGAGAAGGCCCCTTTTATAGGGTGAAATTAGGTCAGAATTCGGTGATCCCGAATTCAATACTTGCCTTTTCCTGAAATGGTAAGAAACTATTTTTGGATTGGCCTAAACGGGAAACAAGCATACCCATACGGGGTGGGGCCCCACCTGTACCGATACTACCCTAGGCATATGGAAGGTAGTCACCCATATAGGTCTGCTGGTGGATCTGTACCACTAGGTATCACCCGTATTGGTACCTAAGGTCAGTCTAGGTCTCTGTGTCATGGCCAAACTCACTGTACAGTAGTGGGAACACCTCTGATGGATAACACCTATAAAAGAATGCATTATCTAGCTCTCATCATCATTTTATGAGATAGATCGCTGAAATCTAGTGCTCACAACCTACTCCTCGTGGGATCATTGCAGATAGGGATCTGTATGATCTCACGATATGAGCGAGGGATTGGGAATTATACCTGAGTTGGTGATTGTGATCTGAATAAGTTCCTTCCCTTGGGGCAAACTCTTTCCCTTGGTGGTGCCTTTTTTTGAAGGCTTGTAGCTTTTCCTAATATCCCTTTCCTAAGGCAGATCGACTTTCCTAACTGATATATCCCTTTCATAAGGTGGATGACTTCTCCTCGTATCCCTTTCCTAAGGTGGATCGACTTTCCTGACTGATGTATCCCTTTCCTAAGGCGGATGACTTCTTCTCATATCCCTTTCCTAAGGCGGATGACTCTACTAACTGATGTATCCCTTTCTTAAGGTGAATGACTCTCCTAGCTGATGTATCCCTTTCCCAAGGCAGATGACTCTCTTGGCTGATGTATCCCTTTCCTAAGGCGGATGACTCTCTTAGCTGATGTATCCCTTTCTTAAGGCAGATGACTCTCCTAGCTGATGTATCCCTTTCTTAAGGCGGATGACTCTCCTGGCTGATGTATCCCTTTCCTATGGCGGATGACTCTCCTGGCTGATGTATCCTTTTCCTAAGGCAGATGACTCTCCTAGTTGATGTATCCCCTTCCTAAGGCAGATGACTCTCTTGGCTGATGTATCCCTTTCCTAAGGTGGATGACTTCTCCTGGCTGATGTATCCCTTTCCTAAGGCAGATGACTTCTCCTAGCTGATGTATCCCTTTCTTAAGAAGGGTGACTCTCCTGGTTGATGTATCCCTTTGCTAAGGCGGATGACTCTCCTGATTGATGATTTTGCATAACCTATGAAAAGAGACAACAATCAAACATCGAGTTAATCATTGTCTGAGCTGATGTATCTTTATTATTGATTTACTTTGTGATGAACAAAAATTTTTGCCCATTCAATTAAGAATAAAGATGCGTGGACGGGGGTTGGCCCATGAATAAACTGTATACTAAGTGCAAGAAATGTTGGGTTTGTCCCGATTGCTCTGGAATGAAGTGCCCTTTAGAAGGGTGCCTCCCAAAGAATGCCCCTAAGAGGGTTGGAATATGGGGGTAATGCCCCTAGATTGAGTGATTCCACTGCTAGGGAATGGGGGGATGCCCCTGGATCTGATTTTGCTACTGGGAAATGGGGGGATGCCCTTGGATCTGATTCCTATGTTGGGGAATAGGGGGATGCCCCTGAATGATTCCACTAGGGCATCATAACATTGTTGGGGAATGGATCGACATCTTTAGATAGGTTGCTTACTACCGGAGAAGTCCCTCTATGCAATACTAGCTTGCTGGAGATAGACCTGCACATGAAGATTACATTGGTTAGTAGCCAACTTAAGAACAGTCCACTCTGATTCTCAAAAGATCTTGGAAAGACTAGAATGATTGTCCCTTTTAATCAAGAATCGAAGCAAATTAGGGGTTTTGCCCCTACTTTAGTTGAAATAAGGAGTTAAGGGAAGCTGGGTTGGCCCTAAATTCGAAAAGGATGAGTCCTTGGTGTTGTTTGAAATACTAGTTTATAGATCTGCCCTTCGATAGCAAGAAAGGGCCCATACAGGTAGGCTGGGACCCATACGGGTGGGGTCCTAGAAGATTGGGACTCGAACGGGTGGGGTGGGACCCATATGGGTCCCCATCGGGGGTTTTAAAATTGAAACAAACTCCTCACATCTCGCCTTACACCAAATCTTCCTATACTGAAAATTTTGGCAAGTTTTCCCCAAAACTCGATCAAGATGTATAAAAAGATCCCAAAGACTGGCCATTTCTCTCTTAGGCTCGAAGATTTGCCCCCGGTGGGTGATTTGGGGCTCCGAGAATGCCCGGTTTCCATCAGGTACGCTTTCCATGAAGGGGATTCATTTCTGGGGCTCACACCGGTCTCCAAAGTGCCCCTAATCCTTTCTCCTGATACTCATAATTCTTGATCCCAGGTAATTTCACCCGATTTTTCATTTTCCATTTTTGATCCCTTTGAGAATTTCTTGAATTTTGGAATGAATTAAGGTGTTATAGACCTTAGGATAGCGTCTAATGCATGTAACTTTAGCCTAGGATGCTTTTAGGATAGTTTTGGATGAGCTTTGGTTGAGATTCGGACAATTTCAAATTTTAGGAGAATTCCTCCATAGGAACTACTTGTAGGGGACCCGTATGGGTGAGGGGGTACCCATACGGGTCCCATTTTTGATACGAGTATAAACGATGCACCCGTATAGGTAGGGCTTACCCTTATGGGTCCTATCCTTACGGACAGAATGCCCACTTCCTTGATTTCTGCCATGCTTTTCTGATTTCTAACATGTTTGCTGTATTTTAACCCTATTGAGCTGTAATTCTATCTTTGCAGTTTCAGTATAGGACTATAGGAGCCTTAAGCTTCTGTAAGAAGTGGTACAAGGAGATACACACTATAGAGGATACTGAGCTGCTGGCCTGCATCGACTCTTTCGGTTTTAGTGACATCATCAAGGCCATCTCGCAGGCTCCAAAGACGTTAGCCCATGGGACCATTTTAGCTTTGATGGAGAGGTGGTCAGAGACGACCTATACTTTCTACTTATCAATAAGGGAGGTCTCTATTACTCCTTCCAATATTTGTGCTGTGATGGGGCTGGAGTGGAGCAGGGAGATCGACCACTTCGATGTGTTTGCTGATAGGTGGCACTCCCGACCTGAGGTCAAGGCCTATATAGCTGGATTACTTAGGCTTCGTCTGGATGGGACGAACAAGCTCAAGTACAGGGATCTCCACTCTTACTAGATTGGGCAGCCGAGGCCTATTGTAGCTGACAGGAGGGATCAATATGCTAGGTCTTTCCTGCAAACGTTCCTTACTACTATCTTCTTCCTAGTCTACTCGGGCAACCTCAACTATAGTTTGCTCACTGCTGTGGAGGATCTTGCTACCATGCCGAACAAGAACTAGTGTCGGGCCATCCTGGCACAGTTGTATTATGGGCTGGATGTTAGAGTTTGGGGCCAGCAAGCCGAGCTCAAGATCTGCCACCTGATCTTACTGGTAAAGCTGAAAGCTCGTCTCTAGTGTTTTGTCTCTTCATTTAAACTGTGTTGTGACTAATCCTAGTTTTGTTTTTCAGATTTGGGCTTTTGAGCACCAGTTCATGCCTAGGTCGGGGTTGCCTAAGCAGCTCGAGACACCGTATATCATCTCCTAGTGGATTGGATTTTGGCAGGCCAGCCCCTGAGTATGGCATAGTATAGAGAGTTCCTACACCGGCTGTGCTTGGATTGGGTAAACTTCTTTCTTATTAAACCTGCATTTTACATTTCAATAAACCATTAGTAGAAAATGTATTTACTAGGTTGTGCTACTCATGGTGCACTTATACCGTGTAGGTTATCTGAGACCCATGGGAGAGATTAGCCATGTATGGGGCCATTGAGCGGATGTGAACTGGTGTTGATGACCGCCACTTTGTCTTGGAGTCACCATTCTCCTATAAGTGGTATTTCGGCAAGCGGGTCTGAGAGTGGAGGACAAGTGCAGTGGTGGAGAGATCAACTACTCCCTTTGTCCTAGCGGGTGTCTTCTAACCTCATCTTATGCTGGGGACTGACCGAGGGTTTTATTTGTTAGGCGAGAGGGCCCGAGTGCTGTCTGTAGAGGGTTCTTATAGTGACTTCATCGATTCCTTGCTTCTCCCTCATTGCGAGAGGATTTATGATAAGGATGTCCCCTTTGAGTTTCACTGGAGTGATGATGAGGACGACGATGGTGATGATGATGACGAGGATGGGCCGGGGGTGACCATAGGGGCCCATTTATGGCTCGGGGTACTAGGGGCTCGGCTAGGTCTGCTCCCCCTTCTTCCCAGGTATTTTCTTGACTTAAGGCCTTGTGAATACTTTGTGATTTCTAGACATTTCTTGGTATTCTGACTATGATGTCTTATTGCTACAGCCTCCCGCCCTAACGCGGAAGAGACCTGCTACCACTACTGCTGTTTCCCCCAAGCTGCCAGCAAAGTAGTCTCGTGCTTCTAAATCCATGAGAGAGGGGATCCTCTGAGTTGAGCTAGATACATACTTTTAACTCCTCGATCATTCGGGAAAGTGAGTCGTCAAGGAGCTTGAGGAGTCGGTCCAGCCCATTGCTTTCACTCATTCCAGCTCTACCAAGATAAGGAGTTTCTCGCTTTTAACCTTGTCCATTATAATGACTATTTGAAATGTTCCATCCTGATGTGACCCTTTATTTCCAGGTGAATATTGCTAAGGCAGAGAGGATTGCTAGGGGGTACTTAATGGTAAGGGACCTGCAACTGGCGTAGGATGCATTAGCCTCGGTAAGTTTTACCAGCAAAATTTAATAAACTATGCATGATACATGCTATGACATATATGTATACTGATCTCGTGATTCTAATGTAGACCCTGCTAGCCATGAAGCGTAGTAGATCCGCCCGGGACTTGGGTGCTACAGAGGAGAGGGCTAGATTTCTAGAGGAGCAATTGAGGGCGGCTACTACTGAGGCTAATTAGGCTAGGGCCGAGACTGCTCAGGCGAGGGCTGAGATTGAGGTGCTGAGGGGCCAGCTAGTGATGATGACCGAAGATAGACAGACGATGGTTCCTTTTGATGAGGAGTCCGAGGAGGATCTTTTTGCATACCGAGTGACTCGGAGGGGAGGAGGTCAGCCTACTGAGGGTGAGAATGCTACTATGAGTGCAGAGGCATCAAGGATTAGGGACTTTGTTTAGCCAGTTACTGATGCCAATGGGGACGAGGAGCATATGACCATAGATATGGATGACCTGTTAGTGGATGCCCAGGATCAGGCTCAGGAGGGTGGTTAGGAACGGGATCCTCTGGCGTCTTAGATTTGATTACTCTAATAGCCTTTTGATACTTTTGAGCCCTGCATGGCTTGTTTTGAATGTGCACTTTGAACTGCTACTTTTGACTTTTAACGTTTATGCATGTGAACTTTTTTGAACTGAGACCATTGAATATTGCCGCTTTACGAACCCAAGTCACTTCTTCCCGATGATTCTGTAGCGAAGGGATTAGGTGGTGTTCTAATTTTTGCCTAGGCCATTCGATGTGAGATGACCTACCGAACATTCATTTCTTATGTCCTAACTTTTGCCCGGGCTGTCCTTAACGGCTTAGCCCAGCAGACTTTTTTTCTTTTGCCTTAATTTTTGCTTAGACCGCCCTTTCGGGTTTTTAATCCAATAGGCTTTTTGCCGTAAATTTTGCCTGGGCCGCCCTTTTGGGTTTTCAGCCTAGCAGGCTTTTCCAAATTTTGCATGGGTCTAGTTTCTTTTGTGACCCATCAGTATTTTTTTGTCTTTTACTGAATGGTGAGCGTAGTACAAAGAATTTTAACAAAGATGCATAACACGATACCGAAAAAATTGATGTTCACATACCTCCGATTATTTCACCTAAAGACATGCATGCATGCATAAGACCAAGATTCTTAGCATTTCATAACACGTTTATTGATGAGATTAGTTTGAGTATATAGGCAATGGTAACAATTTCCAATGGTTAACCCCTACTGCTGACTAGTCTTTTACAGATTTTCTAGAAAGCAACTGACATTTTTCTCTTGATGCCGTAACTTTTACTTAGGCCGGCCTTTTTGGGTTTTCAACTTAGCGGGCTTTATTTTCAGTTCCCTAACTTTTGCCTAACCGATTTGCAAAATACCGATCAGCGGGTTGCACCCTAATTTTTACCCAAGCAGTAGAGGACCACTTGTCAAGTGTTTTATTTATTTTATTCTTTGTGCTGCTTTTTTGTGATTTATTTGTTTTCACCTAGGCATGATAGGGCTTGAGCCTGTCTTGATTTACTGGATTCACAAACTCATTTCCATCCATATCCATAAGCTTGATTCCTCCTCTGCCAAGGACTTTCTTAACTACAAACGGTCCTTCCCAGTAAGGCCTGAACTTGCCTCCAACATCAGTGTTGACTTGGCGTAGTTGTTTGAGAATCAGATCACCCACTTTAAGAGGTTGTTTTGCATATCTGACTCTATTATTGTAAGCTCAAGCCATATGTTGCTGGTACATCTATAAGTGGTCGAGTGCCTTAAGCCATTTCTCATCTATCGCATTCAACTATTCATACCTAGTCTTTGCCCAATCCGACTCTTTCAACTAAGCTTCGAGTGCTATACGTAATGATCTTACTTCTGTTTTAACAGGTAATACTGCTTCCATCCTATATACCAAAGAGAAATGTGTCTAGCTAGTAGGCGTCCTCACACTAGTTCTATACCCCCAAACTGCAAATGGAAGTTTATCAGCCCAATCCCTATAAGTGGCTACTGTCTTGGATAAGGTTTTATTAGTTGACTTGTTAGCAGGTTCTACTACCCCGTTAGCTTGTAACCTATATGGAGAAGATTTGTGATGTTCAACATTAAACTTCTTAAATAACTCACTAGTTCCCCTATGGAACTGAACCTCGTTGTCGGAGACCACATGATGCAGAACCCTATATCGAGCAAAATTTGCCTCTCTATAAACTTGGCCATTTTTGTTTTTGTTGAATTCCTCTGGGTCTTCTTTCTTTGATAGTGTGTATCTTTGTGTCCTTCCCACTAAGGCCTGAACTTGCCCCTGACATCAGTGTTGACTTGGCGTAGTTGTTTGAGAACCAGATCACCCACTTAAAGAGGTTGCTTCGGGTGTCTGACTCTATTATTGTAACCTCAAGCCATATGCTGCTGGTACATCTGTAAGTGGTCGAGTGCCTTAAGTCGTTTCTCATCTATCAAATTTAACTATTCATACCTAGTCTTTGCCCAATCCGACTCTTTCAACTGAGCTTTGAGTGCTACACGTAATGATCTTACTTCTATTTTAATAGGTAATACTGCTTCCATCCCATATACCGTATAGAAAGGTGTCTGGCCATTAGGCGTCCTCACACTAGTTCTATACCCCCAAACTGCAAATAGAAGTTTGTCAGCCCAATCCCTGTAAGTGGCTACTGTCTTAGATAAGGTTTCATTAATCGACTTGTTAGCAGCTTCTACTGCCCCATTAGATTGTGGCCTGTATGGAGAAGATCTGTGATGTTCAACATTAAACGTCTCAAATAACTCATTGCTTGCCCCTTGGAACTGAACCTCGTTGTCGGAGACCACATGATGCAGAACCCCATATCGAGCAAAAATGTGCCTCTCTATGAACTTGGCCATTTTTGTTTTTGTTGAATTCCTTTGGGTCTTCTTTCTTTGATGATTTGTATCTTTGTGTCCTCCCCCCCTCCCGTTATGAAGAAGGATGAACCAGGGCCTATTGCTATCATGTTTGCTAAGCAGTTTTTATCTCTCTTTTTTGTGATAAGTTTTAACCATTGGATCTTTATGTCATTGCAATATACTCAAAGTCAATTTTATCAATAAAATCTTTTCATTGGCTTTAGAACATTATTTTTATGAGTGTATGATGTCTTTAAAATAAAATGCTTTCATAGAATGTGAATGGAAAATGCATCAATTTATTCATGATATAATAAAGACATTCATGCTACAACTATTCATGATATGCCTTATAAGCGGCATTGTTTGCATAAAAAATGTTGGCAATATTAAAAATTACAGCATTTGAATCACCCTCCATAGTTAGAGGGCCTTGTTGACCGAGTTTAGCTGAGGCAGCAGCGCGCAGATTGGCTTGAGCTTCTTTAGGTAATGCCCTTGCCAAATTCTTGACAGCCTTACTTATAGGATTTCCTTTTTCATCTCCCTTCCAATTCTTCTTCATGAGTACCGCTAGAGCCTTGCTGATGGATTCAACTGCCTTACCCATCTCATCCCCCTCAGTATTACTCTATATTTCCACAGAAAAAGCGGCTTCGACCATGCATCCTTTCTTAAAATCAAATACATCATTCAATATCTCAAAAGCAGGGACCCCTCCTAACCTCGATAGGTTCATCCTCACCTGAAAATGCTTTCTTTTTTACTCCAGCTCTTACCATGAGACATGACTATATCTTGGATTTTCTACCACCTGGACGATATCCTAAATTGAATCTGAATGGCTAAGGAAGAGGTATGATAGGTTCTGACATGCCTTGAAGATTTTTCCTGAGTCCTTTTCCGTTTTGATAACCTTGTTTTGTCATGATTTTCTCAACTTTAAAAGACACAAGCCTCTTAATCTTCTTTCGATGAGCTCCAGGCACCTTAGACTCATTCTCTTCCATTTCTATAGCCGCTATAACTGATGGTTTGTTGGCTTCAATGGTTACTAACTTGCCATTGTGAATGAGTTTAATCTTTTGATGGAATGTAGAAGGAACTGCCCCTAGTGCATGGAGCTAGGGATGACCTAACAATAGTGAGTAAGAGACAGGGATGTCCAGTATAGTGAACAAGACCTTGGACTTCACTTTCTCGACTATGACCTCAGCTTCAAAGACCCTAACCACACTCTTCTTCATATCATCATAGGCCCTTATGACGGTATTAGATTTTTCAATCATTGACTCATCCAATCCTAAGTGAGGGAGAATTTTAGAAGGGCAAAGGTTGAGAGCGGAAACATCATCCACCATAACACACGGAATAGAACGATCAAAGATCTACAGCTTAATGAAAAGTATCTCATTGTGCTTATTTCCTTCAGCCAGAGGATCTAAAGGGTAAAATAAGATTGGTTCTATATGGCTGGGAGAAAACCCCCCTATAACTGAGAATACTTCCATGAGGGAGGTGGTAGGTGTAGCTTCTACGCTTAATAACTTCTCTATCAGACCCCTGCGATGATCCTCAAAATCAATGAGAAGTTGCCAAATGCTGTACTTGGCTGGGGTAACTTGCAACTGTTGCATGAGGGGAGTAACTTTCGAATCTATTTTCTTTGTATCCATCAGAACCTGGGTCTCAGTGGTAGGTACTAAAGTAGGTCCCGTGCTGGCATTTGGGAGGATTTAGATGTCAGCTTCTCTGCCCCTTCTCTTTTTTAGGAGGGGAGTAGGAGCCACCCTTCCACTGCGGGTAATATGCGAGACCCCGTCTTTCATATAGCTTCTCCCTTCAGGAGTTTTAACCAATAGTGTTGGTTCTTTAAGATCATTGTGTTCTAATACATAAGCATCAATGTCAATTGGTTCAGGTTGGACCAATATAGCTTCCTCATCATAAGCATCTCCTAACTCGAATGCATCAATATCAAAAGGGATAGATTTATAGGGTATGGCTACCACCGAGTGAACCATTAGGTTAGCTTGCATGATCATATTGAAGACATGGCAGGAGGAGAGCCCCAACTCAATAACTGCGACTTGCCTCTCAAATCTCTAAAGGGGGTTATTCAAGGTACTTAGTTTAAGTTTGGGTTCTTGGATTTTCTTATCCTTAAGCAGGCCACAGATGGCCTCTAGCAAATCTCTACAAGCACCTGTATGATGACCTTTACAAACTTGATAGGCACAGAACTAGTCCTTATCCTCAGTTTTTGGGGGAATATAAGGTTTGATGCTTTGAAGGGGACCCAGTGCCCTTAGCTTGGTGAAGATGGTAGGCAGGGACGTCTTTCAAGGAGAAATACCATCTTAAAAAAAAGGACCACAATAACTTCTTCTTGTATGACTGCGGTCTTGGGATTTAAGCTAGACCTTGGCTTAGAAGCCTGAGCTGAGTTTGAGTCGCCCTTCTTGAACCAAGGTTTGGCTGGTATACTAGTCTTCTCTAATTCCTCAATTCTTTCCCATTTCTCGACCTTCTTAAAGACTTCAACGTAGCTAGAGAATATATCCATGCCAAGGATCTTATGATAAGCAGGTAGGGCACCATCCATTAACTTCACGATCATTTCTAGGAGACTTAGCCTATCTTTCAATAGAACTTGAATGGCCATCCAGCTTTCGAAGTAAGGTTTGAACTTCTCAATGGGGGCTTGCTTGATAGCCTCCAAATTCTATATGGTAGTTTTAATGGTAGCATTGAAACCATACTGCTCGATAAAAGCCTCTGATAAAGCTTTCCAATCTCTGGTCACCTCATCTGACAGAGTGTTGTACCATTCAATAGCAGGACCATCCAAGGTGTAGGGGAACATTTTGGCTAGGACCTTATCACTTAACTTTTTGATCCTCATAACCCTCTGATAGGTGGTGATGTGAGATTGAGGTGAACCGTTTCCCTTATACTTCACTATGCTAGGCATACTAAAGTTTTTAGGGACCCAATCTTCCTCTGTAGTTGCTTGAACAGATGGTTGGGATCCAAGATTAGCAGCAAACAATTTCTAAAGCAAGTGGCACAATTTTGCAGATAGAGATGACCCTTCTAATTGGGTAATTGCACCTAAGGGTAGACCCGCTAATTGAGGAAAGGTCGCCCCCTTAGGCATGACCAAAAAAATTGGGATCAGACTAGATGCCCCAAATTGCAATGGTAGTGGTACAAATCCCTGACTGGACTGAGCAAACTGATTGACGATTAGAGGGGTCACTGTACTCGCTGATTGGAATGATAAGCTAGCTAAACTGAATGGACCCATAGAACCCAACTGACTAAATAGATCAGAAGAATCCCTCTGAGTCTGCACTGGCGGCACTTAAGACTGAGTGAATGGATTATAAGTGATTCCCGATACTGGCTCGTTGGCCACTGCATTCACTATTGGAGCACTAACAGGAGCATTCACCCTTCTCTCCTCGGTCATGATTGCCCTGATGGAGGTTAGCATCTTATCATTCATTCGGTCCAAGAATTGATCACTTCCCAAGTATTGAGAGATAGCATTTGTGATCTCTGACCTAACCTCGATCCTCGATGCATTTGCCTCCTCCCCAGTAGTAATATTCTCAAACTCAACATTAATTTGGCCATCTAGAATCAGAATACGAGACATCTCCTTAGGATGATAAGTAGAAAGATCAACCAAATTAAACTGACTGCTAGATAAAATACCCAGAGACTGGCGCGGATTAACACTTGATTATACTGGAGAGATCAAAATGCAAGTTAAACGGACTTGAGATCATTACCAAGCTCTTTCCCTTTGAGGTTTGGTTTTGGCTGAGGTGATAACTAAGAGATCAATACATGCATGGGATGTGTTATGCATGCATAAATTACAGCGATGCATGGTGGGGTTAATTACCAGAATAGGTAACACAACACATGCGAAGCGATCGATTTCGTCCTTATTTCTCCCCGCCAAGTCTGAGGGCATTCTTCCTTAGTCTAATCTCACCAGAAAAAAGGTACCCTAGAGGATAAAATTCTATGGCTTTCGATAAGAATGGCGTAGGAACATATCAAAAGTTTGATGTAGAAGGTTCCCATCGTACCAAGCCTCTTTTGGAGGGAGATAGCAATAAGTTCTCCACCCACTAGAGTGTCCCCAATTCCTAGCGGGCATGGGTAACACTTTCATGAGTGTCATGGAAATAATAGGGAACCCTATCCTAGAGCTAGAAGAAGAGCGCATCTAACTAAAGAGAGAAGGAGATAAGAAGATAGAGTCTGATAATTTTCCCAAATGATAAAAACAAAAGCGGGTTGAATTGATTAAATGATTTTTAGTGCTCATCTTAATCTTTTAAGCTTTTAAAATAAACCAACATTTTGCAAGTTAAAAGATTATATCCCCAGCAGAGTCGCCATTGCGAGGTGTCGATGACGTGTGGGTCTCCCTTGGTGCCTTTATGAGAGAGGTGGGACCCACTAGGGGTTTGGTTGGATTCAAGCATGACAAAACATCCTTTAGATAAAGTTTGCACAATAAGCCAATTTTAATGAATACAAGAATCGAGTCCCAAATCTCGATACAATTGATAGAGTCACCACCCAAGCTATCTACTTGGGAAAGAGTTTTGGTATGGTTCCCTCTGGGCGGGAGACTCATACCTATTGGATCAGAGATTTGGGTATCGGATGAGTCACTTATTTCTCATTTAGTTGATTCAAAATTACATTCACTGCGTAAAACCGTTTTGGTTTTCATCATTTAGGGAATTATCACAGAAATCCTATTTCTACACTCGTTCATACTTGTTACATGTGTTTACATATTGCAATAAAGCATAAGCAATAAATGGGGGATAAAAATTACAACCGAGGGAAAAATGGGGGAAATTGCAAAGAGATCCTATACATATGTTCTACGTTATAAAACAAAATGAAAATAAATTCCCCTACATCCATAGACGTTAGCACAGTTTATAGTACAACATAAATCAACATTTTATTGAGGAAACTGTGATTTATGTTGTAAAACCATATTTTAGCTTTTGTTGGTTGATTTTTATTTAACCAAAAATGAAGTCTGGGTTCTATCCGGAGGCCAATACCCATACGGGTGGGTGGGACCCGTACAGCTTCTGGGAGGACCTATACGGGTATGGGGGACCCATACGGGTCTTGTCGGATCCGATAGAACTAGTGTTTAATTTATATCAGCAGGTTAATTATAGAGGAGATAAAATAGAAGTGGGAATTCCCTTTATATGAGTCTGACGCACCAGTACAATCACCGAACTGATATATTAGGTACCAACAAAGCCCATATTAATCAAGATCGGACCCAAAATGAGAATTGAAATAATAGTCGATATAGAATAAACTGACAATAACAATATAGTGGAGATGTGAATCTCTTTGAAACTCCGAAGCGTTACCTTCACGATGTGAATCCACTTTGAGGTGATCCCTTTACTGTAGAGAGGGTCCAGCTAAAGTATGTGCTTAGTTAGGACTATTTAGGAGAGTATTTGAGTGGGCAGAATCTCCCCTGAAACCAAATAAATGAAGCTAGGAATGAATAAAATGTGGACAAAACCTCAATGAAAGGGTTTCCCCCCTATTTTATACCTCCTACACCTCAACTATACCTATGGAGATTGCTAGAACTATAATTTTTCTATAGTAATTTTTTTTATGAATTCTGTCCTCTAAAAAGGAGAGGAGAAGGCCCCTTTTATAGGGTGAAATTAGGTCATAATTTAGTGATCCCGAATTCAATACCTGCCTTTTCCTGAAATGGTTAGAGACTACTTTTGAATTAGCCTAAACGGGAAACAAACGTACCCGTATGGGTAGGGCCCCACCTATATCGATACCAAGGGACTCGTACGGGTCCCCCCAAGCATGTGGAAGTTAGTCACTCGTATAGGTTTGCTAGTGGATCCGTACCACTAGGCAGCACCCGTACGGTTACCTAAGGTCAGTCTAGGTCTCCATGTCATGGCCAAACTCACTCTACAACAGTGGTAACACCTCTGATGGATAACACCTATTAAAGAATGCATTATCTAGCTCTCATAATCATTTCGCGAGAAGGATCACTGAAATCCAGTGCTCACAATGTTTTTGAATAATTTTGAATAAGCTTGCTCAACTTACTCAAATTATATAAGTTTCAATAAGTTATTTAAATTACATGGGTTATAGATGCTTTCAATTTACATGAATTGAAAGAATGAAATTTATTAGTCCAAGAGAATCCATTGGTCTTTGAGTTTGTACCCTTATTTGTTCTAGCTAAGGATTGGACTTGGTGTCTACTCCTTATAGGGAACCTCTCCTACTAGGAACCTATATCGGTGCAGCTTGAATTGACAAACTGGGGGATTAAATATGGGCTAATTTATTTCTAGAATATAAGATGGTTCTTATATATGTTTCTATAACAAAGTAAAAATTAAATTTATTGAATAAAAGCTTCAAGGAAATGCAATATAAATATAACAAATAAAAGTGTTAATTATTTTGCATATAATCAAGGTTGATGGGATAATTATAATAAAGAGCTTGAACTCACCTATGGTTGGACCTTACAAATCAATTCAAAAATTCCCTGAATTAATATAAGTTATTATAAATATGTCCATCTGATAAAATCATAGATTGGGTGAGATGTTTAACACCAATAAAATCCTAAAGTAAATATATTAAGGCAAGTTGTAGTCTTCCTTACTCAAATTTATAATACAGTCTCTTTGGACTATCAAAGTGTTGCGTAAAGCATTCCTTCTAGTCCATATTGATTGGTTATAAAGTTTAGGATAGGGTCTACCTTAACAAAACTGGGGTAGTCCACCATAAAATTAGGGGCTAGGCCCGAATCTCAGACATATTCTAGGAGATGCTAATTTAAGAGCACATGTCTCTTGGGATTAGGGAACTTGAATGTGTTAGCAATTGCATACGATGCAAATGGAATAGGATTCCAACTATAACTTACTATTGTGACTTGACTCATAAAATTGGGGGTCATAATAGACTAGTTATAGATGCTACCTACTATGAAATTTAGCTGGGCTAAAAGTTCCCGAATTCAATAGAATGGGCTATTGTAAATTTTGAAGAAAATAGTAGAACAAATGTATTTAATTAAAAGTCCTTATATTAAAAACATGTACTTAAACTAATATCTATACTTATCTTCTTTTCTTATATCTTAGGTTGAAAATGACTTCCAACATTAATCTCTGTACGTTACTTGACACCAAACTGAATGGCTCAAAATTTTTTGATTGATTCTAAGCTATGAGAATTATTCTCAAATCTGAGGGAATTGCCTATGTTCTAAGTGAAATTTTCCCTGTTAAACCTAATGTTGAGGATCATGTTGAACATGAGGCCTGGTTGAAGCACATGAAAGATCATGAGACTGCCATGTGTATCATGTTGGGGTCCATGAATCCTGAGCTTCAGAAACAACATGAAAACATACCTTCAGAGGATATGGTTCTCCATCTTGAAGAGGTCTTTTTAGAGCGGGAAAGGACAGATAGGTATGAGACCTCTAAGCTCCTTTTTGGAACCAAGATGCAAGCTGGCACCTCTGCCTCTCAGCATGTACTGAAACTCTAGGGATACCTTGAGAAGATGAATTGATTGGGATTTGAAATAAATCATGACTTGAGCCTTGACCTTGTGTTGATGTCATTGATGGATAGTTACTCAAGCTTCGTGACTAACTATTGCATGAACAAGATTAATTTTACTATCCCTAAATTAATTAACATGATGAAAATAGTAGAAACTCAGATCAAGAAAGATCAGAAACCTCTACTGTTGGTTAAGAAAGGCAAGGCTTCTAAGAAGAAAGAGGCACTGGGTACCAAGAAAATAATCAATAAAAAGAAGAAAGAAAAGAAGACATCTAAGTATGTCTACTTCCAGTGTGGGAAACCGAGAAATTGGAAGAGGGATTGCAAAGCTCCTGCTTCTGAGCATTTGAAGAAGAAGCCTACAGAGGCATCTACTTTAGGTATATTTGTAATGGAAAACTTTGCTACTTTTCCTTGTGAATCCACTTGGGTATTAGATATTGGTTGTGGTTCTCATATCTATATTTCTGTGCAGGGACTAAGGAATAGTAGAAGACTTGTAAAAGGGGATATGGACCTGCGTGTGGGAAATGGAGCCAGAGTTGCTGCATTAGCCATAGGAAGCTTTAATCTTATTTTGTCAAGTGGACTTGTTTTAGTTTTAAATAATTGTTACTATATTCTGAGTGTTACTAAGAATATTGTATTTGCTGCATGTCTAGCAATAGAAGGATTTGGAATTTTATTTTCGAATAATAATTGCCAGATTGGTTTAAATAATGTTCTTTATGGTTATGGGATGTGGAATGGTGGCATTTATGTTCTTGATACCAAAACAGAAGTTTTTAACATAAATAATGTGAAGAAAGTTAAATTAGATAAAGAGAATTCCATCTACTTATGGCATTATGATTTAGGCCACATAAACAAAGATCACTTAACCAAGTTACATAAGCATGGAGACTTAGGCCCAATAGACTTGGAGTCTTATGGTGATTGCAAACCTTGTTTAAAAGGAAAAATGATAAAGTTACCCTTTCAAGGAAAGGGTGAACGGGCCACAAGTACATTAGAACTTATACATACTGATGTATGTGGTCCAATAAGTGTTCAGGAACTAGGAGGATACTCCTACTTCATAACCTTTAATGATGATTATTCACGATACAGTTATTTATACTTAATAAAGCACAAGTCTGAAAGTTTTGAAAAGTTCAAACTATTCAGAGCTGAGGTAGAGAAACAACTTGAGAAAAGTATTAAAACACTTTAATCGGATCAAGGTGGAGAATACTTAAGTCAGGAGTTTCAGGATTATCTAATGGAAAATGGGATAGTTCTCTAGTGGACCCCTCCTTATACACCCCAACATAATGGAGTGTTAGAAAGGAAGAATCGGACTTTATTATATTTGGTTCGGCCCATGACGAGCCATATAGATCTCAGTAAACCTTTTGGTGATATGCACTAGAGAGAGCAATTTGTATAGTAAACAAAGTGCCCTTTAAATCAGTTCATTTCACACCTTACGAAAGATGGTGTAATAAAAGCCATCTCTAAGCCACTTAAGAGTATGGGGCTGTCCTGCTATGGTAAAAAGGATAGCGTCAGATAAGCTAAACTATAAATCTGATAAGTGTCTATTCATTAGATACCCAAAGGAAACTATTGGATATCTATTTTACTAACCCAAAGCACAGAAGGTATTTGTGTCACAGAATGCTCACTTTTTTGAAAAGGAACACTTACTTGCAAAAGTTAGTGGGATTAGTATTGAACTAGAAGTTCAAGAGGAAAAAATAGAGAATCAACTAATTGTCCCCATTCTAGATGCACAAGAAAGTGTGATCCAAGAACAGCCTATCAAAACACAATCAATGCAAAGATAGGGTCATATTCCTAAAGGTCCTGATAGATATGGTTTTATCATCACTGATAATAAGGAACTATATCTCATGGAGGTGATGAACCAAGGACATATGATGAGGCAATGAAAAGCTCAGATTCTAATAAATGGCTAATAGCCATAAAATTAGAAATGGATTCCATGTATGAGAACCAAGTTTGGAATTTGGTTGATGCACTACAAGAGGTTAGACCGATTTGGTGCAAGTGGGTCTTCAAGAAGAAGACTGACATGGACGGTGATCTAATTACCTATAAAGCAAGGTTGGTTGTGAAAGGTTATAGTCAATGTGAAGGTATCGACTATGATAAAACTTTCTCACCTGTAGCCATGCTTAAATCCATAAGGATACTCCCCACCATTGCTGCTCATTATGATTATGAGATATGGCAGATGGATGTTAAAACAACATTCCTAAATAGGGATTTAGACCGGGATGTGTGTATGACACAACTTGAGGGTTTTACATCTTAGAATTACTCGAAGGTATGCAAGCTACAAAGATCCATTTATGGACTTAAGTAGGCATTAAAGAGTTGGAATATAATGTTTGATCAGACAATTCGTGAACTGGATTTCTAAACAAATATTAATGAGCCTTGTGTTTCCAAGAAGGTTAGTGGGAGTGCCGTTGTTTTCTTAGTATTGTATGTCGATGACATTCTACTAATAGGAAATGATATTTCTCTTCTTCAAAATGTTAAAGTATGGTTGAGTAGAAAATTCTCCATGAAAGACCTTGGTGAAGCAGCATTTATACTAGGTATAAAGATCTATAGGGATAGATCCAAAAGGCTGTTAGGTCTTTCTCAAAGTACATATATATAGATAAGGTATTGAATAGGTTCAACCTTGAGCATTCAAAGAAAGGTTATCTCCTCGATCACAAAGGGCATAAACCTATCTAAGGCTGAGTGTCCGAAGATAGCTTAAGAGAGAATGCGCATGAAGGATATACCCTATCCATCCATGATAGGATCCATCATGTATGCTATAATATGTACTAGGCCAGATGTCTCTCAGGCTTTGAGCTTTATGAGTAGATATCAGTCAGATATAAGTGAAAAGCACTAGATGGCCGTCAAGGTAATTCTTAAGTACTTGGGAAGGACTAAGGATGAGTTCTTGATATATGGAGAAGATGAGCTCACAATTAGAGGTTACACTGACGCGAGTTTTCAATCTAACAAGGATGACTTTAAGTCTCAGTTAGGTTTTGTGTATGTGTTAAATGGAGGGGCGGTATGCTGGAAGAGTTCAAAGCAAGAAACTATTGCTGATTCAACAATGGAATCTTAATACATTGCTGCATGTGGAGCAGCAAAAGAAGCTGTCTGGCTAAAGGGATTTATTGGTGATCTCGATGTGGTGCTTGAGTTTGTTGATCCAATTACTTTGTATTATGATAACAATGGTGCTATGGCTCAGGTAAAGGAACCATAGTCTCATTAGAAAATAGACATATATCCAGAAAGTATCATATAATTAGGGAGATTGTTGATGCTAAGATAATAAGACTAGAATATGTACCCACTGATCAGAACCTTGAGGATGGTCTGACGAAGCCATTGACTCAAGTCAAACATGACCAGCATGTTAAAGCCTATGGATTAAGTGATATGGCTAATTGGCCTTAGTGCAAGTGGGAGTTTGTTGCATATGATGTATGCCCTTAAGGCAATTAGGGCAATATATCTTAATTATGTAATAGCACGAATATTTAGTTTAAATAATAAAGGCATTTAACCCTTTGTTTATATCGATGTGCTTGTATATATATTATAGCTAGTTAAAATATATTCATTGATGTATGTATGCAAAAGTCCTTGACATATCATAGCATGAAGTTAGAGAAATTATAGTTAGACTATATTTAGTGAGACTTGCTTCATGTGCAATTATGATTATGTCTAAACTATCCTTAGTCAAAGTTTCATCAAGAAAGGATATTGATGAAGCGGAAAGACTAACATGTGATCAACTTTCTTGGAAAGGGTCCAAGGAGTCAAATCTCCTAAGGACTGAAGGTGGTGCTTTAAGTTTAACACATGGATATATCTGGGAGATATATAGGAGATCACAGTAAGATAAACACTTGGTGTATATATCATGTTAGTGTTTATCTTCATGCAATAAGCTTTGCGAATATCCTCATACTTGAGATACTAGTTACCTTGTGTAGTAATATTGCTATACTTTGGGTCATTCGTACACACATTAATTTAGGGCGTTATAGGTGATTATGGGTATAGTGATGACAACACGTTGGTAAGCTGAGTACTTAGAAAGGATCTATCACTCTGGATATATTAAGGAGTTGTGCCTGGCCGCTTGTTGAAGTGATGATTACTATAAACCTCTGATTAGAGTAGGCATTTGATAGAAATAGTTTCTAGTCAAACACACTATGGTAATAGGCAATATACTTTGGTAGCAAGTTAATAACTTGGATAGCTTGGAGCAACCTTGCTATTAGTGGGTTAACACTTTAACCAAACCCTATAAACTAGATGGTACTAATATTAAAGAATGGAAGAAGTTCATCGCATTGGACAACTATTGCATTAATCGGGATTAAGTCATAAGCATAAATGATGTTTCAAATAATGGGGGGATGGTAGACCCTTGCTGGAGGCGTACTACAGTCGTTTAAGGTAATCAAGTTCTATATACGGTCTAGAACCTCGAGCCAAAGGGTCCATTAGAACAAGGGTTGGTTAAGCTTTAACAGCTCAATACTTCGTGATTCTATAAGGTCACACACATTGGACCTTTATCGGACTAAGTAAAGAACTAATATATTTATTATATTACAAAAATATAATATGTTAATAATTGGATTATTATTTAATTGGTTAAAAATGATTGGACCATTTTGGATAAACCTAGGAATTTATTTTGACCGGTAACTAATTTACTAGGATGGAAAAATAAATATTTATTTAACAGGGATTAAAATGGAATTTGCTTTGGCAAGTTAAACCGAAAAATATGAAATATATTTTGTACAAGTTCAGTTGCACGGAGTACACCGAAAGGTGCATGAACATTGCTGGGCAGTGTTCGCAGTAGCCCATGAAAATGGGCTGCACAAAGGCAGCCCATAAGAGGGATCGCGAGCTGGGCTCATGGCACGGGTCGCGCACAAGGCAAGCTTGCAAGGGCTTGCCTCAAGCTGTGTGCGCGCGGGTCAGCACGCCGATCCTTTGGATCTGCATGTATGACCCCCGTGGGATAGTGTTTTTCATCCTATCCCACATTGGTTTTTGGCGAGCAATATTTTGCTCCCTAACCCTATATATAGGCTTTCCTTCACCCCTTTCAATACACACCAAGTTTGAATAGTAATTCCTACGATAAAGGTTATTTGAACAAGTTATATTTTGAGGATCTTGATTTTATTCGAGCACCTCTAGTTTATATTTTCGAGTGGGGCTTCTGGAGTGGTCTAGTAATTACTCGAGGCTCCTTAGTTCTTCCTCTCGGGGAAGTTTTGATTGGTGGTGTTTGTGTGGATACACATAGAGGCTATCCTATGCTTGGAGGCTTGTGCAAGGAGGTTTTGCTAAAGCACGCTTCAACTGGTAAGTTTTCTTTCTTTCTCTTTTAATTATTAGGTCTTTTTCTTTAAGCATTTTTAGACTTAATAATTATGCTTAGGTTGTTTTGCATGCTCAGTTTATTTTATGCTTAGGTTATAGCTTAGAGTTATAACATGCTTAGGTTATAGCTTAGAGTTATGACATGCTTAGTATAAAATATATATGGTAGGATGTAATTTAGAATTATGGTATGCCTAGCCCTTGGCATGCTAACCGAGGTACAGAATTATTTAGTTAAGGCTTTATTTAATTTATATTGCATCTAATAGGAGTTCATGGGGATAGGGACACAATTTTGAATTTCCGCCATGCCTGTTATGCATGTTCAATTTGACTATCAGTTGCCAACAAAGACAATTAGGGCGATATATCTTAATTATGTATTGGTAGAAATAATTTATTTAATTAATAAAGGCATTTAATCTTTTGTTTTTATCGATGTATTTATAAATATATTATGACTTTCTTGGAATGGGTCCAAGCAGTAAATCTCCTATAACTGAAGGTGGTGCCTTAAGATTGACACATGGATATATTTGGTGGATATATTGGAGACCGCAATAAGATAAACACTTGGTATATATATCAAGGTGTTAGTGTTTATCTTTATGCAGTAGCTTTGCGAATATCCTCATACTTGAGATACTACTTACCTTGTGTGGTACTATCGCTATACTTTGGGTTATTCCTATACACTTATTAATTTAGGGTGTCACGGGTGATTATGGGAATAGTGATGACAACACGTTGGTATGCTATGTAGTCGGAAAGAATCCATCACTCTGGATATATTGAGGAGTTGTACCTGGCCACTTGTTGAAGTGATGATTGTTATAAACCTCTGATCAGAGTATGTGTTTGATAGAAATAGTTTCTTGTCAAACATATTATGGTAAAAAGAATATACCTGGTAAACAAGTAAATAATTGCGATAGGTTAGAGCAAACTCGCTATTACTGGGTTAACACTTTAACCAAACCCTATAAACCAGATGGTACTAATATCAAAGAATGGAAGGATTTCATCGCATTGGGCAACTATTGAATTAACTAGGATTTAGTCATAGGCACAAATGACGATCTGAGTAATGGGGGATGGTAGACCCTTGCTAGAGGCATACTACAGTCGTTAAAGGTACTCGAGTTCTATTCACGGTTTAGAACCTTAAGCCAATAGTTCTTGTAGAACAAGGATTGGTTAAGCCTTAATAGCTCAATACTTAGGGATCCTATAAGGTCACACTCATTGGGCCTTCATCGGATTGAGTAAAAATTAATAGATTTATTCTATTGCAAAAATATAACATAATAATAATTGGATTATTATTTAATTAGAACAAGAATTTATTTTGACCGGTAACTAATTATATTAGGGTCATAAATAAATTAAGACACTGGTAAAAATGATTAGATTATTTTGGATAAGCCAAGAATTTATTTTGACCTGTAACTTATTTTATTAGGGTCATAAATAAATTAAGTGTTGATTCAAATGATTAGATCATTTTTGGTTAAGCCAGATATTTATTTTGGTCAGTAACTAATTTTATCAGGGTCGTAAATAAATATATTTATTTGAGAGGTACCTAAAAGGTAAATAGCCATTGGAAGTGATACTAGTGCTTGCAAGGTTGAGCGACACTGCTTAGGCAGTGCACAATGGGTGCACGTGGCTTTTTGGAATAGCACCACGCACTGCACATTACCTAGCGCGCCAGTGCGTGTGGTGCAAGAGAAACAGCGCACACTATCCATGCACCGCACAGAGGTATACGGTGGTGCACAAGAAACTCCACACGCTAGATCATGCACCTCATAGAAGAGCACAGGCAGTACGAGGATCCGTGCAGGATATTTGCATTTGCACATATCCCACATCGGAAATGGGAGAGGGTTTTCCCTCTCACTTGGGCTATAGAAGGAGCCTTTGGCGACCCTTTCAAAGCACTTCAAGTTCACATCTTTGTGAAATTTTTTGGGAGTCTTCAGTGAGGATTCTTGAGCTGTTAAAGAAGAAATTTTTGATCCTCATGGACCATAGTTTGAGGATCCTAAATTATATTTTAATTTTGGAACCTCTAGTTTATATTTTCGGGTGGGCCTTTGGAGTGGTCTAGCAGCTACTCAAAGCTCTGCAGTTCTTCCTCTCAGGGATGTTTTGGTTGGTGGGGTTTGTGTGGATACTCATAGAGGCTATCCTACACCTAGAGGCTTGTCCAAGGAGGATCTTCTAAAGCATACTTTAACTAGTAAGTTTCCTTTCTTTCTCTTTTAATTATTAGGTCTTTTTCTTTGAGCATTTTTAGACTTAATAATTATGCTTAGGTTGTTTTGCATGCTTAGTTTATTTTATGCTTAGGTTATAGCATAAAGTTATAACATGCTTAGTATAAAATATTTATGCTAGGATATAATTTAGAGTTATGGTATGCCTAGCATATGCATGCGAACCTAAGTAGAGAATTATTTAGTTAAGGCTTTATTTAATATGCAACTAATATGAGTTCTAAGGTGCAAGGGACAAAATTTTGAATTTCCGCCATGCCTGTTCAAAGTGACTATCCGTTCCCAACATCTTGTTCAGAGTCACTCCAGGTAGCAGCAAGAGTCTTCTTATCCTTTCTCTTCTTGAACCTGTCCTTCTTAGCCTTGGGACAGTTAGACTGAATATGACCTTTCTCACCACATTCAAAACACTTGATATCTTTGTTATGCTCTTTGTTGAACTCATTTCGTGGTCTATCATCTACTCCTTTCCTATATTTTGTGTGACTTTCCAAATCTCTAAAAATTCTTGTCTTTCTTTAAGAACCTTTTAAAGTTCTTCGTCATTAGTGTTGTCTCTTCCTTTCTGTCCTCTGGATAATCTTCCTCAGAGGATTCTTCATCATCATCAGCTTTAAGGACAATATCTCTGCTAGAGGTCTCTCTTTCCTTGTGTTTGTGCTTCTTAGACTCATCTTCATAATGTTTCAAAGACATCTCATAAGTTAACAAGGTTCCCATCAGCTCATCAAACTTGTAGGTCTTCAAATCATGAGCTTATTCAATAGCACTCTTCTTTGCTTCCCATTCCTATGTCAAGCTTCTAAGGATCTTCTTGATAGTTTACTCTTCAGTAAAGCTCTTGCCATGTCTTTTCAGCTCGTTGTTAATGTTCATGAATCTAGAGTTCATATTGGAAATATCCTCCTTGGGTTGCATCTAAAACATCTCATAATTCTTCATGAGAATGTTGATCTTGGACTCTTTGACCTTGTTAGTGCCTTTATAAGTTACCTCCAACTTCCTCCATGTCTCTCGAGCAGTTTCACGTCCTGAAATGCGATTAAACTCAGTTGTATCAAGAGAGCAATGAAGATAGTTAATAGCAGCTACATTTTCCTTTAATCTGGCCAAGTCCTGATTGTCCCACTAATCAGAGTACTTATTTACTCACACTCTATTCTTCACGATAGTAGGAATAAATGGCCTTTAAACAATAGCCATCCAAGCATGAATACTCTAAGACTGGATGAAATTCTTCATCCTATTCTTCCAATAAGTATAATGCTCACCATTAAACATGGGAGGCCTGGTAACCGACATGCCTTCCGGTAAAATATAGGCTTGGGCTCTTCCACTGGATTCTCCTCCCTTATAAGCCATGGGCTTTTATCTCAAGATTATGAAACTTTTAAGATGAGAATTGTTCTGATACCACTTATTGGTTCCTATGCATACACTCAATGAGTCAGAAAGGGGGTTATTAACTCGCTTAAATAAATTAGTATACTTTTTCGCGATTATATGAGCTCCGCTGAGTAAGTCAGCTAGCTGAGTGAAATCTGGATAAACTTCAAAGTAAAGAACACATAGATTTTATATTGGTTTGGCAACTTGTGCTTACATCCAGTCCCAAGAGAGTGTCTTGGCTTTAATTTACTAATCTCAACTCCTTTACCCTAGGCGGAGAAGCCTTTCACAAATTTCCCCTATTACAGGAAGTACCCTCAAAACTATAATCACTTACCCACTGAGTAGAATCCCCTGTTCTACTAGCAACTTAACTATTTCTAAACAAGAGCTAGAATCAACTTATAGAAATGTTGGTCCAGTTATAAATGATCTGATATTACAATTTAAATGATCTAATCTATTCTCTCTTGTTCAAAGCAGATTCTTCGTTGAGTGGTCGCTTTCTTATTTGAACTTCTTTAAAGCTTATAAATTGGTAGAGTTTTGCTTCTTAGAAATTCATGAGTAATCACCAAGTTCTAATGCTTGCCTACTTGCTCCTTTTATAGTAGGATTAAGAAAGTAGCCATTGAACTTGCCTTGGCATCTTCTGAAATTGACAGCTCATCTATCCACCCGTTGCTTCTTCAAATCAATCCATTAAGAGATAGAATCACACCGTTGTGAGATAGAAATCAATCCATTAGATTGAAATTCAAGCTTCAATTTGAATTCTTTGTCGTTTGATGCTAGTATTCTATTAGAGAGAACTTGTGCTGACTTGCTACGTGTCGTCTTCCCATTCCTTCTAGTAATCTGACATTTTGCAGAGCGCACGATACTATGTTGTTGATCTTCAGAATTTCCCAAATTGGAAAATGACTTTTTGTAGCATAAATCTTGAAGACTTTGTCCTTTGCTTCATAAAATGGAGTCTTGTCAAGGCATTAATTCTTTTTTATCTTTATCTCACTAATGTTCTGCAAAAAGCAACACTAAAAGCAAAGATTCCATATTTCCTTAAACAGAAATGTTAGTACCTTTGACAGACATAAAGTAACTCAGCAAAAAGACAAAATGATAAGCACATCTAAATCAAAATCTAAATATCAAGCGCTAAGTGAATAGTATCTAGTCAATGACTAAAATACATACTTAGCCCAGAACAACTCAGAGTTAAACTAAATAACTAGGTCAGTAGAGAATTGGCATTCTATCCTTGAATTCAATAACTCACATCTAATAATAGATTATTTATTTTAACACCATTATTGATTTAATTAACTCAGACTGAACTTAATTGTTATGATCAAAACTTAAGCACTACTGAGTCATGCACTAAGTTAGTCCAAACTTGTGCTTGGTTCAACACTTAGATAAGAAGGTGAAAATCCCCTACAAAGGGAAAGTAGTAACCCGTGAGGCGGACGAGGAATCCACCATGGCTGCTATACCAGCCACCATAGAATACGTAGGCGGATTTCTCACAGCCATCATAAGAAGGGATGAGAAACCAACCCAATAGTCTAAATGAGTGAAGAATTACGTGGGTCAAACCTTAGGTCTAGGAGCCGGTCTAGGGGCACAAGAATAAGGTCCTCCAGAATTTGAATTTGCAGTAGGCTCCTATAGCCCTTCCGGACTCAGTTATCGGGGTAGGGGCCAGCAGAGGTCATGGTCCATAAGATGCTAAATGTCCTAGATCTTTGTTTGTTCCAGTGAGTTCTTATACCAAGCCGAGCTAGAGTGAGTCAAAATCGAAGGAGAGGTGCCTGAGTTTGAGATATTCTCCAATGTTGTAAACTTCAAAGACCCCAAAGGCAAACTGAGAAAAGGAAAACATCGTCGAAAGAAGAAGCCCATAAAAGGAAAAAACAACAAGTCCAACACGACAGTCAAGAGTTGAAGAGTTGATGGCAAGATTGTCCAAACTGATGGAGACCCATCTTAAGGATAAGAAGACCGAATTGAAGCTGCATAGAAAAGAATCGACAGAAGAAGGGATGGATAAGATAATCTCCAAACTAGCCCAGCTTATGATCAAAGGGAAATCCAAGATTAGAGACACAATTATAAGCAGTAGAACAGAAACTCCGAACGAAGAAGCTCCTATCCCAAAAATTGATAATGATCATTCAGTCTCTGATGTTTTTGAATTAAACAACTTGTATGATAAAATTGATAGTGGCAATAAAATGAATGACTTTGCTTATTTGTGTGGTGCTTTTGATCATATGCATTCATCTTATCATGCATCTAACATTTTTAGTATTCATAATACTCCCACAGAAGAAACAAATTTGGGAACCGAGGATGATCCTAAAATAGTAACAAACTCCAATGACCTAAGTCCCAAGCTTAAGGCGGAATTAGTAGAAGTACTCTAGTCATATGTAAGGGCATTCGCTTGGTCCTGTGATGACATGCCCGGGGTTGAAAGAGCCAATGCAGAACACAAAATTCCCACTGACCCAAAGATTCGGCCAGTTAAACAAAAGCTACAAAGACTAAGACTAGAATGGGCCAAGAAAGTCAAAGAAGAGATAAATAAACAAATCAAAGCCAAATTCCTAGAAGTTCTAGAATACCTGGAATGTTTAGTCAATGTAGTACCCGTTATAAAGAAAGATGGAAGGGTTAGGGTCTGTGTCAAATTCTGTGACCTCAATAAAGCCTCGCTAAAGGATGACTTTCCCTTGCCTTATGTAGATGTACTAATTGATAGTGCCGCCAGATCGGCCATGTATTCCTTTATGGACAATTTCTCAAGATACAACCAAATATTAATGAACTTCATTGACAAGTTCAAAATAGCCTTCTTTATGGAATGGAGGGTGTACTACTATAAGGTCATGCCATTCGGGCCCAAGAATGTAGGGACAAATCACTTAAGGGCAGTCACCACTTTACTTCTCGACCTAATCCACAAGGAGGTTGAAGTATACGTGGATGATATGTTGGTAAAATCACCAACCCCCGAAGAACACCCAGTTGTGCTCAATTACTTTCTCACCCGGGTAGATAAGTACTAAACCCAAAGAAGTGCGTCTTCGGAGTAACCTCCAGGAAGTTATTGGGTCATATCATCAGCCAACAAGGCATAAAAATTGACCTAGATAAAGTAAATGCAATCTTTGATATGCATGCACCTAAAATCGAGAAACAAGTTAGAAGCTTCTTATGGTCACTATAATATGTCAGTCGATTCATCGCCAAATTAACCACTATCTATGAACCCATATTCAAGCTCCTCAGAAAACAACAACTGATCACCTGGAATACACATTGCCAGTAAGCCTTCGATAAGATGAAGACATACTTGTCCAACCCGCCTGTATTAAAACCTCCTACACTAGGTAAACCCCTCACTCTGTATCTGGCCATTGAAGAAACCTCTGTAGGGGAAATGCTCATGCAAGAACACAAGGACAAAAAGGAACATGCCATTTATTACCTTAGCAAGAAACTACTAGAATATAAAACCCGATACACCATAGTCAGGAAAACTTGCACCGCTATGGTATGGTTAACCAAAAAGCTTAGACACTACTTTTAATCCTATAAGATTCAAGCCATTGCAAAGGTAGACCCAATGAAGTACCTTTGTCAAGCACCCTCTTTTGTTGGGAAGCTATCCTAATGGCTGTTGCTCCTATCAGAATTTGATATCGAATACATTACATGGAAAGTGATCAAGGGATGGGCCGTGGCAGAATTTATGGCCAACCAACCATTGGAATCCGATTATGTTGAGAAACTCGAGTTCCTAGATGAACAGCTCGCTACGATATCAAATGAAACCTAGAGATGGACCATGTTCTTCGATGGGGGAGTAAATCACAAGGGAGCCAGTTTAGGTGTCATAATTGTCTCCTCTAAAGGAGGACTAATCCTGGTCTCCAAAAGATTAGAGTTCCCAGTGACCAACAATGATGCCAAATACGAGGCATGTCTGCCCCACCCTAGGGGCAGAAGAAGCAGAAGTTGTTGGAGACTCTGCCCTTGTCATCACAAAAATAGTAGGTGACTGAAAGGTGAGAGAGGAGTCACTCCAACCATACCTTGAAGTCATTTAGACAAAGGTATCTCTCTTTGGGAAATGCAAATTCCGACATGTGTTGAGAGAAGAAAATCAAATGGCAGACTCGTTAGCCACCTTGGCCTCTATGTGGGAAAACCTTGAACAACAACCCATGAAACTAATAGTGGAAGTTATGGGCACTCCATACTATCTCACCTCAGTCACACAAATCTCTATTAAGCAAATACCCAAGTACAATGACATATTTTAATACCTTGAGGATGGCACCCTCCCCACGGGGACTACTGACATCGATAGGAACACTTTACAAAATTTGGTAGTTCAGTACAGGCTTATCAAGTGGAAACTATTTTGGATATCCTTTGATGGCATCCTCCTCAAGTGCTTGTTGGTCCCTATAAGGGTCTATATAAGGTCAGGGGGGGTGAATGACCCTTTTTCGCTGAATTTGCAGACTTTAAAAAGTCTTCTATATTGTGTTTGATATGTTCCGAATATATTGGATCTGGATGATGCAAATATGATATGTTTGTGCAAATAAAGTAAAGATTTAAAATATCAAACACAGAGTTTTATCCTAGTTTGTCCTTGCCTACTCCAATCCCCGGAGTGTCCTTACACCGAGCTTTTTCCACTGGTGGATTCCTTTCCAACTGGCAGGAATGAAGCCTTACAATTTGTTCTGCATCGTAACCCCTTCCGAATGTAGGATATACCTCTAGAAGCTCTAACTCCTAGTAGAGTCCTCTTGTCTTTACCATAATATGTGACTTAGATTTACACCCAAACCTAAGCTGAGTCCTACTGGGAGATCCCACTTAAAGTGCCAACTCTAAGCTATATCCCAATCTCATTACTCTCCCAAGTATGAGATGTTTACAACTTGTTTTTCTCAAGGGTTATGTTTTTGAGTTCCTCAAGTTTATAACTCACTTGAGAATTCTTACAAACTGATTTGGAATGATTTATTTCTTAGAGGGATCTAGTCACTGATTGTGATAGTGGATTCTCTTGTGTATGCTTTCTTAAAACAACTAGTACCTTCTCAACTTGTGAAGCTTTCTTTTTATAGGCTTCTATCATTAATGTAGCCGTTGTGTTGAATTAAATCTTCACCGTTGATCAGGCAATATGTGGTGCTTCCGGAATTGTTGATCAGTCTGTTAGACTGAATAATTATCCCCGTTGAATCCTTGGGATTGAGACTAAAAAGTTGTCAGTGATCATTTTCCTTGTATTTTAGCGATTCACCAACTTTTATGGTAGTGATCCGAAGTGTGAGCTTCACGCGCCTTACCTATTGGTCTAGGTAGAAAAGGTTGTTACCTTTTCTCTTTCCTGCGTCAGTCCTTCTATCCTTTTCTAAAAAGCATGCTAGCTATTATTTTGTCTTGCATAAGGGAAAAGGATCTTTGACTCTTAGACCAAAAGGTGGAGGGAAATGTAATTTCCAAGTTATTCCCTTCGTCTTGTTAACTTTATTTTCCAGATGAATTTAGTCTTGATATATATATATATATATATATATATATATATATCTTTATGCTATTCAATCAGTTCTTCTTCCGGATGCTGATTTTGAACGGTTCAAAGTTTGTTTCATTTCCATACTTTGACTGGATGCTTCCATCATGTGCTTAGTTATTTATGGTCTTCATTGTATGTCCAGATGAATTTTCTTGGACCTCATACTTCCATTTTGGATTAAGGAGATAACATGTTTTTGTTCTAATATTTTTATTTTCTTCAAACTTCTTTAAACTTGACCCAAATATGTTCTTGGACTTTTTCTTCCGGATCATTGTTTTCCAGCAAACTCTCCCATTTAATGGAAACAAATACTAAGCACATATAAGTAAAGGGGTGTTTATGAGTTAATTGTGATTCTTGATACCTAGTCATTTACAATTTTGCTCCCCTATAATTTTGGGATCCTAACTCCCCCAAGATTTTTGCATTCTAGCTTCTAAGTGTTTGAAGTACAATTGTGGATTGTACTAAGAAGCGATTTTTAAGTGGAATGGTTTTCACTATATACTTCTATTGTTAACAATAGTTAACCTTATGAAGTTTCAGATTACAGATACAGAAATATATAAGTAAAAGATTACATAACTTGCTATTATAGATTTTTACAATGGAAACTAGCTATTCTGCAACTAAACTATTCTACTCTTCTATAGCATCACCTTCCCCTTCTTTGCTTGTGCTTTTCTCCCCCTTATTGTTTTCATTATATTGGGGGTCAATGATCATACATGTTCTTTTATCCCAACTATTTTGCCAAGCCTATGAATAAACTGAATAATC
The DNA here is from genome assembly GCA_947683365.1 of Euphorbia pulcherrima. Taxonomy (NCBI): domain Eukaryota; kingdom Viridiplantae; phylum Streptophyta; class Magnoliopsida; order Malpighiales; family Euphorbiaceae; genus Euphorbia; species Euphorbia pulcherrima. Next base: position 42,114,801 of record CANTUS010000009.1, read on the forward strand.
AACATTCCCTTGCAAGCGCTTTTCCAAGATAGTTTCGACTATTGCCGGAAGGAGAAGGAGTGGCTTGACTTGTTCTCTGAGGTGCTTGTAGGATCTGACCATGTCTAGAATCATCTTTAGAGCATGCTTCCTATCTGCCTCCTCAAAGAATGGGAAATGTGCCATGAGGAGGGTAAAGCTACATTTATAGCCAAAGAATCTTGTGTCCCCAATTGACTAGACATGATTATGGTAGATTTAGGAGAAGGCTATCCGGATTGGTAGGTGATAATCCAGATGAGGTAGAAGGATCATTGAGAGATAAATTTGCCATACCTAACTTTAAGAGCTCAATTTCCTCAATGATATCTTTCCAGACATTATGAAGGATGGAGTTAAAGGTTGTCATATCCTTGTGAAATGCCTCCTTTAGATCCTTTATGAGCTTATCTATTCCAGATAAAATGACTTGCAAAATCCTCACTGATGTTATCTATATGCTTGGGAAGTTCCTCATCCAAGAAATTACATAACATCTCTTGGGGATCTTGATGTTCTTCATTCAATGTTGTAAGCCCAGATGTAATCCCTTTTCCAGCTTCAGCTACTGCTCTAGGGATGAATTTTTCCAAGCTTTCAAACTTGTGGTCTATATGCTCTTTTAGCTTAGTTGCTAATTTAGTGGAGGGAGAGATAATTTAACCCATTAAGGTGTCACAGTTATTGTCAGCACCGATGAGAGCTTGAGTGATTTGCTCCTGCAATATTTGAATTGAGCTAATTTAACACCAGAGTGATTTTGGAGAGGGAAGCTTCTACAATGACGAGAGTGGAGGGGAATCCTTCTATCTTCTTTTCAATATTCTAGACAATTCCCTTAATATCCCCTAATTTGGACTTCAAATCCAGAGCCAAAGATTTGTCATTTATTATGCTTTCCACAGATTTGAGTTTAGTGCATATACTTTAGAGAGTCAGCCTGACATAGCTCTCTTCCTGCCTCTCAACTGCTACCTCTTGTATCATCTTAAGTGTAGTGGTCAGTTTATCAACTCTACCAGGATTAGGAACAGATGCTGCCCTTTTTGGATTACTTTCTGAAGATGAGGTCTCTATTTTAGAGCTGCTTCCGGATTCCCTAGATCCGGATTCACTAGACTTATCCTTCCTCTATTCTTCCAACCTTTCCTCCAGGCTGGCCTTGCCTTTAGAGTCCACTTTAGAAGTGTTCTCATTGAGTCCTAGACTAGTTCCCTCCTTCGGAGCTTTGCGCTTCGGGATAGACTGGTTCTCCTTAGATACAATTTAGGTGTCTGCACCTAAGTTGTCCTTAATGGCATCACTAGCCAAACTTTTTGCAGAAGAATGTAAGATGGGAGGTACCCCAATGTTTTGTAGTTGATCAGTGGTTTCTTCCTCAGTTTGGTCTACTAACCCAGTATTTGGAAGACTGGAAATGTCCTCAATCTCCCCTCCAATTGCATTTTTAGGACTTTTATCAGCTTGCTGCTCAGGATTGTTCGAATTTTCCTCAACATCCACTCCAGTTGCCCCTTCAGGTCTTTTTAACTCCACTGCCTCAACCACTGGATATAGCAAGCTTTTCAAAAGAGGTTCAGTTCTGGCTTTGAAAATAAATAGATCTTCCTCCAGATAGTTGTTTTCGTGTATAAGAGCTAAGTCTGTAGGTGAGATACCGATAGATGGGATAACTTCTTCTTCAGTAACCCAATTGGATGATCCTCTAGGACCCTTTTTAGTCATCTTATTTTCCTTCAAATTGTCCCGGACTACATTCATCATTTCCTCATACTGGGGATCCTCCGAATGGATATTGTTTGGAAGGATTAGCTTTCTGGTAACTAATATCTCCTTGCCCTTACTTAGTTTTGCAGTTTCTATGCTTTTTGGACTTAGCTCCCTGATATTGATGCCAGCGGCAATTCTTTTCATAGATAATTTGCCTCTTCTGACCTTCAGTGCCTCATCAAAAGTAGATCCCTTCCAGATAAACTGCTTCTTTGGGACAGGCTCTCCATCCCTACTCTCCTATCTATTGGAATCATCTTCCTGTTCAAGGATTTCTTTAGTAGTTTTCTTCTCCCCCTTTTTCCATCCCTTCCTGATCGCAGCAGCAGCTACTACTATTTTTTTAGTTGCTTCTAATTGGAAGACATGCTTCTTTACAATAGCCTTGATCAGCCCACCTCTTATCTTAGGCTTATCAGGGGTTGTTTTCAATAGTTGTGTGATGGTCATTTCATCCTCATCCTTTTCCTCAAGTATAGGGTTGAGGTTAATTTTTCTTTGAGCCTTGGGCTTAGTGGTTCTGGCTTTCTTAGCCACCAGAGCATTTTTAGGCAAATTTCCGACCTTCTGGACCTTACTCTTTTCTTTCTTTTCTTCCCTTTGTTTGATGGCTTTCTCCTCATTCCAAACTTTTCCAAAAGTCAATTTCCTAAAATTCTTCTCTAAAATCTCCTTCCCCTAAATGGATTTATCCCCGGATAGACTAACTCCATTTTCCAGGAGGATTTTGGTGATGAGGGCGCCATGGGAGTTTTTGTGTTGTCTTATGAAATGTACGATCAACACTGGCATATTCACAACTCTTCTCTCCATCTAATGTCGTAAGACACAGTGTTGAAAGGATGACACTTTGGTGAGAGAGCCCCTTCCGAATTAGGATGAATTTCACTAGAACATGTTGAAGTATTCTAAGAGTTTGTGGCTAGTACGTGGAGAATTTATCTCCAAAGTCACGGACAGGAAGCCACATCTTTGGATGATATTTGACAAGGAGCTCAACTCTATCATTTCTTAACTGAACTCCATCATCCTTCATGCTGAACTGAGTCATAAAGAACTCTGGTGTGATAGTAATTATCTTTCCTTGTAGTTTGGTCCGGAGGACATCATAGTAAGAGTGGATCATCATATTATCATAAATTTCTTTGACACAGTTCGGATAGGTGGGATAGTTCATCTTTAGGAAGTTTTCAAGGTCTTAATCTTTTATAAGCTGGGAATAGGGTTTATGTTGAATAAGAAATTATCCCCCAAGTGGTCTGATGGTACTATAGAGTCAAAGTTTTGAGGTTTAGAAGAGTGAAGTCTTCATCTTTAAGTTCAGATTCTTTGAAGATGTATCTTGGAGGAGGAGGTGTGGTTTGATTTGATGCCATTTGAAGAATATGAGATGAATTTGGGGAATTTAGGGTTCTGGATTAAAAATTGCAGAGTAATAGTAAGATTATTGCTCGCGTAAGGATGAAGAGGAATTTAGGGGGTTTTTATAGAATTCCCAAAGTGAGGATAGAATGGTAATCTAGATTCTGTTAAAGTGAACTGGATTGATGAGGTGGCAGTTAAGTTTATGCAAAGAGGTAAATGGCGTTTAAACTGAAGAAGTGGAACGGTTTAATTTTTAAGGCAGTTCTAAATTTTACCGTGCGTGTAATGCCCAATAAACATTTAAAATTCAAAATGTGTACAGTTACCTTTTTGTGCTTTTACTGCCATTTGTCACTTCTGTCTGTTGAGCTGGCAATCTTCCTTCCGGATTGAGACATAATTTGACTTCCTCTTTCTTCCGGGTTCCTTAATTTGTAGAATACCAAACTATCTTTATAGTGTCTTCTGGATTCACCTTCAAATTAGATTAGACATTCCAATTGACTCTCTTAGCTTGCTGAATTATCTTTACTTAATGGCTTTATAAAGATATCTGCCCTTTGCTAATTTGTTGGAATGTAGACCAGTGCAACATCCTTCCTTATTATATGAACCCAAATCAAATGGTGTCTGATGTTGACATGCTTTATCCTACTTTGTAGCACTGGATTCTTTGATACATCAATTGCACTTTTGTTGTCACACATAACATCCATACATCCAGATTGAACTCTATAGTCTTCCAACTATTACTTGATACATAGGAGTTGAGCCACACAACTTCCAACTGCTATATACTCTGCTTCTATGGTTGATAAGGCAACTAAAGTTTTCTTCTTACTATACCTTGACACCAAGCAACCTCTAAGGAAGTGGCAGCCTCCGGATGTCCTCTTTCTTTCAAGAGTATCTCTACCATAATCTGCATCAGTGAAACCCTATAGTGTGAAGTTTCCATTACTAGGATACCATAGCCCAACTTTAGTGGTTCCTAGAAGATATCTAAGAATTCTCTTCACTACTTTTAGATGTGAATCCTTTGGATTGGCTTATTATCTTACACAGTAGTAGACTGTATAGTTTATGTCAGGTCTACTAGCTGTCTAGTGTAGAAGTGAGCCAATTATTTTTTTGTAAAGCTTCTGATCTATAGCTTCTCCTTCACAATCCTTTGAAAGGACTATATCTGATCCAATTGGAATAGGCATAGGTTTTCTCTTATCCATTTCAAACTTCTTTAGAATCTCCTTGGTATACTTGGACTGGTTGATGAAAATCCCATCCGAACCCTGCTTGATTTGTAGACTAAGGAAGAAATTTAGTTCTCCCATCATGGACATCTCAAATTCCTTCTGCATTTGAGCGATGAATTCTTCACGCATCTTCTCATCTGTTACTCCAAAGATGATGTCATCCATATAGATCTGGACTAGAATGACATCACCTTTTTTATTTTTGATGAAGAGGGTTGTGTCTGCTTTACCTCAGATGTAACCCTTGGATATGAGGAATGAAGTGAGTCTTTCATACCAAGCTCTTGGTGCTTGCTTCAATCCATAGAGGGCTTTCTTCAGCTTATACACATGATCTGGATGTTTTGAGTCTTCAAATCCAGGTGGCTGCTTGATATAGACTTCTTCTAGGATTACTAGAAATGCACTTTTGAAATCCATTTGGAATAATGTGAATCCTATGAATGATGCAAACTCACATAGGATCCAGATTGCTTCTAATCTTACTACTGGTGCAAAGGTTTTTACAAAGTCAATCCCCTCTTATAGATTATAGCCAATCTTGCCTTGTTTCTCACCACAAGTTTTGATTCATCTAGATTGTTTAGGAATACCCATTTAGTACCAAAAATGGATCTCCCTTCTGGAAGTGGTACTAGATCCCAGACATCAACTTTGATAAACTAATCTAGTTCTTCTTACATTGCCATCATCCAACTTTCATCTCCTTCAGCATCTTAAAACTTCTTTGGCTCAATGAGAGAGACAAAAGCATCATGTATCATCATCCTATTAAGTTATCCTCAGGTTTTGACTGGATTTTGAACATTGTCCAAAATTGCTTCAACCGGATGATCTCTGTGAGCCTGTATTTCTCTTAGAAGATCTGCATTCTACACTAGAGCTTGTTCATCTACTGCCTCAACTTCATCTTCTTGGTTATCCATGAAGTTTATCTAATGATGATTGAGATAAGCTTGTGGTTCTTCTGAGTTGATAATGATTACTTAATCTTCTTCTTTATACTTCTTGGTTGTAAAGGAATCCGGGATTTGCAATTCTTCTTTTTCTCAAGTATTTTCATCTTTTGGAGTTAAGTCTTCTAGATTGGAACTTTCTTTTCCTGCATGGTTAGTCTCATCAAAATCTACATGTATGAACTCTACCACAGTTTGGGTTCATTTGTTATAGACTCTGTAAGCTTTACTTTGTGTTGAGTAGCCAAGGAAAATTGCTTCATCAGATTTAGGATCAAATTTTCCTAATTGCTCCCTATCATTCAGGATGTAGCATTTACATCCAAAGGCATTGAAGTACCCAATTTTGGGTTTCCTTCCCTTCTAGATTTCACATGGGGTCTTTTCTATGGTCTTTCTAGAGAGAGATCTATTTAAGATATAGCACGCTGTGTTTACAGCCTCACCCCAAAAATACTTAGGCAGATTATTCTCACTTAGCATTATTCGGGCCATCTCAACTATTGTTCTATTTTTCCTTTCAACAACCCCATTTTGTTGAGGTGTATAAGGATCAGATAAGTTATGCTCAATGCCCCTGGAGTCATAAAATTCAGCAAAGTGCTTATTTTATAACTCTCCTCCGTTATCACTCCAGATGCATGCAATGCTTATGCCCTATTCTACTTCTATCCGGATGAATGTTTTTTAGAAATGGTCAAAGGCTTCATCTTTGCTAGCTAGCAAAGCAACCCAGGTGTAGCAAGAATAATCATCCACTAAGACCATAGTGTATTCTCTTCTACCTAAACTCATTGGTTTGATTGGACCAAAGAGATCAATATGTAAGAGTTCAAGAACTCTCTTGGAAGGTATGTAAGAGATGGAAGGGAAGCTTTTTCTATATTGTTTACCTAATTGACATGTAGTGCATATGTGATCCTTATTAAAAGCTACCTTAGGAAGACCCATAATTAATTCCTTTTTGGATAATTTGGATAGGAGGTTCATGCCTACATGTCCCAACCCACGGTGCCATAGACATGATTCTTCTTCTCTAGACAATAAGCATATATTCTTTTTTTTTTTTATTATTTTTAATGTTAACATAATAGACATTGTTTACTCTAGGTGCATAAAGAATGAGTTGACTTGACTTATGATCAAAGATTGAGCAGCCTCCGGAATCAAAGGTGACTTTTCTTCCTTTATCACAAAGTTATGCTACACTTAGCAAGTTGTACTTCAGTCTATCAACTAGTGAGACATCTTCTATCTTTAGTTCAGATCCAATGGTTCTATGTCCAATGATCTGTCCCTTTTGTTGTCTCCAAAGCTTACTTTTCCATATTTCTTTCAGATTAAGGTGATGAAGGTGTTCTAATCACCGGTCATGTACCTTGAGCATCCACTATCAATGTACCATGTATGTTGATCTACAATGGATCTAAGGCATACCTGCAAAATAGATCAAGTAGGTTTAGGTACCTGATCAGATTTAGGTCCTCCCGGGTTGTCAACCATTTTAGGCCAAGAATAAACATCATAATAACCATTTTTTAATCTACATAATTTAGTAATATGATTGTTTTTCGCACAAAACTTGCACCTATAAATGGGTCTGTTCTGCTCATGCTTCTTCTAGATCTTCTTAAGATCCTCCTTTCCATAATTTCTAACATATTCAGCTTCTTGTACACTTGTCTATCTGGTGTGTATCCAGAAGCTAGTTGGAGGTGCAATCTTGGCTCTATGGTTCTTTATTTGCTTGACAGGTTGCTCATTATAGAGTATTTTAGCCTTTCCCTTTTGAGCAGATGTGTATTTCTATGCTTGAGGTTGCCTGCTAACTTTCTTTTCTTTTTGATTTGGGGGGTCCGGATTCTTCTGATTTTGATTTCTTGGTGCTACTTGCCTTGGATTCCTTCTTATTTTAAAGGATTGGATTTTCCTCTGGATGCCTCCTTTATTAAGGTTAGTTCCCTATCTAGCCCTGTTAAGATGCACTTAAGATCTGCACTTGGCTCCTTAGGAAATTTTATTCAACCACATCAATATACTTTGTGGTTCTTATCAGATTGATATCTTATGCCATTGCTTCAGCATCTTCAAAAAGCTCCATCACTTGTCTTTGTAGGGATTTGATGGCTTTGTTGTTTTTCCACACATTATGGATCACAACCCCTAAAGCTCTAGCAAGATCAAGGTTAGAAACAGAATTAGAGTGAGAGTTTACCTCAATGGTACTATTTTTGATTCTGATTCCTCAATTTGCTCAGTGTCTTGCTTAGATGGACTTCTTCTGGATTGTTCTCATTCCGGATCTATCAGTGTGATGAATGCACAGTTAGCAGTTTCTTCCTCCTCTGTTGTAGATGAATTGATGCTTTCTTCACTATTGCTTCATGTGGCCACCATAGCATTCTTTCTGTATTTCTTGTCTCTTTTGAGCTTGAGACAATCGGTTTTGAAGTGGCCTTTTTCTCCACATTTAAAGCAGGCAACATCTTTTTCCGGATCTTTCTTTTCTTCCAGAGCTTTTCTTAGCTTATTCCTTCTAGAAGAGCCTTCCTTTGATCTCTTGGACTCATATCTTCTAGAACTCCTTCTATCTTTCTTCTTAAGGAATCTATCAAAATATTTGGCTATTATAGCCTTATCTTCTTTACTATAATGAGATTCCTTTAGTTGCTTGTCTGATATGGAGGAAGTTGATCTAGTGAAATCTGCCTTTAGTGCCTTCTTCTTTTCTTCATGCTTTTTATCCTATTGGCTATATCTCTCTAAGGATAGCTCTTAAGTTAGGAGATTACCAATGAGCTTATCATAATTATAGAAGTTTAAGTCATAAGCTTCCCCAATGGCAATCTTTTTGTTGTCCCATTGCTTGGTGAGACTCTGGAGTACTTTCTTGACCATGTCTACTTGTGAGATCTCCTTTCCGAGCCTTTTCATTTCATTTACTAGATTAGTGTATCTAGTATTCATGCTACTGAAGGATTCTTTAGGCTTCATCTTGAAAGATTCTAGCTTTTGCTATAGGAGATCAATTTTGGCTACCTTGACCTCGTTTGTCTCTTCATAGGTCACTTCAAGCTTCTGTCAGATCTCTAGCACAGTTTCACATTCAGATATTCTATTGAATTTAGTTGCACTAAGAGAACAATGAAGCATATTAATATCATTTACGTTTTCATGCAGTCTTTTGTAATCATTTTCATCCCATAAACTTGAAGGCTTTCGGGTAGTTATACCCTCTACTTCATGAGTAGGATTATATAGGCCATCTTAATTGGTCATCCATGACATCATGCTTTGTGCCTGAATGAGATTCTTTATCCGATTTTTCTAGAACATGTAGTGTTCATCAATGATGAGTGGAGGATGGGTAATAGACATACCCTTAGGAAGGAGTCATGAGTTTTGGATACTCATTTTGATTCTTCGATCAAAATTGGACCTCTAGCTCGAGATTGTTAGATCTTTAGTTATGAACACTTGTTCTAATACCACTTGTTGGCCCCCTGTGAGGGTCTATATAAGGTCAGAGGGGGGAGTTCCTTTTTTATAGAATTTGCAGACTTTAAAAAGTCTTGTGTAGCGTGTTTGATATGTTCTGGATATATTGGATCTAGATAACACAAATATGAAATGTTTGTGTAGATAAAGTAAAGAGTTAGAATATCAAACACAGAGTTTTATCCTGGTTCAGCCCCGCCTACTCCAGTCCCCAGAGTGTCCTTACTCAGAGCTTTTTCCACTAATGGATTCCTTTCCAACTGTTAGGAATCAAGCCTTACAATTTGTCTCTGGATGGTAACCCCTTCCAGATGTAGGATATACCACTAGAAGCTCCAACTCCTAGCTAAGTCCTCTTATCTTAGCAGGATATACCACTTAGATTTCTACCCAAACCTAAGCTGAGTCAAACTGGGAGATCCCACTTAGACTACCAACTCTGAGCTATATCCCAATCACAATACTCACCCAAGTATGAGATTTTTACAACTTGTTTTTCTCAAGAGTTTTGTTTTTGAATTCCTCAAGTTTATAACTGACTTGAGAATTCTTACAAACTGATTTGGAATGATTTGTTTTCTTGGAGGGATCTAGTCACTGATTGTAATAAGGGATTCTCTTGTGTACCTTCTCAACTCATGAAGTTTCCTTTTTATAGGCTTCTATCATTAATGTAGTTATTGTGTTGAATTAAATCTTCACCGTTGATCAGGTAATATATGGTGCTTCCAGAATCATTGATCAATCTGTTAGACTGAATAATTATCCCATTGAATCCTTGGGATTGAGACTAAAAAGTTGTTAGTGATCAGTTTCCTTGTATTTTAGCGATTCACCAACTTTTATGCCAGTAATCCGGAGTGTGAGCTTCACGCGCCTTTCCTATTGATCTAGGTAGAAAAGGGTGTTACCTTTTCTCTCTCCTGTGTCAGTCCTTCTGTCCTTTTTTGAAAAGCGTGCTAGTTGTTATTTTGTCTTGCATAAGGGAAAAGGATCTTTGACTCTGAGACTAAAAGGTGCAGGGAAATGTAATTTTCAAGTTATTCCCTTTATCTTGTTAACTTTATCTTCCAGATGAATTTAGTCTTGATATATATCTGGATGCTATTTAACCAGTTCTTCTTCCGGATATTGATTTTGAACGATTCAAAGTTTGTTTCCTTTCAAAAACTTTAACTGGATGCTTCCATTATGTACTTAGTTCTTTATGGTCTTCCATGTATGTCCTGATGACTTATCTTGGACCTCATACTTCCATTTTGGATTAAGGATACAACATGTTTTTTTTCTTATGTTTTTGTTTTCTTCAAACTTCTTCAAACTTGACCCAAATCTATTCTTGGAATTGTTCTTTTAGATCATTGTTTTCTAATAGTGCTTGGGGCAAGCAGAAGCTAACAAAGTCATATGGGAGATACATGTAGGATCATGTGGTCCTCATATGAACGGGTTAATGCTAGCCAAGAAAATACAACGAATGGGATACTTCTGGCTAACCATGATAGCCGATTGTATGAGCTTAGTCAGAAAGTGCCATGAGTTCCAAATTCACGATAACATCAGTCACCTGCCACCAGTTGAGCTATAGCACTTGGCTATACCCTAGCCCTTCTCAGCTTGGGCCATTGATAGCATTGGAGAAATCAGGCCATCCTCAACCAACGACCACAAATTCATCATAGTAGTTGTGGACTACTTTTTGTAATGGGTTAAGGCTGAATCCTACACGGAGATTACCACTAAGAAGATGGCAAAATTCATTCAAAGGCATATCTTTGCAAGATATAGCCTGTCTCATCATGTGGTGTCCGAAAACAGAGTACAATTCAAAGGTGAGATCCCAGACTTACTAGAACAACACAATATCAAGTCCCACAGCTCATCACCATATCTCCCTCAGGCCAATGGGGCGGTGGAAGCAGCTAATAAAGATGTGAAAAAGATGCTATCCAAAATGGTAATTAACTACCGAGATAGGGTCGACCATCTACCTTACACTCTCTGGGACTATCGGACCAGCATCAAGACCCTAATAGGGCAAACACCATTCTCTCTAATATATAGAATGGAAGTAGTTCTTCCCATAGAAATTAAAATCAAATCACTCTATATGGCGCTCGAGCCAAAGTTACGCGAGGATGAATGGGTCAGATCTCATTACAAAACGGTCAACACTGTCAACGAAAGGCATCTGTAGGCCCTCAATAGCTTAAGAATGTACTAACAATGGATGGCTTGATCCTATAATAACATGAGTAAGGAGGATCGACACTTCTGTCAAAGCTAGTGACCTCATATTAAAATAGGTCAAAGCCACACATACCAACCCCAGAGGTAAATTTTGTCCAAATTGGGAAGGTCCATACATGGCAAATGAATTCTTAGTAAAAGGGCCGTAAAAATCATGGATATGGGTGGAAATGAATTCACAAATCCCATTAACAGGGACAAGCTTAAGTTGTATTACATTTCAAGACCAATTTGAGATAAAAGAAAATCACATTGAAAAGTCACTAGAAACGGAGATATCATCCCACAATTTGTATCTTTGTGAAATCATGAAAGCTAAAAATGAAAGCTTTAAGATGAAATGAGATGCATTAAAAAGAAGCGTGCATACATTAAAGCAAAGCATATATGCCTAAAATAAAGGCTTTATTACAAAACTCATAATATAAACTTAGTGGCTAGGACCTACCATGTGATGACTATAGCGGCGAGTAATCACCAGCCTATCTACTCTAGTAGGCGCTACCTTGATGGCAAAAAGCCACTCCAAATATGTCTCATCAAGTAACTCATTAAACGGAAGCTCATAACTCATGACAACCAACGTGCTACTCCCCCACTTGGTGCGAATGTGGTTCGGCCACAAGGCCCCCCAGGGTTTTACAAGCAAAACAAAAATGTACTCAGGCACAAATTGAGGATGACCATACTGTTGCCTCACACACTTCGGGAAATAATAAGACACTCTCTCCAGGCCCAACAATTGGACACCCCTGGGTATGGTCTGGGTAGTCACCTCATTGATCTTCCACCAGGGGCAAACCCACTTAATATCCCTCTGGGTCAACCTATGCAAAAAGTACAACTATTCACGTGAAGATTAATTCCTATATCACCCAAGTTGCATCCCTCGGCTCTAAAAAGCCTTAGGGGCATAAGAGCTAGGTGGCCCGGCTGGATCCCGAATGACCTTCAAGCGTTTCATCAACCATATCTGTCGTAAAGAAGAGCTTTCATAAAATAGAATAAATGAAGCATCCATAAAAGAAGAAAAAAACTAGTATAACTGAAGGAGGAGCCTACAACCCCCTATTGCTTCATCTCTGCCCAAATGAATGGAATCCATGTTAGCAAAGGTCTCGGATAGAACCATGGCCATTGGAGACATCCCTTCCAAAGTTTTTTGAATCAGAGAAATTAACCAAGGACTTCAAACCCCGTTGTCTGATTCATACAGAAAACCTCCCATAAGTAGCGCAGTCATGACAAGTACCCAACTTTGGTTACTGGTAGGGATAGAGGAGCATATCTCTGATGGCACCCCTAAAATCAATCTAGGATGTTTGGGATTGGCGGACATGATTCGATTCCTTTGATGGTTGGAAAGTCTATAGAAACTCACATAATTTGGCTCCATGATAACATGATAATCAAGCACCGTGATAGCCTGGATATGAGGGATGTCCATGATAGCGCAAAACTCTTCATAGAGTGGACACAACTCTTGATTATTGAAGCGAAATACGTGATTGAGGGGATCCCATAAACTTAAGACGCTTTGTAGGAGTGCATCATTCAAAGTAAGATTGTAGTAATGTCGTATATTGAAGAGACACTAGCCCGGAGCTGATTCCAGTCAGCCGGACTAAGAATCCAGAGATAATCCACCAATTGTGTTATGAACCTATCCATATCAAGTGGACTGTTGCTCCACAAAATTGATAATGGCTCGCAAAATTAGCCTTAAATGCATAAGGAAGAGATCATCTTAGGATAAATCAACAAGATGATAAAGCTAACATGTTGTGATGTGATGAGGATATATGGATCTCCCTTTGTACCTTGCAGCAGGGTCCACTGGGGGGTGGTTGATTTATTTAGGCATGATGAAACCATTTAATTCAAGTTTGCACATTTTAACAAATTTTATGAATAAAAGAATCGAGACCCAAATCTCGATACAAATGATAAAGTCGCCACCCAAGTTGTGTACTTGGGAAAGAGTTTTGGTACGGTTCCTATTGGGCGGGAGACTCATACCTTTTAGATCTGAGATTCGGGAATCAGATGAGTCACTTATTTCTCAGTCAGTTAATTCAAAAATACATTCACCACGTAAAACCATTTTATTTTCATCATTTAGGGAATTACTACGGAAATCCTATTTTTCTACACACTTTTACACTCGATTCATGCGTTTATAAGTTATAATAAAGTACAAACAATAACTAGGGGAATAAAAATTACATCTGGGGGAAAATGGGGGAATTGTAAAAGAGCCTATACATTTGTTCTAAGTTATAAAACAAAATAAATAAATTCGCGAGCATCCACAAAGATTAGCACAATTTACAATACATCATAAGTCAGCATTTTATTTGGAAAAATGTGATTATGTTAGCGTGGCGGTTTTGTGATCGATAGTGCCCGAACGGCTTCTAGGATTGAAGAGAAATAACAGGTCTTCAGTGCATTTTGTTATGAAAACACATTTTAGTTTTTGTGGGTTGATTTACCGGATTATTAGTGAAAATGATCACATGGAAAATGGTGATGTTAGATTGATTTTATAGGTAAAAAGGGGAACTCTAGGTTCTGTCTGGGAGCCAGTACCCATACACTGGGTGGGACCCATACGAGTGCTAGTAAGGATCCATATGGGTATAGGGGACCCCTACGGGTCTTGTCTGGTCTCGGACAAAACTTTAGTTCAATAGATAGATCAGATTTGTAGAGAAGGAGTAGAATATGGGAAACAATGATAAATAAATAAGATGTGAGTCTTGTTGAAACTCAGGAGCGTACCTTTACGACGTGAATACACTTTGAAGCAATCCCTAAACCGAGAGAGAGTTTAGCCAAAGTAGATGATAAAATGGTGGTTTAAGGACTGTTTAGGTGAGTATTTGTATGGATAGAACCTCCCCCAAATCCTAATAAATGAAGCTAGAAATGAATAAAATGTGGACAAAACCTTAATGAAGGGGTTTTATCCCTATTTTATACCTTCTATACCTCAACTATGCCCTTTCTATACCTAAAAAAACTACTGGAATTTCTATATGAATTGCTTGATCTGATTTTTATTCTCACCTTCTTTTTGAAAATGAGGCAAAAAAGCCTCTATTTATAGGAGGAAATCGAGTCTAAACACAGTAAATTTCACCGATGACTTGATTTCTCCCAAAATGGGCATGATTGCGGAGGACTCGTACAGGTCTTGATGGGACCCATATAGGTGCCTCCCACCCGTATAGGGCCATAGAGCCGTACGGGTTATCCTATGGACCCTCAGGTGTGACCCGTTTGGGTCCCTAAAGGCAGTCTAGGTCTTTGACACTTGGCCAAACTCAACTCTGCAGCAGTAGGAACACCTTTAATGGATAACACGTGTAAAGAATTATATTATCTAGCTCTCATTGTTATTTCGTGAGAAGGACCATTAAAATCCAATGCTCACAGACTGCCCCTCATGGGATAACTGTAGATACAGATCTGTATGATCTCACGATATGAGTGAGGGTTTAGAAATCATACCTGAGGTTATGATGTGGGTGAGTCCCTTTTTTTAGTTGAACTCTTTTCCTTGGCGTCCTTTTCTCGAGGCGGACAACTCTCCTTTACTGATGCATATCCCTTTCTTGAGGCAGATGACTTTCCTTTGCAAATGCGTATCCCTTTCTTAAGGCAGATGACTTTCCTTTGCCAATGCGTACCCCTTTCTTGAGGCAGATGACTTTCCTTTCCTAATACGTATCCCTTTCTTGGGCAGATGACTTTCCTTTGCCAATGCAAATCCCATTCACAAAGTGGATGACTTTCCTTTGCTGATGCATATGCCTTTCTTGTTGCCGATGACTTTCCTTTGCTAATGTGTATCCCTTTCTTGAGGTAGATGGCTTTCCTTTGATGGTGTATCCCTTTCCTAAGATAGATGACTTCACCACATATCCCTTTCTTGAGGCGGATCGACTTTCTTGGCTGATGGTGTATCCCTTTTCTAAGGAGGATGACTTTCATACTGGGGACTTTAAATGACCTATTTACTAGAAAATAAAAACACTGCGTTTGTTACTCCCCGAGATGACACATCTTGATTCTTGATTAATTTTATGGTGAACAAAAATTTTTGCCTCTTCAATCAAGAATGAAGATGTGTTGATAGGGATTAGTCCCTGAATTAATTGTAAACTGAGTTTGAGAAATGTCGGGTTTGGCCCAATTACTTAGGGATGGAATGCCCCTTGGGAGGTGTCCCTAGGGGGAATACTTATGGGGATGTCCTTAGGGTGAGTGCTTATAGGGTGCTTCATGATGGGGGATGCCCCTTGATTGATTCCGCTGCTAGGGAATGGGGGGACACCCCTCGATTGACTTCCTTACTGGGGAATTTTTTTGCTTAGATAACTAGTTTGCTGGGGCAATTTCTTATATTTGGGTGAACTTTCACATGAAAAATTATTCGTGTTAGTGGTTGATCTTAAAATAGCTTACCTTGATTCTTGATTGATTTTGTACAAACAAAATTTTTTGCCCCCTAATCAAGGATCAAGGTGAGCTAGGAGTTTTGCCTGTAATATAACTGAGGTAAGGAATTTGAGAGAAGAGGGGTTGGCCCCCAATTCTGAATCTGAGGTGTCTTTGGCTGCTGGGGCTGATTTCCTTTTGAAACAAGGAGGAGACCCTAAAGATTGGGACTCATACGGGGTGGGGAAGACCCATACGGGTGGGGTATGAAGCTTTGGGGGACTCATATGGGTGGCAAGGATCCGTACGGGTGGGGTCAGGACAATCTTTAAAAACTAAATAGTCCCCTCCTTCCCCCCTTTACAAAACTTCCCATTCTCTCTAACTCTGGCGAATTCTTCTCAAAATTAACTGAAAGATGTATAAGAAGATTCCTGAGACTGGCCATTTCAATCTCAAATGTGAGTATTTGCCACGGATTGGCGAATCAAAACTCCGATGATGCCCAGTTTCCCTCGGTTATGATTTTCACGAGACAAATTCTTTCCTTAGCTTTACTCCCACTTCTGAAGTAACCCTCGTGCCCTCTCCCACTACTCATCCTTCTAAACTTAAAGTAAGTGGAAATGAATCATCAATTTTTGATTTTTCCTATTTATGAATTTCTTTGATTCGGCATGATTTTAGGGTGTTTTAAGGGTAGAAATAGAGCCTAATGTATGCAACTTTAGCCTAGGGATCTTTTAGAACTAATTAGATTAAGGTTTGGTTGAATTTGGATGATTTTTGGCTATTTTGTCTGGGGCCCGTAAGGGTCCCTTTTTTCATACGGGTGGAGTAACCAGACTTGTACGGGGGGACGGACCCATACAGGTCCCATTTTCTAGGACACAATGTTGGCATCTCCCTTTTGTACAACTTTTTTTTGATTTTTTCCTTGACCACAATATTCTAACCCTGTTGTACTACCACTTTGCTTTTGTAGTTTCCTTTCAAGATCATCGTAGCTCTGAGCTTATATCGAAAATTGTACGAGGAGATTTGTTTTGAGGGGGATAATAAGTTGTTGGCTCGTATTGACACTTTGGATTCACTGATATTATTTGGACCATTCCCGTGCGCCTGAAGATGCTTGCCCCAACTACCATTTCTGCTCTGGCCGAGCGATGGTTAGAGACTACACATATCTTTCATTTTGCCATTGGGGAGGTTACCATTACTCCCTCAGACATGTGCGCGCTAATGAGGTTAGATTAGAGTAGAGAGATCATCCACTTTGACATGTGTGCCGACCATTTACATTCACGGGCTGAGGTGAAGAGCTATATAGAGCGGCTTCTTGGGCTTCGTCCTGGTGGGAGTGATAAGCTCAAGTATGGGGATCTGCATACTAACTGGCTAACACAACTGAGTCTAATTGCTATGGGGAGGAGGGATCAATATGTCAGGTCCTTCCTCGTGACACTATTGACGACCGTTTTCTTCCTATCCTACTCGAGCAACATCAACTATGGGTTGTTATCTATTGTGGAGGATCTTACGAGCGTGCCTGACAAGAACTAGTGTCGGGCTATTTTGGCTCACCTATACTATGACCTGCACGTCGGTGTTTGGGGTCAGCAGTCTGAGCTGAAGATAAGTCAGTTTCTCCTTTTGGTAAACTCCAAACTTATCTTTGTTGTTCATACTTTGACTTTAACTGTTCGATTACTAAATTTTGGTTTCCTTTTACAGATGTGCATTTGAGCACCGCTTCATCTCCATGCCTAGCCTGTTTGGGCAACCTAAGACACCCTACATCATATTAAAGTGGAGGGGCCCTTAGCAGTAGAAAGCTGGGACTATATCTAATTACTGGGAGTACATCCGCCAGTTGCGCTCCGACTGGGTAAACTTTCAAACTTGATCCTGTATTTAAAATTCAACAAACTGTTAATAGAAAATTGTATCTACAAAGTTAGGGTCCTTACAGTGCCTTTTGGCCATATGCAGGTTATTTGTGACCCCTAGCTTATCTGGTCATCCATAATGAGATTGAGGAGATGTGGCAAGGCGTGGATGACCACTAGTTTATGCTGGAGTCACCTCTCTCACTAGAGTTGTACTTTGGAGAGACTCAGTAGATGAGAGGCCCATCCCTCCATTCATGCTCGAGGGGGTATACTGGCCTCACCTAATGCCTAACACGGACTAGGGGCTATATCTTTTGGGCAAGGGGGCCTACATGTTATTGGTTGAGGGGTCCTGCCCATATTTCATTTGGGATTCGCTCATCCAGCCGTGCCCCAGGATCCATCTAAGTTCTTGAGTTCTCGAGTTCCACTACGAAGAGGACGACGGTGATGACGATGATGATGAGTATGGTGACAAACCTGGGGATGACCGTGGGGGCCCCTTCATTCGCCGGATCAAGGGTCTTCCCAGACCTGCTCCTTCTTCCACCCCGGTAACCTTTTTAACTCAACCTTGTAAATTTTTGCACTTTTACATTTACTTGAATAAACTAAGAACCTGATAATTTGTGAATCGTATTATAGTCTTCCGCCTCCAAGCTGAAGAAGATTGTTGCTATCACCACTTCTTCCGAGCCGGCTGCCCCTACTCCTGTCGAGCCGGCTACCCCTACTCTTACCGATCCAGCTGATCCCGAGCTGCCGGTGAAGAGGTCCAGGGCTACCGGGGGTTTTAGGGAGGGTACCCTCCAGACCGATCTAGACTCCTATTAGCACAAATCCGTTCTGGCCCGATGAGGAATTATGTCTATTTCGTTTAGTGATCAGACAAAAGAGCTAAAAGGGATCGAATTGTCATCCAAAATCATAAATTCAAAAATCCACATTCCAGGGAAGCTTCGATTTAGAATTTCCTACTAAAAAAACCAAAAAGTCTAATTTTTGATAAACATAAGTGATTAACCCGCCGGCTAATTACTCATCTACAGTAAAAAAATCAAATCTTACCGAGATTTGGCAAGATTATTTAAAATTTAAAGTAAAATCTAGTCAGATAGGTAATTGGCCAACCGGCTAATTACCTACCTTCTATAAATAAGGGCTCACCCCCACCACATTTCAACGGAGACGAAAAATGGGAAAAAATCCCAAAATCTCAAATTCGTCCCTGTGAGCACAAGATTTTACAGTCCCTCTGGCAATATGATGATGACGTATGCCCGATTTCATTCCTCATAATAAAAATTCTTTTTTGGAATTTTTATTACCGATATAAAATTCTCTACGAATTTTATTTTTGGAAAAACTCAGTTCAGCGTGTCCGGTAATGCGTCCGGTGGAAGCTCAGACCGATGATTTGCACCCAAAAAATAACCTAGTCCAAAATACCCTAAAGAAGTTAAAAAAATGGCCCCAATAATTTAGTTTTCCCAGTCAAAATCACTTTTGGCCGGATTTCCTCTCCCTTTTACCAATTTCGGGCACGATTCATGCAAGCTTTTCAGACCTGTCAAGAGAGCGAGACTGTCGGCGACCTCATCGTTATCGCCAGCAGTATCATCCATGCCGGCAGCGGCATGGCTTTTGGCTGCAGACAGTTGTGTGCCTTTTTGCTCTATATCCGATGGACAATTAATCCAAGTCAATTTCCAACGAATTTTAGCCTATATAAGCAGCATTTTTAAGCCATTTTAGGGGTTCAATACTTCCACCACTAAAAAACTTAAGGAGATTTTTAGCATTTTAGCTAGTTCTAATGGGATAAAGTTTAGAAAAGGTAAGAAAAGAGGATTTAATTCATCTTTTCTTGGTTTTTCTCTACTGAACTCTCTGATATTGGGTTCATTTTAAGTTTAGAAATCACTAAAAATAAGATTTAGAGACTAAAATCACCCCTTCCCAAAATCATCATTTAAGCTCCCCGAAGGTGCCATACAGATCACGAAGAGGTGGATTCACGGCCCCGAGGTACAAATTCTGAGTCTTATAGCTCTTTGGCCTTCATTTTACTTGTTTGTTGTGTTTTATTTACTGTTTATGCTTAGTTTTGGGTTTTTTGGTCACTTTTCTATAAAAAATAGCTACTGCAAGAAACTGAAGCAGCCGGAGGCATTTGAAGCCACCAGCAGTATCAACCATGCCGCCAACGACATTGTTGATACCGATAGTGGCCTCATTTGCCCCTAATGGCCCAATTTTCTTGTAGGACCCTTTCTTTATGTATCCAAAATGTCATACAGCCTGCCTGTGTAACAGAGTCCGCGAACAACATCATTGATGCCGCTGGAGGCCTCAGTCATACCGCCGGTGGTATGGGATTCTAGACAGTAGTTTATTTTTCATTTATTTCTTACCTAGTTTAATTTCTCGAACCTAGGATGTACAGTGCAATGGCAAAGGTCCAGAACCTTCAAAAAACATACCTCACCCAATACCATGTGGCATTTTAACTAATAATCTGGTTAAAATAATTATCGAGTCTAAAATTTAGATAAAATGGAATTTTCCCTCAAATGCCATTTAAATCTCTTTTTAGCCATCCAAGCGGGCTCCATAAATTGAAACTAAAATATGCCATGTTCACGCTAACTCGGGTCTTGTTTTGTTTACTAACTATGAATTTTACGTGATATACCTTGTACAACGCATCGTATTTGTGTTAACCGTTTTATGCAGGTAGATTTAGGTTAGATGAATGCTAGGCCTTCGGGTATTTTATTTGTTGCATAGAAAAATGTATAGGATTTGGAAAGCCATGTAATTATTATTTTACTCTCTGCATTCTATTTGTTGGATAAATGTAATAATTATTTATTTTCTACTTTGGATGCTTGATAACGTGCTAATAATATATAAACCAAAAACACAATAAATATGGTGGATTAAAACCGATTAAGAAAGAATGAAGTACTTTAACTTGGCCAATGTAAAATAGATAACATCATTCGAACTAAGAATCTCTACTTAAGGTATGGTCTAACACACGGTGGCAAAATCGTACCAAAATTTCCCAATTGAGCTGAACCAGGTGGTGACTCTATTTTAAGTATAGGATTTTGATCTCGTATCTTTTAGACATTAAAATATGATAAACCATTTCCACAATCGCCATCAGTTTTCAGGAGACTAGTCCTCCAGTTCGGCTTCACAGCCGCCACGTAAAATGTTGTCCGCTCACAGTGGCAACTCTGCTAGGGATTTATCTCTTCAAACTTGAACTTAAAATTTTCAATAAGTTTAAAAGATTTTGATGATGTATTGAAATCATTCGCTAAATTAAAACTTCATTCTTTTTCATGATATTTTACCCTTATGTGTGTAGATAGTTCGGTAATATTAGGTGCCCCATTTTACCTGAGAAGCTCGCGAAAGTATCACTCATGCCCTGTTTGGAATTGAGGATGCCTAGTGGGTGGATCACTCATTTTAACCAACACGTAAACTCCTGTGATCACACCTATTTGGGGAGTGGTTGAGTAACGTAGAATCAAGGTAAACGAGAACCTTCTACATACACAACCCTATACCAAAGCCGTGCTAGAAAAAGCTTTAGCTCTTGATTCCTCTAGGATTACCAAAATGAAGAAAATAATTGGGACACACTTCTTTCACCATTACTGGTGAAGAATCTAAACTCCATCCTTCAAAGAGGCATTAAGCAGGAGTCAAAAGGTTAGAAGAGGGACAATTTATATGCTATGGGCTACGTGCTCATGCACCCACCATGCATCAGCTTCAAAGGCTAAAACCAACTTACCTCTACCGATCTCCATTTGTGGAAGAGCTTTAGCAACATCTGTAGGACTTCTTTTATACCCCGTTGAGTCATGACATGTCAATATGCATGACGACGGGTGCAAACATCCCACAGTTGTTGGAGGGATAAGCTGCCACATCATCGCTAACCACGTCTACGTGCAACCATACATAACAAGCATTGGTTATTAGACAAAGGTCATCAACTAATCCATAGCATCACACGATCTATGCATGATCTGATCTGCTACCTACCATTTTAGTTAGGAGAAGGTGAAGTTATCATTGCACCCCAATTTGGATAAGGCCAAAACACCGCCTGATTCATCGTTCTCTCACCCAGTGTTCACTACAAAAGTTGAAGGGGTTCCGTATACTAATTCTAATAGGGAGTCAGATTTAGATCAGATTCAGTTCGGTCAGAACTACTATCAGCCATGAGGAGCAAGTAGGTCCTACTCCCACCTCAGGAACAAGATCTTAGCCGCCCTCGGGTTTTGACTTTGCTAGTGCTATGGTTCAATTTCTGAACTTAGATGCATTCTAAGCCTCTATCCAAACCACTGTCCAAGTGGCCATCAAGTAAGCCTTAAAGATAAGAACTCCGACTAGGACTCTGAGTTCGATAAGATAGCCCAAAATGGTTCAGCACATATGTTATCTAGTCTAGTAGGGACAAGATCCATTGCACCTAATTTTCACCCAACACCCTCAACTCAACTTGTAGCAAGCCCGTTTGAGTTTGGGCAAACCTCTGCTTTTCTGCAAACCTCGGTAACCCCGTTGATTGTTCCTTCTAATCTAAGGCCTTTTGCTTAGAGCTTAGTTCCTCTAGTATTCACTCATCAGTTTTCAGCTTCTTCTAGTGGGCTAATCCAGCCTATGCCATCTTTTACTCCTCCTCTGTTTGTTGGAACTCCCATGGGCACTAACTACCCCCATAACCCTTTTAGTAGCCAGTTGATCGCTCATCCCGCTTGGACATTCCTCCACCATCTCCACTAGTTCTGAACGACTAGGTCATGCAATCTCCGAGCATCACACACGAGGCTATAGCTTTCACCTGTCAGCCAATCAATGACCAGGTCATGTAACCTCTAAGCATGACACCCAACATTCAAGCCTATATCCGCCAACTCTTGGCTACCAAGGAACTTGAACTATATAAGGATTAGGTCCCTGATAACTTCACTATGCCTAATATGGCGCCCTATGATGGGTTTATCACCCCTACTTCTAACATCATGACGTATGAAAGGGTCATAAGGGTGAAGAAGCTAACCGACAAGGTCCTTGTTGAAATGTTTATGTGCTCTCCACAGGGCCTTACTCTTGAATGGTATCACACTTTGCCTCAACACATTGTTACTGATTGTAAACTCCTTTCTAAGGCTTTGAAAGTGCACTATAGTTTCAACACTATGGTGGAGATGACTCTTTAGCACCTCGAAGGGGTCCGCCAATGACCTAGTGAAACCTTTAAGCAGTACTTCAGTGGGGGGATGTCAACTCTAGTCTTGATAAAATCTAAGTTGGGCATTGAGAAGATGATTATAAAACTCCTAGAAGGGTCTCTTCCCATTTTCTGCAAAAAGGTGGCTACTAACTCATTCTCCTCGTATAAGGCAGTGTTCAAAAAGGCTGAGAAAATTGAGTGCAAGGTTGAGTGCGAGCAAGCAGAAAGGGCCGAAAAACCATGGTATAGGAAGAACAATGATACCCTTGTAGTGAGCCCTGCACCTATCAAGCCTAAGGTTCCTGCTGCAGTTTAGGCGGTCAGTCAGATGCCACCAGTAATCGCTACGGTCCAACCTGGTGCCAACCCATTTATCTTAGTAAATCCCTATAAGCTGCCACTCAGAACAATCTTCACTAGGTTGTGGGAGGCTAGTTTTCTCAAGTCCCTTCATGAGTATAAGCCACATGAACCTTAGGATGAGAACAACTTTTACGAGTATCACGCTCAGATAGGCCATGACACCGATAACTATAGAAACTTACTCAATACCATACAACATCTGGTAAGGGATATAAAGATTGCTGAACCCGAGAAGGCACCCAGCACCATGAACAACCCCCTACCGCAATTCGGTGGCAAATAGGGATATCGATTCCAGCCTGCCTGAAATCTCGGTCTCACAAAACCCTCCACATGTGGAGGATGACTATTTAAAGATGTAATTTTCTTTAGTGTCTTTAATCTGAACAACCTTTGGGACTTCCAATTCGATGAGCAACTTTTGTTTTGTTTACTCGTTTCATGTTTTGCCCAATTGATCCCCGCATTCATATGAAGATACGCATGATATTTTCAGTATTCGAGATACTTCATTGCATGAAATTAATTTGAGTACAAATGAAATTTCTCAAGTGGTAACCATTTCCAATAATTTAACTACTATAAAAAAATGAGAGATAATAAAAGTGCTTAAAGATCGTGATAATGCTTACGCCTGGTCGTACAAAGATACCCCCGAAATTGGCTACCGAATTTCCAATCATCCCATCCCCAAGGGGACCAAGTGCAAGCCAATCAAACAATAGCTCTACCATTTGCGACCACCATATAGACAACCTCAGAAAGAAGATTCAGCGTGTGGTCTGTACCTTGCTAAATCCAAATGGGCCATCGCATCGTCCATGGTGAAAAGGCACCATCAATATAAGATTCATAGGAATGTCTACCATCTTCCTTCTATTAGGCCTCACGTTTTCTCTACTCTTTTTTCCAATACCGTCATAAAGGATAAATATGATCATTGGGATTCAAGCATCATCAATTCTTAGACACAAGTTCACCGATATGGTCGTAGAGTGCTCCTCTAGACAGCTAAAAGCCAAATCCTGTGCATGTCTGAACATAAAAAGATGGCTAAATTTGTAAAGGAACATGTCATGGCTCGGTCCGGCACATCTCATCACTTGACCTCACACAATAAAATCTGATTTCATAGGGCAAGTTCTAAATTAATCGAGGGAAAGTAATATCTCTTAGCTCGGCATGACCCATTTTGTTGCATCACCTTAGATAGAAGAGTTCTATTTCAAGGGGAAATTTCCAAATTAATCGAGAGATGTGCGATTGAGCAAAATCCCCTACACGCAAACAATAGTTAAGAAGTAGTCAAAACGACATACAACCCAATCAAGAACATGCTTCATAGGCATCAAAACTGTTGGTCCCTATGTGTACACTCACTGAATCAGAGGGGGGCTGAATGACACATACAAGAACTAGTGAAACTTTTTTGAGATAATCACTTGCTCTGCTAAGTGAGGTCAGCTCACTGAGTGAAAACCTGGAAAATGTGATTAAGTAAAAGACACAGATATTTTTATACTAGTTCGGCAACCTATGCTTACATCCAGTCCTGAGAAAGTGCCTAGACTTTAATTCACTAGTCTCAACTCCTTTACCCTAGGTAGAGAAGCCTTCCACAAATTCCCGAGTTACAGTAAGTACCCTCCAAACTACAATCGTTCACCCACTTACTAGAATATCCTCTTCTATCAGCAACTCATAAAGAGTCTAAACAAGAGCTAGACTCAACTTATAATAACATTGATCCAGTTACAAATGATCTAATATTATAATTGATTGATCTAATCTATTATCTTTTGTCCTAAAGCAGATTCTAGCTGAGTTATGCTTTCTTGCTTGAACTTCTTTAAAGCTTGTATTTTGACAGAGTTTTGCTTATTAAGAAATTTAGGTGTAATCACCAAGTTCTAACGCTTGGCTTCTTGCTCCTTTTATAGTTGGATTGAGAAAGTAGCCATTGAACTTGTCTTTGCATCTTGTAAAGTTGACAGCTCAATAACTTACCCATTGCTTCTTCAAATGGATCCATTAAGAGATATAATTGTACCGTTGTGAAATACATTTCAATCCGTTAGATTGAAATTCAAGCTTCAATTTGAATTCTTTGTCATTTGATGCCAGTCTTCAATTAGAGAGAACTCGTACTGACTTGCCACATGTCTTCATCCCATTCTCTCCGGTATTCTAACATGTTGCAGAGTGCGCGATACAAGGTTGGTAGATCTGCAAAATTTCCCAAAGTGGCAATTGACTTGTTGCAGCTTTGCATTGGAAGACTTTGTCATTTTCTTCATAATTTTGAGTCTTGTCAAGGCATTAATTCTTTTTGTCTTTGTCTCATTAATGTTCCTGCAAAAAGTAACAATAAAAGTAAAGATACCTTTTGACCTTAAATGGTAAAGTCAGCAGCGTTGACAGACTTAAAGTAACTCAGCTAAAAATATAAAATGTAACACACAAGCGCTAAGTGAATATTACTAAGTCAGCGACTAAGTAGATACTCAGCCCAGAAATAGCTCAGAGTTGAACTAAATAGCTCAGCCCATAATTCTTGAATCTTTTGAGTCAGCATTCCTCAATACTTCTCATATATTTCTACAGAAGGTCAGAGCATATATATATAGCAGAGAATATATGAAGTTAAGAAGATCTTAACTTAGAATAGAATGAGTAATCTTTCATTAATTAATAACTCGAGTACAGATAACAATGAGTCAATCTACACTAAGTTTTACATTGAGCTCTAACGATTACAAATATTATATTCTAATCTTTTGGCATAGGCGAAGCTCCCAAATTCGCTCTCCTTTCTTCATAAGCATGCTGATCCTATCTTGACTTCTTTTCTTTGGGCATCGCGATTTCCTTGCCTTTCCTCTTTCTTGACTCAAGATATTCTCTTTGTATACGCTCTAGATCCTTGGACAGGCTGTATGAAAAATTCAGCAATCCTCTGCTCTCTTTCATTTTCCTCCTTCTCACGCTTCTTGCAAACCTTCTCCCCTATTGCCGTTGCATCCAAAATGGCTTAGGCTTGATGATCAAACAAGCTCAGAGACTCCTCAAAAGTCTCAAGCTGTCCATAAACATTAGATGAAAAGTTCTTCACCAACAGCTCATAGATTTCTTGAGATATAGCGTCTTGCTCTCTGAGATATAGCGTCTTGCTTGATTTGGTCTCTGATATGCCCAAGTTTCTAGTGAAGAGTAGGCTCCAGTTCAGCATCTGCCATAACTATGTCACTCGTCGAGCATCTAAAATATTAAGCCTCTTTAAAGCATTAAGCATGACTCCCTCTGAGTGCTTGACTACTTTCCGCATCTCCTCCTTCACAGACCTTAACTCAGTGTGTGACCCATGATTCTTGGTTACCACTATTATCAGAGCATTTAGGCCATCAACCATAGTATTCAAAAGAGTTGTGTTGTCTTCATTCTCCTTGTTGAGTATGGTATATCCATCAAATACCTTCACCATTGCTTCTAACAAGGGATTAAACTTGCTTATCATTGAGTTTCTGAAAACCCTTTCATCATTAAGCACCTTGCAGTTTCTCTCATAGATTTTAGCCATCTACTTCTTGAGCTCTACAATTTCTAACTTCAATCGACCAGCCTGCCTACCTGCAATAGATAACAAAGGCAACACATGTGACATAATTGCCTTTACCAGGGAATACTGAGTAGGAACAGACTTAAAGTGGGCTTTCATCTCCTCAATAGCATCCATAAACCCATGCACTGGCTCTACAGCCTTTGCAATCCTCCTTAGGACTTCCTCAGATAGTAGTGATGTTGCGATTTCTGCAACAATCTCAGCATCAGTCCTCAGTCCTAGAAACCTTACTCTCCCTATTCTCCTTATATCTCCCAAAAGCGCAGCTTAGGGGTTGTATTGGGGTTATGGTTGTGGTTGTCCATGAATCTCCTTAATAATTGGAGGTCCTCTAACTGGTGAAGGTCGTTCCAAATGTAAAGGTTCATGTGTTGGAGATCCTATGGTGGAAAGGTATGGGATGATGGCTGTTTAGTCTGGGTTATTTTGGTCAGAGGCTTGGGTGTTTTGGTTTGAGTTAGATGTGGATGGTGTTTGGCTTTTTGTTAGGGGTAAGGTAGGAATTGGTGTAGGTGAGAGTGGTGTTTTAGTGGATGTGTTTGGGAAAGTAAAGGGTTCTCGGATTTACTCCTTCTCTTCTATAACTCCTTAAACAGCGGACTCGTTGACCAGAGTTAGAGAATCCTCAGTCAGCTAAGCTCTGTGCTCAACTACAACATCCTTTTCCTCCTTATCTTCCAGGTCTCCTTCATCCTCATCTATCACAATCTTTATTCTCTTTAATAACCCTCTCTTCCTCTCCTTCCTAGCTTCCTTAGCATCAATAGCAGTCAGAGTGACTTGCTGGTCAGAGTCATGAACGTAGAATTCTACAACCTCATCCTCTACAACTTTATCTTCCTCCTCCTGCTCTTATTGATTCTCAATTCCCTTAAGAGCTCGTATCATCTTATCTACCACATCTGGTACTTCCCTTTCAGCCAAGCTAGCTACCATATTCTGCAAAATGTGTTCAGTGCTAGCCTTAGTTCTGACTGCTACTTCCTCAGCCTTTCTTCTGATAGTAGCTTCAATTTCCTCCTGCTTCTTCCTTATTCTCTCTTTCTCAATAGCCTTAACCCTCTCTGCTTCCTCAACATCTTGGACTACTCTAGTCCCTCTTTTCACCATCAACTTCTTCTTAGGCTGACCTACTTGGGGAATAGGAATTGATGTAGCTTTCTTTCCCTTTGTAGTCACCTCATCCAGCTAAGCAGCATCTACCTTCCTCTACTTCTCCCTCTTCAAGGGCATCTCTTCCCTTAATTCTTCCTCAGCTAGCTTTTCTTCTTGAATTTCCTTTTGAGTCAGCTCATGAGATTTCTCTAGTTTAGTTTCCTTTGAAGATCTTGTCTTCTTAGGAATAACAGCTAGAACTAAGCTTGATGAGCTCCCTTGCTTGTCTTTCTTGGAGTCCTTCCTGACCTCCTTCTGACTACCTTTCTTTTCTTCCTCTCCTTTTTCAACTCTGAGTTTGGTTATTCTTTCCAACTCACTTGCCACAAAGGCATCAAGAGTTTGATCTTCTTCATCTGGTCTGGTTTTCCTCATCGGCACAATAGCATTAGGATCCTTCATTCTGACCTCTCCTCTCTTCAGCTTGATATACTTTGTATTCTTGGGCTTTTCTTTACACTTCACTCCATGAAAATGACATTCCTCAGAATTCTGGATTCGATTACTTTTAGAGTGATTTTTCTCTTCTGTGTCCATCCCTCCATATCGAGCTTATAAGCTCTGCATATTTCCATAACTAGATGCCTATAGACCATATGCTTGGACACCTTTAGAAACCTGTGCAAAATTGCCAAAGGTCAGTTAATGCACATTCCTTGAGTCAGAGTGTAAACAAACACTCTTTTCAAATTTCAAATAACTCCCTGTAGAGGTAGTCTTTACCAGCAGTACTTTTGTTACAAGCTCATGAGCCTGCTTTCCTTCCTTTGTGAACATAGATGCAATCAGTTCACCTACTTTGTAGTCAGAGGGGACTTCATAATCAATAGGGATGTCTACATGATCTTCATCCTTGTCATTTATAGTGCGCATTCCAAGCCCTCTTTCTCACATACCTAGTAACCAAGTAATAAACTTTGGGGTTACATATACCTTTCTTCCCATCATGGTGGTTACAAACATGTCTTGAGAACCTTCCACCATGTGAATTCCTTTATAGAAGTGCTTCACAATCTATTCATAGCAACCACTCGGTAACTCATAAAATCCTCTAAGATGGTGCTAGTGCATCCACTTCCCAAACTGGTTATCACTCGAGAAACTGAGCATATCAATAGTTGTTGGCTCATCCACCACTATTCCTTCCATGGATTCCTACTCAGTTGAAGTGTATCGAGTCCCTACTAGAATATATATGTCCTCCGTATCTTTGATGTTAATGGCTGCTTGAGCCCAATGATCTATAGTGGTAATCCAACAAGCTTCTTCCTTATCCTAAATGAAAAACGGATTGTCAGAATTGGGTTCTAAAGCTTTTCTTGATGAACTCGCCATTCAACATTGCTTTGAGAAGAATAGAGATTTTAGGGATTTAATAGGAAGATTGTAGAAAAGGAAATTTTGGTAAAAGTAACCTTTCCTCTTTCTGAATTTCTCCTTAAATAGCCAAAGTCTCTTCGGTTAAACCTATAAAGCTACGTGTACGACTCACAATCCATTGTCTTAAGATTCAATGGTTAGATTGCATAATGTATACCGTAGGATAAATGAGTACAAGAAACACTGGATAACTGCTACTTAATATGGATCGTTTCATAACTTGCTATCTATCAAGTTTAAATTTGAAAGATAACAGGTGACAATTAATGACGTGTCCAAAAATCAAGGGCAAAAGAAATACTTAACCTAATTCACTGAAGCTCAAAGTGTGCCCAAGTTTGGTCAGCTCCAGAATAGGTCAGAGTGGAGTGTATTTCTTCAAATTGGATTGGACATTTCGATCAGCTGTCTGAGCGTGTTGAATTGATCCTTTCTAATAGGCTTTGTAAATATGTCAGCTCACTGTTCTATAGTAGGAATTTAGGTGAGCTTGACTTCTCCTTTTAGCACATGATCCCTTATGAAGTGATGTCTAATATTGACATGCTTTATCCTACCATGTTAAACTGGATTCTTAGATAGGTCAATTGCACTCTTGTTGAAACACATGACTTCAAGGCACTTAGACTTTATACCATAATCCTCCAGTTGCTGCTTGATCCATAGCAGTTGTGGTACACAACTTCCTACAGCTACATACTCAGCCACAGCTATACTTAGAGCTATAGAAGTATGCTTCTTGCTATACCATGTAACTGGACAATCACCAAGGAAATGACATCCTCTTGTGGTGGTTTTCCTTTTAAATCTATCTCTTCCATAGTCAGCATCTGTGTATCCTCTCAGAGTGCATTCTGCATTACTTGGATACTATAATCCTGCAACAATAGAGCCTAGCAAATACTTTAGAATTCTCTTAACAGCAGCTAAGTGAGATTCTCTAGGGTCAACCCTATATCTTGTACAATAACATACAACATATTGAATGTCAGACCTACTAGCAGTTAAGTAAAGAAGAGAACCAAAAATACCTCTGTAGAGCTTACTCTCTACAGGTTTACCTTCCTCATCCTTACCCAGAATTGTATTAGTGGCCATAGGTGTTGGCATTGGCTTGGCTCTATCCATGTCCAACTTCTTGAGTACTTCCTTGGCATACTTAGCTTGGCTGATAGAGATTCCTTCTTTGCCTTGCTTAATTTGCAAACCAATAAAGAAATTAAGCTCTCCCATCATTGACATTTCAAATTCCTTCTTCACCTGCTAACTAAACTCTTTGCATAGCTTTTCATCAGTTGCTCTAAATATTATATCATCAACATAAATTTGGACTAGCAACACATTCATGCATCTTCTTGATAAACAGAGTTGTATCTGCTTTTCCTCTAATATAACCTTTGTTGATTAAAAGTTAGTTAGTCTCTCATACCAAGCTCTTGGAGCCTATTTTAGTCCATATAGAGCTTTCTTCAGCTTGAAGACATGATCTGGAAACTTTGGATCTTCAAAGCCTAGAGGCTATCTGACATAGACTTCTTCTTGAATATAACCATTAAAAGATGCATTCTTCACATCCATTTTAAACAACTTGAAGTTCATATGGGATGAAAAAGCACAGAGGATTCTTATGGCTTCAAGTCTTGCTACTGGTGCAAATGTTTCTCCATAGTCAATGCCTTGTTGTTGATTGTAGCCTTGAGCAACTAGTCTGGCTTTGTTTCTGACAACATTACCAGCTTCATCAAGCTTGTTCTTGAAAACCCATTTAGTGCCTATGATTGACTTTCCTTTGGGTTTCTCCACCAAATCCTAAACTTCATTTCTTCTGAATTAGTCTAGCTCTTCTTGCATTGCAATCATCCAGTTGTCATTAAACTCAACATCTTCAAACTTCTTTGGTTCAATCAATGAAACAAATGCTAAATGGCTTATCATCCTATTCAGCTGACCTCTAGTCAGCACTGGATTTTGCACACTGTCAATAATCTTGTCGATTGGGTGATCCCTCCTTGCTCTGACTTCTTTTGGTAGATCAGGATTAGCTCCCCGAGCTACTGTCATTGGTTGAGTATTCACATCAACACCAAAGTTGATTGATTGGTCAAAGTCAACTTCTTCAGCTTCTTTTTCTAGTAATGGATCAGGAATAATAATGGGTTGACTGATTGATCCGCTGACTTGATCCTTTTCTCTTTCATCATCACTGGCTTCTCTATCTGCATTGTTAGTTTTATCAAAGTCTACATGCATGGACTCCTCTAAGATGCCAGTCCTCTTGATATACACTTTATATGTCCTAATGTGTGTAGAGTAACCCAGAAAGATTTTGTCATCAGCCTTGGGCTTAAATTTAGCCAATTGGTCTTTAGAGTTTAATATGAAGCATTTACAACCAAAGGCCTTAAGATTACCAACCTTGGTCTTGCGCCCCTTCCAAAGTTCATAAGGAGTTTTGTTCAAAACTGGGTGAATTAAAACCCCGTTCAGAATGTAACAAGCTGTGTTAATAGCCTCTCCCCAGAAATATTTTGGTAGATTTTTATCACTCAGCATAGTATGATTCTTTCTCTCAACAAACACATTCTGCTGAGGTATATGAGGGGTAGAAAAATTGTTGTCAACACCATGCTTAGAACAAAATTCCTCAAACTGCCTTTTTTCGAGTTCTCTTCCATGGTCACTGCGGATTCTATTAATTTTAAGGTCTTTTTCATTCATGAACAGGGTAGCCAACCTAGAGAATGATTCAAAAGTTTCATCTTTGCTTCCTAGCAAGACAATGTAAGTGAACCTGGTCAGATCATCTACAACCACAAGGGTGTATTTCATTCCTCCTAGACTTGTTGGCACAACAAGCCCAAACAAATCCAGGTATATCAGCTAATGATTTAAAGGTCTTCCTAAATTTTTTCCCAAGTTGGCATGATGAGCAGAGTCTATCTTTTTCAAAGGCTAGATTGGGTAATCCCTCAACAAGTTCATTTTTGGCTAATTTAGACAGATTAGTCATATTGATATGTCCTAACCTTCTATGCCATAGCCATGAGTTTTCCTCCTTAGAAACTAATCATATATCATTGGAGCTAGGGGATAAATCAAATATATAAACATTATTAATTCTAGTAGCATAAAGAATAGTTTGGTCAGAGTTACCGTCAATGACTGGGTAACCCGCTGAGTCAAATATAACTTTCCTTCCTTTATCACACAGCTGAGCAACGCTTAACAAGTTGAACTTTAGGCCTTTCACTAGAGACACATTATCAATTGAAGGCTTCACTCCTACAATGCCATTGCTAACAATTTTTCCCTTTCTGTTGTCTCCAAAACTGACACTTCCATTTCTTCTTTGCTCCAATATGATGAATTGCTTTTCATCACCTGTCATATACCTCGAGCATACACTATCCAAATACCACATTCTTCTATCATCAGTGGATCTTAGGCTCACCTTAGAGTGATTTCCTTTGTCTCTACTTTGGTCAGCTGATTGTCTGGCAGTGGAAGTAGTTGGTTGGTCAGCTGACTATGAGTGAACTAGATCATCCTTAGCCATAAGACACACGTTGGGAAAATCTTGAGCCTCTTCATTTGAGGATGTTGACTCTTGTTCAGAGTCACTCCAGGTAGTAGGAAGGGCTTTGTTACTCTTCTTCTTCTTGAACTTGTCCTTCTTAACCTTAGGACAGCTCAACTAAATAAGCCCCTTCTCACCGCATTCAAATCATTTGATGTCTTTGTTATGCTCTTTGTTATACTCCTTTCGTGGTCTGTCATCTGTTTCATTCTTATACTTGCCTGTCTTCCTAAACTTTTGAAAGTTCTTATCTTTTCCCAATCATATCCTGAAATTCTTGGTCATTTGTGCTATCTCTTTTTTCTATCCTCTAGATCCTTCCTCAGATGAATCTTCTTCTTCATCATCATCAGCTCTCAGATCAATGGCTCTGCTAGAGATTTCTTTCTCCTTGGACCTGTGCTTCTTAGACTCATCTTCATACTGTTTTAAAGACATCTCATGAGTCGGTAGAGTTCTAATCAGCTCAACAAACTTGTAGGTCTTCAAATCATGAGCCTCTTAAATAGCACTCTTCTTGGCTTCCCAATCTTGAGTCAAGCTTCTAAGGATCTTTGTGACAGTCTCTTCTTCTATGAAAGTCTTACCTAGTCTCTTTAGCTCATTGACTATCATGAACCTGATGTTCATGTTGGAAATATCCTGCTTAGGCTTCAAGTGAAACCAATCATAATCCCTCATTAGGATATTAATTTTGGAGTCTTTCACCTTATCAGTACCTTCGGAAGTCACTTCCAACTTCTTCCAAATCTCTTTGGCTGTATCGCTTCCAGAAACGCGATTGAACTTAGTAGCATCAAGAGCATAATGAAGATAGTTAATAGCAGCTACATTTTCTTTTTGTCTGGCTAAGTCCTAATTATCCCATTCAGTAGAGTACTTATCAACACGTACTTCATTCTTCACACGTGGTGGAATATATGGCCCTTCTACAATAGCAATCTAAACATGCATGCACTGGGACTGAATGAAATTAGTCATTCAGTTTTTCCAATAAGTATAATGCTCTCCATTGAACATCAGAGGCCTGGTCACTGACATACCCTCAGGCAGAATATAAGCTTGAGCCCTTCCACTAGATTCTCCTTTGTATGTCATGGTCTTTATCTCAAAGATTGTGAAATCTGTGAAATGATAACTGCTCTGATACCAGTTATTGGTCCTTATGTGTACACTCTCTGAATTAGAGGGGGGATGAATGACTTACATAAGAACTAGTGAAACTTTTTTGCTATAATAACTTGCTCCGCTGAGTGAGGTCAGCTCATTGAGTGAAAACCTGGAATATGTGATTAAGTAAAGAACGCGGAGATTTTTATACTAGTTTGACAACCTATGCTTACATCCAGTCTCGAGAGAGTGTCTTAGCTTTAATTCATTAATCTTAACTCCTTTACCCTAGGCATAGAAGCCTTTCATGAATTCCCCAATTGCATTAAGTACCCTCCAAAATGCAATCGCTCACCCGCTGACTAGAATACCCTCTTCTATCAGCAACTCACAAAGAGTCTAAACAAGAGCTGGACTCAACTGATAAAAATGTTGATCTAGTTACAAATGATCTAATATTATAATTGATTGATCTAATCTATTCTCTCTTGTTCTAAAGCTGATTCTAGCTGGGTTGTGCTTTCTTGCTTGAACTTCTTTAAAGCTTGTATTTTGACAGAGTTGTGCTTCTTAAGAAATTCATGTGTAATCACCAAGTTCTAACGCTTGCCTTCATGCTCCTTTTATAGTTGGATTGAGAAAGTAGTCGTTAAACTTGTCTTGGCATCTTCTAAAGTTGACAGCTCAGTAACTTACCTGTTGCTTCTTAAAATTGATCCGTTAAGAGATAGAATTGCACCATTGTAAAATACATTTCAATTCATTAGATTGAATTTGAGCTTCAATTTGAATTCTTTGTCATTTGATGCCAGTATCCCATTAGAGAGTACTCGTGCCGACTTGCCATGTGTCTTCATCCCATTCCCTCTAGTATTCTAACATGTTGTAGAGTGCGTGACACAAGGTTGGTAGATTTGCAGAATTGCCCAAAGTCGCAATTGACTTATTGCAGATTCGCATTGGAAGACTTTGTCATTTTCTTCATAATTCTGAGTCTTGTCAAGGCATTAATTCTTTTTGTCCTTGACTCATTATTGTTTCTGCAAAAAGCAACATTAAAAGAAAAGATATCTTTTTACCTTAAATTGTAAAGTCAGCAGTGTTGACAGACTTAAAGTAACTCAGTTGAAAAGATAAAACATAATGCACATAGCTGGAAAAAAATCTAAATATCAAGCGGAGAGCGAATATTACTAAGTCAGTGACTAAGTAGATACTCAATCCAGAAATAGCTCAGAGTTAAACTACATTGCTAGGTCAGCGAACTCTAAATTCTACCCTTAAATTTACTAACTCCCTTAAAACTATAGACTATTTATTTTTACATCATTATTGATTTAATTATCCCAAACTAAACTTATTTGTCATAATCAAAACTTAAGCACTACTGAGTCATCCATTGAGTCAATCCAAACTCGTGTTTGGTACAACAAAAAGTCTCGCGGACCAAACCCTTGCGGTATCGCCAATCGAAATTAGAATGAAGCCCCCGTACAATCAAGAATGTACTCAATACACAAGGCAATCAAGATCACAAGCATGGACGAGAATGAGTTCGTCGACCTAGTCAACCAAGACATGCTTAACCGTTATCATATCGAAACAAAAGAAATAAATCAGAAAAGCAGCACAATAAAAAAATATATATGTATTAAATCACCCGCCTTTTAGTCATTTATCGATCGGGAAAAAATTAGGGTGACACCCGACGGTTGGTATTCGGTAAACCCATCGGGCAAAAATTAGGGTATCTCTTCAAAAAATCTCCGGCTAAACTGAAATCTTGAAAAGGGTTGTTCAGGCAAAAGTTAGGGCACAAGAGAAAAAATAGTCAGATGTTAACTTGAAAATCTATAAAGACTGGTTAACACCAAGAGTTCGATTAATGGAAATGGTTACCAACATCTTGTCCTACGGTTAAATTCATTCACTAAAAGTGTCTTTCGTACTAAAATCTTTATGCCTGTGATTGTATGAATGTCTGGCAACAAAATGGTGGAAACATCGCAAGTGGACTTAACAAAGGGAACTCAAATCCTATCCATAATAAGTGCACATGAATTCAATATCGAAAAGATAAACAAATTCGGAAAGGCTGAAAACATCCAGGTCTATGCGAAAGTCGGAAATAAGTCTACTAGAT
The DNA here is from genome assembly GCA_947683365.1 of Euphorbia pulcherrima. NCBI lineage: Eukaryota > Viridiplantae > Streptophyta > Magnoliopsida > Malpighiales > Euphorbiaceae > Euphorbia > Euphorbia pulcherrima. The sequence continues at coordinate 42,150,868 of CANTUS010000009.1, forward strand.
TGAAAACCCGAAAAGGGTGATCCAGGCAAAAATAAAGACTAACACTAAAAAAAGAGAGAAGATAGGCTGAAAATCCGAAAAAGGCAGTCTATGCAAGAATCATGTCTGCTGGATTGAAAACCTGAAAGGGCGGTCCATGCAAAAGTTAAGACAAAGTTCGATAGATTGAAAACCCCTAGGGGCAATCTATGCAAAATTTAGAGCCAAAATAAAAATAATCAAGAAAAGCAAAGGTATGCTAAAGACAAACATCGAGCCTCAAACTTAACTCAAACTCAGGTCTAAGCCCTTCGTCATAATCGTCCTTCAGGAACTTCGCTCCTGTCACTCAAGCCTACCTGGCCACTATAGAGGCATCATTTGCTCATCCAGCATGATTCAATGGAATACCGCATAATCATGCATACATACATTTTATGCATACACTCTCGAAATCTTTGTTTCTCAGAATATCCAACGGAAAACTATCAAGGTACGAAAGCTAGGGGCAAGATCCCGAACATGTCGATCAAGCTACACCAGCCTAATATCCAACATTCACAAATCAACAAGAAGCAATTGGAAGGGGCAAAGTTCTCTCCAACTGCTTGGAGTCATCTACCGATAAAAAATAAACCTCAAGGGGCATGCTCAAGATGGTCTAGACGACCCGTAAAACCTCTGCAACGACTCCTCTGGACCCCCCGGAAAATCCTAACTCAATTTACAGCTCATACTTCTATTTTTACTGTTGATCAAGTGGGCAAAAATATTTTTGTTTCAGAAAATTGATCAAATAGAAAAAACATTACTTATCCTTTAACTAACTCGAGTTTCTCTATTTCTTAATACAAGGGCACGTCATGCGATCTACAAATGATAGTTCATGCAAAATGCAAAACAAGTAACACTTGCTACTCAAATGACACTGGCTGCAGAACCAAAGGCGCTTACTGAACTTGATGCCAAAGATTTCTGGTGGCGCCTCATACCCCAAAGACTGACTTAGCTTGTAAGACCCTTTCGGTGAAAGACCAACCTGGCTCTTTGGACCCTTCTTTGCGAAAGCCCAATCCGGTTCTTCAAACCCCCTTGGCAAACCCAAACCCCGAAGATTGACTTGGCTCGTAAGACCCTTGTGGCAAAAGACCAACCTGGCTCTTCAAACCCTTCTTGGTGAAACCCCAATCCGGCTCTTCGGACCCCCTTGGCAAACTCGCTCCATTAAAGACTGACCTGGCTTGTAAGATCCTTTTGGTGAAAGACCAACCTGGTTCTTCGGAGCCTTCTTAGCAAAAGAATAATCCGGCTCTTTGAACCCCCTTGGCAAACTCTCTCCACCAAAGACTGACCTGGCTCATGAGACCCTTTCGGTGAAAGACCAACCTGGCTCTTCGGACGCTTCTTGGAGAAAGACCAATCTGACTCGTCGGACCCCCTTGGCAAACTCTCTCCACCAAAGACCGACCTGACTCGTAAGAACCTTTCAGTGAAAGATCAACCTGGCTCTTCGGACCCTTCTTGGCGCAAGATCGGCCTGGCTCTTCGGACCCTTTAGCGCAAGACCAATCTGGCTCATTGGATCCTTCTTGGCAAGATCTCCTCAAAGCCCAAGCCGGACCCTAGGGAAAACCATTCATCAAATGAAGTCCAGGATGAGATCGGTGTATCTGTTATCCTTTCAATCCAGCAGCCTCGTTCTCACCAGGGGCAACTTTTGAATTACTTTGACTAGTCAAAGATGCCACGTGACACCCATATTGTTAGCTGTATTGCTCCAGATTGTTGGCGGCATCACCCAAGTTGCCGGCGACATAAAAATTTCTCCCTCCTTTTTTCAACAAATCCAATGGTATCCTGGCTCTAGCCCCAACATCCCAAGACTTCTGGAACCCTTGTGTTTTTATTACATTTTTATTATTGATCAAAGGGGCAAAAATATTTTTGTTCCATAAAATCAATCAAGCAGTACAAATGTCATCTAAAATCAGTCTGATCTTTTAATTGTCACTTGTCGCAGGAGTGATGCTCCGTAATCTAAAGACCTAAAAGCCGAAGCCTCGCTTGGCAAATCTTAAAGCTCAAGCTCGACCAAGGGGCAAACAAATCAACAAAGCCTAAGCCTTGCTTGGTAAATCAATAAAGCTCAAGCCCAACCAAGGGGCAAATAATCAACAAAGCTCATGCCCGATGAAGGGGCAAACAACCTCAAAGCTCAAGCCCAGCTAAGGGGTAAACCAACCTCAAAGCTCAAGCCCGACCAAGGGGTAAATCGATCTGAAAGCCCAAGCCCCGCTTGGCAAATCTCAAAGCTCAAGCCCAACCAAGGGGAAAATCAATCTTAAAGCTCAAGCCTGACCAAGGGACAATCCAATCTCAAAGCTCAAGCCCGACTAAGGGGCAAACCAGTCACCAAATGAAGGCATTGGCAAAATCGAAACCTTGTCATCCATCAGGTATAATTCCTAACCCTTGCTCTTTCATGTGATCATACTAATGTGTGACAGCACTGATCCCCCGAGGGACAGCCTGTGAGCATGGGATTTTACAGTTCCTCTCACCAGATGATGATGACCTATGCCCAATTTTATTCCTCATAATAAAAGTTCTTTTTTGGAACTTTTACTACCGATATAAAATTATCTATGATAATGTGTCCAGTGGTAGCTCAGACCAATGATTTGCACCCAAAAAATAACCTAGTCCAAAATACCCTAAAGAAGTAAAAAAAAGACCCCAATAATTCAGTTTTTCCCGTCAAGATAACTTTTGGCCGGATTTCCTCTCCCTTTCCCCGATTTTGGGCATGATTATTGCAAGCTTTTTGGACCTGTCAAGAGAGCGAGGTTGCCCGCGACCTTGTCAATACTGACAACGGTATCATCCATGCCGGCAGCAACATGGCTTTCAGCTGCAGAATAGCTTTGTGCCTTTTTGCTCAATATTCAATGGACAATTGATCCAAGGCAATTTCCAATGGATATTAGCCTATATAAGCATCATTTCTTATCCATTTTAGGGGTTCAGTACTTCTACAACTCAAAATCTTAAGGAGATTTAGATCATTTTAGCTAGTTCTAATGGGATAAAGTTTAGAAAAGGTAAGAAAAGAGGATTCAATTCATCTTTTCTTAGTTTTTCTCTACTGAACTCTCTGATATTAGCTGCAATTTAAGTTTAGAAATCACTAAAAATAGGATTTAGAGACTAAAATCACCCCTTACTTCCCAAACTCATCATTTGAGCTGCACGAATGTATCATATAGATCATAAAGAGGTGGATTCACGGCCCCGAGGTAAAAATTCTAAGTCTCAAAGCTCTTTAGCCTTCATTTTACTTATTTGTTGTGTTTTAGTTGTTGTTTGTGCTTAGTTTTGGGCTTTTGGTCGCTTTCCGGCCAAAAATAGCTGCTGCAAGAAACTGAAGCCAATAGAGGCATTTAAAGCCGCCGGTGGTATCAACTATGCCGCCCGCGGCATCGTTAATACCGCCAGTATACTCATTTTCCCCTAGTGGCCCCATTTTTCCTTTATAGCCTGCCTGTGTAACTGAGACCACCAGCGGCATCATTGATGCCGCCGGCGGCCTCAGTCATACCGCCGATGGTATGGGGTTTTGGACAACAGTTTATTTTATTCCCGACCTAGTTTAATTTCCTGAAGCTAGGATGTACAGTGCCATGATGAAGGTCGAAAACCTTCTAAAAACAGACCTCACCATATACCATGTGGCATTTTCACTAATAATCCAGTTAAAATAATTATCAAGTCTAAAATTTGGATAAAACGGAATTTTCCCGCAAATACTATTTAAATCTCATTTTTAGCCATCCAATCAGGCTCCATAAATTGTAACTAAAATCTGTCATGTTCACGCTAACTCGGGTCTTATTTTGTTTACTAACTATGCATGTTACGTGATATACCTCGTACAATGTGCCGTATTTATGCTTACCATTTTGTGCAGGTATATTTAGGTTAGATGAATGCTAGGCCTTCGGGTATTTTATTTATTACATAGAAAAATGTATAGGATTTCGAAAACCATGTAATTATTATTTTGCTTTCCACATTCTATTTGTTGGATAACTGTAATAATTATTTATTTTCTGCTTTGGATGCTTGATAATGCGCTAACAATATATAAACCAAAAACATAAAAAATAGGGTGGATTAAAACCAATTAAGAAAGAATGAAGTACTTTAACTTGGCTGATGTAAAATAGATAACATCATTCGAACTCGGAATCTCTACTTAAGGTATAGTCCACCACCCGGTGGGAAAATTGTACCAAAATTTTTCGGTTGAGCTGAACCGGGTGGTGACTCTATTTTAAGTACGAGATTTTGATCTCGTATCTTTTGGACATTAAAATATGATAAACCATTTTCACAATCACCATCACACCATCATTTTTCAGGAGACCAATCCTCCGGCTCAGCTTCGCTGCCGTCATGTAAAATGTCGTCTGCTCATAGTCCCATTTTGTTCCGGGAGTCCCAAACACCCTGAAACTCTGTCAAAATGTTCTCAAATCTGAGGTTTATCACCGGCATTCGGTATAAGTTCACTCTCCTATCCTTTTACATCAAGATCTCACTGTGATCTTTGGTCTAAAAATGACTCAATCTCTGAAAAACCCGCATTTTCTATAGGAATAATCTGAGATTATAGCGATTACTTGGGTTAAACCTGTTTTACAACGAAATCACAACCTCTGAGAACTTCGGTCCTCCACCAGCTATCAAGTCATCTGGACAGACGGAAAGGTAAACTGAGGGTAATTGATTCTAAGCCCAACTTTAAAAATTCATTTAAAATCATTTTCATTATTCTATTATTGCTTATTGCATTTCATTTCTCTGGTTAAGTGAGCCATTGGAGCCACTTAAACTATAATATGTGTAAATAGCTTGCAGGTACAGGCAAAACACCTAGAACATGAAGAAACTCTATCCGAATTCCTGGGCCAGAACTAAACGCTGCCATTACTCTGTCAAAATTTCGATAGCAAATATCTATTTATTTATGCCGTTATAATGCCTGTTTTATTTCTTGAAATTAATTCTTAAATAAAGCCATTGTAATACAGAAATTACCCCATATTCCAAAACTAATCTAAACAATTTGAACAATATGAGTACTTATTATGTTCGAACTCAGAATCTCGTTTTCTTTTTGGTATAAAAATCCCACTTTGGATTAGTATCCCACAATTCCCAGTGGAGCTAAACTGGGTGGCGACTCTATTTCTATTTTTAAATAAAGTAAAAATGTTTTATTTTAAAAATATCTTTTTTAAATAAAAAGTGTAAATATATTTCTCAATACGATAACATTTTTTGCTTATACAAAGCCATGTTTTTCACATTCAATATGTTTACGTGAAAAATAATATAATAATTTTCTCTTTAATAAAATTAGGCATTTTATTATAAAAGAGGCATACGGATATTAAATGCAATGATGCGGTTTCCTCAAACTGCACCAAATCGTGCCCTGCGTACTGCTCCCCGTATACATGCATCCCTATAAAACCTTGCTCGCTCATAGTGGCGACTCTGCTTGGGATATAAATTATTTTTATAAAAATCTGATTTTGATAAAAATTCTTTTTTGACATAATAATTAAAATATTATTAAAATTAAATTTTGGAACTATGGAATATGTGGTAATTTCACCATCACACAAATTTTAGGATTGCATAGCATCTACATTCTTTACTCCTAAACCAATTTAGGTATCTTTTGGTGAAGTATCTCTAAGTTCGCTTAGGGCTTGAGGGGTATGGATCTGATCACACCCCTTGCGTAACGTACAAGGGCCTTGCTCGCTTAAGAGCAAGACTACCCGAGTACATTATATATGGAAAGGATTCCTTTTGTTCACTTAGGGCCACCGGATCTCGGTACGCAAAGGCATAGGGTACCCAATCTCACCCAATCCTGAGATCGAAACCCGCATATAGATGAGCAATAAACACTTCCTCATAGGTTTACCTAAAAACCAAGAGAGCACGTGAGCAGACTTCGCTAAGTGCCCCGTCGACTTTAAATCAAAGTAAAAAAATGGAGTGAAAAGGGCGGTGGGCATGATCTAACCATTTGCTACATGTGCATTTTTATTAAATATAAATAAACTGAAAACGGACATCATAAGCATCATAGTTGTATGAAAAGCTAACAACATCTTTATGAAACCATGATATTAATGTGTGCCATGCCATTTCATTTCCTTAGTTATAGGGAACTAAAAGTAAATCGAGACCAATGAGTCCACCTAAGCTCATCCCATAAGCAAAAAGAATTGAGACCAGTGAGTCCACCCAGGCTAAACCTATGAGCCAAAATATACTAAGACTGGTGAGCCCACCTAGGCTCGACCCATGAGCCGAGACAAATCAAGACCAGTCAGCCTATCTACGCTTAACCATTGGACCATAGAGTCAATCCTCGAGTGACCAGCCAGTCAGCTCACCTTGGACCATATAGTAAATCCCCGAGTGACCAACGAGTCAGCTCACCTTGGACCATAGAGTCAATCCTCAAGTGACTAGTGAGTCAGCTCACCTTGGACCATAAAGTCAACGCCCAAGTGACCAATGAGTAAACTCACCTTGGACCATAGAGTCAACCCCCGAGTGACCAGCGAGTCAGCTCATCTTGGACCATAGAATCAATCCCCGAGTGACTAGCGAGTCAGCTCACCTTGAACCATAGAGTCAAACTCCGAGTGTCCAACGAGTCAGCTTACCTTTGACCATAGAATCAATCCCTAAGTGACTAGCGAGTCAGCTCACCTTGGACTATAGAGTCAATCCCTAAGTGATCAGCGAGTTAGCTCACCTTGGACTATAGAGTCAACCTACGAGTGACCAATGAGTCAGCTCACCTTGGACAATAGAGTCAACCTCCGATTGACCAGCGAGTCTGCTTGCCTTGGACCATAGAGTCAAACCCTCGAGTGACCAGGGAGTCAGATCACCTTTGACTCTTGAGTCAAATCAAATTTAGATTCAACCCTCTTATCTTCAAACCATATGTTTGTGATGTTCCATGAATATTACAGACTATCATTGTCGGTTGCTCCATGAATAATTGGCATGCACCCTACCCCTTATTATTTGTACATATCCATCCATTCATTCATTCGCTCATTCATTCATTCATCAACTCATGCATCCCGATAGGCCGAGGTAAGCAGGGCTTAGAGGTGCATCTGATACACTTACTAACACTTTATCTCTTGCATTTTCAGGTTGGAAGCAAGAGAAAAGGAGGTTAAGACATATTACGGGAAGCCCAAAAGTCACACCCCCACCACCAGTTGAATCGTCGGTTGAATTTTTCTCCGACCCAGAACCTGAAACCATAATGGCAGATGATGATGTAGTTGGGTGATCCCTCTAGAGGATTCTTGATGATCTCGAATTTCATAATGTTTGGGAAAGGCTGAGCGCTTCTAATGCTCAGAAATCCTAAGAGCAAGAGGTTAAGATAGCGGCGATAAAGGCAAGGATTCTTGCCAAAGGAGTCAGAAGCCCTTCCGGCTAACTTTATGATGCCTTATATGGCCCCATATGCTGGTACTAGGCCTCCTCACGGGCATGTGGAAAGTTAGATTCGAATTATGACTAGCATGAACATCCCTAAGGTTCATATAGAAAATCTGTTTAAAGCTACTCTATGAGGACCCACTTTTAAGTGGTACATGAGGATGCCAATGGACGTGAAATCTGATTGGAAGAAGCTATGCTCTGTATTTCTGGAAAATTATGCCTTCAATCTGAAGGTCAAATCTACTTTGCAAGACCTTGAAAGGATCAAACAATGGCTAAATGAGCCCTTTGAAGAATTTTACCTTAGGTGGATAGCCGTCCGTGTACTTATAACTTAGGCACCATACCAAGATGCCCTAATAGTGAAGCTTGTTAAAGGGTCTAGCTTGAAATATCAGGATGAAATGAAAATGAAAAGAATTGACACCTTTAACGACATGGTGGACTATGCCAAGAGACTGGAAAAGTACGAGGAAGAAGTTCGAGCGAAGAAGCAAGAGCATCAAGCTTATACTAAACCTAGATAATGGGAAAAGGGTGGATCCTCCAAATAAGGCAGTTTTGAGTCCTCAAAGGCTCCAGCCAAAGTTGTAGCAGCCACTCAGGTGCAAACTCACCAATCTATCTCCCCATAGGTAGAATCATTATCACATATATTCACCAAACTGAGGAGACCAACTCCAGAGCATCAAACCGTTTGTTCCACCTGCTGTGGTGGACAGAGACAACTTTTGTGCCTATCACGTAACCAAGGGGGACCACACTAATGAATGTACTAGACTTCTAAAGGATTAGCAACAAATGATAGCTGATGGGAGAATGAAAGAGCCTGAAAAGAAACTGAGCATATAGACTAATCCCTACCAAACTTTGAGGCCACAATAAATGCCATCAATGTTCAAGTGGATGCTGATGAGTATGGTATTGACGTGACAGATAGCTTCCGATAAGACCCAGGATTGGGGGACAATATGATTTTCGATAACGTGGACATCATCTATATAGTCGATCAATATGTTTTTAGGATGAAGAGAGAAGGGATGGTTCAATACCATGTGCCACCGCACCTTATATTCTGGGGAGACTCTGACCTGAATGAACATGTGGAAGAATTTCTCCAGTTTATGCATGAACAAGGAATAGCTATCATGGCTTTTGCAACTCAGTTCCCCAGGTTATTAGAAGGGCCAGCCATGGACTGGTATAACACAATGCCAATGGAAGGTCAATGTAACTGGTACTTTATGGAGGGGTCCTTCCTTCATTCCTCCAAGGCTTCCCAGCCATACCCAGATGCACTTTGCTGGTGATTGGCACTATAAGTAGACCAACAGAATGCTGGCTAGCAAGATATTCCTCCTTCACAACCCCCTATGCATACTCCCCCAGATTATATGAGTCCTAATTACATGAGAATAAGTTTGTTCAAATTTAGGAGCTCTCCCAGAGTGGCACACTAAGAAAATCAAGAGTTGTATGATCTTGAAAAAGCTTAGAATGATCACAAGGACCTGCAAAGGTACCTTAACATTAACCTAAATGAGGTGACACCAGACCTACTTGCCAAACTCTGCGCAAATGTAGCATCAGAAATGAACCACAGAAACCAAGTGAGCATCGAATTGCGAGACCCATTTGAAGGGATCCATGTTGACATCACGATATATAGTGCTTGTGTGGAGGAAACATTTACCAGCATACAATGCATGGTCTCTGACTTTTGCATAGTAATCATAGGGTCGAGGCTGGAACAAATGCAGTAGAAGAAGAAGATCCCGGGGAAGATCCTAAAGAAGATCCCAAAAAAGATTCTGAAGAAGATCCTGAGGAAGATCCCGAGGAGGATCTGGAAGAAGATTCTGATGACAATATCCCAGTTCAACACGCACTAAGTTGGGCCTTTGAACCATGGAATGGGCAATAACCTTTCAAGGATTTAGATAAGGAAGTAGAACAATTTGCAGACTCCAGCAAATCAGATCACAAAGATGAAAGTGAGGTAGATAACTTGGGGCACGAATCAAATGTCTTTTCAGGCGTCAAGTTAAACCACTTACCAGGATATTTCGAGTATGAGGCCCCTTTACTCAATGGTATGATGGTCAATTACGATGGTGCTGAGAGCTATGCCTTATCTTTAGAGCATGACTCCCCAGGCGCCTTATGATCTATGATAAGTGATGATTCAAGGGACTTTATGGACTTTGACTCAGGTAGTGAACACATCATTAATATGATTCAGGATGAGGGGCAAGAGCCTTCTCAGGAGTACATCTTGGAGAGGATCCATGCAGAAAATGAATTAGCTCGAGCTAGTTATCAGATCCAAAGTTCGTACTTGAGGGAAGTTTATCCCATATTCTACAACGGAAACACAAGGCCATGCCCCCACATCCGCGAATTTGTCCAAATGATGAACGATGGGTACATTCACTACGCCCATTGGCTAGAGAGGTTCCGTCTGACTCTCCAAGAAAAAGCAATTATCTGGTATGAGGGGCTAACATTCTACCAGAAGTTATTCTAAAATACTTTAGCTAGACAATTGATCGATTACTTCACATGGGTAGACCTATCAGATGGGGCAACTCCCGAGCTAGACAAGTATAGAAACCCATTATTGTATTGGCAATGGAAGGCGACTAATGTTATATGCCCAACATCGATGGAATTCATAAGGGAATATCCATGGTATATGAACAAGTAAGATGGTGAACCAGAAGAGGCTGTCATATGTGACAATGAATAAGATGCAAGTTGGATGGGCTCCTCCTCCATCCACATGATCAACAAAGACTCCAATCCTGTCTTGTGTCAAATCCTACAAGAGAACCCCATTTTCCCAAAAAGACAGCCTAAAAAAGGTTCCCTTTATGCAATGGCCCTTCACCACCAAAGCACCATCTTCTGTGAACAAGCCGATTGACTTGGGAGAGATACCACTTGATCAATATTTTGAAAAATTTGAAGTCTTTAAAATAACAAACTTGCCAACCTAGATTGTTAGTCCTGTCACCTAAGGAGGGAAAATCACTGGCACATTAGCCCCAGCTATGCCGAGAGCTGAGTCCCCAGCACCTTGTACTTTTGTTAAATCCTTAAAATAGATAGAAAGTCCGATTATGGATCAGTTGAAGGCTACCACTACCAAGATAAGCATTTGGGTCCTCCTCCTTGGTTGTCAAGATCACAATCTTGCTATTGTTAAAAAGCTAATGGAGATCGAAACATCTCCCTTGGCATTGCCCTAAATAGGTCTGTGCACTACTTAACAATGAGACTACTACTATCATCCCTGACATTATCTTCTCGAGCTTAGATCTACTCGATGAAGGCATTAATAAGGCTCTCTACTTGAAGGCTAGTGTTTTTTGGCGCATCATGCCCTGTGTAATGGTCGACTATGGTTCATCACTGAAGGTCTGTCCTAAGGATATTCTACCAATCCTTAGACTAACTGAGAGGGACTTAAAGAGATCCACAATAGTCATTAAGGCCTACAAAAACTCTAAGAGGACCATCATTAGCATGTTTGAGGCCAAAGTTACCATCCATAAAATCTCATCTATAGTACTTTTCATAGTCATAAACATCCCAGTGACCTTCTTTATGTTGCTCGGATGGCCATGGTTCCATGCTCTGGGAGGAGTTCCGTCCACTCTTCATCAGAAAATCAAAATCCCGTTCTAGGGAGAGATCATTACTCTAGAGGCTGACGAAGCCTCAGTGGTGGCATCGCTGAAAATGGAAGAAAGCCATATGAAAGGGTTGACCTCATCCATGATTGGCCAAGAATCATATAAGCAGCCAGAGGTACACTGAGGCCCTTGGATTCAGGGTTACATGTAGAAGCACCACACTCCTGGGAGAGGACTAGGTGCCTATGAACAGGGAATTCCGACCTTCAATATAGGGATAGGAGAATGGAAGCCCATAAGACTCAGTTATATGGGATCCAAGAAAATCACCCATAAGAAGTCTCTCAAAAGAAGTCATAACAGCCCTGCAATGGAACCCCTTAACCAATCACTCACCAAGGAAGGACAGTTTTGGGATTCGAGATTTTCTTGGATATAGTCGATTATGGCAAGCATGGTAAAAGCTCTGTGACTTGTGTAATGAGGACAGCATGGCATCAGCCAAATGTTAGGGAAATTCTTGATCAGACCAAGATCGATGAACAATACACCTAAAGAAGATCAAAAAGCTAAGTAAAGAGGAAGAAATCCTTGACACTCTAACCAAGTACCTTCAAGCATAGCTCAAAATAGTGGAAGAAGCAAGGAACAAGGGAGGTAGTTTAAGCCAGGCCGTCATGGACATGGTCAAGATCATGAAGGGAAAGGTAAATGTAGAAGAGGAAGATGGCGAGGACATCCTATTGAAGCCAGCTGCCATAGAACAATCATCCGTTGTAAACCCAAACCCCACCGATCAGGATAAGTCTTTTATTTCCATTTCCAGCTTGATTGAAATGAATAATGTACTTTATGATGATAATAAGATGAAGAACTTTGCTTATTTGTATTGTGTTTCTAATTACGATTCCATGCATCCATTCCAGCATTCATCTAGCATCTTTAACCTCAATAATGATATTACAAAAGAAAGTAACCTAAATACAAAAGATGATCAAAAAATGGTATACATTTTCAATTAATTATCCATCGAATAAGAAAGAGAGTTAATAAAAGTATTAAAAAAATCATGTTTTAGCCTTTGCTTTATCTCATGAAGATATGCTAGGACTTGATCGACACATCGCTGAGCACAAGATCCCTACGGACCCGAAAATTCCCCCGGTAAAATAAAAATGAGGAGAACGTATAATGGGCCGAAAAGGTCAAAGCAGAAGTGGCCAAGCAGATTAAGGCTAATTTTGTAAAGGTCATTGATGTTGGATATGATGTATGCCCTTAAGGAAATTAGGGCAATATATCTTAATTATGTAATAGTATGAATATCTTGTTTAATCAATAAAGGCAGTTAATCTTTTGTTTATATCGATGTACTTATATATATGTTATAGTTGGTTAAATATATTCATTGATGTATGTATGCAAAAGTCCTTGACTTATCACAACGTGAAGTCAGAGAAATTATAGTTGGCCTATATTTGGTGGAACCTGCTTCATGTGCAATTATAATTATGTCTAAATTATTCCTAGTTATAGTTTCATCAAGAAAGGATATTGATGAAGTGGAAAGACTAGCATATGGTCAACTTTCTTGGAAAGGTTCCAAGTAGTCATCCTCATAAGGACTAAAGTTGGTGCCTTAAGTTTGACACATGGATATATCTGGGAGATATATTGGAGGCTGCAGTAAGATAAACACTTGGTGTATATATTAATGTGTTAGTGTTTATCTTCATGCAATAACCTTTGCGAATATCCTCATACTTAAGATACTAGTTACCTTGTGTGGTACTATTGCTATATTTTGGGTCATTTCTATACACTCATTAATTTAGGGTGTTACGGGTGATTACGGGTATAGTAATGATAGCGTATTGGTAAGATAAGTTGTCAGAAAGAATCCATCGCTCTAGATATATTAAGGAGTTGTACCTGGCCACTTGTAGAAGTAATGATTGCCATAAACCTCTCATTAGAGGATGTGTTTGATAGAAGTGGTTTCTAGTCAAACACACTATGGTAGAAGGTAATATACTTCGGTAACAAGTTAATAACTAGGATAGCTTAGAGCAACCTTGCTATTAGTGGGTTAACACTTTAACCGAAACCCTATAAACCAGATGGCACTAATATTAAAGAATAGAAGGAGTTCATTGCATTAGACAACTATTGCATTAACCGGGATTAAGTCATAAGCATAAATGACGTTCCAAGTAACGGGGGATGGTAGACCCTTGCTAGAGGCGTATCACAGTCGTTTAAGGTAATTGAGTTCTATTCACTATTTAGAAACTTGAGCTAATGGTTCTATTAGAACAAGAGTAGGTTAATCCTTAATAGCTCAATACTTCAGGATCCTATAAGGTCACACACATTGGACCTTCATCGGACTAAGTAAAGAACTAATAAATTTATTCTATGAAGAAAATATAATATAAATAATAATTGGATTGTTGTTTAATTGGTTAAAAGTGATCAGATCATTTTGGATTTACCAAGGAATTTATTTTTATCGGTAACTAATTTATTAGGGTCAAAAATTAAATATTTATTTGAAAGGGATTAAAAGAAAACTTTTTTGAATGGGTTGGAACCGGTAGAAAATTGTTGGACAATTTTGAAAAGCAAATGAGCTGTGGGATTCATGATTTGGTGCACGAAATCTCGTACCGTGGGCTTGTAAGTGCTACAATATGGCACTCGTAAAGGGCCCATAGGGCTAGGCTTGCTAGTGTTGCTTTTGGCAGCGCTGGGTAAAGCCCAAAGCGAGATATCTCACAAGCTGGGCTTGCAAGAAATCTTGCAAGCCCAGCGGGCAGAACCCGCAGGGCTCCAAGCCCCGGGGTTAGACCTGCGGGTGGGATATGCTTATCCCACATCAGAAAAGGGGAAGCTATTTTGCACGCCCAAGCCAATAAATCATCTTCACTACTACCCCTTTCAAATTGCGCCAAGCTCAAATTAAATCCCAAGTTGAGATTCGCAAAGATTAATCTCTCAGGCAATTGAGCAAGTTCTTTTTGAGGAGCTTGAATTTATTCGGGCACCTCTAGTCTATATTTTTGGGTGGGGCTTCTGGAGTGGTCTAGCAACTACTCGAGGCTCCTTAGTTCTTCTTCTCTGGAGGTTTTGGTTGGTGGGATTCATGTGGATACTCATAGAGGCTATCCTATTCTTGGAGGCTTGTGCAAGGAGGTTCTACTAAAGTATGCTTCAACTGGTAAATTTTCTTTCTTTCTCTTTTAATTATTAGGTCTTTTTCTTTAAGCATTTTTAGACTTAATAATTATGCTTAGGTTGTTTTGCATGCTTAGTTTATTTTATGGTTAGGTTATAGCTTAGAGTTATAACATGCTGAGGTTATAGCTTAGAGTTATAACATGCTTAGGTTATAGCTTAGAGTTATAACATGCTTAGTATAAAATATATGTGCTAGGATATAATTTAGAATTACGGTATGCCTAGCCCTTTGCATGGTAACCTAGGTAGAGATTTATTTAGTTAAGACTTTATTTAATTTATATGCATCTTATAGGAGTTCCTGGGGACAGGGGTAAAATTTTAAATGTCCACCGTGCCTTTTATGCATGTTCAATTTGACTGTTAGTTCCTAACAGCTAAGTATTGCACTTGGCTATCCAATATAGTTCCTGTACCTAAGAAGAATGGTGACATTCGAGTGTTTTTTTACTTCAGGGACTTGAATAAGGCTACCCTTAAGGATGATTTCCTGCTACCACACATTGATGTCCTATAGATAGCACGACAAGAGCAGCCATGTATTCCTTTATGGATGGATTCTCCGGATATCACCATATCCTTATGAATGTAATAGGCAAGTTCAAAACTGCATTCATCTTAGAGTAGGGAACCTATTGTTTCAGAGTGATGCCTTTTGGACTCAAAAATGCAGGGGCAACCTACGAACGAGCAGTCAAGACATTGCTATATGACTTGATCTACAAAGAAGTTAAAGTCTACGTAGATGACATGCTTGTAAAATCTGCCACGCCAGAAGAGCACCCGACAGTATTAGAGAAATTACTCATAAGAATAGAGAAATACAATCTCCGTCTCAACCTGAAAAAGTGTATATTCGGTATCATGTCAAGAAAATTACTAGGATACGTAGTTAGCAAGAGAGGCATAGAGGTGGATACTGATAAGGCCAATGCTATTAGGGAAATGCCTGTGCCAAAAATCGAGAAGGAAGAAAGAAGTTTCTTGGGGTCCATACAGTACGTCAGCCATTTTATAGCATGATTAACTACCATGTATGAGCCTATCTTCAAGATCTTGAGGAAACAATAACCAATAGAATGGAACAACCAATGTTAGGAAGCCTTCAATAGGATAAAGGCTTATCTAATGAACCCTCCTGTACTGAAGCTACCAATTCTCAGGAAGCCACTCATTCTCTAATCGGAAATAGAGGAGACATCTGTAGGGGCTATGCAGGTTCAAGAGCACGAAGATAAGAAGGAGCACGCGGTTTAATATCTCAGCAATAAATTACTAGAATACGAGACTCGATACACCATTGTGGAGAAAACTTGTGCCGCCATGGTCTGGCTCACCAAGAAACTCAGACATTACTTCCAATCCTATAGAATCAAAGCGGTCGTGAAAGTGGATCCAAAGAAGTATTTATGTCAGGCTCCCTCACTAACCAAAAAACTGGCAAGGTGGCTCTTGTTATTGTCAGAATTTGATATCAAGTGCATTGCTAAGAAGACCATCAAGGGAAGGGCAGTGGCCGAATTCCTAGGAAACCAACCACTCGACGAATTAGAACAGGAAAACCTTTAATTGCCTTATGAATGCTTTGCAATGGCTACAAAAAGTTTTAAAAAGTGGAATATGTAATTCATTGGCGCCATTAACAAGCGAGGAGCTAGCTTGGGAGTCATCATGATTACAATTAGATGGAGCACTTATACCTCTATCAAAATGATTAGAATTTCTCACCATAAATAATGGGGCAGAATATGAAGCATGTCTATTCCGAACGTCTGCCCTGGTCACTCTTAGAGTAGACAAAGTAAAAATCATCGGTGATTTAGTGTTGGTCATCAAACATGTTACAGGAGACTAGGAACTAAAGGAGGAATCCCTCGGACCTTACCTAGAGGCTATATGGAGGAAAGCCACAATGTTCAGCAAATGCAAGTTTTGTCACATGCCCCAAGAGGAAAAGCAGATGGTAGATGCATTGGCCGCTTTAGCCTCCATGTAGCAAGGGCCCAAAAAGCAGCCAATCAAACCCCTTCTTATGGAAATGACTCGATTTTTACTATGTCTGCGTAATAGCCGACACTGTGGATAAAGAAGAACCCTAGTACTCTGACATTGTGAAGTGCCTTAAAGTTCGTGAATTTCTGGCTGAGGCTACGGATTCCTACAAGAATACACTAAGGAAGCTCGATGTTTAGTTCTGCTTAATTAAAGGGGATCTATTCAAGAGGCCATCCAACGACCTACTGTTAAAGTGTTTGACCCAACAAGAAGCTGAAAGGGTGATGAAAGAGGTACATTCGTGAGACTGCGACCCATACATGAATGGTGTCGTAATGGCAAAGAAAATCTAAAGAATAGGATACTTTTGGCTAACCATGTTACCCAACTGTATTCAAGAAGCAAAGACTCGCCATGATTGTTAGATATACAGAGATGTGAGCCACTTGCCCCCGACAACAATGCAAAGCTTGACGGCTCCTTGGCCATTCTCAGCCTGGGGCATCAGTATCATCAGAGAGATAAGACCGTCTTTGACTAATGGTCATCGCTTGTTGATTACTTTTCCAAATGGGTTGAACCGGAATCATACACGAGTATCACAGCCAAGAAAATGGCTCAATTTATTTAACAACATATCTTCGCTAGATACAACATTCCTCATTATATATTAAGTGACAATGGTGTTCAATTCCAAAGGGAAACAAATGATATTATTGAGAAGCACGGGATCGAGCATCATCACTCTTCACCTTTTCGTCCTCAAGCTAATGGAGCTATAGAAGTGGCTAATAAAGCGATTAAGAAAATCCTCTCCAAGATGATCTCTAACTACCGAGATTGGGCTGATCATTTGCCCTATGCCTTATGGGGATACAAGACTAGCATCAAAACTCTTACAGGTCAAACTAAGCCATCGATTTTTGGTGGATACTTCTGACGCTGGATACAGTTGAAGGTTGTTTAAGTTATTCGAACCGTTCTTTTCATCCACAGGGGTCCCTTAATCTTAGATTCAGTGTGACTAACAAAGATTTCATCTCAGTTTCACCTAGGATTGCAGCTTTCATAAACCAAAGAGAAGGCATTGGATTCATGGGAATTCTGACCTTTGTTCAGTTCTGACACAGAGCAAATAGTATGTTATCAGCCCAATCTCTGTAATCTGTGGTAGGCTTGGAGAGAAATTTCTTGGCAAGCTGGTTTGCGACTTTAGCTGCTCCATTAGCCTATGGTATGCATAGTGAATATCTATGGTGTTCAAACCCATATTCCTTGATCAATCAGGTGGTTTCCCCCTAAAACTGAAACACTTTTGTCTTGGATGAAACGGTGAAGTAATTCATACCCGGTGAAGATGCATTTCTCGAAAAACTTGGACATCCTCTTGGTGGTAATGTTGGCGAAAGACTTAACTTCCCCCTATTTTGAGAAGTAACCTACCCCTACGATGATGAAGCAATGTCCATTTGTTAATGAAGTTTGAACTCCGCAAATAATATATGTCCCCCTCATCGAGAATGGTTAATGAGGAGAGAAATGTAAGATGGTGTGTAGTAGTAAGGGAATGGCCATTGGGAAGAGTTAAAGGTGTATTAGGAGTGGGAATTTTGAGAATAAGTGGGCTAAAAAAGGTAAGCCTTAATTTCAATTAAGGTAAACTGGCGATTTTATCCCATAAAATAGGCTGACACTTCTTTAGTAGCTTGAGTGATGGGTTTGCATTTATATGTGAGACCCATGACGAACCGACTAGCATACTGAATTGACCAAAGGAAGGACTGAACTTCTTTCTCTATCTTGGGTGCGGGCATATCCCTAATGGCTTTAATCTTATCAGGATCCCTCTCTGACCAATAGCTTTCTTTGTGTCACCCCAAAAATACACTTCTTCAGATTAAGGCGTAGGTTGTATAAACTTATCTAAAATCATGAGGTGTTCTTCTTTGGAAGAAAACTTAACCAATGCGTCATCAATGTAGACCTCAACTTCTTTGTGAACCATATCGTGCAAGAGAGTGGTGATGGCTCGTTAATAGGTTACCCTGGCATCTTTTAGGTTGATCGGCATAAATCAAAAATAGTAGGCCCCTCATTTTGTGATGGAAGCTGTCTTGACCTTATCAATTGTGCCCTATAAAATCCGACCATGCCCTAAGAATCCACCTGTGGATGAGTACATTATGGCCTCTAGCTGCGTTGTCAATTTGCACACCGATATATTGTAGAGGAAAGCCTTCTTTTAGCAAAGCCTCTTCCAAGCTTTGGTAATCCACATGAACCTTTGCCATTCCACCTTTTTTGGCGACTACAATGATACTAGGTGAATAGGTCAGGTGTTTGACAACTTTGAATGCTTGTCTTTGATCGTCTTGAAAACCTCTATTTTAACACTTTTCGGAACCTAAAGTGACTCTTAATGATTTCATCCTTTCAATCCATTCCGGCGGAGTTTCTACTTGATTAGACAGAACTCTAGATCGGTTAGAATACAAGGCTCGGTGATATAATGACCAACCCTAGGCATGTTTAGGTATGACTAGGCGAAAGCGTTATCAAGATCTTTAAGCACTTTATTTATCTCTCTTTTTTCTTCAGATGTTAGGTCATCAGAAATGGTTACCATATTAGGTTGTCATATGTACTCAAATTTATTTCAGTTAAAGAAACATCATGAATAGTAAACATGTTATGCTTATGATAAAATGAATGCATGGACCCATCTGGTGAAACATCTAGCAGATAAGTGTGAGCATGAGATTTTGCAATCCCTCTCACGAGACGATGATGTTGTATCCCAGATTTTAATGCCTCATCATAAAAGTTCTCCTTAGAGTTTTTTTATTACCAGTATAATCTTCCTGGTGAATTTTATACTTGGTAGAATCTAGTTTGGCGTGACCAATAACGGGTCCGATAGGAGCTTGAATCGATGATTTACACCTACATTAAATAAATCTCTAAATACCCATTAAAATATCATTAAAATTCAAAAATCCTGATTTGACCCCCCTTTGACCCGTATTGGTAGCTTTTCAGGCTTGTGGGTCCGCTGGCAGTCAACTTTTTAAAAGCTGATGCCGCTAGCGGTATCGTCCTATGCCACCGGCGGTATCATTCATGTCGCTGGCGGCATGACCAAATAGGGCTCTGCAGACAGCTTTCATCTTCCACCTTAGGACAGTCTCTTTTTTGCCATTTTGGTGAAAATGCCTGCATGGTCTCAAAGACCACCCCTATTTTGCCTATTAAAACACACCTTAGGCTTTCAAAAAGGGGGAGAACACAAGAACAATCTAAAATTTAATTCTAGAGTGAGAAAATAGATTTTAGTGAGATAAGAATTAGAAAAGGCAGAAAAAAGGATTCTGATCCATATTTCCTAGTTTTTCTTCTTCGAACTCTCTGATATTAAGTTTAAAATTAGTAGACCCTTAAGTTAAAATCAACTTAATAGGATTTATAGACTTAAGCACCCAATTCACTACCAAATCATCATTACAAGCTCCCTGGAGATGTTCCTTGGTTCACGAAGAGGTGGATTCACGACCTCGAGGTAAAAGTTCTAAGTCTCATAGCTCTTTAGCATTATTCTTGCTTGTTTTTGCTGTTGTTCGCTTTTTGTGCTTGTTCTTTGAGTTTTTGGTCGTTTTTTACCATTACCTGCTGCTGCTGCAAGAAATTGAAGTCGCCGGAGACATATGATGTCACCAGCGGTATCACTTATGTCGTCAGAGACATCGTTGTTACCGCTAGCGACATCGAATTCCCCAAAGGCCTCACTTTCTTGTAGGACCCTTTCTTTATAGTACTCAGAAAGCCATGCAACCTTCCTACAGACTGTTATCACCGGTGGCATTAGCCATATTACCGGCTGCATGAACTTCTGAACAACTACTTTATTTCATTCATTTCTGACCTAGTTTATTTTTCGAAGCTAGGATACATAGTACAATGATGGAGGTCCAAAACCTCCTAAAAACATACCTTACCCCATACCATGAGGCATTTCACTAATAATCTGGAAAAAACAATGATCAGGTCCAACATTTGGTTAAAAATGGAATTTTCAAATGGAATTTTCCCGCAAACGCCGTTCAAAACTCATTTTAGCCATCCAACCGGGCTTTATAATATTGTAAATGAAATATGCCATATTCACACTAACTCGGGTCTTGTTTGGTTTGGTAATTATACATGATTCGTGATATATCTCATACGACGTGCCGTATCTATGCTAACCCTCTTCTACAGGTAGATGTATGTTAAGCCTTCGGGTATTTCATTTATTGTATAGAAAAATGTATAGGATTTGGAAGCCTTGTAATAATTTTATTTTCTGCGCTTAATTTAGGACGACTGTAATAATTTTTATCGCTTTGATTGCTTGATAAACGCGAAAACAACATATAAACCAAAAACACAATAAATAGGATGGATTAAACCGATTAAGAAAGAATAAAATATCTTAACTTGGGCTAATGAAAAATAGATAACGTCATCCGAACTCGGAATCTCTACTTAAGGTACGGTCCAACCACCTGGTGGGAAAATCGTACCAAAATTTCCCAATTAAGCTGAATCAGGGGGTGACTCTATTTTAAGTACGGGATTTCGATCTCGTATTCTTTAACACCTAAATTGGACTTAAATCCAACTTCAACATCAGTGCTTTCACCTTAAGGATCAATCCCTTAATGCCTCACAGTGCCTATTATTTCTCCCCAGTGCGGTGCATCTCATGCGGCCCCCGCGGGTGGAGAAATGGTCATCCGCTCACAGTGGCGACTCCGCTGGGGATGTATCTCTTTCAACTTGAACTTATCTTTTCATCAAGTTTAAAGGATTGTGATGATGTATTGAAATCATTGGCTAAATTAAAACTTCAATCTTTTTTGTAATGTTTATCCTTAAACATGCGAGTAAATAGTTCGGTAATTTTTAGGTGCCCCATTTTACTCGAGAAGCTCACGAAAGTATCACTCATGCCCTGTTGGAATTGAGGATGCCTAGTGGGTGGATCACTCATTTTAACCAACATGTAAACTCCTGCTATCGTACCTGTTTGGGGAGTGGTTGAGTAATGTGGAATCAAGGTAAACGAGAACCCTCTACGTCAACAACCCTATACGAAAGCCGCGTTTGAAGAAGCCTTAGCACTTCATCCCTTTAGGATTACTAGAACAAATAAAATAATTAGGACGCACTTCTTTCGCCATTACCGGTTAAAAAAGTCAAAGTCCATCCTTCCAAATGGGCGTTACACAGGACTCATAAGGTTGGAAGAGGGACGATTTGCATGTTATGTACTCCATGATCATGCATCACCTATACATCGGCTTCAAGAGCTAAAAATGAATGAACTTACCCTTACTACTCGTTGAAGAAGTTTAGCAACATACGTAGGACTTCTCTTGTACCTCTATTGCATCACCACATATCACTATGTATGACGTGGGATACAAACGTCCCATGTATATTAGAGGGATAAGCCATCGCATCATCTCTAACCACGTCTACGTACAGCCATACATATCATACATCGCTTCCCAAAAAATAGAAAGCATGCATACCATCCATACCATTTACAACCCATTCATGGTCTGACCCACGGTTCATGATCCTAAATAGTCTTCCTCCCACATCCAGACCTTCACAACCAGCCATGTCTCTTCCTTGCAATGACAATTCTGCCTCACCTAGAGAACAGACTGGTCCTCCACCCACCTCGAGAATAGCAGCTCACCCTCCATCTCTTGGGTCAGAAATCACCACCGCTATCATCAAGTTTCTAAGATCAGATTAATTCCAAAACATCATTTTGAAATTGGTATAAATATCCGTCAAGAAAGCCCTAGAAAGCCAGCACTTCAACCAGGTTATATGATTACCCCAGGCAAAGGGAAAGAGCCTAGAGTCCAGTTCCTCCATCATTCCCTAGCATCTTGCCTCCAACAATGGTCACTACATTATAGTTTAAGCTCCCTGCTACCCTGGCACCTCCTTAGTACGACTAGGTCATGCAACATCCGGGCATGACACCTAAAGTTGAAGCCTTCTTGCGTCAATTAGTGACAGCGGGCTGCGATCAGAAAGAGGGGGGGTCCAAATAGAGGCAGATTAGGTCTTTCAGAACACTGACTCATGCATACCCCCACCTCAAATCATGGTGGGCCAAGAGACCTCTTAGAAATTGCACTAGTTACCACTATTCAACCAAACAATGGTTTTTAGTGTAGCGTAAATCCATGGAAATTGCCGCTTAATGTAATCTTCACCGAATTGAGGGAAGCTGGCCTTCTTAAACCCCTTTGCAAATACAAACCTCCCATGAGAGAAGAGGGTAAAAGCTTTTACGGATATCACATGTTGTCAGGTCATCACACCAATCAATGTAAAAATTTGGTTCACGCCATCCAACGACTAGTAAAGGATAAGAAGATTATTGACCCTGAAATAGCATCTAGCCCCTTACCGGAGTTTGGCAACCAGACACGGACGATCAATCCTAGCTTCCCTAAACAAAGGAATGGGC
This sequence comes from Euphorbia pulcherrima, assembly GCA_947683365.1. NCBI lineage: Eukaryota > Viridiplantae > Streptophyta > Magnoliopsida > Malpighiales > Euphorbiaceae > Euphorbia > Euphorbia pulcherrima. Next base: position 42,173,815 of record CANTUS010000009.1, read on the forward strand.
CGCAGGATCTCATCGTGGCCATCTACTCTAACGGTAAGGGAAAGTTTTGTTCCGACAGCGAGGATGAGGAGTCAATCGATGAAGAGTCCAAGGAGGCTATGGCCACAATGATCAAGGCCATGACAGTTTTAGCAAAGAAGCATGGTCAAAGTGAAGCAAAGAACCCGATGATGAAGGCCATGAGGCAGTTCACCGAGGTCCTCACCGGGGAGCCAAGTCAAGTGAGAGACACCTCGCCAAAATACCAAGCATAATGAGACTCAGCTCGCCATCGACATCAACATCGAAGACCCTCCACCTATGGAGGATGAAAAGCCTCGATTTGTAATCTTTAGATTTCTTTTAGTTTGAACTTTTACGTACCAAACTTTGATCTCCATGAGCAACTTCTTTTTCTTACTTGTGTCATGTTTCTACCATTTAATCCACGAATTCATATGAGCATATGCATGATGCTTCCAGTATTCAGGATATTTTACTGTATGAAATTAATTTAAGTATAAATGAAGTTTCTTATTTGGTAATCAAATCAAATAATTTAACTCCTATCAAACACATGTGAGATAATAAAGTGCTTAAAGACCATGATAATGCTTTTGCTTGGTCCCCAGATCAATAGTCAGATCGTTGAACACCACAGGTCTCTCCGAGAATTAATTCAGTGACCTCAAAATGGTACACCTTCAAGGTACCAAAGAAGTATCAACTTGTTCCCTGAAATGGAAAATCACGGCATACATTTTCACCCACCCACCCCTTTCCCTTTTTCCAACCTTATCCCACACTTCTCCACTCCTTGGCCATCCTTGGTGTGGGGGCATAACCGATTAATGAACCCAACCTCCATCAAACACCGTAGCCGAATCTTACACCAATGACACCGCTAAGGAAATGACCAAACTCGCAGAGAAACACATCTTCACCTAGCATAAATTAACCCGGATCAAACCCACCCTCGAGTAATAAAGATCAGGGAGCAACCACCGCCAAGAGCATAAAGTATGAGAGCAAGCACCTTTACCCCAATAACCGAAAAGATAAGCACATAACTAAAGTCATGATCAGCTTGCCAAGTAAACCAGCAAAACAAGCTAACATTTCACCTTTCAAAGGCACCAAGTAAAAGGCCCCCAAACCAAATTTCACTTGGTCAAAACCCTCCACCACCGGTACAAGGGGCAAATTCAGGCCAAACCAAGAAGGGCTGTACAAACCGTAGACTAAAGGAGAAATCAGAATAGCAATCAAAACGATAATCGAACCAACCAAGAAGGCTCTGTGTAAGTGCTAGTGCCACAAACTAAGCTCCTTGCAATGTGGCCAATCAAAATAAAAGCAAGGTTACCCGATGTAACTTTGAAGGTCAGAATAAATTGGGTAATCCAGGCGAAAATTAAACAGACTCTAAGAACCTTGGAGAATCGGCAAAGGCACAACCGAGCGCATAATAGCTAGTCAAATACCTAATACCCTCGCCAAGAGCCATAAACCCAGCATTGAAGCACCTGGAACCTTTTGACACCAACGTTAATAAAAAGTTCAGATCAAATTAAGAAGGTTGTCATATGGCCAAAGATGATACCCAATGAGCAGGCCTCTCAAAGTCATAAGCACGGACTAGAGCGAGTTCATTGGCCTAGTCAATCAGGACAGGCTTAAGCGTTATCGGGTCTAAACAAAAGAAATAAATCAGAAAAGCGAAACACTAAAAAATATATACGATAATCACCCGCCTTTCGGCCTTTTACTGCTCGAACAAAAATTAGGGTGACACCCAACAGTCGGTATCCCACAAATCAGCCGTACAAAAATTAGGGGATAAGTCAATATCGCCTGCTGAACTGAAAACCCGAAAAGGATGGTTCAGACAAAAATTAGGGCACGAGAGAAAAATAGTGAGATGTTAACTTGAAAACCTATAAAGACAGGTTAACACTAGGAGTTCGATTAATGGAAATGATTGTCAACATCTTGTACTCAAATTAAATTCACTCAATAAAAGTGTCTTTCATACAGAAACCTCTATGCTTTTGATTGTATGAATGTCTGGCATCCAAGTGAAGGAAACATTGCAAGTATGCTTAATCGAATATGCTCCGAGCTCATCAGTGATTCAATTCAAAATTTGGATAGACTGAAAATATCTAGGTCTATGCAAAAGTCAGAATAAGTCTGCTGGGTTGAAAACTCAAAAGGGCAGTCCAGACAAAAATTAAGACAAGGCTCGATAGGTTGAAAACCCCTTGGGGCAGTCTATGCAAAAGTTAGAGTCGTAAAAAAAACAAAAAAGAGGCAGCGAGAGAGAGAGAAGCCTGAATTTCACCAGTCCCCTCCAATCTACATTCTCCAGGCTTTGAAGGAAGCCCCATAGCTGTTGAGTATGGCTTACTATAGCAGAATTTGAAGAAATGGCCGAAGCTGTGTTTTTGGGAAGTTGATGCCGCTGGTGACATAGATTATTTTGGCCGATATCATTTGATTCGGCTAGAGGCATAGGTGTGGGCAGTTTTGAGGTAATACACCCGGCGATATGAATGATGCCGCTAGTGGCATGGAATTAATTTTCTTGGTGGCATTAGAAGCAATTTCATCATTTCAGACCTATACAAAGCCTCTAAACAACCCTGTAATCCATTTTTGAAATCTGGTACGAGTGCAAATCCATTTTATTTAATGAAAGCCCAAGGGCGCAAACCATTCAAATATTTCGAACATCTATACTACCAAAGCAAAACCAAAAAACAATACAAATTATTCAAACCTAATGTATCGAGGGTACAAACAAAAATCCAAAATAAAAAGCAAAATGAAAGTATAAATCTAGGCATGCCCGCCACTGCTGACCGGGCGGGATGAAACGTCTTCGGGGCTTACTAGCCAACCATCAACCTCATCCTTCTCTCTTCCCTGGGTCATCGAGACATTGTTAGACTCCTCAACCACAATAAATAGGCGCCTGCCAACGGACATCTTCACTCCTCTATGACTGGTGCTATTGGGGTGCAAACGATCCAGGTTTTTCTTGCTCCTCCGCTTATGAACAATGGCCTCCAGTTGACTCTCAAGGTCGCTCACACAATGTCGGAGTGCTGCAGTGTCCTCCTCATATCTCCATCAGGCTGCGTCGGCATCTAATAGGGAAAGGGCCAAGAAATACTACAAACTAAGGAAAACGTCAATAAAGCACTTCATTTATAGCAGCCATACATGCATCTTATCTTATTTTAGTATGCCATAATAGGGAATGTACCTAAACGAGCAGCGATTGCCTAATAAGTGTGTCCCAAAGAGCCAAATTGTTCTCTGCTAATTGCTCCACACGGCTCCGTGCAACCTAAAGAATCCAAAGGCACAATCAGAAGAACTCCGGTATATAGATCGGTGGATGCCTGCTCGATCCTCGGCTGGAACTCACCCCTTGAGTTCATAAGTATAAACTAAGTCCCTAGAGGATTAGACAAGTGTCCCTCCACAAAGGTAATGCCCTCGGGTACACCATAGTATCGTGTCCTACTCTCTCTGGCTCGGCCTCTTTTCCTTGAGGGTTCCTGAAAAACTCAAAAAGTAGACAATTTTTTTTCTTAGTCCAAACAACTACCAGCACATGTACATAAACACAATCATACCTCAAAAGGGTGAGGCCCCTCATGATGCACCGACACCTCCCCTCCAGCCACGTTCTCGCCGACCTCATCCTCTCCCTAGGCTTCACCACTACCCTCGGCTTCTTCCTCCTCTTCCTCTTCTTCCGCCTCCTCAACATTCACAATGCCTTTATGCTGCCTCTTCTTCTTCTCTACTCTTTGTTCATTGTGGTACTCAATTGTATCATCCCTATAGATGCGGGGGCACAAGGGGAGCAGGCACTGCTGGTACCGCTCATAAGAGCTCGAAATACTATGAATGAGCCGACCAACCCCCTTGATATAGTCGGCTTCATCAGCCTTGGACGTAATCACCAAATAGGGCCACCATAAACCCTTAGGAGGATCAGCGGGCACCTGGCAGTGATAGGGACAAACCTCTAGCCCTAGAGGCGTTCCCCCCAATACCACTGCTCAGACAAGGGGCACTGCATGACAAACTGACAGTCATCCACCTCCTTTATAACCCTTGCAACTTCCAGCAAGTTCTCCACCCTGTCAAACGAGTCTAGGATAAGCTATACTAATAGTAAACCAAACAACCGATGTAAGTATAATGTAAATGCATAAATGCATTTTGTTTACTAATGTTTTGTACTAAGTGTGAAGCAAGGACTAAATCAAAAGATCGTATACCGAGCTTAGTCGCACGCTCCTCAAGACCTCCCTGTACTTCATAGGGTACTTGGCCTTCCTACCAATACCACCACACTAACGAGCGAGAAAAGGGGAACCAGGCGGCACGGTCTTCTTGAACTCGATCGGCGGAAGGATCTGGTACTCGAAAGCCCAGGCCTGCACAAGTAACAATTGATCAGTTCAAAAACATCCACACTAAATGAAACATGCATAATCAAATAAAATGCTTCTAAGGAAAGTATACCTGAAGTAGCAGATGGCTGAGACGAAGGGCCTTCCCCTTCTTTCGAGGGCCTTCATCTAGCCCGTGGTACATCTGCACTAGGATGGCCCTCAGCCGATTCTTATTCTTGATGCTCGCCACATCCTCCACTGTATAAATTAGCCCGTAGTTGATCTTAGACCCCGAGATCAGAAGAACAACATGGTGAGCAGGGAGATTACAAAGGAGCGGACACATGCATCCTATCATCTTCGGATACCACATCCTCCTTAGTCCAACGCTCGTGTAGATTGCCATAAGATAGCCCCCTAAAGAGGGCTTTAGACTAAATAGCACCTTCACACGCTGCACCACGGGCCTCTGAGTATGGTACTTATCCATGTAAACATCAAAATGGATAATCTCATCAGTCCACGGCAATCCAGTCATGGCCACCACGTCCGAAGAAGTGATGGTCACCTCCCCAAAGAGGAAGTAGAAAGTATGGGTGGTTTCCGACCACCTCTCTATCAGAGCAGTTACAGCTGGGTGCGATAACTTTGGCATCAGCATGGGCATAATCCGAGCTAAATTGCCAAAACTCGTGTCGTTGATGGCAAGTGCGAGTTCCGGGCCTTTTCTGAAATGTGATGCCACCACTCACCGATGGTGACCATACCTCTGGTATAAGTCAACTTGTGTGACTGTAAAAAATTAGAAACAAACAGATAAGTCTCGGGTCATTTTCTAGCTCTTTTTTCCTGCTGCGAAGTTGTTGATGTCGCTTCTGCTGGAAGTGATGTTGTCGGCAACATCATCCATACCTCTGGCAGTATGGATGATGCTGCTTGTGAAGTCACCATAAGTAGAAATGGCATCACACTTGCTTTGGCCTGTTGCAAGGCCTGATGCCACTGGCGACATCGCTCATACCATCGGCGACGTCGATATATCGTACTCATTGCACCAAAACCACAAAAATCATAATTAATCGAATCTCAAGCCTAAGAATAGTAAAAATCAAACCTAAAACATATAATATCAGTTCCCAGTCAACCTATTTCAAGCTTATAACTCCTCTCACGGCACGATTTTGAGCCAAAGGCCGAATCGAAACTCAACCCAAAAAGAAGAATTTCGAGTTTTACAGGATTACCTGGATGAAGCAAAGAAGTTTCTCATTGTTCGGGGTCAGGTCTGTGATATGAGAATTGATCCCATACCCATACATCTTGGCCATCTCCTTTAAGCCGTAAGCAACAGGAACTGAGAGAAGTTTCAGCCCCTTGACGGAGGAATCAGGCAGGCTCTCCCTAGCCTTAGCGGATTTTCCCTTAAAAGCCTTGGCAATTCTCTTCATGATTGGAATAGCAAAGAAAGCGAACAGTTTGGAGAAGAATGGAGCAAAGGAGGGTACGATTTCTACAGAATGAGGAAGAGAAGGAGTTTTACATCTTTCTAAACCCCCGCATGGAATTCTAGGAGTTTTAATGTACCTGAAACTACCCAATTCATGCCACCAGTGGCATCATTCCATACCGCCAGCGACATCAGTCATGCCGTCGGTGACATCACCTCCTTCAATTTGAACTTTGAGTTTGTTTGACTAGTCAAAGCTGCCACGTGGCACTCATGCCGCCGGCGACATCACCTTAAATCGCCAGCGACATCATTCATGTCGTTGGTGATATCAGCTCTCTCCATCCCTTTTTTTTAGCCATCCTCGGTGAAATCCTGGCTCTAGTCCCGGCATCCCCGAGCTTCTAAATCCTTGTGCTTTTCATTATTAAGTTTTTACTGTTGATCGAAGGGGCAAAAATACTTTTTGTTTTACAAAATTGATCAAGCAATAAAAACGTCATCTAAAATCTATTTAATGTTGTTCTCTTTCTACTTTTTGCAGGCACAAAACCATAGTCGCAAACCCAATATGCTCATTCTGTACACTACCCGTAGATCATAGCATGACCCGATACGTTTCACCCTATGGGTTCACCCTAGAATGCCGTCTGAAGGCTCCTGATACAGTCTCTGAACTTATCACCCTTTGGGTTCACCCCCTATTCATTAATTGGAGATTAAGGTATGACCCTGTACATACCGATCTTTGGATTCATCCCCCGGAGCATCATGGGAGATTATGGATTGACCATGTACGTTTTGATCTACAAACGCCGACTAAAGGTCCTGGCATGACCCTGTATGTGTAGCCTTTGGGTTCACCCCTCCAAGATCGCTGCGTGACCCTGTACAAGCTGCTTTCAGAACTACACTTCACCAATCCTCAAAGCATTAGCCAGACCAAGGGGCAAATCTCTCCGTGAAGCTCAAGCCTGACCAAGGGGTGACCAGTCCTCAAAGCATTAGCCAGACCAAGGGGCAAATCTCTCCGTGAAGCTCAAGCCTGACCAAGGGGCAACCAATCCTCAAAGCATAAGCCCAACCAAGGGGCAAATCTCTTCGTGAAGCTCAAGACCGACCAAGGGGTAACTAGTCCTCAAAGCATTAGCCCGACTAAGGGACAAATCTCTCCGCGAAGCTCAACCCTGACCAAAGAGCAACCAATCCTCAAAGCATAAGCCCGACCAAGGGGCAAATCTCTCTGCGAAGCTCAAGCCCAACCAAGGGGCAACCAATCCTCAAAATATAAGCCCGACGAAGGGGTAAATCTCTCTTCAAAGCTCAAGCCCAAGCAAGGGGTACCCAGTACTCAAAGCATTAGCCCGACCAAGGGGCAAATCTCTCCGTGAATCTCAAGACCTACCAAAGGGCAACAATCCTCAAAGCATCAGCCTGACCAAGGGGCAAATCTCTCTATAAAGCTCAAGCCTGACCAAGGGGCAACCAGTCCTCAAAGCATTAGCCCGACCAAGGGGCAAATCTCTCCGCGAAGCTCAAGCCTGACCAAGGGGCAACCAATCCTCAAAGCATAAGCCCGACCAAGGTGTTAATCTCTCCATAAAGCTTAAGCCTAACTAAGGGGCAACCAATCCTCAAAGTATAAGCCGAACCAAGGGGTAAATCTCTCCGCGAAGCTCAAACCCGACCAAGGGGCAACCAATCTTTGAAGCTTAAGCCTAACCAAGGGGTGAACTAGCCATCCATCAGGAATGACACTCCTCACCCCAAATAAATCTCAAAGTCCAAGTCCGCTAGGCAAATCTCAAAGCCTAAGCCCACTTGGCGAATCACAAAGCATTAGCCTGTCTAAGGGGCAAACAAATGTCTCTGTGAAGATCAAGCCTGACCAAGGGGCAACCAATCCTTGAAGTATAAGCCCGACGAAGGGGCTAACCTCTCTGCAAAGCATAACTTTGACCACGGGGCAACCAATTAGTGAAGCATAAGTTAGACCAAGAGGTAATCCCTTCACAAAGCACAAGTCCGACCAAGGGGCAATCTCTCCGCAAAGCACAAGTCCGACAAAGGGGCAAACTAGTCATTCATCAGGTATCATTCCTATCCCTTACTCTTTAATGCGATCATACTGACATGTGGCAGCAGTGATCCCCCGAGGGGCAGCTTGTGAGCATAGGATTTTGTAGTCCCTCTCGCGAGATGATGATGACGCATCCTCGATTTTAATGCCTCATAATAAAATTTCTCCTTAGAGTTTTTTTATTACCAGTATAATGTTCCTAAATTTTATACTTGGTAGAATCCAGTTCGGTGTGACCGATAACGCGTTCGGTAGGAGCTTGAACCGCTGATTTACACCCAGATTAAATAGATCTCTACATACCCATGAAAATATCATTAAAATTAAAAAATCCTGCTTTGACCCCCCTTTGACCCGTGTTGGCAGCTTTTCAGGCTTGTGGCCCCGCTGGTAGTCAGCTTTTTGAATGCTCATGCCGTCAGCGGTATCATCCTATGCTATTGCCGGTATCATTCATGTCACCGATGGTATGACCAAATTGGGCTCTGTAGATAGCTTTCATCTTCCTCCTTGGGACAGTATCTTTTTTGCCATTTTGGTGAAAATGGCTGAAAGGTCTCAAAGACCACCCCCATTTTGCCTATAAAAACACACCTTAGGCTTTCAAAAAGGGGGAGAACACAAGAACAATTAGAAACTTAATTCTAGAGTGAGAAAATAGATTTTAGTGAGATAAAAAATAGAAAAGGTAGGAAAAAGGATTCTGGTCTATTTTTCCTAGTTTTTCTTCTTCGAACTCTCTGATATTAAGTTTAAAATCAGTAGACCCTTAAGTTAAAATCAACTTAATAGGATTTAGAGACTTAATCACCCAATTTACTACCAAATCATCATTACAAGCTCCCCGGAGGTGTTGTTTGCTGTTTGTGCTTGTTTTTTAGGTTTTTGGTCATTTTTTACGGTTACCTGCTGCTGCTGTAAGAAATTGAATTCACCGCAGATATATGATGTCGCCAGCGGTATCACTTATATCACTAGAGACATCGTTGATACCACTAGTGGCATCACATTCCCCATAGGCCTCACTTTCTTGTAGGACCCTTTCTTTATGGCACTTAAAAAGCAATGCAACCTACCTACAGACTAATGCATCTGGCGACATCATTTATATTGCCGGCGGCATCAACTATGTCGCCAGCGGCATGAACTTCTGGATAGCTGTTTTATTTCGTTCATTTTTTACCTAGTCTATTTTCTGAAGCTAGGATACACAATGCAATGATGGAGGTCCAAAACCTCCTAAAAACATACCTCACCCCATACCATGTGGAATTTTCACTAATCATCTGGATAAAACAACGATCGGGTCCAAAATTTGGTTAAAAACAAAATTTTCCCGCAAACGCTATTCAAAACTCATTTTAGCCATCCAACCGGGCTTCAAAATATTGTCAATGAAATATGCCATATTAATGCTAACTCGGGTCTTGTTTGGTTTGCTAACTATACATGATTTATGGTATATCTCGTACGAGGTGCCGTATCTGTGCTAACCCTCTTCTACAGGTAGATGTATGTTAAGCCTTCGGGCATTTCATTTATCGTATAGAAAATGTATAGGATTTGGAAGCCTTGTAATAATTTTATTTTCCACGCTTATTTTTGGATGACTGTGATAATTTTTATCGCTTTAATTGCTTGATAAACGCGAAAACAACATATAAACCGAAAACACAATAAATAGGATGAATTAAATCGATTAAGAAAGAATGAAATATCTTAACTTGGCCTAATGAAAAATAGATAACATCATCCGAACTCGAAAATCTCTACTTAAGGTACGGTCCAACCACCCAGTGGGAAAATTGTACCAAAATTTCCTAGTTGAGTTGAATCGGGTGACGACTCTATTTTAAGTACGGGATTTTGATCTCGTATTCTTTAACACCTAAATTGGACTTAAATCCAACTTCAACATCAGTGATTTCACCAAAAGGATCAATCCCTCGACGTACCTTATGGCGCCAGTTATTTCTCCCCAGTGCGGCTCATCTCACGTGGCCCCTGCGGGCGGAGAAAAGGTCGTCCGCTCATAATAAACAAAAAGAGAGTCTTTCATTGAATAAAAATTTCTTAGAGGTAGAATTGTTCACGTCTACATACTAGAAAAAGAAAATTACATCATAAGATAATCGTCCTCCACAGGCGGAGGGTCTTGATTGGTAGAGTGGGTAGATTAGGCATCCTTAGTAGCTTCTATCAGTATATCATCCAAGTCGAGGCCCAGAACTCTCTTTCATTCGGCTGGTGACTTGTCTCCTTCCTTTACTAGAGAACCCGCGGGTTGCTTGGCGGTTGTTGTTTTAGAGATGGGATTGGATTCTTCATTATCTTTCCAATTTTCCACAGTAGCGTGCTTCTCAAAGAGATTTCTAGAATATGCCCCTAGAACGAACTCTTTGGACAGGCCAGAATCAATTATACTAATCTCCTCATCAAACTTTGGTAAAGGGTTTCCCATTGTGCCAGGCTTCCAAAGGGGTTCTTCTATCTTTCCTTCTCCTACTAGGCGAGAAATGGTAGTGGCTAGGGCTCTACACTGATCAGTCTTATGTCCCCTTTTCATATGATATTTACAGAAGTTCCCTTCTTCTTCGGTATTTGGAGGTTTATAGTTCTAAAGGGAATCGAGCTTACCGGCTTCTCTTAACTTTTCAAATATGAGGCCTACGGGGAATTTCCACAGAGTTACCATTGTGCTCTGATGAGGGGTTACTTGAATGGTTGAAACATCTTCTGGTACAACAATCTGAAAAGTGGGTGCCCTAGAAGAATAAGCTGGCCCATTATAAGACTAAGAAGAATCCTTAAGCTTATAGTCGTCTACCTTGAAGGGTTCCCGATCATCATCAGAGTATTCCCCTTTGAGTTCATAGTTGTCGACATTAAAAGGAGACTCTTCAACCAGGTCAACTTCTTCAGATTTGGAGAAGATGCTCTTGATGAGCTCATGTGGCCCATTACCCTTCTTAGGTAAATCAGAATGGAAAATCCTAGTCTGATTGTTGAGCTTTGATAAGGGGTTATCCATGGGGCTATATGCCCTTTCTGGCTCAAATACCTTCCATTCCTTCACCAAACGGTGGATGTCTTGAATCAATTTCTGACATTCATTAGTGTGGTGGCCTCGTTGGACATAATATGCACAGAAGTTATGCTTTTCCTCTTCCTTAGGGAGCCTATGCTCGCAAAGGGTTCTGAGGAGGCCATGCTCCCTTAACGAGGCTAAGATAACACTAATGGGTAATTTCTATGGATTGGTAACATTCGCTTGTTTATTTTTCAGCTTGATGGGAGCCACTACGACTGGCACTCAAGCAATCGTCCGAACTTGAGTGGATGACCTGTGATTCGACTTGTTAACCTATGAAAAACTTCCCCTCATCTCTGCCCGAGATGGAATAGTGTGTGGTCTGGAAACCAAATCTTCACTTCCCTAGAGCTTTCCTTTTTTTCTCCTTCGAAACTAAAGAGCAAGAACTTACGCAGTAGAGCCTCTACTTCGGGTGTCATGCCCAGAGATTACATGACCTAGTCACTAGACAGAAGAGAACTTAATCAGTGTGAGAGGGATTAAACATCAAGTGTCATACCCGGAGATTGCATGACCTAGTCGTTGGATAGAGGAGTAGTTAATCGGTGCAAGAGAGCTTCAACTTTGGGTGTCATGCCTGGAAATTGCATGGCCTGGTCGTTTGGTGTCAGACCCGGAGAATGTGTGACCTGGTCGTTGGATGGAGGGGTTGCGCCAAATTGGAATGGTGAATGAGGTTTCAATTTTAGAACTAACTTGTAGATTAGTATCGAAGGGATTCTGTGGGTAAGTGGTTCCTCTTGGAGTAACAATAAATCGAGGTGGTGCACGAGCAAAGGACATTGGAGGCATTAGAGATGACATAGATCAGTTATATGGAGCAATCATGTGAGGTGTAAGGCTACCCAAGGAGGAAGGGAAGATCAAACTTTGAGAGGTTGGTCTTGGGCCTCGAGATGGTAAATGATAACTCAAAGGAGCGAAAGCTGATAGTGATTGGGCAAAATTCTAATCCAGTTGGAATAGACCTGATTAGGACTAAATGGGTGGAATTGACCAAGTTGGATGAAACTAATCTGGGGTTATTAGAGTCACACAAAGCTGACTCACAATGGCAAGAAAATCTAGCTTGGCGGTGCAGTTTAGAGTCTGGGTTGGATAAGTGAACATAGGCGACTAAGGCTATGTAATACCCTGACTAAACTAAAATGCTTGGAGCTGATTGTGGTGGTTATGTAGGTTGAAAGGGTTGAAATAATGACTGAGTTACAGGAACCTGACCAACTGATGACTGAACATTCTGAGCTACCCCTAGTTGTTCCTGAACTTGAATACCAATTCCCGGAATCTTCTGAACTTCCCTAACTTCCTTCAAAACTGTGTGGATTGAGTCTTGGACTTGCCCTGAACTACATCTCAGAATTGATCGGATTGGAGAAACATTACCATAGCATTAGCAATCTTGTTACTAATGAAGACTGACCCTAATCAGGTAGAGTTAGAGGAGAAATACCCTCATATGGAACCCTATCAAGTGTCGGTAAATCAGACATAGCAAAAAAACTAGATTCTGAAACTAAGCTTGGAACTGAATTCAGACCCATAGAACAGCGAACTAGATGATGATTGAGTCTGAGCCAAAGAGAAATATGACGGCGAGGACGTCTCGACCTAACTAAGAAACTGGAAGATGATCAGCCCAAATTGAACCATGGATGAAGTGAATGATCACACAATAATTTGAGTGATGAATGCCATATATACCGGGGTGGTTAAGAGAGGAAGAGAGCAGAAGAGCTTATGTTGTAATGCTTAACCCTAAATTATGTGAGACGTGTGAATCCCTAGCTATGCCTAGCAAACTAGATACGGTTCCTCGGGGATTGAATGATATTAAGCTTTTTGTTAAATTCCCCCTTCAAGTGAGGGGAGAGTAGGGGTAAGCAAAAGATTAAAATAAAAGTCAACCACAAGCGGCCTATGCATGGGTTTTGCTTGAATGAGCACAACATAAGAAGCACACAAAAAGTGAATAAACCTCTTCCAACCTTATGACTCCCGCACAATGCTGTTCAAAAGATTTGGGGGTAACTCTAGCGCCAACTAACGGCAAGAGAGTATGCGACCTAAATCTAAATTATTTGGGTGAACTTAAGGGGAAGTTGCTACTGCTAGATTTATCATAGTTCATGGTCTCAAACTGCTGGTATCGTGGAATGATACTGTAGAAGGGTCTCATTTACCTTGATTCCATGTATCTCAACCACTCCTCAAATGAGTGATATCGTAGGAATTACATATTGGTTGAAACGAGTGATCCACCCACAAATATCCCCAATCCCAAGTGGTGATGAGGTATACAAGTGAGCTTCACGGGGTGAAATAATGGCACCTTAAACCTAGTAGAGTTCTCTAGCTATGTGGTGGATAAAAAAGGCATAAGAATTAAAGCTTTGACTAAAAAACTATTTCGGCACATCATCAAAATCCTTTAACCAAATTTCAAAAATGAAAACGATTTTCAAGTTTTAAGTTAAAAGGACATTCCCAACAGAGTCGCCACTGTGAGCGAGCGACCTTTTTCCCCTCGGACCCGTTCGAGATGCGGGGAGGGGGAAATAACTAGCGCTTTGAAGCAATCCAGGGATTGATCCTCATTTTAGTGTGTGAGGGAAAAAAGATTGGTAAAAGTGATGTTGAAGTTGAAATTAAGTCCAATTTATAGGTTAAAAAGATACGAGACCCGAAATCTCATATCTTAAGATAGAGTCGCCACCCTATTTAGCTCTACTAGGAATTTGGGTATGTTATTCCCACTGGATGGTTGAACCGTACCTTAAAACAGAGATTCGGAGTTTGGATGATGTTGCTTACTTTTCATTTATTAAATCAAACCGTTTGCATTTTAATAAATGTGACTTTAGTTCTTATGCGATTTAAATCCAATTAATATTTAGAGTTTTCGGTTATAATATCCATACATCACACAGTGCAACATGCAAAAAGCAGTAAATAAAGTAGATAAATTAATTATTACATGGCTTTACGAATACCTATACATTTTTCTAAGCGGGAAATTAAAATACCCAAAGGCCCTACCATTCATCTAACCTAGTCTACCTACACTGAAAACGTTAGCACAAATACAGCAAACAACATGGCATATCACCTATTAATATGCAAAGTCAGTTCCAAGACAAGACTCAGTTAGCGTGAATTATTATTTTGGAGAAAATGATTAAAAATGGATTTGCTTTAGAAAAAATAGTATTTCAGACCCAGTTTCTCGATTTTACTTAATGAACATGCCGAATGAATTATGTTGGGACTATTTTGGCGAAAAACAGGGTTTCCCATTGTCGAACGGTTCATCCTAAATTCAAAAAATAAATCTAGTTCAAAAGAAAAGGGAAAACAAAGCTGCTGCCCGGAAGGCCATGCCATTACCAATATGATGATATCGGTACAGATATCCCGGTAACGGGGCACTGATATCACATATATAAGCAGTAACCTACACGACATTCCGGGTACTAATACAGTCCTACAAGGACATTAAATACCGGTAGAGGCATCATGACATCGGTAACGACCTCATGTATACTGCTAACGAGATCAATTCCTTGCAGCAGCACAAACAGAGCACACAAAATAATAAGTAAAGCAAACAACGAGAAACATGCCAAAATGAGCTTATAAGAGACTTAGAAGGTTACCTTTATGTCGTGAATCCACCTCTTTATGATCCAATGATGCCTTTGAGAAGCATATTTCGACGACTCAAGTAATATATGATAGCGATAATAGTAAAAGAGCGATAGTAAGACTAATAATAGTAATATTAGCTAGACTAGGGATATGAATATAGATACTACTATAGGTAAAAAGCAATAAAAGATAATGTAAAACAAAAGCAAGTAATAATACAATAATAATAATAATAATAATAATAATAATAATAATAATAATAATAATAATAATAATAGTAACCGAAATAATAATAGTGATCAAAATACTAATAGTTAAAGAGGCATACATTCATACGGAAATAATAATAATAATAATAATAATAATAATAATAATAATAATAATAATAATAATAATAATAATAATAATAATAATAATACTGGTAATAAGACAAAAATGAAGCCGGGACATGTATATAGATATGGTCACCAACATAATAACAATAATAATAAATAAATAAATAAATAATAAGGAAAACATTAGTATAAAGATAATAAGCATAATAATAAACCTATTCAAAATATAATACTATTAGTAATTAATCATAAGAAATAAAAATAATTAGAAGCATATGTTCACATTAATAGTAAATGAAAATACGGATGCTATATGGGATGAAAATGCCAACCAACATGCGACTAATAACACAATAATATTAACACTAATCATATATACTAATCAAAGTAAACACATTAAAATGTGAAGTAAAGGGATTTGATACCTCTCAGAGGTTTTGATTTTTGTAGTCAGATTTAGGTGAATCTCCGAGGACCGATCCTAGAAGCCTTCGTTGGATTTTACCAAGCCGGATCGACTTGAAATAGCCCTCGAAACCCCATATAACCGTATTAGGTGTAGGATTTGGAATGGTTTTGGTTTTGTGTTTTTTTTGTTTGGTTGAATGAGATTTGGTTAAGTGAGATTTGATTGAGTGTGTTTTGGTTGAATGAGTTGGTGTTTTGTGTGTTGAGACTCACATGGGTTTGAGCAAGATTGAATTTGATTTGGTACTATAGATGGTTGAATGAACCAAGAAAAAAACAAGACGTGAAATAATGTGTATGAACCCCTTTTCTTTTCTTGTTTTGTGCCGGCGCCTACTTAACTCCCTTCAATCCAAATTTGTTTGTTTCGCCACTTCCCTTTGAAAAATCAGCCCCTTTCAACTCCAAAATGAGCTCCCTTTTCAATCCAAAATCCAATCTTTTAATTTTGTTTTATGCCGCCCAGCTCCTTGCTTGAGCTTCCTTCAATCCAAAACCCTTTTATTTTTCTCTGTATTTTTTTTTGTTGTGCCGTCACTCTCCAATCTAATCCCCCTTTGTGTTGTAAATATGATCCCTTTTAAAAGGCTTTTAAAATTCTAAGCTCCTTGCCATTTATGACAAAAAAGCCCTTCCTTTTTGTTCTCATTTCCTTTTCATATGATTTTTTTTTGTCTTTTCTTTATATTAACTTTTTTTTACTAATGACTAACTCAAACACAATTGGGCTATTAGGCATTAGGAGATTGTCAAGTCATTTGGGGGATGAGTAACACGGGTCTAATAAAAGTGGTCTCGTAGTTATTTCAGTTGACTCGTGGCCCGTTAAAATCAAATTAAGCTTCTTGGACCAGTACCTGTAGAAACTCAAATAAAGGATAACCATATATATCTCATCATCGAGGTCGAGCAAAATCTCATGCTTACAGGCTACCCCTCGTGGGATCACTGCTGACACAAGTCAGCATGATCTCACAAAAAGAGCAAGGGATAGAAGGTCATACCTGAGGTGCGGATTCTTAAACCGGTTGTCTATTGGGGCTGCCATCAACAGACCTATCAAGAACGAAATTCTAACTTGGAAACTTTGATTCGATATCACCCTCGACTTCCCCATAGATTTGAGGTAAACTGCCAGTTGCCTTACATCACCATAACATAACTGAGGATTAAACACCCAGTCGAATGGCATTGCGCCACTCCATTATAGAAACTTTGATATAAACTCTTGGTTGCCTTACGTCACCATAACATAACTGAGGATTGAACTCCCAGTCGAATGGCATTGCGTCGCTCCATTACAGAAACTTTGATATGAACTGTTGTTTGCCTTACGTCACCATAACATAACCGAGGATTAAAGGCCCGTTCGAATGGCATTGCGCCGCTCCATTAAAGAAACTTTGATATAAACAGCTAGTTGCCTTACGTCACCATAACATAATTGATGCTTAAATGCCCAGTCGAATAGCATTGCGCCGCTCCATTACAGAAACTTCAATATAAATTGTTGGTTGCCTTATGTCACCATAACATAACCGAGGATTAAAGCTTGGTCAAATGGCATTGCGCCTCTCCATTGCAGAAACTCCGATATAGACTGTTGGTTGCCTTACGTCATCATAACATAACCGAGGATTAAATGACCGGTCGAATGGCATTGTGCCACTCCATTATAGAAACTCTAGTATAGACTACCAGTTGCCTTACGTCACCATAACATAACTGAGGATTAAACGCCCGGTAGAAGGGCAT
Source organism: Euphorbia pulcherrima (assembly GCA_947683365.1). Classification (NCBI taxonomy): domain Eukaryota; kingdom Viridiplantae; phylum Streptophyta; class Magnoliopsida; order Malpighiales; family Euphorbiaceae; genus Euphorbia; species Euphorbia pulcherrima. The sequence continues at coordinate 42,191,039 of CANTUS010000009.1, forward strand.
TACGCCGCTCCATTACAGAAACTCCGATATAGATTGCTGGTTGCCTTACGTCACCATAACATAATCGAGGATTAAACGCCCGATCGAATGGCATTGGGTCGCTCTATTATAGAAACTTTGATATAGACTATTGGTTGCCTTACATCACCATAACATAACCAAGGATTAAACGCTCGGTCAAATGGCATTGCGCTGCTCTATTACAGAAACTTTGATATAGATTGTTGGTTACCTTACATCACCATAACATAACTGAGGATTAAATGCCCGATCGAATGGTATTGCGCCACTCCATTACAGAAACTCTAATATAGACTACTGGTTGCCTTATGTCACCTTAACATAACCGAGGATTAAACGCCCGGTCGAATGGCATTGCACCGCTCCATTATAAAAACTCCGATATAGACTGTTGGTTGCCTTACGCCACCATAACACAACCAAGGATTAAACGATCGGTCGAATGGCATTGCGCTGCTCCATTGTAGAAACTGTTGAGACTTCTTGCGGTCACCTTGGACTCTTTGAAGAATGATTTGAGGTTTCAAATTATGAATGTTGGATTTTGAATCCTTGTGTTAATCGTCCATCTAGGTTACCGTACGATGTACCTAACAAGGAAAGTTTGAGATATCAGTACTTGGCATGAGTTGTGTTTTTATTGCTTAATTAATTTTGTGGAAACAAAAATATTTTTGCCCCTTCAGTTATGAAATGAAAACGGAAGTCTGAAATATGAATCGGGTTAGGATTTCCAGGAGTCCGGGGAAACTGTTGAGCTGTCCATCAGGTCTGAATTTACATATGCTTGATTTGTTTGGAACTTTTTTATCTTTGTAGGATAACAAGTGAAAGGAATAAATAACAGTGATGCGTAACATGTAAAGAAAAATTGATGTTCACATACCAGCTATTATTTCACCTAAAGACATGCATGCATTCATAAGACCAAGATTCTTAGCAAACTCATAACATGTTCATTGATGAGATTAATTTCAGTACATAGGCAATGGTAACAATTTCAATGGTTAACCCCTACTGCCTAATGGTCTTTTACAGATTTCAAGAAGGCAACTGACATTTTTCTCTCATTGCCCTAACTTTTGCCTAAGCCACCCTTTTCGAGTTTTCAGCTTAGCGAGATTTATTGCGTTAGAGTGCCCTAATTTTTGCCTGACCGATTTGCGAAATACCGATCAGTGGGCTGCACCCTAATTTTTGCGTTGCTGGCAGGGTGATTTATTCTTTATTTCTTTTATTCTTTGTGCTGCTCTTTTATGATTTAATTCTTTTAACCTAGACATGATAATGCTTGAGCCTATCTTGATTTACTGGATTCAGGAACTCATTTCCATCCATATCCATAAGCTTGATTCCTCCCTTACCAAGGACTTTCTTTGCAACAAACGGCCCTTCCCAGTTAGGCTTGAACTTGCCCCTAGTGTCAGTGTTGACCTAGCATAGCTGTTTGAGAACCAGATCGCCCGCTTTGAGAGGTTTGTTTAGGTATCTGACTCTGTTGTTGTAAGCTCGAGCCATGCACTATTGATACATCTGTAAGTGGTCACGTGCCTTGAGTTGCTTTTCATCTCTTGCATTCAATTGTTCATACCTAACCCTTGCCTAATCTGATTCTTTTAACTGAGCTTTGAGTGCCACCATTAGAGATTTTACTTTTGTTTCTACTAGTAGCACAGCTCCCATTCCATGTACCAGGGAGAATGGCATCTGATCGATAGGAGTTCTTACACTGGTTCTATATCCCCAAACTGCAAATGGGAGTTTATCAGCCTAGTCCCTGTAAGTAGCTACTATTTTGGATAGAATCTTCTTGATCGACTTATTGGAAACCTCAATCGCCTCATTAGCTTGTGGCCTATATAGAGAAGATCTATGATGCTCAACATTGACCTTATCAAATAATTCTTTTGTGACCCCTTGAAATTGAACCCCATTATCGGATACCACATGATGCGAAACCCAATATCGAGCAAAGATATACTTCTTTATGAACAAGGCCATTTTCTTGGAGGTGATATTGGTGTAGGATTCGGCCTCCACCCATTTTGAAAAATAATCAACTACGACTATGATGAATTGGTGCCCATTGGTTGATGATGGCCGAATTTCATCGATTATGTCTATCCCCCAAGTTGAGAATGGCCAAGGGGTAGACAAATTGTGAAGCTCAGAAGGAGGTAAATGTTGCATATCCCCATGGACCTAACACTCGTGACATTGTCAATGTAGTCGGCATTCATTGGGGTCCAAAAGTACCCCATTCTCTGAATTTTCATAGCTAAAGCCATCCCATTCATATGCGGACCACAATCCCCCGAATGTACCTGAGTCATTACTCTTCCGCTTCTTCTTCTGCTACATATCTCAATAATAAACCTTCAGTTGTCCTTTTGAAGAGATCCTCATCAACTAGTCTGAACTGTGTTGCTAACCTTTTAAGAGTCAGGCGATCCGAACCAGATGACCCTTCAGGGCACTTCTTCTTTTAAGATCCTTTTAATGTCATCGTACCAATAGACCCTTTGCTCCTCTATAATCATAACTTGAACCTTTTCATGAAATGGAGAACAATCTGTTTCAGTTATAAGAGGATGGATAGGCTGAGCCTCTTCTCCTGCCCACATCGAGGCTAGGGTAGCCAAAGAATCTACCATCTAATTCTCATCCCTTGGTATATATTGGAAGAAGCATTGATTGAACTATGCTGATAAATCCCAAACTGCTTCCACATATGGCCTAAGCGCTCTTCTCTGATTTCCCATTCTCCTACGATATGTTTTATCACTAACGCAGAATCTCCCATCACCCTGACTTCCCTTGCCCCCACTTTTAAAAGATCATCAAGACCAAAGAGAAAAGCTTTATATGTGGCCCCGTTATTGGTAACTAGTGTAAGATGTCAATGACATGTGGGTCTCCCTTGGAGCCTATGTGAGAGGCAGGGCCCATTGGGGGCTTGTTTAGACATAGGCGTGATAAAACATTCTTTAGTTAAAGTCTGCACAATAAGCCAATTTTAATGAATAAAAGAATAGAGACCCAAATCTTGATATAATTGATAGAGTCACCACCCAAGTTGTCTACTTGGGAAAGAGTTTTGGTACGGTTCCCTCTAGGCAGGAGACTTATTCCTATTGGATCAAAGATTTGGGCATCGGATGAGTCACTTATTTCTCATTTAGTTGATTCAAAATTGCATTCACCGCGTAAAACCATTTTAGTTTTCATCATTTAGGGAATTTTCACAGAAATCTTATTTCTACACTCATTCACACTCGTTACAGGTGTTTACATATTACAATAAAGCACAAATAGTGAATAGGGGAATAAAAATTACAACTGGGGAAAAAATGGGTGAATTACAAAGAGAACCTATACATTTATTCTAAGTTAAAAAAATGAAAATAAATTCCCCTGCATCTAAATACGTTAGAATAGTTTATAACATATCATAAATCAGCACTTCAGCGCATTTTGTGGTGAAAGCACACTTTAACTTTTGTGGGTTAATTTACCAGATTATTAGTGAAAATGATTGCATGGAAAATGGTGAGTTAGATGGATTTTTAATCAGTTAAAGTGAGTTCTAGAATCTACCTAGGGTCGATACCCGTACGGGTGTGTGGGACCCATATAGCTACTAGGGAGGACCAATAAGGGTATGTTGTACCCGTATGGGTCCTGTCTGGTCCAGGTAGAAACTCTGTTCATTTTAGTTTATAGATTAATAGATTAACAGATTACTGGCAGGAAAATAAAATAAAAAGGGATTTCCTTCCGTATGAGTATGGCACACCAAATTGATATCTTTAGGGATATATAGTGCCAACAAGGCTCATACAGGTTAGGACTAGACCTGAAACAAGAAATGAAAGCAGCAGATATAATAGAAGGAACAGAGAATAATAATAATAATAATAATAATAATAATAATAATAATAATAATGAAATGAGGGAGATGTGAGTCTCTTTGAAACTCAGGAGCGTTACCTTTGTGGCGTGAATCCACTTCGAGGTGATCTCTTTACTATTGAGAGAGTCTGGCCAAAGTAGATGATGAAATAGGACTATTTAAGTGAATCTTTGTGTGGACAAAACCTCCCCTAAATCCTAATAAACGAAGTTAGGAATGAATAAAACGTGAATAAAACCTTAAGGAATGGGTTTTCTCTATTATTTTATATCTCCTATCCCTCCACTATACCTATTCTATACCTATAGAAATTGCTAGAGTTTTAGTATAATTTTCCTATGAGATGTGTGTCTGTCAAATGTGAAGAGAAGGGCCCTATTTATAGGGGAAAGGAGGTCTGAATGCAATAAATGCCATTCATGACCTACCTTTTCCCAAAATAGGAAAGGATTCCCTTCTAAAAGAGCCTATTTAGGTAACAAGAGGACCCGTACGATTGAGGCCCCACCCGTATAGGCCCTAGGGGACCCGTATGGGGTCCCCCCAGTCGTATGGAAGGAATGACCCATATGGGTCTGCCGGTGGATCCGTACCACCAAGCAGCACCTGTACGGGCCTTAAGGGTATACTAAGTCTCCAAACTTTAGCCAAATGCAACTCTGTAGTAGTAGGAACACCTCTGATGAAAAACAACTAAAAGACATTGCATCATATAGCTCTCATTAGAGTTTCGTAAGAAGGATCGTTAAAATCCAGTGGTCACAGACTGCTCGTGGGATCATCGCAGATACAGATCTGTATGATCTCACAATAAGAGTGAGGGTTTAAAGATTATACATGTGGTGATGATATGGGTTGGTTCTTTTCTTGAGGCGAACTTCTTTCCTTTGCTGATGCGTACCCCTTGTAACTCTACTAGGGGTATGTATATCCCTTTCCTAAGGTAGATGACTTTCCTTTTGCTATCCTGCATATCCCTGTCCTGAGGGGGATGACTTTCCTTTGCTGATGAGTATCCCTTTCTTCAGGTGGATGACATTCCTTTTGCTACTGTGCATATCCCTTTTCTTGAGGCGGATGACTTTCCTTACCAATCCATATCCCTTTCTTCAAGAGGATGACTTTCCTTTGCTACCATGCATATCCCTAGTGACTCAACTGGGGAGGACGTGTGTATCCCTATCTTAAGGCAGATCGACTTTCCTGACTGATGGTGTATCCCTTTCCTAAGGCGGATTGACTTTCCTGACTGGTGATGCATCCCTTTCCTAAGGCGGATCAACATTCCTAACTGGTGATGTATCCCTTTCCTAAGGTAGATGACTCTCCTACCAATGCATATCCCTTTCCTGAGGTGGATGACTTTCCTTTTGCTGATGAATTCTCTGGGGAAGATGTGCGCATCCATTTCTTGAGGCGGATCGACTTTCCTGGATGATGGTGTATCCCTTTCCTAAGGCGGATGACTCTCCTGACTGGTGGTGTATCCCTTTCCTAAGGCGGATGACTCTCTTGCGAATGTGTATCCCTTTCTGGAGGCGGATCACTTTCCTTTTGCTAATGATTTCTCTGGGGAAGATGTACATATCCCTTTCTTAAGGTTGATCAACTTTCCTAACTAATGATGGTGTATCCCTTTCCTAAGGTAGATGACTTTCCTACTGGGGAATTTTGAATAACCTGAAAAGAGACAACAATCAAACACCGAGTCAGTCACTGTCTAAGTAGACACCTCTTTATTTTTAGTTGACTTTTGTGAAAAAAAATATTTTTCCCCTTCAATTAAGAATAAAGAAGCAAGGATGAGATAAACTGAAAATTATGTGCGGGAAACATTAGGTTTGCCCCGATTGCTGCTTATATTGCTGCTAGAGAATGCCCCTACGGTCTGACAACTCTGCTACTAGGAAATGGGGGGATGCCCCTGGATTTGATTCCACTACTTGGAAGTGGGGAGATGCCCTTGGATCTGATTCCACTACTGGGAAGTGGGGGGATGCCCCTGGGACCCGATTCCTCTGCTAGGGAATGACTCTAGGGTAAGGTGCCCCTAGGGTTCCTGATAACAGAGGTGTACCCCTTGAGTGATTCCATGGCTGGGGAGGGAAGTGATAGCCTCTGGGCAAAGCCTCTTTTGCTGGGGAAACCCTGTCTTTGTAAACTTTGTTTGCTGGGGAAGAACTCCTGTGTAAGGATGGACCTGCACACGAAATTTCCTGGTCAGTGATCAACTCAAAAATGACTTACCTTGATTCTTGATTGACTTTTGTGAAAACAAAAATATTCTTGCCCCTTAATCAAGGATCAAGGTGAGAAAAGGCACTTGTCCCGAATATAATTTGAAATGTAAGGTTGAGGAGAAGTGGGGTTGGCCCCAAACTTGGATTAGATGAATTTCGGGTGCTTTTTAGAACATTAGTGCAAAAATCTACCCCTAGATGGCAAGAGATGGCCCGTACGGGTGAGTGAGACCCGTACGCATGGGGTGGGACCCATACGAGTCTTTGATGGAGATTTCAAAAGGCAGATTAGTCTCCTCATATCCCTCCTCACACCAAAACTTCCCATTTTGTGTTTCCAGTGATTTTTCTCCTAAAATCAACCAAGCATGTACAAAAAGATTCCAAAGGCCGGCTGTTTCTCCCTTATACTCGAGGACTTGCCCCCGGTGGATGATTTGAGGCTTCGAGAAAGCACGGTTTTTGTCGGGTATGCATTTTGCGGGGGAGACTTGTTCTTGGGGCTTACTCATGTCTCTAAAGTACCACTAATCCCTTCTTCTGAGACCCATGCTTCAAAATTCCAAGTAATTTTGCTTGATTCTCCATTTTTCAATTTTGAAATTATGGCAATTTCTTGAATTTTGGCATGAATTAGGGTGTTTTAGATCTTGGAATAGAGCTTGATGCTTATAACTTTAGCCTAGGATGCTTTTAGGATAGTTTTGGATGAACTTTCGTTAAAATTGGATAATTTTAGATTTTTGGGAGATTGTTCGCATAGGGACTGCTTGTAGGGGACCTGTACGGGTGAGGGGGGACCCGTATGGGTCCCGTTTCTGATATAGGTTCTGCTTATGGACCCGTACGAGTGGGGCTTACCCGTACGGGTCCTGTCCTCAAGGACAGAATGTTGGTTTCTTTGCCTTCTATAATCTTTTCCTACACTCTGACTTTTCTACTGTGTTCCAACCCTGTTAATCTGTAATTCTATCTTTGCAGTTCTTGTATAAGACTGTGGAAGTCTTGTCCTTTTGTAGAAAGTGGTACAAGGAGATTTATGCTGTGGGGGATACAGCGCTGCTGACCCACATTGATTCCTTCGGTTTCAGCGACATTATCAGGGCCATCCCTCAGGCCCCTAAGACATTAACCACCGGTGCTATTTGAGCTCTGACGAAAAGATGGTCGGAGAAGACCCATACTTTCCACTTACCTATCGGGGAGGTCACCATCACTCCCTTGGATGTGTGATCGACGACTAGAGTGGAGTGGCGATATGGTCCATTTTGATGTTTATGCTAACCGATGGCATTCTTGGCCTGAGGTGAAGGCCTACATTACTAGATTACTTTAGCTTCATCCTGGCGGGACGAACAATCTTAAGTACGGGCCCTAGCATACTTACTAGATTAGGCAGCCAAGTCATGTTGCAGCTGATAGGAGGGACCAGTATGCCCGGTCTTTATTGCTGACATTTCTTACCACCATCTTCTTCCCAGTCTACTTGAGCAACCTCAACTACGGTTTGCTCTCTACTGTGGAGGATCTTACAATAGTGCCCTACAAGAACTAGTGCAAGGCTATTCTGGCATAACTATACTATGGATTGGACATTGGGGTCCGAGGTTAGCAGTTAGAGCTTAAGATCTGCCATCTAATACTACTAGTAAATCCTGAACTGATTTCTTGCTTTAACCTTTTTTCTGAACTGTACTACAACTAATCCTTACTTTGTCTTGCAGATTTGGGCTTTCAAGCACCAGTTGATTCCTAACCCAGGCTTGCCCATGCAGACTAAGATGCCGCATATCATATCTTAATGGATGGGGCTTTGGCAGAATCAGCCCTTGAGCATAGTGCAGTAACGAGAGTTTTTATGCCAATTGCACTTAGATCGGGTAAACTTCTTCCCTACTACCCCTACATTTTTCATTTCAACAAACCATTAGTAGAAACTATATTTACTAGGTTGCGATACTTATAGTGCATTTGTTTTGTAAAGGTTATTCAAGACCCATGGGAGAGATTGGTTACATATGGAGATATCGAGCAAATGCAGGCTGGCGTGGATGACCACCGCTTTATCTTAGAGTCACCACTATCTTATGAGTGGTATTTTGTTGAGCGAGTCTGGGGGTGGAGGACTAATGCCATGGTGGAGAGACCGATCACTCCCCCTATCCCAGCAAGCATTTTTTGGCCTCAACTCATGCCGGGGACCAATCAGGGGCCGTATTTATTGGGTGAGGAAGCTCGTGTGCTATCTGTAAATGGCTCTTATGTTGAGTTTGTTGATTCCTCCCTCCTTCCTCCCTACGATAGGATTCACCACGAGGACGAGCCTATGGAGTTTCACTGGAGCAACAGTGAGGATGATGATGATGATGATGATGATGATGATGAGGCAGGTGGACCAAGGGGTGACTGTGGGGTCCATCTATAGTTCAAGTCACTAGAGGCTCGGTAAGGTCTACTACCCCTTCTTCTCAGGTATATCTCTTGACTTGGCCTTTGTGAATACTTTGTTGCTTTTTTGAAATTGACTGTGATCCTGAGTCTTGATTCTTTGTTGATATAGCCTCCCGCTTCCATGCAGAAGAGATCTATCACTACTGCTACCGTCGCCCCTAAGCCGCCGATGAAGAGGTCTTGAGCTTCTGGATCTATGAGGGAGGGCATCCTCCGAGCTGAATTGGATACTTTCTTTCGAATCCTCGACCATTTAGGGAATTGAGCTGTCAAGAAGCTTGAGGAGTCGGTCCAGCCTATTAGTTTCACTCCTTCTAGCTCCACCCAAGTAAGGAATCCTTTACCTTTGACTCTATTCATTACTGTAATTGCTTATTCATTACTGTAATTGCTTATTCATTACTGTAATTGCTTAGGGCATCTTATCCTGATGTGACCATTTCTTTTCAGGTGACCATTTCTGAGGTCGAGAGGATAGCCCCGGGTTATTTTTCTATCCGGTATCTATTGCTGGCCCAGGACGCACTAGCCTCAGTAAGTTTCTTTTACCTGCAAAATTTCAACAAACTACACATGATGCATGCCATGACATTTATATACGTGTACTAATCTTATGATTTCCATTGCAGACTTTGCTGGCCATGGAGCAAAGTGGGTCCGCCCAAGATTTGGACACTTCCATGGAGAGTGCCAGATTTTTAGGGGAGCAGCTGCGGGCAGCCACTATTGAGGCTCATCAGGCTAGGGCTAAGGCTGCTTGGGCGAGAGTTGAGATTGAGACTTTGAGGGGTCAGCTAGCGAGAATGACTAAGGATAGGCAGACGCCGATTCCTTCTGATGATGAGTCTGAGGATGATCTTCCAGCATATTGAGTGACTAAGAGGAGCACATATCAACGTGCTAAGGGAGCTGATGCTGCTAGGATCGCTATAAGGACTTCAGAAATTAAGGACCCCACCCGGCCAACTATTGGTGCTGGTGATACAGAGGACTATATGACCATAGACATAGACTATTTATTGGCAGGCACTTAGGATCAGACTCAGGAGAGTCACCAGGCACAAGATCCTCCGACAGCTTAGGTTATGATCATTTCTTTTAAACTTGTTGAAACTTTTTTGGTGCCCTGTATGGCTTGTTTTGATTGTAAACTTTTGGATTGGTACTTTTGATATTTGACTATTATACATGTTGACTTTTCTTGAACTGAGATTGTCGAGTATTGTTGCCTTATGAACTTGTATTTTGTCTAGTGATTTTATAGTGAGGGGATCAGGTTACATTCTAACTTTTCCATAGGCCACTCGATGTGAGGGGATCTATCGAACATTTATATATTTTTTTCTTTTCTTTTTTGTCCTATTTTTGCCTGAGTTGTCCTTGACGGCTTAGCCCAATAGACCTTTTTCTTTCTAGCTTTAACTTTTGCCTATACCGCCCTTTCGAGTTTTCAACCTAGCAAGCTTTTCTCTTTCTTTTTAGCTTAATTTTTATCGAGACTGCCCTTTCAAGTTTTCAATCCCGTGGGTTGTCTTAATTTTTGACTGAATTATCCTTAATGGCTCAACCTAGCAGACTTTCTTTTTGCCTTAACTTTTGCTTGGACCGCCCTTTCGGGTTTTCAATCCAGCGGGCTATTTTGAATATTGCAAATATGTGGTAAAGATGAATACAATAATGCATAACACATAGAGAAAAATTGATGTTCACATACCATCGATTATTTCACCTAATGACAAGCATGCATTCATAAGCGTAAGATTCTTAGCAAAATCATAACATGTTCATTGATGAGATTAATCTGAGTACATAGGCAATGGTAATAATTTCTAATAGTTAACTCCTACTGCCTACTGGTCTTTTGCAGATTTTCTAGAAAGTAGCTGACATATTTCTCTCGATGCCCTAATTTTTGCCTAAGCCACCCTTTTCGGGTTTTCAGCTTAGCGGACTTTATTTGCATTGGAATGCCCTATTTTTTGCTTGACCGGTTTGCGGGATACCGTTCAACAGGCTGCACCCTAATTTTTTCCCAAGTAGTAAAGGACCGCTCGCCGGGTGTTTTATTCTTTATTTCTTTTATTCTATGTACTGCTTTTTTATGATTTAATTCTTTTAACCTAGACATGATAACGCTTGAGCTTATGTTGATTTACTGGATTCACAAAATCATTTCCATCCATGTCTATAAGCTTCATTCCTCCTTTACAAAGGACTTTCTTCATGAAGAATGGTCCTTCCCAATTAGGCCTAAACTTGCCCCTAGCTTCGGTGTGGAATTAGCGTAGCTGCTTAAGGACTATATCACCCGCTTTGACAGGTTGTTTTGGGTATGTGATTCTATTGTTATAAGCTCGCGCCATGCGTTGTTGGTACATCTGGAGATGGCCAAGTGCCTTAAGCCGTTTTTCATCTATCACATTCAACTGTTCATACCTAGCTCTTGCCTAATATGATTCTTTTAACTGCGGTTCAAGTGCCACCTTTAGAAATCTTACTTCTATTTCAAGCGGTAACTCGACTTCCATTCCATATACCAAGGAGAAAGGTGTCTAATCAGTGGGAGTCCTTACACTGGTTCCATACCCCCAAACTGCGAAGGGAAGTTTATCAGCCCAATCTTTGTAGGTAGCCACCATCTTTGACAAAACCTTTTTGATTGACTTATTGGCAGCCTCGACTGCCCTATTAGCTTGTGGCCTATATGGAGAAGATCTGTGATGCTCAATGTTGAGTTTCTCAAATAATTCAGCTATGGCCCCTTGAAATTGAACTCCGTTGTCCGAAACTATATGGTGCGGAATTCCATATCTTGCAAAAATATGCCTCTATAAATATAGCCATTTTCTTGGTGGTAATGTTGGGGTAAGATTCGGCCTCTACCCATTTTGAGAAATAATCAACTACGAATATGATGAATCAGTTACCGTTGGTTGATGATGGTGAATTTCACCAATTATATCTATCCCCATGCCGAGAAAGGCCAAGGAGTAGACAAATTGTAAAGTTCAGATGAAGGGAGATGTTGTATGTCCCCATGAATCTAACATTTATGACATTCCCTGACCTTGTCGATGTAGTCGGCGTTCATTATGGTCTAGTAGTATCCCGTTCTCTGAATCATTCTGGCTAGAGCCATCCCATTCATGTGCGGGCTGCAATCCCCTGAATGTACCTGAGTCATTACCCTCTCTGCTTCTTCTTCTGTCAAACACATCAACGATAAACCTTTAACTGTTCTTTTAAAGAGATCTTCATCGACTAGTCTAAATTGGGTCGGCAATCTCTTAAGAGTTAGATGGTCTTAACCTGATGACCCCTCGGGGCACTTCCATATTTTTAGAATCCTCTTAATGTCATTGTACCAACAGCCCTTTTGCTCCTCTATAACCATAACCTGAACCCTTTCATGAAATGGTGAATGAGCCGTTTCTACTATAAGCGGATGGATGGGTTGAGCCTCTTCTCCTCCCTATAAAGAAGCTAATGTAGCCAAGGAATCTGCCATCTCATTCTCGTCCCTCGGTATATAATGGAAGAGGCATTGGCCGAACCATGCTGACAAATCCCAGACTGCCTGAACATATAGTTGGAGTGACTCTTCCCTGATTTCCCATTCTCCCACGACATGCTATATCACTAATGCAGAGTCCCCCATTACCCAAACTTCCCTTGCCCCTATTTTTAAGAGAGCATTGAGACCAAAGAGATAAGCTCATACTCGGCCCCATTATTAGTGACTGAAATTCCAACCGTTTGCTCAATGGAATAACCTCACCTTGTGGTGTAATGATGACTAACCCAAGGCCTGCGCCCTTTCGATTCATAGCCTCATCGAAATACATGGTCTATTTGACCTTTTCAGCCTTCACTTATGCTAATTGTTGATCGGGGAAATCCAGATTTTTGATAGAGTCAGACTCTAGGGGTTGACTTGCCAAAAATTCAGCCACTGCTCTTTCCTTAATGACCTTCTTTGTGATATACTCAATATCAAACTCAGATAGTAATAGGAGCCAATAAGAGAGTTTCCCTTCCATTGTATGGGATTGAAAAAGATACTTCATTGGATCAACCTTCGCAACTGCTTGAATTTTGTAGGACTGGAAGTAATGCCTCAACTTCTTAGTCAACCTTACCATCATCGTACAAGTCTTTTCTACCACTGTGTATTTCATCTCATATTCCAATAACTTCTTGCTTAAATAATAGATGGCATGCTTGCTCTTAACCTCTTGTTCCTGGACCAACATTGCCCCTACAGACGACTCTTCTATGGCTATATAGAGAATCAATTACTTACCGGGCATTGGAGGCTTCAAAACTAGGGGGCCTTATGAGATAAGCCTTTATCTTGTCAAATGCTATCTGGCATTGCTCATTCCATTCTATCGGCTAACACACGGTTGTTAACTTGGCAATGAAACTAGTCACATACTAGAGCGATCCAAGGAATGACCTGACTTCCCTTTCAGTTCTAGGAATAGGCATTTCTTGAATAGCTCTAACCTTATCAGGATCGACTTCGATTCCCCTCTGACTGAGGATGTGTCCCAAGAGTTTTCCCGATGTAACTTTAAACACACACTTCTTCATATTCAAGCGTAGATTATACTTCTTGATTTTAGTCAAGAACCTTTCCAAAATATTAGGGTGTTCTTCCCTCGTATTAGACTTTACTAGCATGTCATCTACATAAACCTCGGACTCTTTGTGGATCATGTCGTGTAATAAGGCTGTCACTGCTCTTTGATAAGTTGCCCCTGAATTCTTCATCCCGAAAGGCAATACCTTGAAACAATACACTCCCCATCCTATGATAAAGGCCATCTTGGCCTTGTCGATGATGTCCATTAAGATCTGATTGTACCTAGAGAACCTATCTAAGAACGAGTACATTACGGTCCTGGCGGCGTTGTCCACTAATACATCGATTTGTTATAATGGAAAGTCATCCTTGGGGGATGCCTTATTCATATCACAATAGTCAACATTCATTCTGACCTTTCCATCTTTCTTAGGGAACGGGACAACATTTGCTAACCATGTCAGTTACTCAATTACTTCAATGAACTTAGCTTCCAGTAACCTAGCAACTTTAGGTTTGATCAGCCTATTTAGGATGCAACCTTCTTAACTTTTGTTTGATTTGTTTGAACCGGGGATCGGTTGGGATATGATGCTCGGCAATTTGGCGATCTACCCCGGGCATGTCTTGATAGGACTAAGCCAAAGTGTTAACATGTTTTCTAAGCACTTTTATCATCTCTCTTTTTTTGATAGGGGTCAAACCATTGGATATTGTTACCATTTTTGGATTTTCCTTAGTACCCAAATTAATGTCATGCAATGAAGATTCATGAATGCTATAAATGTTATGTGTATGGTCAAATCAATGCATTGCGCTATTAGGCGAAACTTCAAACAAGTAAGCAAAATCATTATCATTATCATTAGGATGCCCGAAGGCCACATCATTTTCATTACATATAATTGCATTATCATCCTCCACAGGCGGAGGGTCTTCTTAGTCATTCATCAGAATGTGAGTTAGGTTGCGATCCAGGTCTTGTAACTGCTTCTTAGTCAACACATCGTCCACAGATTCCCTCGTAGCTTGGGTCAGGTTTGTTAGGGCTTCCTGAATTGTTGTCTTCTCCTTGACCCCCAAGCATAAGATAGTGTATATGGAAGTGGTAAGGGTATCAATGGCTTTCTCTACTTCAATCTTTGATAGGTCACTTTCTTCCATTTGTTTGGCACATTTTTTTTCTTCTATAGCTGCCTCATAGCTCTCAGGGATAGTTTTGTATGTACTCATAAATGCTATCTTGCAAAGAAGAGTAGATAACCCAAAGATGAACCGGTCAGCTAATTCCTTCTCCTGAGGTTTCCTTTTAAGGGATACCGTGATCATTAACCATCTCTGAAAGTAGTCATGGATAGGTTCCCTACTCCACTGTCTGAGAACTATAAGGTCAAATATGGATGGCACTTCTCTCATTTTCTTGGTTTCTATGATGCGTTTCCATACCTCACTTTCTTCTAATCCTAAGTTGATCATGGCTACTTTATCCCCTCTCCTACAGGGCTCACAGACTTTTCCTTTGTTCATTAGTGTTGTGACAGCTTTGAGGAGATCCTCACATGTCCCAGTTGGATGATTAGGACTGACATGATATAAGCAGAAGTTGCCCCTCTCCTCAGGTTTTGGCAGAACATACAGTCAGAGATTATCAATCAATTAGTGTTTCTTCAGTTTCTTAAAAAGGCTCAATAGAGGAGTACCCCAAGGTGAGATATCATTAAGAGTCATAGGATGAACCACTTGGTCGTGGGTCATGCCGTAGGGTAAACCCATGAAATAAGGGAGGATCATCCCCTTTGGTGTAACCACAAAGTCTTGCAGCCGACTCAAATCCTTGCTGCATTGAAACTGCAGAATAGCTTGCTGATAGATTAAATGAGTCCCACTGCTAACTGTGCAGAGTGTTTAGTCGCTGGTTGAACTAACTGACCAAGATGAGCCATGATAAGGACTGGGATGAGTAATGGATGGGATTGTCAATTTCTGTCTTGAACTTTGGTGGTAACCAAGAGATCAATACATGTTTGGGATGTGGCATGCATGCATAAATTACAACAATGTATGGTGGGGTCAATCATAAGGGTATGTAACACAACACATGCGAAGCGATAGATTCCATCCTTATTTCTCCCGCCGAGTCTAAGGGTATTCTTCCTTAATCTAATCTTAGACAAAAATCAGGGTACCTAGAGCGTAAAATTCTATGGCTCTCGATAAGAATGGTTTAAAGACATATCGGAAGTTGATGTAGAAGGTTCCCATCGCATCAAGATTCTTTTGGAGGGAGATGGCAAAGAGTGCTCCACCCACTAAGATATCCCTAATATCCCTGGCAATCATGGGTATCACCGTCGCGAGTGTCACAAAAATAATAGGGCACCCTATCCTAGCTGTAGAAGAAGAGTGCATCTAATTAAAGAGAGAAGGAGATGAGAAGATAGAGTGTGATAATTTTTTTAAATGATGAAAATGAAAGCGGGTTGAATCAAGTAAATGATTTTTGGTGCTCATCTTAATCTTTTAAGCTTTTAAAACAAACCAATATTTTGCAAGTTAAAAGATAAACTGCCCAGCAGAGTCACCACCGTGATACGTCGATAATGTGTGGGTCTCCCTTAGCGCGTGTGTCACAGGCGGGGCCCACTGGGGGTTTGTTGGATTTAGGCGTGACAAAACATTCTTTAGTTAAAGTTTGCACAATAAGCCAATTTTAATGAATAAAAGAATCAAGGCCCAAATCTCGATACAATCGATAGAGTTACCACCCAAGTTGTCTACTTGGGAAAGAGTTTTGGTACGATTCCCTCTAGGTGGGAGACACATATCTATTAGATCAGAGATTCGGGTACCGGATGAGTCACTTATTTCTCATTTAGTTGATTCAAAATTACATTCACCACGTAAAACCGTTTTACTTTTAATCATTTAGAGAATTATCGCAGAAATCCTATTTCTACACTCTTTCACACTCGTTACATGCGTTTGGATATTACAATAAAGCACAAACAGAAAATGGGGGAATAAAAATTACAAACGAGGGAAAAATGGGGGAATTGCAAAGAGAACCTATACATTTGTTCTAAGTTGTAAAACAAAATGAAAATAAATCCCCCTGCATCCATAGACATTAGCATAGTTTTAACGCATCATAGATCAGTACTTCAGCGCATTTTATGGTGGAAGCACATTTTAATTTTTGCGGGTTGATTTACCGGATTGTTGGTGAAAATGATTGCGTAGCAAATGGTGAGTTGGATGGACTCTTAATCAGTTAAAATGAGTTCTAGAATCTGACTGGGGCCCATACCCATACGGGTAGGTGGGACCCGTACGGCTACTAGGGAGGACCGGTACGGTTATGGTGTATCCATACGGGTCCTATGTGGTCCAAGCAAAAACTCTGTTCAATTCAGTTTACAGATTAATAGATTAACAGATTGGTGGCTGGAAAATAAAATGAAAAGGGATTTCCTTCCGTATGTGTATGGCATACCAAATTGATATCTTTAGGGATATATGGTGCCAACAAGGCTTATACAGGTTAGGACTAGACCCAAAACAAGAAATGAAAGCAACATATATAATAGAAGGAATAGAGAATAATAATAATAATAATAATGAAATAACTGAGATGTGAGTATCTTTGAAACTCAGGAGTGTTACCTTTACGACCTGAATCCACTTCGAGGTGATCCCTTTACTGTTGAAAGAGTCTGGCCAAAGTAGATGATGAAATAGGACTATTTAGGTGAGTCTTTGTGTGGACAGAACCTCCCCTAAATCCTAATAAACAAAGTTAGGAATGAATAAAATGTGGACAAGACCTCAAGGTATAGGTTTTCTCCCTATTTTATACCTCTTATACCTCCACTATACCTATTCTATATCTATAGAAATTGCTAGAGTTTTAGTATAATTTTCCTATGAGATGTGTGTCTATCAAATGTGAAGAAAAGGGCCTTATTTATAGGGGAAAGGAGGTTTGAATGCAATAAATTGCATTGATGACCTGCCTTTTCCAAAGATAGGGAAGTATTCCCTTCCAAAATAGCCTGTTTGGGCAACAAGAGGACCCATAAGGGTAGGGCCCCACCCGTAAGGGCCCCCCAAGTGTAAGGAAGGAATAACCCATACGGTTCCGCCGGTGGATCCGTACCACTAGGCAGCCCCCGTACGGGTCCCTAAGGGCAGATGAAGTCTTCAAACTTTGGCCAAACTCAACTCTGTAGTTGTAGGAACACCTCTGATGGACAACACCTAGAAGACATTGCATCATATAGCTCTCATCATAGTTTTGTGAGAAGGATTGTTAAAATCCAGTGCTTATAATAGGAAATTCTAATCATTTGCTCAAAGGGATAACTTCACCTTGCAGTGTGATGATGATTACCCTAAGACCTGTGCATTTTCAATTCATAGCTCCATCAAAATACATTATCCATTTGACCTTCCCCGCCTTTACTGCTAACTGCTCATTAGGGAAATTTAGATTTTCAACATAATCAAACTCTATAGGTTGACTTGCCAAGAATTCAGCCACTGCTCTCCTCTTGATGACCTTCTTCATGACATACTCGATATCAAACTCAGATAGTAATAGGAGCCAACAAGAGAGTTTCCCTGCCAATGTGGGAGATTGACATAGGTACTTCATTGGGTCCACTTATGCAACTGCTTGGATTTTGCTGAAAGCAATGCCTCAACTTCTTGGTTAACCACACCATTGTTGAACACGTCTTCTCTACCACCGTGTATTTTATCTCATGTTCTAACAACTTCTTACTCAAATAGTAGATGGCGTGTTCACTTTTATCCTCTTGCTCTTGGACCAACATTGCCCCTATAGATGACTCTTCTATGGCTAAATAGAGGATTAGCAATTTACCAGGCATCGGAGGTTTCAAAACTGGAGGGTTCATGAGATAAATCTTTATTTTATCGAAGGCTTTTTATCATTGCTCATTCAATTCTATTGGTTGCTTCCTTCTCAATAACTTAAAGATCGGCTTGCACACCATTGTTAGCTTGGTGATAAAATGGCTCACATACTGAAGCTATCCAAGAAATGACCTGACTTCCCTTTTGGTTTTAGGAATAGGCATTTCTTGAATGTCTTTAACTTTGCCAGGGTCAACTTTAATCCCTTGTTGATTGACAATATGGTCTAGAAGCTTCCCAGAAGTTACCCCAAATACACACTTCTTCGGATTCAAATCCAGGTTGTACTTCTCGATCCTGGTTAAGAACCTTTCCAAAATCTCAGGGTGCTCTTACCTGGTGTTTTACTTTACTAACATATCATCCACATAAATCTCAACCTCTTTATGGATCATGTCGTGCAACAAAGCTGTCACGGCTCTTTGATAAGTTGCCCCTACATTCTTCAACCCAAAAGGCATTACCTTATAACAATAGACCCCCCATTCTGTGATGAAGGCTGTCTTGACCTTGTCGATGATGTTCATTAAGATTTGGTTGTATCCGAAAAGCCCATCTAAGAATGAGTGCATTGCAGCCCTGGTAGCACTATCCACTAGTACATTGATATAAGGCAATGGGAAATCATCTTTTAGGGAGGCCCTATTCAAGTGGTGAAAATTGACACACATTCTGACTTTCCCGTCTTTCTTGGGGACCGGGACAATGCTGGCTAACCATGTCGGGTATTCAATTACTTCAATGAACTAGCCTCTAATAACCTAGCAACCTCAGATTTGATCTTATCTGCCCATTCTGGATGCAATCTTCTCAACTTCTATTTGATTGGTTTGAACCTGGGGTCGGTCGGGATATGGTGTTCAGCGATTTGACGATCTACCCCGGGCATGTCCTCGTAGGACCAAGCGAAAGCGTTAACATGTTTTCTAAGCACTTTTATCATCTCTCTTTTTTTGATTGGGGTTAAGTCGTTGGATATTGTAACCATTTTTGGATTTTCATTAGTTCCCAAATTAATGTCATGCAATGAAGTATCATAAATGCTAAAAATGTTATGCATATGGTCAGATGAATGCATGGTGTCGTCAGGCAAAACATCAAACAAGTATGCAAAATCATTATCATTTGGATGTCCGAAGGCTACATCATTTTCATTACATATTATTGCATTGTCATTCTCCACAGGCGGAGGGTCTTCTTGGTCATTCATTAAGATGTAAGTCAGGTCGTGGTACAGATCCTGCAACTATTTCTCTGTCAACACATCGTCCATGGTTTCTCTAGTGATTTTGGCCAGAGTTTTCAAAGCTTCCTAGATAGATGTCTTCTTCTTATCCCCCAAGCACAATATGGTGTATATTGAAGTAGTGAGGGTATCTATAGCTTTGTCTATTTCAATCTTTGACGGGTCATTGTCTTCCATTTTCTTGAAACATTTTTCTACTTCAATGGCTACTTCATAACTTTCGGTGATGGTTTTATAAGATTCCAAGAATGCTATCTTACGGAGGTGAGGGGATAACCCAAAGATGAATCGGTCAGCTAGCTCCTTCTCATGAGGTTTCCTCTTAATAGGTACCAAAACTGCCAACCATCTCTTAAAGTAGTCATGCATAGGTTCCCCAATCCACTGCTGTTAGCACAGGTCCGTTTCGGCCTGATGAGGAATAATACCTATTTCGTTCAGCGATCAGACAAATGAGTCCAAAGGTGCCGAATTATCATCCAAAATTCAAAATTCAAAAATCCACATGATAGGGAAGCTTCGATTTAGCATTTTCTACTGAAAAATCAAAAAGTCAAAGTTTGGTCAAATATAGGTAATCCTCCTGTCGAGTAATTATCTATCTACAGTAAAAAAAAATCAAATCTTACCAAGATCTAGACAGATTTTACGGGATCTGTTGTAAAATCTTGTCAGCATTACCCCCCGGCAAATTACCACCCTATTATAAATACGGGGTTCACCCCCCCCTCATTTCAGAAGAGACGCAAATTTTTTAGAATTTCCAAAATTACCTTTGTGTCCTTTTTTTAGTTTCGGGGGTCCAAAAAGCCCCGAAACTCTGTCAAAACACTTCCAGATTTGAGCTGCATCACCGACACTCGGTATAAGCTCAGTCTTATGTCTTTATTAATCAAGATCCCATAGTGATCTTCGGTCTAAAAATGACCTAAATTTTCTATTTCCTGTCAAAATAATCCAAGATCATAACCATAACCTACGTTAAACCTATTTTCGAACCAAATCACAATCCTTGACAACTTTAGTCCCGCACTGGCTCTCAAGTCATCCTAGACAGACGAAAAGGTAAACTGAGGGTAATCGGCTCTAAGGTCCAGCTTTAAAATTCATTTTTATTACTTTATTAATGCACATTGCATTCCACTTCTCTAGTTAAGTGAGCCACTGGAGCCACTTAAACTGTAATATGTGTAAATAAGCTCGAATGTACGGATAAAACATCCGGAATGTGAGGAAACTCTATTTGAGTTTCCCGGCCATGACCCAGACACTGTCGTTACTCTGTCGAAATCTCGGTAGAAAATATTAATTTATTAAGCCGTTATAATGCCCATTTTATTTCTTGAATTTAATTCTTAAATAAAGTCGTTGTAATGCAGAAATTAGCACAAACACCAAAGTTCTAAAATTAATTCAAACAATTTGAACAATATGAGTAACTATCATATCCGAACTCAGAATCTCATTTTCTTTTCGGTATAAAATCCCATTTTGGATCAGTATACCACAATTCCCGGTGGAGCTGAACCGGGTGATGACATTATTTTATTTTTAAATAAAGTAAAAATATTTTATTTTAAAAATATATTTTCTCAATAAAATGTGTAAATATATTTCTCAAATGTAATCACATTTTTGGGCTACAAAGCCACCGCATTTAAGGAAATTGGATTTTCTCAAACCAAACCAAACACAGCGGTTTTCTCAAACTAAATCGAATTGCGCCCCGTGCACCGCACCCCACGTCCATGAAACCTCTGAAAAACGTCTGCCCGCTCACAGTGGCAACTCTGCTAGGGATGAACTATTTTATACAACCCGATTTTTATAAAAACTCTTTTTGACATGATAATTAAAATATTGTTCAAATTAAATTTTGGAATTATGGAATTTGTGATAATTTCTACGTTACACAAATTTTAGGATTGCATAGCATCTGCATTCTTTACCCCTAAACCAATTTAGGTGTCTTTTGGTGAAGCATCTCCAAGTTCGCTTAGGGCTTGAGGGGTAAGGATCTGATCACGCCCCTTGCATAATGTACGAGGACCTTGTTCGCTTAAGGGAAAGACTACCTACGTATATTATATGTGGAAAAGTTTTCTTTGGTTCGCTTAGGGCCACTAGGAATCGGTACACAAAGGCGCAGGATACCCCAATCGTACCCAATCCTAAGACCAAAACCCTCATATAGATGAACCATAGACACTTTCTTGTAGGTCTACCAATAAAAAACCTTGAGTGCACGCGAGCAGCCTTCACTAAGTCCCCCGTTAGTTTTAAAGCGAATTAACCCAATGGAGTTAAAAGGGCGGTAGGCGTGATCTAAATGTTTACTACCTGTATAGGTTTATTAAATATAAATAAACTAAAATGGACATCATAAACATTATGATTGTGTGAAAACTAAACACATCTTTGTGCAGTCATGACATTAGTGTGTGCCATGCTATTTCATTCCCTTAGCCATAAGAACCTAGGCTCATCCCGTGAGCCAAAGTAATTGAGACTAGTAAGTCCACCTAGGCACAACCCGTAAGACAAAATAACCAAGACCAGTGAGTCCATCTAGGCTCATCCCGTGAGCTGAAATAACCGAGACCAGTGAATCCACCTAGGCTCAGCCCATGAGCCAAAATCATCAAGACTAATATGCCCGCCTAGGCTCAGCCTATGAGCCACGAGATATCAAAACCCTTTAAGTGACCTTAGTGTCCGCTCATCCCTTGGACCAATGAGTCAAAACCTTTGAGTGAACCTAGTGTCAGCTCACCCCTTGGACCAATGAGTCAAAACCCTTCCAGTGACCATTGTATCAGCTCACCCCTTGGACCAATGAGTCAAAACCCTTTGAGTGACCCTAGTGTCAGCACACCGCTTAGACCAATGAGTCAAAACCCTCTGAGTGACCCTAGTGTCAGCTCACCCCTTGGACCAATGAGTCAAAACCCTTTGAGTGACCCTAGTGTTAGCTCACCCCTTAGACCAATGAGTCAAAACCCTTTGAGTGACCCTAGTGTCAGCTCACCCTTGGACTAATGAGTCAAAACCCTTTGAGTGGCCCTAGTGTCAGCTCAGCCCTTGGACCAATGAGTCAAAACCCTTTGAGCGACCCTAGTGTCAGCTCACCCCTTGGATCAATGAGTCAACTCACCTTTGACCAATGAGTCAATTCACCCTTGGGCTATTGAGTCTAACCTGACTCAAGCCCTTTATCTTTGCACCGTGTGCTTGTGATGTTCCATGAATATCATAGACCACCTTCGCCGATTGCTCCTCAAACGATTGGCACATACCCAACCCCCTTATTATTTGTACATATTTACTCACTCATTTTCTCACTCATTCATGCATCCCGACCGGCCAAGGTAAATGAATCTTAGAGCCACCTCTAGTGCACTTACTAACACTTGATCTCTTACATCTTTAAGTTAGAAATGGGAAAAGAGGAGGCTAAGATGTATTACGGAAAGCCCAAAAGTCATACCCCCACCATCAATCAAATCTCTAGACGGATTCTTCTCCGACCCAGAACTTGAAACTACAATGGCAAACGATGATATGGTTGGATAGTCCCTCAGAAGGATCCTTGACGCTCCAGAATTTCATGATATTTGGGAAAGGTTGAGTGCTGCTAATGCTCAGAAAACCCAAGAGTAAGAGGCGGAAATAGTAGCATTAAAGGCAAAAATGGCAGACGTGGAGAAGCCGTCCCTAGCTAAAGATAAATCTATTGCTCCCTCCATTGAACAGTATGTGGATATTGATAGATTCTTGCCAAAAGAATCAGAAGCCCTCCCTACTAACTTCGTGATGCCTTACATAGCCCCATATGCTTGTACTAGCCCTCCTCACACACATGTGGAAAGTTATCTTTGAATTATGACTAGCATGGACATCCCCAAAGTTCATATAGTCAATTAGTTCCAAGCTACTTTATGAGGCCCCGCCTCTTAGTGGTACATGAGGATGCCAGTGGATAAAATCTGATTGTAGAAAGCTATGCTTGGCATTCCTGGAGAATTATACCTTCAATCTGAAGGTTAAGACTACCTTGCAAGACCATGAAAGAATTAAATAACGACCAATTGAGTCCTTTAAGGAATTTTACCTGAGGTGGATGGCTGTTCGAGTACTTGTAATCGGGGCACCCAACCAAGATGCCTTGATAGTGAATTCCGTCGAAGGCTCTAGCCTAAAATACCGTAATGAAATGAAAATGAAAAGGTTCGACACCTTTAACGACATGGTAGACTATACCAAGAGACTTGAAAAGTATGAGGAAGAAGATCGAGCAAAGAAGTAAGAGCAGCAAGCTTATACTAAACCTCGATACTGGGAAAAGGGCGGATCCTCCAAGCAAGGCAATTCTGAGTCCCCAAAGGCTGCAGCCAAAGTTGTTGCAGCCACTCAAGTATAGACTCACCAATCTATCACTACATGGGTAGAATCACTATCTTAAATATTCACCAAATTGAGAAAATATGATCAACTCTAGAGCATCAAGCTGTTTGCTCCACTTACCGAGGCATATAGAGACAATTTCTATGCTTATCATGTAACCAAAGGGCACCGCACCAATGATTGCGCCTGGCTACTAAAAGATCTGCACTAGGTGATAGCTGATGGGAGAATGAAAGAACCTGAGAAGAAACCAAGCACTCAAACTAATCCCATGCCATACTTCCAAGCTACGGTAAACGCCATCAGTATTCATGTGGAAGCTGACGAATACGGTATCAATGTAATGGACAACTTCCGACATGACCTAGGATGGGGGGACATATGATCTTTGGCAACATGGATATCATCTATATAGTAGACCAATGCATCCTGAGAATGAGGAGAGAAGGGTTAGATCAATACCAAGTGCCACCACACCTCACGTACCGAGGAGACTTCTACCCGAATGAACATATGGAGGAATTCCTTTGGCTTATGCATGAAAAGGGAATAGCTATAATGGATTTTGCCCCTCAATTCCCCAGATTCTTAGAAGGCCCAGCCATGGACAAGTACGGCACGATGCCGCTGGAAGGACGTTGGAACTAGTCCTTTATGGAGAGATCTTTCCTCCACTACTTCAGGTTATCTCAGCCATCCAGATGAACTTTGCTGGTGGTTGGCACCACAGGAAGATCGGCATAATACCGGCTGGTAGGATATCCCTCCTCCATAACCTTTTATGTATAGTCCCCCAGCTTTTATGAGTCCAAACTACGTCATAACAAGCTTTTTCGAATTTAGGAGCTCCTACGGGATAGCACGTCCAGAAACCCAAGAACTATATGATCCTGAACAGGCATTGAACAGCCATGAAGACCAGCAAAGGTATCTCAGCCTAAATCTAGATGAGGGTACACGAGACCTATTTAAAGGAATCTATGTTGACATTATAACATATGGAGCCCTTTGGAGGAAACATTCGCCAGCATACGAACCATGGTGTCCAAATTTCGTGAAGCCCTAGAAGGAGTTAAGGCCAGAATGAATCTCGAGGAAGATCTTAAAGAAGATCTTAAGGAAAATCCCAAGGAAGACCTCGAAGAAGATCCTAAGGAAGATCCCGAGGAAGATCTCGGAGAAGATCTCAAGGAAAATCCTGAGGAAGATCTCGAAGAAGATCCCGAGGAAGATCCCGAGAAAGATCCTAAGGAAGATCCCGAGGAAGATCCCAAGGAGGAGCCTAAGGAAGATCCTGAGGAAGACCTCGAAGAGGATCCAGAAGAAAATTCTGATTATGATATCCCAGCTCAGCGTACGCTAAACTGGGTCTTTGAGCCATAGCCTTTCAAAGATTCAAATGAGGTAGTGGTAGAATTTGTGGACTCCAGTGAATCAGATCACGAAGATGAAAGTGAAGTAGATAACTTAGGGTATGAATCAGAAACCTTTTCAAATGAAGAGCTAAATCACTTATCGGGAGATTTTGAGTACGAGGCTCCCTTCCCCAATGGCATGATTATTGATTATGATGGTGCCAAGAACTACACCTCCTCTCTAGAGCATGACTCCCCAGGTGCCTTATGGTTTGCAGCAACTGATGATTTCGGAGACTTTATGGACTTCGACTCAAGCACCAAACATATCGTTAATATGATTTGAGACGAGGGGCAAGAACCCTCTCAAGAGTATATCATGGAGAGAATCCACACTGAAAATGAATTGGCCTGGGCCAACTATCACATTCAAAACTTTGATCTAGGCGAGGTTTACCCCATATTCTAAGATGGAAGTGCAAGGCCACGCCCTCACATTTGTAAATTCATGCAAATGATGAACAATGAACATATTCACTATGCCCACTAGCCTGAAAAGTTCTGCTAGACTCTCCAAGAAAATGCAGTCATTGGTATGAGGGGCTGACATTTTACCAGAAATCATTTTGCAATATTTTGGCTAAGCAGTTCATCGGCTACCTCACATGGGTCGACCCGCCCGAAAACTCAACTCTTGAGTTAGACAAGCACGAAAACCCCTTACAATACTGGGAGTGGGAAGCAACCAACATTATCTATCCGATGTCAATGGAATTAGCTAAATACATGAATAAATATAACGACAACCAAGTTGCCTACGACTATGCATCAAATATGTTTGATGAAGGAGAACTAACTGAGAAACCTCCTCGTCCATCCATATAATCAGACAGGAATCCAACCCTATCCTATGTCAAATTTTGGAAAAGAACCCTGTCATTCTAGAAAAGCAGCCTAAAAAGGTTCCCTTCATGCAGTGGCCCTTTACCGCTAAAGCACTAGCTCTAATAACTAAGCTTATTTACTTGGGAGAGATACCACTCAATGAGGATTTTGACGAGTTTGAGGTCTTTAAAACAACAAACTCGCCAACCTGAGTAGTCAGTCCTATCACCAGAGGAGGGAAAGTCACTAGATCAGTAGCCCCAGCTGCACCAAGAGTTGAGCCCCCGGCACCTCCTACTTTTGTTAAGCCCTCAAATTAGATAGAAAGCTCAATTGTGGATCAACTAAAGGCCACTATAACTAAGATAAGTATCTGGGACCTGCTTCTGGGTTCTTAAGATCACAGGCTTGCTATGGTTAGAAAATTGTTGGAAATTAAAACATCTCCCCTGGCATCACCATAATAGGTCTACGCACTACTCAATAGTGAGACTAGCACTGTTATCCCCGACATCGTGTTCTCGAGCTTGGATTTACCCGATGAAGGCATTCACCATAATAAGGCTCTCTACTTCAAGGCTAGTGTTTTCGGGCGCATCATGCCCTATATAATGGTCGACAATGACTTATCACTGAATGTATGTCCTAAGGATATTCTACAAACCCTAGGACTAACCGAGAAGGACTTTAAGAAATCTACCATAGTCATCAAGGCCTAAGATAACTCCAAAAGGACTGTCATTGGCACATTTCAAGCAGAAGTTACTATTGGCAAAATCTCATCAATAGTACTTTTCACGATCATAGATATCCCAGTAACCTTCTCTATACTACTCGGACAACCGTGGTTCCATGCCTTGGGAGGAGTTCCATCCACTCTTCACCGAAAGATCAAGATCCTATTCTGCAGAAAGAGCGTCACTCTTGAGGATGATGAGGCATTAGTGGTGACAGCACTAGAAATGGGTGAAAGCCACATGAAAGGATTTACTATGGCCATAATTGGGCAAGAATCAAATAAGCAATCAGAGGTGCACTCGGGCCCATGGATTCAGGGATACATGCAAAAGCACCATACTCCTGGCAAGGGACTACATGCCCACGAATAGGGAATGCCAACCTTCAATATAAGGGTAGGGGAGTGGAAGCCTATAGGACACGGTTACATAGGCCCTAGAAAAATTGCGCACAAGACGGTCTTTCAAAAGAAATTGCAACAGCCCTATAATAGGGCACCTAAGACTGTCACTCACTAGGGAAAGACGGTTCTGGGATTCGAGATTTTCTCAGATGTGGTCAGCTATAGCAAGCGTGTTGGAGGTCCCATAACCAGTGTGTTAAAAGGAGCAAGTCATTACCCAGATGCAGGGGCAATCCCAAGTCATATTAAGTTTGATGAATAAATATACCCAAAGAAGATCAAGAAGCTGAGCAAAGAGGAGGAGATCCTCGACACCCTAGCCAAACACCTTCATATGCAACTTAAGATAGTGGAGGAAGCAAAGAGTAAGGGAGGTAACTTGAGCTGAAACATTATGGACATGGTCACAACCATGAAAGGTAAGGCGAAGGTATAAGAGGAAGATGATGAGGACATCCTGTTGAGCCAGACCCTACCGATTAGGATGAGTCTTTTGTTTTTGTTTCCAGTTTTTTTGAAATGAATAATGTACTTTATAATGATAATAAGATGAAAAACTTTACTTGTTTGGATTATGTTTCTAATTATGATTCCATGCATCCATTCTAGCATTCATCTAGCATCTTTAACATCAATAATGATACTACAAAAGAAATTAACTTAAATACGGAAGAAGAACTAAAAATGGTACACATTTCCAATCAATTGCCCATCAAGGAAGAGAGAGAATTGATAAAAGTATTGAAAAATCACATTTTAGAATTTGCTTGGTGTCACAAAGATATGCTAGGCCTTGATTGGCAAATCGCCAAGCACAAGATCCCCACAGACCCAAAAATTTGGCCGGTGAAGCAAAAGATGAGAAGAATTTGCCCAGAATGGGCAGAAAAGGTTAAAGTAGAAGTAGCCAAGCAGATCGAGGCTAATTTAGTCGAGGTTGTCGAATACCCCACTTCATTGTCCAATGTAGTTTTTGTACCCAAGAAGAATGGTGACATCCGAGTTTGCATTGACTTCAGGGACTTGAATATGGCCACCCCTAAAGATAATCTCCCACTACCGCACATCGATGTTCTGGTAGACAGTGCAGCAAGAGCAGCCATGAATTCCTTTATAGATGGATTCTTCGGATATCACCAGATCCTTATGAATGTAATAGACAAATTCAAGACTGCATTCATCTCAGAGTAGGGGACCTACTATTTTAGGGTAATGCCTTTCGGACTCAAAAACACAGGGGTAACTTACTAACGAGCAATTAAAACATTGCTACACGTCCTAATCCATAAAGAAGTCAAGGTCTATATAGATGACATGCTTGTGAAATCCACCATGCCAGAAGAGCACCCAGCAGTGTTAGAGCGATTCCTCACAAGGATAGAGAAATACAATCTTTATCTCAACCAAAAGAAATCCGTATTTGGCATCATGTCAGGCAAGTTACTGGGGCACGTGGTTAGCAAGAGAGGCATAGAGATGGATCCTGATAAGGCTAATGCCATCAGGGAAATGCCAATGCCAAAAACCTAGAAAGAAGTCAGAAGTTTCTTGGGGTCTATACAATACGTCAGTCACTTTATAGCACGGTTGACTACCACATACGAGCCTATCTTTAAGCTTTTAAGGAAATAGCAGCTAATAGAGTGGAATGACTAGTGTCAGGAAGCCTTTGACAGAATTAAAGCTTACCTAATGAACCCTCCAATGCTAAAGACACCAATTCTCGAAAAGCCGCTCATTCTCTACTTAGCAATAGAAGAGACATCAGTGGGGGCCATGTTGGTTTAGGAACACAAAGATAAGAAGGAACATGCAATTTATTACCTTAGAAAGAAATTGCTAGAATATGAAACCCGACACACCTTCGTGGAGAAAACTTATTCCACCATGGTCTGGCTCACCCTAAAGCTCAGGCATTACTTTCAATCATACCGAATCCAAGTAGTCGCGAAAGTGGATCCGATGAAGTATTTGTGGCAGGCTCTCTCATTAATTAGAAAATTGGCCAGGTGTCTCTTGGTACTATCATAATTTGATATTGAGTACATCACTAAGAAGACCATCAAAGGTAGAGCAATGGCCAAATTTCTAGCAATTCAACCACTCAAGGGAGGAGATCAGGAAAACCTAGAGTATCCTGACAAATGTTTCGCAACCACTATGGAGAGTCCCAAAAAGTAAACCATGTTCTTCAATGGCGCCATTAACAAGCGAGGGGCTAGTTTGGGGGTCAAAATCATAATGCTCGACAGGGCACTCATACCTATGTCAAAGCGATTGGAGTTTCGCACCATAAATAATGGGGCAGAGTACAAAGCCCGTTTGTTTGGGATGTCTACCCTAATCACTCTCAAAGCAGACAAGGTAAAAATCATTGGTGATTCAGCTTTGGTCATCAAGTACATCACAGGCGACTAAGAATTAAAGGAGGAATCTCTCAGACCTTACTTAGAAGTTGTATGGAGAAAAGCAACAATGTTTAGCAAATGTGAATTCTGCCACATGCCCCACGAGGAAAAACAAATGGCAGATGCATTGGCCATTTTGGCCTCATATGGGAAGGCTTGCCATGCTTGTCAGATATATGGGGATGTGAGCCACTTACCTCTGACAACATGGTAAAGCTTGATAATGCCTTGGCCATTCTCTACTTAGGGCATCGACATCATTGATGAAATAAGACCATCTTCGACCCATGGCCATCACTTCATTATAGTTGCCATCGATTACTTTTCAAAATGGGTTGAAGTAGAATCATACATGAACATCATGGCCAAGAAGATGGCCCGGTTCATTCAACGATATATCTTCGCCAGGTAAGGCATTCCTCACCATATAGTAAGTGACAATGGTGTATAGTTTCAAGGAGAAACAGCTGACCTTATTGAGAAGCATAGGGTTGAGCACCATCGCTCTTCACCTTATCGCCCTCAAGCCAATGGAGCTGTAGAAGTGTCTAATAAGGCAATCAACAAAATCCTCTCCAAGATGTTTTCCAACTACCGAGATTGGGCCTATCATTTGCCCTATGCCTTTTGGGGATAAAAAACTAGTGTCAAAACCCCTACAAGTTAAACTCCTTTTTTCTCTCTTTTATGGGATGCAAGCGGTATTGCCCGTTGAAATGGAAATCAAATCTTTGTGCATAGCTCTCGAAGCCAGACTTCCCGAAGATGAATGGGAAAAAGCAAGACACGAGGAGTTGACCCTGATTGATGAAAAACGGTTAACTGCAGTAGAAAATCTACAATTATACGAATAGTGTATGGCCAGGGCGTACAACCAAAAAGTTAAGAGGCAAGACCAACCTCTAAGAAGGGTTGATCTAGTCTTAAAGCAATCTTGTAAAATGCACATAGATGCTCAGGGAAAGTTCTAACTGAATGAGGAAGGCCCCTATTTTGTAAGAAAGACTCTCAGTAAAGGGGTAGTGAAAATCTCATACCTAGATGGCAAAGAGTTCATGAATCCAGTAAATCGCGACAAGTAGAAGCGCTATCTCGTGTAGAAAAAAAATATAATACAAAAGGTATATCAAGAGCTAGTGAGGGCTCTTGGGCAAAAATAAAGACCCCAAAATAAAAGAGTGAAGCCTTAGGTTAAATTAGTTCAGAATCTTTGGCAACGATGGGCATTTCTTGGGAATAAATACCATTTGCCCTTCCTATTTGAATAATATCTTTAGCAATAACATATTCATGGTAAAAGTACTAAATGGCTGCATTAAATGGAAACTGTGAATTGTTTAATAAAACACCCATCCAAACAACATCATTTCATCTTTATTACACATAAAAATACATTACAAACAATAAAAAGAAAAGACAAAGATGAACGACGAGGCCTAAAGCATTTATTCACCCACAGGAACGAAAGACACCCGATGGTAAGATTAAAGACCCTCAAGGAAGCTGTGGAGTCACTGCATCTCAATGAGCCACTCTCCAAGGGTAAGAAGCCCATGAGTACCTGCAACCCAGATATGATAAGCCTCAGTAGGATGAATGTCAAAAGGCATAGAGTAGTTCATCCCTACCTGAGTGCGTGTGGTCCACCTCACGTCATGATGATAGACCCGAGTATAGGAAAGCTCCAAGCCAATCAGGGTGCACATGGATATAGGGAACCCCTGAGAATGGCCATACTATCTGCACAAGCAACCAGGAGAGTAGGTTATGATCTCAGAGAGGCCAATAAGGACCACGCTACC
Organism: Euphorbia pulcherrima; assembly: GCA_947683365.1. Lineage (NCBI taxonomy): Eukaryota > Viridiplantae > Streptophyta > Magnoliopsida > Malpighiales > Euphorbiaceae > Euphorbia > Euphorbia pulcherrima. The sequence continues at coordinate 42,222,431 of CANTUS010000009.1, forward strand.
TCTAGTAATGTTGGTAGTCACATGCGTGATACCCCACCAAGGGCAAACCTAATGAATATCCTCAGCAGCTCGGCTACCCATAAAATTAACCCACTCCTCGACAGTGAAGTCTCTATGAGGACGATGGCTGATGCGAACTATGGAGCCCCATGCCTAGTAGGCCCTCAAATAATAATCCATGCTTGTGGGAACAGATAACACAGAAAGCTTGTCCTAGATCCAAAGCTATAAAAGTAACAGAAGCATAAAAAAAGAGAAATAAAGAGAAATAAAAAAAAGAGAAAAAAAGGAAAATAGAGAGCCTGCTAGGTCAAAAAACTGAAAAGGAGGTCCAGGAAAAAATTAAGGTAAGCCTAATGAATTGAAAACCCAGAAGGACGGCTCATACAAAAGAAAGGCTTAAATAAAAGTTACCTGAAGAAGAAGCCCGTTGCCCCTGGTAGTAGCTTCAGTTCAATTTCAAGACGCGCGCATGAAGATCAGTGTCTTAGCCAAACTCACCGTAATGTGAGATTTCCCCTCTAGCATTTGATCGATGATAGTCAGGAAGGCAAAATTGCATACCATAGTGGGAACCTCGTAAAGGAAAACCCCTAACAGAAGTAGACAAATGAGCGGGAGCCAACTCGGATCATTAGGGGAGAGTCCCCTGACTATGTCAAAACCTACATCCAACTTCAAGCCCCCATCACAAATCAATCGATGCCTATCAAATTATTATAATTGAAAATGATTCATTAGTGGGTTAGAGAACTCAGGACGGTGCATCAGAATGACTGGAGGCATGTCAGCTGAAGACCTCAGAAGCCCACAGAATTCTTCATACAAGGGGCATAACTCGTGATCTCTAAAACGGAACACATTGTCAATAGGGTCCTAAAACCTAACAGCAGCTCAAATTACGTTGTCCTTGACAAAGATGTGACAGTATTCCTTCATATGTGCCATACCGTAAACCCCGAGAAGATCCCAACTTCAGAATTCTTTAGATAAACATTCAAATCTACAATAGAACGGATATAGCCCTCCATGGCAAAATTTCACAAGAGTAGCAGTTTGCTATATGTAGTTTATGGGGCAATCTGCCAATATCTGGTAGATTACCCCGATAAACTCGATTAACAACAAAAGAAAGCACAAAGCAAAGAAATAAAGAGAAAATTCTTTCATAAATAAAAGTGTGTTCATACAAAAAAAAGCGCTGCAAATGGCCTAAAAAGAAAAACCAACAAAAAGAAAAGCCTATCCACTACTGAGGAAAGAATCCGAGAGGATCACCTTATCCCTGTTGCGGCGGGTCGTCCACCTAGAGCATCCCCAATAGACCCCGAAGTTGTCAGATCTCCAGCTGCAACATTTTAACATAGATCATTCATATGCATTTCATGACATACCATGCATAATCATTAAAGTAATAAAATAACAAACATATCGCCATATCAGAGTTTTTATTCATCATGAACCGCTGCTGCCCTTGGATATATCCCCAATCGGAGATGCTATCAGCAATGGGGACCTGCAAGAATGAAAGATCAAGGATAAGTTAAGAATTGTCATGATCCAAGGTTCTAAGGGAAGTAGAGGAAAAGGCAAAAGAAGCTTATATGAGTGGTATCAGCCAAGTAGAAGGTCACCGGATCCTCAGGATCCAGATAGGGTAGAATCATCGGAGTATAGGCACTCAGGTTGGGACGGTACCTCAGAGATATGGGCAGCTGGTACTGAAACCCTTAATGTCCCTCTACTATAGCCAGACCCTGAGATGGGACAGATGATGCAGAAGAGCTATCCACATGAGCTGAAGTAGTCGTAGATCTCTTCCTACCTTAGTGATCCTACAAAAGCAACCAAGAAAAATCAATACAACAATAAAAAGATAAAGGAAAAATTGAAGCCGATGAAGAAGGCATACCGTCATCCGGATAGCCTCGGGCAATCTCGCCTGGCTGCTAGGGGCAGGAGTTGAAGGGCCATCACCCTTAGAAGGGTTATGAAAGTTTGGCTCAGGCTCAACTAGAATAGGATTTGTCTCCAGCCATCCAAGTAGCTGTAAGTTACAGAACTCCTTGTACCCCCCAACCCACTCCTAGAAGGCACTAGGTAAACCGCCATAGGCCAAACGCGTAAAGTTAGGCAAGCTATATGGCTATAAAATCCACCAGAGCACCTTCAAAGTTATGGAACAACCTGGGAGGGAGATGCCAACCCTGAATGCACTCTCCTAAGTACCACTCCAGAGAGAAAGGAGTATCTATAATCAAACGGGTGTTTATAAACTCCCCAGCTCGTCTAATGACCTCTGGCCAATGAAGATCATGACCCTAGGGCTGCGTCTTAATCTGCTAGAGAGAAAAGACCAAACAATGATACAATGATTATAGCAGATATAGCGATCAAAGCAAATCAAAGAATCATAAAGCATACCCTCTCTGAAGACAAATTGCAAAGGTGAGCGGAAAGCACAGATTGAGACTCCATCTCCCAACCTCACCAGTAATGTGGTAGTTGAGGATAAAACAGGAAGCTACCATCTCACATGAGCTTGGTCCCTGGGAGGATCCCCATCTCAAAAAACCAGATTTGTAGAAATCAGAGAGCCAAAAGACAAGCCAAGAATGCTCATAAAGAAGAGAAAGAGCTAAGTTCTTACATAGACAATCTAGAGGAAAGACTTGAACTTGCCAATCCTGTTTCTCGCACATTGGTCAAGGGCCCAATACAGATGACCCAGTGTGACTCGGCCCTAGGAGTACTCATCAAAATAGGTTGGATCAATTAAAGCAGGTAGAATTTGGAGATTCATGATTGACCCCCCAATGGGAAAACACAGCCATGATAGAGTGGCGGCCATAAAAGCTCTTGCCTCACAAGCAGAAGTTAAATGCCTTCTATGCCTAGTAGTCCAAAAGGTCATGAGCTTCTTGCAAGAAATTTGCCCAAGCTTGTCCCTAAAATAGCTAATCAAAGCCTCGATGGTCTCCATATTGAAGTGGTTATAAGTAAAGCAAGCGTTGATGTATATCACATTACTGTGAAAATGGAGACCTGTGATGGCACAGTAATTCAGCAGAGTGATGCTATACTCCCCATAATGGAAGTGGAAAGTATGAGTGGTGTCGGACCACGTACTCAGAATATGAGTAGAAGTGTCTGGTGGGATGTACAGATACTTGCGATGCCTCACGTACTTGCAGTTCCTCACCATCCTCCCCAAAGACATCTCATCAACGATGGCCCTAGCACTAGGAGATAGCACCTTATACCATTTATAAAAATGGGTAGTGCTAGCACCCTCAAGCCTGGTTACCTGAGACCATGCATATATACATATATCACACACCAGTTCTCAATAAATCATACGATTATCAAAAAATCATTGCATTAAATAAATCATTGCATAAAATAAACAAGTAATAAAATGTATAAGTCATTATGCTAAATAAAAGTAGTAGTAAGGCTTATCAGAATCCAAGAAAGATTATTGAAAGGCTTCAAGGTAGGTGGAATAGGATTCCCCGGACGGATCCCATGATATATCCAGTTTGACGAGAGCCCGTACAAAGAATCAACAGGAACCTCGGATAATTCCACTTATTGGCCATCGATAAGCACGTTCTAAGTAGTCACTTGGATGGCTAGCAGATCCAAGTGGATATTATAAAGCTTGAACCACATGGACTCCCCGCAAAATCTGAAAAGAAGGGGCAAAAAGGGGAAGAAAATGAAGAAAATCATCATCAAAAATAGCTAGAAAGCAAAAATCTTTGAAGAAAGGGAGCAAAACCCGCAAGAGAGAAGAAGAAGAAATTTTTATGCGGAGAAAATAGGAGCCAAGCTGCTATTTTTATAAATCGCAGGTAATTAGCCCGCCGGCTAATTACCTATGTAATTTGTCCGCCAGCTAATTACCTATCCAGCTATCATGCGTTTACGCATCCCACGCATTTATGGTTAATGGCTCTACAAGTTACCGTTATATAGGTAATTAGCCCGCTATTTTGAAAAATTTTGCAATTTTTGCATATTTCATCCATTTTCTGCATTATTTTTAAAACGAGCGGCCCTAAAAGTTGTTCTTACACAATAACTCATGCATTAAGCATCCAAAAATATTTATTTCGACCCCCGGTCAATTTTAACCTCTTGCAACTCATTAATAAATTTTTAATCGAAGGGGCAAAATATATTTTGTTTCAAAATTTGTCGATTAAAAATATTTTAACTCATTGTATTTCACACACAGTGTTTTGTATGTTTCACATATGACAAAAATTCTAGCACCAAATTTATGTATGCGAAGGGCAAACTATTAGCACAGGTCCATTCCGGCCCAATGAGGAATAATGCTTATTTCGTTTAGCGATCAGACAAATGAGTCAAAAGGGACCAATTTGTCATCCAAAATCCGAAATTCAAAAATCCACATTCCAAGGAACCTCCGATTTAGCATTTTCTACTGAAAAATAAAAAAGTTAAAGTTTGGTCAAACATATGTAATCCTCAGGCCGGGTAATTACCTATCTACAGTAAAAAAAATTAAATCTTACCTAGATTTGGCAAGATTTTATGGGATCTAATGTAAAATCTTGTCAGATAGGTAATTAGCCCGCTGGGTAATTACCACCCTATTATAAATGCGGGGTCACCCCCCTCATTTATGAGGGGAAGTATTTTTTTTAGAATTTCCAAAATTACCTTTATGACCTTTTTAGTTACGGGAGTCCAAAAAACCCGAAACTCTATCAAAACACTTCCAGATTCAAGCTTCATCACCGACACTCGGTATAAGCTCAGTCTCCGGTCTAAAAATGACCTAAATTTTATATTTCCTATTAAAATAATCCAAGATTATAGCCATAACCTAGGTTAAACCTATTTTCCAACCAAATCACAATCCTTGACAACTTCGGTCCCGCACCAGCTCTCAAGTCATCCTAGACAGACGAAAAGGTAAACTGAGGGTAATCGGCTCTAAAGCCCAGCTTTAAAATTCATTTTTATCACTTTATAATTGCACATTGCATTCCACTTCTCTAGTTAAGTAAGCCACTAGAGCCACTTAAACTGTAATATGTGTAAATAAGCTCGCAGGTACGGATAAAACATCCAAAATGTAAGGAAACTCTATCCGAGTTTCTGGGCCAAGACCCAGACGCTGCCGCTACTCTACCAAAATCTCAGTAGAAAATATTAATTTATTAAGCCGTTATAATGCCCATTTTATTTCTTGAATTTAATTCTTAAATAAAGTCGTTGTCATGCAGAAATTACCACAAACTCCAAAGTTCCAAAATTAATCCAAACAATTTTAACAATATGAGTAACTATCATGTTCAAACTCAGAATCTCATTTTCTTTTCGGTATAAAAATCCCATTTCGGGTCAGTATACCACAATTCCCGGTGGAGCTGAACCGGGTGGCGACTCTATTTTATTTTTAAATAAAGTAAAAATGCTTTATTTTAAAAATATATTTTCTCAATAAAATGTGTAAATATATTTCTCAAATATAATCGCATTTTTGGCCTACAATGCCATTGCATTTAAGCAAACTGGATTTTTTCAAACCAAACCAAACACTACAGTTTTCTCAAACTAAACCAAATCGCGCTCCGTGCACTGCACCACGCATGCATGAACCCGCCGGAAAATTATCTGCCCGCTCACAACAGCCTGATTGTTATAAGCTCTAGCATGGATGGTTCTTCTCTCTCTTTCATAACTTCCATGACACGCTTCCAGACCTCTTCTTCTTCGAATCCTGAATTGATCATGCCTACTTGTTCCCCCCTTTTTTGGGGTTCCCAAACTTTGTCTATGTCAATGAGTACCGTAATAGCCTTAAGGAGATCCTTACTTGCTCTATACGGGTGACCGGAACTGACATAATACACGCAAAATTACCCCTCTCCTCAGGCTTTAGCTGGATATACAGTTGGAGATGATCTATCAACTTGTACTTTTTCAACTTCTTGAAAAGGCTCAACAGAGGAGTACCCTGGGCTGATATATCATCGAGAGTCATAGGATAAACCTTCTGATCGTGATTCATACCATAAGGTAAACCCATATAATAAGGGAGGATTATCCCCTTTGGCATAGCCACAAAATCAGGTAACTGACTCAAATCCTTACTACGATTAACTTACAACATGGCCTTTTGACGAAATAGATGGGACCCATTATAAACTGTAAGGAGCGTTGGGTTCGCTGGCTGAGTAGGTCATCCGAGCTGAGCCATGGATGAACTTGAGAGGAAGAAAACTTTGAATCTTAAACTGAGGGGATAACCAAAAGATCAATACATGCATGAGATGCGTTATGCATCCATAAATTACAATGCATAGCTGGGTTAATCATAAGGGTATGTAACACAACATATGCGAAGCGAGCAATTCCGCCCTTATTTCTCCCACTAAGTCTGAGGGTATTCTTCCTTAGTCTAATCTCATACAAAAATCAGGGTACCTAGAAGGTAAAAATTCTAAGGCTTTCGATAAGAATGGCATAGGGACATATCGGAATTTTGATGTAGAAGGTTCCAATCGTATTAAGCCTCTTTTGGAGGGCGATAGCAATGAGTGCTCCACCCACTAGAGTATCCCCAATTCCTAATAGGGCATGAGTGATACTTTCATGAGTTTTGCAGAAAAATAGGGCACTAGAAGAAGAGCACATCTAATGAAAGAGAGAAGGAGGTGAGAAGATATAGTGTGATAATTTTACCAAATGATGAAAAAAAAAACGGGTTGAACCAAGTAATTGATTTTCGGTACTCATCTTAATCTTTTAAGCTTTTAAAACAAACCAAAATTTTGCAAGTTAAAAGATTATCTACCCAGTAGAGTTGCCACTATAAGCTGTCGATGACTTGTGGGTCTTCCTTGGCGCTTGTGTGAGAGGCGGGGCCTACTGGGGGTTGGTTGGATTTAGGCGTGACAAAACATTTTTAGTTATAGTTTGCACAATAAGAGAATTTTAATGAATAAAAGAATCGAGACCTGAATCTCGATACAAATGATAGAGTCACCACCCAAATTATCTACTTGGGAGAGAGTTTTGGTACGGTTCCCTCTGGGCGAGAGACTCATACTTATTGGATTAGAGATTCAGGTATCGGATGAATCACTTATTTCTCATTAGTTGATTTAAAATTAAATTCACCCCATAAAACCGTTTTCATTTTCATTATTTAGGGAATCATCACAGAAATCATATTTCTACACTCTTTCACACTCGTTACAGGCATTTACATATTGCAATAAAGCACAAGCAATAAATGAGGGAATAAAAATTACAACCTGGGGAAAAATGGGGGAATTGCAAGTGAACCTATACATTTGTTCTAAGTTATAAAACAAAATAAAATAAATTCCCCTACACCCACAAAGATTAGCATAGTTGAGGTGGATGACTTTCCTTTGCTGATGCGTATCCCTTTCTTGAGGTGGATGACTTTCCTTTGCTACTATACATTCCTAGTGACTCTACTAGGGAAGGTATGTGTATCCCTTTCTTAAGGCAGATCGACTTTCTTGGCTGATGGTGTATCCCTTTCCTATGGCGGATCAACTTTCCTGGCTGATGTAACCCTTTCCTGAGGTGGATCGACTTTCCTGGTTGATATTGCATCCCTTTCCAATGGCGGATGATTCTCCTGACCGACGTATCCCTTTCTTAAGGCGGATGACTTTCCTGGCTAGTGTATCCCTTTTCTAAGGCAGATGACTCTCCTAACTGACGTATCCCTTTATTAAGGAGGATGAGTCTCCCGGCTGGCATATCCCTTTCTTAAGGTGGATCAACTCTCCTAGATGGTGTATCCCTTTCCTAAGGTGGATCACTCTCTTGCTAAGTAATTTGAATAACCTGAAAAGAGACAACAATCAAACACTGAGTTAGTCATTGTCCAAGCAGATACCTCTTTATTCTTAGTTGACTTTTGTGAAAACAAAAATATTTTTTCCCCTTCAATTAAGAATAAAGATGTGTGGATGAGATAACTATGCGCGAGAAATGTCGGGCTTGGCCTGCGCTGCTTGTTTTGCTGCTGGGGAATGCTCCTGGGGGTGGGTGCCCTTAGGGCCTGATGATTCTGTTACTAGGAAGTGGGGGATGCCCCTGGGTCGGTGAGGGTATGCCCCTGGCATCTGACTGATTCCACTACTAGGAAATGGGGGGATCCCCTGAGGACTTAATTCCTTCACTAGAGGATGGGGGTGCCCCTGGATTGGTGGAGGGATGCCCCTTGAGTTACTAATTCCACTGCTTGGGAGTGGAGGGAATGCCCCTGGATTGGTTGATTCCATTGTTGGGGAGTAAAGTGATATCTATTGGAAAAACTTCTTCTGATGGGGAAGTCCTTTCTGATACGATTCATTTGCTGGGGAAGAACTCATATACTATGATTGTCTTGTACACAAAATTTTCCTAATTAGAGCTCAATTCAAAAATGGCTTACCTTGATTCTTTGATTGACTTTTGTGAAAACAAAAAATAGTTTTGCCCCTTCAATCAAGGATCAAGGTGAGCATAGGGACTTGTCTCGCTAAATTGTAGGAGTGAAGAAGAGCGGGGTTGGCCCTGAGTTGGGACTGGATGAATTTCTAGTGCCTTGTGAAACACTAGTTCGAAAATCTAACCCTAGATGGTAAGAGAGTGCCCGTACAGGTGGGTTAGGACCTGTACGGGTGGGGTGCTCAAACATTGGGACCCGTACAGGTGGGGTGGGACGCGTACAAGTCCCCGATAGGGGGTTCAAAAGTCTGATCAGTCCCCTCATATCCCGCCATGTACCAAAACTTCCCTTTTTGCAAATCCAATGATTTTACTCCTAAAATCAACTAAAGATGTATAAGAAGATCCCACAGGCCGGCCGTTTTTCCCTTAGATCGAGGACTTGCCCTCAGTGGGTGATTCGGGACTTCATGAATGCCTGGTTTTCATCGGGTAAGCTTTTCATGAGGCAGACTCATTTTCAGGGCTCACTCCTGCCTCTGATGTGCCTCTAATCCCTTCTCGTGAGACCCACGCTTCAAAACTCCAGGTAATTTTGCTCGATTCTCCATTTTCGATTATTGAACCTTTGAAAATTTCTCAAATTTTGGCATGAATTAGGGTGTTTTAGACCTTGGAATAGAGTTTGATGCATGTAACTTTAGCCTGGGATGCTTTTAGGATAGTTTTGGATGAGCTTTGGGTGAATTTGGATGAATTTTGAATTTTGGGGAGATTTTTCGTAGAGGGACTGCTCACATGGGACCCATAAGGGTAAGAGGGGACCCACACGGGTCCCATTTAGGATATGGGCGCCACTGTAGACCCGTACGGGTGGGGCTTACTCGTACAGGTCCTATCCTCAAGCACAGAATGTTGTTACTTTTATTTCTGCAGCCCTTTTATGATTTCTGACTCGTCTGATGTATTTTAACCCTGCTAAACTATAACATTGCATGTGCAGTTTCAATTCAAGACTGTGGGAGCCCTGAGCTTCTGTAGGAAATAGTACAAGGAGATTTGTGTTGCAGGGGATATAGAGTTGCTGACCCATATTAACTCCTTCAGCTTTAGTGACATTATCAGGGCCATCCCTCAGGCTCCCAAGATGTTGGCCCTCCGCTTCTACTCTAATAGAGTGGTGGTCGGAGGTGATCCATAATTTTTACTTACCTATTGGGGAGGTTACCATTACTCCCTTGGATATACGTGCTATGACGGGCTTGGAGTGGAGCGGTAATATTATCCACTTTGATGTTTACATCGATAGGTGGCATTCTTGGTCTGAGGTGAATGCCTATATTGCAAGAATACTTGGGCTTTATCCGGGCGGGACAAACAAGCTCAAGTACGAGGATCTACATGCTTATTTGATCAGGCAGCCGAGTCCTGTTACGGCTGATAGGAGAGATCAGTATGCTCGATCTTTTCTACTGATATTTCTTACCACCATCTTTTTCCCTATCTACTCGAGTAACCTCATCTATGGCATGCTCTCTGCTATAGAGAACCTTACTGCTGTTCCAGGTAAGAACTAGTGCCGGGCCATTCTGGCACAGTTATACTATAGGCTAGATGTCAGAGTTCGGGGTGAGCATTCTAAGCTCAAGATCTCCATCTGATAAGAATGGCATAGGGACATATCGGAAGTTTGATGTAGAAGGTTCCCATTGTATCAAGCCTCTTTTGGAAGGAGATAGTAATGAGTGCTCCACCCACTAGAGTGTCCCTAATTCCTAGCAGGGCATGAGTGACGCTTTCGTGAGTTTTTTGGAAAAATAGGGTACCTAGCGCAGAAGAAGAGCACATCTAATTAAAGAAAGGAGGAGGTGAGAAGATAGAGTGTGATAATTTTCCTAAATGATGAAAAAGAAAACTGGTTGAACTAAGTAAATGATTTTTGGTGTTCTTCTTAATCTTTTAAGCTTTTAAAACAAGCCAAAAATTTGCAAGTTAAAAGATTATCTCCCTAGTAGAGTCGCCACTGTGGGGTGTCGATTACGTGTGACAAAACATTTTTAGTTAAAGTTTGCACAATAAGCCAATTTTAATGAATAAAAGAATCGAGACCCGAATCTCGATACAAATGATAGAGTCACCACCCAAGTTGTCTACTTGGGAAATAGTTTTGGTACGGTTCGATCAGGGTAGGAGACTCATACTTATTGGATCAGAGATTTGGGTATCGGATGATTCACTTATTTCTCATTTAGTTGATTCAAAATTACATTCACCGCGTAAAACCGTTTTCGTATTTATCATTTAGGGAATTATCATAGAAATCCTATTTATACAATCTTTCACACTCGTTACATGCATTTACAAATTAAAATAAAGCACAAGCAATAAATGGGGGAATAACAATTACAACCTAGGGAAAAATGGGGGAATTGCAAGAGAACCTATACTTTTGTTCTAAGTTATAAAAGAAAATAAAAATAAATTCCCCTACACCCACCAAAGATTAGCATAGTATATAGCACATCATAAGTCATCATTTCATTAGGAAAAATGTGATTATGTTACCATGGCGGTTTTACGATCGATAGTGCTCGGGCGGCTTCTAAGATCTGAGAGAAATAATGACTCTTCAACGTATTTTGTTATGAAAACACATTTTAACTTTTGTGGGTTGATTTACCGGATTATTAGTGAAAGTGATCGCATGGCAAATGGTGAGTTAGATTGAGTTTTAACTGAATTAAAATGAGTTCTAGATTCTACCTGGGACTGGTACTCATACGGGTGGGTGGGAACTGTGAGCACGGGATTTTACAGTCCCTCTTGCAATACGAAGATGACGTATATTCAAATTTTTCTTAACGTTTGTATTTAATTCGGCATGTCCGACTACGCATCTAGTGGAAGCTCAAACCGATGATTCTCACCCAAAATACCCTAAAATATCTTAAATATATTAAAGTGGCTTTAAAAAGTCAAAAATCAGCTTTTGACCCGTTTTCCCCCTTTTTCAGCTTTTTCAGGCTATAGGCCCCTTTTGGTAGTCTGCCAGTATGGGCCTGAAGCCACCGGCGACTTCACTCAAGCCGCCAGCAGCCTGAGCCCCTGCAGGCAGTCTGCACTTTTTCCCTGTTGACTGAGTTTTTTGCCATTTCGGTGAAAACTTCATCCAACTCGCCTAAATTCATTTCCAACTCTATAAAAGACCTGATTTAGGGTTAGAAAGAGGGGGACTTGGATGAAATTTGGATTGAGAGCTTTAGGAGAGATAAAGGGAGGGTTTTAGTGAGAGAAAGTAGAGAAAAGGAAGAAAAGTGTTCTTGGATCATATTTTCTTGGTTTTTCTTCTCTTAATCTCTTAGGAAAACATTAAAACTTGTAGAAATCCTAGGTTAAAATCAATCTAATAGGGTTTTTCGAGACAAACATTGTTCAATCTTTAAATCACTACCCAAATCATCATTTGAGCTTCCAGAGGTGTCATTTGGATCACGAAGAGGTGGATCCACGGCCCCGAGGTTAATTCCTGAGTCTCTTGAGCTCTCTGGCATTGTTTCTTACTGTTTGTTATGGTATTTTATGTTTCAAGTTTGTTTTTGGAGTTTTCGATTGTTTCAGACCTTCTAAATCTGTTTCTACATATTTCAAAACCACTGGCGGTATCAATCATGCCGCTGGCGGCTCCACTATAATCATCGGCATATGAAGCCATCGGTGGCCTCACTTAGGCTGCCTGCAACATCACCATGCTGCCGACAGTATCACCCATGCCACTGGAGGCATGAGTTTTTAGGCAGCAGCCCCGTTGTTGCCCCTAGACCTAGTTTTCTCATTTTCTGTATTCTTCATTTACAGTACCACGACGGGAATCCAGAATTCCCCAAAAAAATGGTCCAAACCCCATAACATGTGGCATTTTCACTAATAATTTGGTTAAATTAATAATCGTGTCCAAAATGGACTTTTCACTAAAATTCGTTCGGAAAACAAATTTTTCAAAGGGAACTTACATTCAAAAATCAAAAAATTTTGAGCTAACCTGGTAGCTGGACATCAGCCAGGGGCGCTTGGCCTGGACCCTATGAGGGGCTACCGACCCTCGACCCTGCAAGGGTGCTACCCCCGGACCCTCGCGAGGGGCTACCACCCCCCGACCCTACCGCCAGGGATGCCGCTTTGTGTGATATACCTCGTACAATGTGTCATATCTGTGCTAACCATTTTCTGCAGGTAGATTTAGGTTAGATGAATGCTAGGCCTTCGGGTATTTTATTTATAACATAGAAAATGTATAGGATTTGAAAGCCTTGTAATAATTTTAATTTCTACATTTATTTTTGGATGACTGCAATAATTTATTTATTGCTTTGATTGCTTGATAAACACGAAAACAACATATAAAGCGAAAACACAATAAATAGGGGGATTAAAACTGATTACGAAAGAATGAAATATTTTAACTTAGCCTAATGAAAAATAGATAACATCATCTGAACTCAGAATCTCTACTTAAGGTATGGTCTACCACCCGGTGGGAGAATCGTACCAAAATTTCCTGGTTGAGCTTAACCGGGTGGCGACTCTATTTTCAATACGGGATTTTGATCCCATATCCTTCAACACATAAATTGGATTTAAATTCAACATCAACCAATCAATCTTTTCATCACACTAAAATGAGAATCGATCCCTCAGCACGCTTCACAATACCTTGTTATTTTTCCGCCCCCCTGCTACGCATCTCACACTGTCCTCATGGGCGGGAAAAAGGTCGTCCGCTTACAGTGGCAACTCTGCTAGGGATTTGTCTCTTTAAACTTGAACTTAAAAATTTCAATAAGTTTAAAGGATTCTGATGATGTGTTGAAATCATTGGCCAAATTAAAACTTCATTCCTTTTTATAACATTTTATCTTTAAACACGCGTGTAGATATTTGGTAATTTTTAGGTGCCCCATTTTACCTAAGAAGCTCGCGAAAGTATCACTCATGCACTATTTAGAATTAAGGATGCCTAGTGGGTGGATCACTCATTTTAACCAACACGTAAACTCCTGCAATTGCACCTATTTGGGGAGTGGTTGAGTAACGTGGAATCAAGGTAAATGAGAACCTTCTACATTAATAATCCTATGAGCGGATGACCTTTTTCCCGCTCGCGAGGACCGCATGAGATGCATCGCACGGGAGGAAATATAACTGGCACGGTGAAGCGTACCGAGGGATTGATCGTTATTTTAGGCATGATGAAAGCACTGATGTTGACGTTGGATTTAAGTCTAATTTAGGTGTTAAAGAATACGAGATTGAAATCCCGTACTTAAAATAGAGTCACCACCCGGTTTAGCTCAACTGGGAAATTTTGGTACGATTTTTCCACCAGGTGGTAAACTATACCTTAAGTAGAGATTCTGAGTTCGAATTAAGTTATCTATTTTTCATTAGGCCAAGTTAAGATATTTCATTCTTTCTTAATCGGTTTAATCTATCCTATTTATTTGTGTTTTTGGTTATTATGTTGTTATCGCGTTTATCAAGCAATCAAAGTGATAAAAATTATTACAGTAATCCAAAAATAAATGCGGAAAATAAAACTATTACAAGGCTTCCAAATCCTATACATTTTTTCTATGCAATAAATGAAATACATAAAGGCCTAGACATGCATCTAACCTAAATCTACCTGCATAAAACAGTTAGCACAAATACGGCACGTTGTACGAGATATATCACGGATCATGCATTTTTAGTAAACCAAATAAGACCCAAGTTAGCATGATCATGGCATAAATATTTATATCGTTATGAAGCCCGGTTGGATGGCTAAAATGAGATTTGAACAGTGTTTGAGGAAAATTCCGTTTATAACCAAATTTTAGACTCAATTGTTATTTTATCCAGATTATTAGTGAAAATGCCACATGGTATGGGGTGGGGTCTATTTTCAGAAGGTTTTGGACCTCCATCATTGCACTGTGTATCCTAGCTTTGGAAAATAAACTAGGTCAAAAATGAATGAAATAAAATAGTTGTCTAAAAGGTCATGCCACCAACGACATCAATGACATCGCTAAAGGCATCAATCTATAGGAAGGTTACATGGCTTTCTGAGTACCATAAAGACACGGTCCTACAAGAAAGTGAGGCCTTTGGGGAATGTGATGTCGCTAGCGATATCAGCGATGTCACTAACGACATGAGTGATACCACCGATGATATCACATGTCTCCTACGACTTCCATTTCTTACAGCAGCAGCAGGTAACGGTCAAAAATTGATCAAAAACCTAATAATGAATGCAAATCAATAAGAATCAGCACAAACAAGAAATATTAATGTAAAGAGCTTTGAGACTCAGGATTTTTACCTCGGGGCCATGAATCCACCTCTTCGTGAACCAAGGAACACCTCCTGGGAGCTTGTAATGATGATTTGGTAGTAATTAGGTACTTAAGTCTCTAAGTTCGAATTTAGATTGATTTTAACTTAATGTCTACTGATTTTGAGCTCTCAATCAGAGAGTTCAAAGAAGAAAAACCAGGAAAAATGGATTGAGATCCTTTTTTTCCTACCTTTTCTAATTCTTATGTCACTAGAACTACTTTCTCTCTCTAAAATTTCCCAAATTCAAGTTGCCGGTTGTTGTTGTCTCTTTTTTTTCTCTTTTTTCCCTCTCCTTTGGAACCCTAAGGCGTGTTTTTATAAGCAAATTGGGGTGGTCTTTGAGACCTTTTATCCATTTTCACCGAAATGGCAAAAAAGAGACTATCCCAAGGAAGAAGATAAAAATTGTCTACAGAGCCCGATTTGACCATGCCACGGGCGACATGGATGATACTGCCGGTGGCATGGGGTGATACTGTTGGCGGCATCTGCTTTCAAAAAGCTAACTGCCAGCGAGCCCACAAGCCTGAAAAGCTGCCAAACACGGGTCAAAGGGGTCATAGTGGGATTTTTGAATTTTAAAGGGGATTTTAATGGCTATTTAGAGATTTATTTAATTTGGGTGTAAATCATCAGTTCAAGCTCCTACCGGACGCGTTATCGGCCGCGCCGAATTGGATTCTACCAAGAATAAAGTTCGCAAGGAACATTATATTGGTAATAAAAATTCTAAAGAGAACTTTTAATATGAGGCATTAAAATCAAGTATACGTCATCATCGTCTCGTGAGAGGGACTGTAAAATCCCGTACTCATAGGCTACCCCTTGGGGGACCACTACTGCCATATGTCAATATGATCACATGAAAGAGCAAGGGATAGGAATGATACCTAATGGATGACTAGTTTGCCCCTTGGTCGGACTTATGCTTTATGAAAAAGATGCCCCTTGGTTAGACTTGAGCTTCGCGGAGAGATTGCCCCTCGGTTGGACTTATTCTTTGTGGAGAGATTGTCCCTCGGTTAGACCTATACTTTGTGGATTAGTTGCCCCTTGGTCAGACTTATACTTTGTAGATTGGTTGCCCCTTGGTCGGACTTATGCTTTGTAGATTAGTTTCCCCTTAGACGAACTTATGCTTTATGGATTGGTTACCCCTAGGTCGGACTTATGCTTCAAGAAGAGATTGCCCCTTTGTCGGACTTATGCTTCGCGGAGAGATTGCCCCTTGGTCAAAGTCATGCTTTGTACGTTGGTGGAGTGTAGTTCCTGCAATAAGTAACAAGTAAAAGATCAGACCGATTCTTGAATGACGTTTTTACTATTTGATCGATTTTGTGAAATAAAAATATTTTTGCCCCTTTGATCAACAGTAAAAACGTAATAATAAAAAGTACAAGGGTTTTAGAAGTCTTGGGAGTGATAGGATGGCGGTTGAAAGCGACATGTATAGGGTCACGTTACGATCTTGGAGGGGTGAACCCAAAGGCGACATATTCGGGGTTATGATGGGACCTTTAGTTGATGTTCTAGGGATGAACTTGAAGATCAGAACATACAAGGTCATTTCGTAATCTCCAATGATGCTCCGGGGGATGAATCTGATGATTGGTATGTACAGGGTCATGCAGCAATCTCCGATTAGCGGACACGGGGGAACCCAAAGGGTGTTATATACATAGCCTGTGTTAGGGACCTTTAGTTGGCGTTCCAAGGGTGGACTCAAAGGCTGACATGTATAGAGCCTATGTTAGGGACCTTTAGTTGGCATCCCTAAGGGGGAACCCAAAGGGTGACATGTATAGAGCCTATATCAAGGACCTTTAGTTGGCATCCCAGGGGTGAACCTAAAGGGTGACACGTATAGAGCCTGTGTTAGGGACCTTCAATTGGCATTCCAGGGGTAAACCCAAAGGGTGACACATATAGAGCCTGTGTTAGGGACCTTCAATAGGTGTTACAGGGGTGAACCCAAAAGGGTGACACGTATAGAGCCTGTATCAGGGACCTTTACTTGGTGTTCTATGGGTGAACCCAAAGGGTGACACGTACAAAGCCTATGTCAGGGACCTTCAGTTTGCATTGCAAGGGTGAACCCAAAGAGTCACATACAGAGCCTGTATCAGGGAACTTCAATTGGCATTCTAGGGGTGAACCCAAAGGGTGACATGTACGAAGACTGTATTAGGGACCTTTAGTTGGCGTTCCAAGGGTGAAGCCAAAGGGTGACACATACGGAGACTATATTAGGGACCTTAAGTTGGCATTCTAGAAGTGAACCCAAAGGGTGACACGTACAGAGCCTGTATCAAAGACCTTCAGTTGGTGTTCCAGGGGTGAACCCAAAGGGTGACATGTATAGAGCCTATGTTAGGGACCTTCCATTGGCATTCTAGGGGTGAACCCAAAGGGTGACACATAGAGGGATTGTATCAGGGACCTTCAATTGGCATTCCAAGGGTGAACCTAAAGGGTGATATATATAGGGACTGTATTAGGGACCTTCAGTTGGCATTCTAGGGGTGAACCCAAAGAGTGACATGAACAGAGACTGTATCAGGGATATTTAATTAGAGTTTTAGGGGTGAACCTGATGGGTGACACTTACAGAGCCTGTGTCAAGACCTTCAGTTGGCATTCTAGGGGTGAACCTAAAGGGTGACACGTAAAGAGCCCATGTAAGGGACCTTTAGTTGGCATTCCAGGGGTGAACCCAAAGGGTGACATGTACAGAGCCTGTGTCAGGGACCTTCAATTGGCATTCCAAGGGTGAACCCAAAGGGTGATATGTATAGGGACTGTATCAGGGACCTTTAGTTTGCATTACAGGGGTGAACCAAAAGGGTAATACGTACAGGGATTGTATTAGGGACCTTTAGTAGGTGTTCTAGGGGTGAACCCAAAAGGGTGACACGTATAGAGCCTATGTTAGGGACCTTTAGTTGGTGACACATAAAGAGACTGTATTAGGGACCTTCAATTGGCGTTCCAAGGGTGAACCCAAAGGGTGATATGTACAGGGAATGTATTAGGGACCTTTAGTTGGCATTCCAGGGGTGAACCCAAAGGGTGACACATACAAAGCCTATGTCAGGGACCTTCAGTAGGTGTTCCATGGGTGAACCCAAAGGGTGACATATACGGAGACTGTATTAGGGACTTTCAATGGGTATTTTAGGGGTGAACCCGATGGGTGACACATACAGAGCCTGTGTTAGGGACCTTGAGTTGGTATTCCAAGGGTGAACCTAAAGGGTGACATATACAGAGCCTATGTCAAAGACCTTCAGTTGGCATTCTAGGGGTGAACCAAAAGGGTGACACGTATAAAGCCTATGTTAGGGACCTTCAGTTGGCATTCCAAGGGTGAAACTAAAGGGTGATACGTATAGGGACTGTATCAGGGACCTTCGGTTGGCATTCCAGGGGTGAACCCAAAGGGTGATACATACAAGAACTGTATCAGGGACCTTTAGTTGGCGTTACAGTGGTGAACCCAAAGGGTGACACGTATAGAGACTATTTTAGGGACCTTCAATTAGCATTCCAGGGGTGAACCCAAAGGATGACACATATAGAGCCTATGTTAGGGACCTTCAGTTGGCGTTCAAGGGGTGAACCCAAAGGATGACACGTACAGAGCCTATGTCAGGGACCTTCAGTTGGAGTCCCAGGGGTGAACCTAAAGGGTGACATGTACAAAGCCTATACCATGGACCTTCAATTGGAGTTCCAGGGGTGAACCCAAAGGGTGATACGTATAAGGACTATATTAAGAACCTTTAGTTAGCTTAGGGGTGAACCCAAAGGGAGACACATACAGAGCCTGTGTTAGGGACCTTTAGTAGGTGTTCCAGGGGTGAACCCAAAAGGGTGACAAGTATAGAGCCTGTGTCAGGGACCTTCACTTGGCATTCTAGGGGTGAACCCAAAGGGTGACATGTATAGAGCCTATATTAGGGGCCTTTAGTTGGTGTTCTAGGGGTGAACCCAAAGGGTGACACGTACAGAGCCTATATCAGGGAACTTCAATTGGCATTCCAAGGGTGAACCCAAAAGGTGACACATATGGAGACTCTATTAAGGACCTTTAGTTGGTGTTCCAGGGGTGAACCCAAAGGGTGACACATATGGAGACTGTATCAAGGACCTTCAGTTGGCGTTCTAGGGGTGAACCTAAAGGGTGACACATACAGAGCCTGTGTCAAGGACCTTCAGTTGCCATTCTAAGGGTGAACCCAAAGGGTGACACGTATAGAGCCTGTGTCAGGGACCTTTAGTTGGCGTTCCATGGGTGAACCTAAATGGTGATATGTATAGGGACTTTATCAAGGACCTTCAGTTGGCAATCCAAGGGTGAACCCAAAGGGTGACACGTACAAAGCTTGTGTTAGGGACCTTCAGTTGGCGTTCTGGGGGTGAACCTAAAGGGTGACATGTACTGAGACTGTATTAGGGATCTTCAATTGGCGTTCTAGGGGTGAACCCGATGGGTGAAAGGTATAAAGCCTGTGTTAGGAACCTTCAGTTAGCATTCCAGGGCTGAACCCAAAGGGTGACATATACGGAGCCTGTGTTAGGGACCTTTAGTTGGCATTCCAGTGGTGAACCCAAAGGGTGACACGTATAGAGCCGGTGTCAGGGACCTTCAGTTGGCGTTCCAGGGGTGAACCCAAAGGGTGATACATATAGGGACTGTGTTAGGGACCTTCACTTGGCATTTCAGGGGTGAACTAAAAGGGTGATACATATAGGGACTGTATTGAGGACCTTCAGTTAGCGTTCTGGGAGTGAACCCAAAGGGTGATATGTATAGAGACTATATTAGGGACCTTCAGTTTGTATTCTGGGAGGGAACACAAGGATTGACATGTATCGGGTCATGCCATAATCTTCAGTTGATGTATAGAACAAGCATATTGGGTTTGCGGTTGTGGGTTTGTGCCTGTAAAAAGTAGAATGAGAACAAGATTAGACAGATTTTAGATGGCATTTTTACTGCTGTATCGATTTTGTAAAACAAAAATATTTTTACCCCTTCGATCAACAATAAAAATGTAATAATAAAAGTACAAGGGTTTTAGAAGTCCTGGGATGACAGAGCTAGAGCCAATATTTCACTGAGAATGGCTGAAAAAAAGCAAGGGGAGGAGTTGATGTTGCAGGCGATATAGATGATGCCGCTGGAGGTTTTATATGATATCTCCAACGTTGTGAGTGCCACATGGCAGCTTTGATCGGTCAAATAAATTCAAAATTCAAATTGGTGGAGGTGATATTGCCGGTGCCATGACTGATGTCACTAGTGGTATGGGATGATGCCACCGGCGACATGGACTGGCAGTTTCAGATAAATTAAAACTCCTTAAATTCCGCATGGGGGTTTTAAGAGAGTAAAACTCTCCTCTTTATCCCTTTACAGAAACAACCGTCTGTTCCATTCTTCCCATTTTCTTCTTCTTTTCTCAAATTCCTTCCATAGTTTTTCTTTCAATTTTGATCATGAAGAGAATCGCAAAAGTTATCAAGGGAAAGGCGGTAAAGGCGAGGGAAAGCTTGCCCAATTCAATCGTGGATGGGTTAAAGCTTCTTTCAATTCCTGCAGCATACAGCTTGAAGAAGATGGATGAGATGTATGGCTATATGATCAACTCTCCCATCTCCAATCTTACCCCTGAGAAGAAGAAACATCTTTCCTACATCCAGGTAACCCTACAAAACCCAAAATCCTTTGTTTGGTTTAACTTTTGATTTCGGCCCTAGGGTCAAAATTATGCCACGATAGGAGTTATAAATGCGAAATTGATTGATTACAAACTGATATTGCATGCTTATGTTTGTATTTATATTGTCTCTAGGCCTAGGGTGAGATTAATTTTGATTTTGGTGGTTTTGGCATGATGGGTGAGATTTTTGGGGTAAAACTATGTTCTACCAGCAGATTTTGATATCGCCGGTGGCATGAGCGATGTCGTCAGTGACATCAGGCCTTGCAATAGGCTAAAGTAAGTGTGATGCCATTTTTGCTTATAGTGACATCGCCAGCGACATCATCCATACCGCTAGCGGTATGGATGATGTCACCGGTGACATCACTTCTAGCAGAAATAGCATCAACAACTTTACAACAGGAAATAAGAGCTAGAAAATAAATCAAGACTTATCTATTTGTATTTGATTTTTACAGCCGCATGGGTTGACTTACACCGGAGGTATGGGCACCATCAGTGAGTGGTGGCACCATATTTCGGAAAAGGACCTCGAACTTGCACTTGCCATCAACAACATGGGTTTTAGCAATTTAGCACGGATTATGCCCATGCTGATGCCAAAGCTATCCCACTCAGCTATAACTGCTTTGATAGAGAAGTGGTCTAAAACCACACATAATTTCCACTTCCTATTTGGAGAGGTGACCATCACTCCTTCAGATATGGTGGCAATGACCAGATTATCGTGGACTAACGAGGTTATCCATTTCGACGTTTACATGGAAAAGTACCATACGTAGAGGGCTGTGGTGCACCATGTAGTACTGTTAGGTCTGAAGCCCACTTTAGGATGGCTATCTTATGGCGATCTACACGAGCGCTGGAATAAGGAAGATGTGGTGTCTGAAGATAATAGGGATGCATATGTCCGCTCCTTTATAATCTCCTTGCTCACCGTGTTATTCTTCCCGGTCTCAGGGTCTAAGATTAACTACAGGATGATTTCCACCGTGAAGGATGTAGTGAGCACCAAGAAGAAGAATTGGCCAAGGGCTATCTTAGCGCAGATGTATCATGGGCTGGATGTAGGAGCCCAGAAGAAGGTGAAGGCTCTTCGAGTTAGCCATTTGCTATTACAGGTATACCTTCCTTGGAAACACTTTGATTGACTTTCCCTATTTGGTGTCAACACTTTATTTATTGTGCCTATTTTGGACTGATTGGTTGTTACCTTGTGTAGGCATGGGCATTCGAGAATCAGATCCTCCCATCGATCGGGTTCTTGACTATCATGCCCTCGAGTTCCTATTTTCTTACCTGATGGTGCACTGGCATTGGCTGGAAGGCCAAGTACTCCATTAGCTACCAAGAGTCATTGAGGTTTATGCGACTTAGCTCGGTACATGATGCTTTGGCTTAGACTCCTGTTTCACACTTAGAGCAAAACATTAGTAAACAAAATGCATTTATGTATTTACATTATACTTACATTGTTTGTTTGGTTAATTATTGGTACAATTTATCCTGGTCCCATTTGATAGGGTGGAGAACCTGCTGGAAGTTGCAAGGGTCAGGAGGAGGTGGATGACCGTCAGTTTGTGATTGAGTGCCCTCATAAGGGTTTATGGTGGCCCTATTTGGTGATTACATTTGAGGCTGATAAAGCCGACTATATCGAGGGGAATGGCCTAGTGATCCCTAGCATCCCTGATCTCTGCGAGCAGCACCGGAAGCACCTCTTGCCCCTTTGTCCTTGAATCAAGGATAATGATACGATTGAATTCCACAACAAGAAGGAGATGGAGGAGGAGAAGAGGAAGCTCAAAGGGATAGTTGATGTTGAGAAGGAGGAAGAAGAAGAGGAAGAGGAGGTTTAGATAGAGGTTGAGGAAAACGTTGAGATCGAGCCCGAGGGAGAGGACGACATAGGTGCAGATGTGGCTGGCAGGAGTGTGTCGATGTCCTAAGGGGGCACCACTCTTTTAAGGCATGATTGCGTTTACATGCATGATTTGCAATTATTTGGGTTAGGAATGTGCTTATGTGTGTTTTTTGTGCTTTTTAGGAACCTGCGAGGAAAAGTGGTCGGGACAACCAGAGCAGAATGCAATACTATGGTGTATCGGAGGGGATAAATTTTATGGAAGGGCGCCTGGTCAACCCGATGGAGACCTAGTTCCTACTAATGAATTCCTGAGGTTAGCTCCATCCCAAGAACATAGGCCCAAGCTGGCATGCTCCGATCTTCATGCTAGAGAGAACTACATATGTAAAGCTTGAGAACATGATAATTGCTTTCTTGCTTACCCTTGGATGTAGGTGCTTATTGATTTGCTTTTTGGAATTTTCAGGTTGCACGGAGCCATGTAGAGCAATTGACAGAGAACAATTTCGCTCTTTAGGACACACTTATTGGGCAATCGCTGCTTGTTGAGGTACATTTCCTATTATGATATATTTATAAGAAGTGAAATGTATGCTATGAATGAAATGAATGGTATAGGATGTTCTTATTTCTTCTGTCAGTAGGACTTCTTAGCCCTTTCCTTGGTGGATGTTGGTGCGGCTCAGCGAAGGTATGCGGAGGAGACGGTAGCACTCCGGCATTGAGTGGGCGAGCTTGAAGGTCAATTGGACGCTACTGTCCAGGAGAGGAGGAGTAACCAAAATTTAGACTGCAGACACCCTAGGAGCACCAGCCAGAGAGGAGTAAAGATGTCAGCCCATCAGCACCCACCCGCAGTAACTGAGGAGTCAACCAGCGTGCCTATGATAGAAGGCAGGGAGGAAGATAAGGATGTGATAGATCGATGGCTCTTGGATGACCTAGATGTCATCACTCAGTCACCTAGCGATGGGGGAATGCTTTAGATTTTCTGATTCTTAGGACTCTTTTTATTTTGGTTTGTTACCCCTTGATACATTGGGTTTGAATAATTTAGGATTTCGGATGTTGGATAATTTTGGTTGCATTTAGGTTTAGCGATGGGATATTTGAATGCTTTGTGCCTTCGGGCTTTTTACTTTGAATAAATTGGATTGCAGTTGGACAGGTAATGGAATTATGTTACAGGGTTGTTTACAGATTTTTGCTTAGGTCTGAAATGATAAACATACTTCTAATGCCATCAAAAATTAATTCCATGCTGCTAGCGGCATCATTCATATCGCCGGGTGCATCACCTCAAAACCGCCCACAACCTTCCCACTAGCGGCATCAACGGATATCGTCCAAATCAACCCATATCGCCGGCGGCATCAATTGTCCAAAAACCCAGATTCGGCCATTTCTTCAAAATTTTGCTACAACAAGCCATACTCAATAGCTACGGGGCTTCCTGTAAAGCCTGGAGAACGCAGATTGGGGGGAATTGGAGAAATTCGGCCTTATTATTATTATTATTATTATTATTATTATTATTATTATTATTATTATTATTATTATTATTATTATTATTATTTGGCTCTAACTTTTTCATAGACTGCCCCAAGGGGTTTTCAATCTATCGAGCCTTGTCTTGATTTTTGCCTGGATCCCTTTTCGGGTTTTCGATCCAGCAGACTTATTCTGACTTTTATAGAGACCTAGATGTTTTCAGTCTATCCAGATTTTTGAAAAGAAACACTGATTAGCTCGGAGCATCTTTGATTAAGCTTACTTTGCAATGTTTTTTCTCTTGGTTGCTAAGCATTCATACAATCACAAGCATAGAGGTTTCAGTACGAAAGACACTTTTATCGAGTGAATTTAATTTGAGTATATGATGTTGGCAATCATTTCCATTAATCAAACTCCTGGTGTTAATTTACAGATTTTCAAGTTAACATCTCACTATTTTTCTCTCATGCCCTAATTTTTGTCTGAACCGCCCTTTTTGGGTTTTCAGATCAGCGGGCGGTATTGACTTATCCCCTAATTTTTGCACGGCCGATTTGCAGGACACCGACCTTTGGGTGTCACCTTAATTTTTACCCGATTAGTAAAAGACCAAAAGGCGGGCGATTATCATATATATTTTTTGGTGTGCTACTTTCTGATTTATTTCTTTTGTTTAGACCTGATAACGCTTAAGCTATCCTGATTAACTAGGTCGATGAACTCGCTCTTGCCCATGCTCATGACTTTGAGAGCCCTGCTCATTTGGTATCATCTTTGGCCATACGACAGCCTTCTCAATTTGATCTAAACTTTTTAGTAACGTCGGTGTCGGAAGGTTCCAGGTGCATCAATGTCGAGTCTATGGCTCTTGGCGAGGGTATTAGGTATTTGAGTTACTATTGTGCGCTCAGTTGTGCCTTTGCCGATTCTCCAAGGTTCTTAGTGTCCGTTCAATTTTTGCCTGGATCACCTAATTCATTCTGACCTTCAAAGCTACATCGGGTAACCTTGCTTTGATTCTGGTAACTAATTAATTAGAGTCATAAATAAATTATAATTGATTAGATCAATTTGGGTTGGACTAAAAAATTTATTTTGACTGGTGACTAATTTATTAGGGTCAGAAAATAAATATTTGAAAAATGATTAAAAGGGGGATTTTGAATTGGCGAGTTTAATTGGACCGAGAGTACAAAAGTATTTTATACAGGCTCAAGTGCGTGGGAGTACACCGAAAGGTGTGCGAGCAATGCTGGGCATTGCTTGCGACAACCCATGAAAATGGGTTGCACATGCGTAGCCCATGAAAAGGGCACATGCAGCGTGTGCATGTATATATATGGGATGGGAGTAATTACTCCCATCCCACATCGCCCACAGGGGGAGCATTTTTGCTCCCTCAAGCCTATATAGGCTATCCCCTTTCCTTTCAAAATGTACCAAGCTCAAAGCATAAATCCTAAGCGAGATAATTAATCTCTCAGGTAACTGAGCAAGTTATTTTTGTGGAGCCTAAATTTATTCTAGCAACGCTAGTTTATATTTTTGGGCGAGGCTTCTAGAGTGGTCTAGCAACTACTCGAGGCTTCTTAGTTCTTCCTCCCGGGGAGGTTTTGGTTGGTGGGGTTCATGTGGATACTAATAGAGGCTATCCTACGATTGGAGGCTTATGGAAGAAGGTTCTGCAAAAGCACTATTCAACTGGTAAATTCTTTTTCTTTCTCTTTTAATTATTAAATCTTTTTCTTTAAGTGTTTTTAGACTTAATAATTATGCTTAGGTTATTTTTGCATGCTTAGTTTATTTTATGCTTAGGTTATAACTTAGAGTTATAACATGCTTAGTATAAAATAAATATGTTAGGATATAATTTGAAATTATGGTATCTCTAGTCCTTTAGCATGCTAACCTAGGTAGAGAATTATTTAGTTAAGGCTTTATTTAATTTATATGCAACTAATAGGAGTTCCTGGGGACAGGGACAAAATTTTGAATTTCCGTCATGCCTCTTATGCATGTTCAATTTAACTGTCAGTTCCCAACAAAAACTTGCATCTAACTGGTAACATGGTTCTCTTAGATTCTACATAGCACTAGACATGGGTTGTGCATGTCTATATTGTGAAGCTTCACTTTCTTTTGATGTTAACTTATGATCACATTCATTTCATTTAGAAAGTAAAATCTAATAAACCCACCAAATATCACAATCTGAAAGATAAGTATTATCATTTTTTAGAATCTTAATTTATTTTAAATAACTTTCAAGTTAATATCTGAATCATGTGCCAAAACAGAGCACACAGTATGTGAGTAACCCCAATCGTCTCCAATGGAAGCAACTCTAAGTTTCATTCCTCATCTTTTTGGGGCAAGGCTAACCCAGGCTAGAGGTAAGTTCTTCCTGCTTTTGCAATTGGAAAATAAATTACGTCGGTTATTGAAGATATAACCATTTTTTTTTCTTTTATGATAAATTAAGTTCTTGAATTTTATGAAATCAGATTAAAGTTCACTGTAAAATTGCCTACTATATTATTTGTTGCGGCATCACTAGGGTTCTACTACTCAATGATTTTTTCTGAAATGAGTTGTGTGAGTAGAACACAGGTGCTTTCAAATAATTGGGAAAGTCCTGCCCTAATCTTGACTACCGATTGAATTAGTAGTTATCTTCTGAAAAGAAATCTCCCTTTGAAACCCTTTTCCAGGTGAAAATGTGTATTGATGCCCTAGTATTTCTAAACCCTGATTCTAGCTCTAGCTATAAATTCACTTAATACTACTATAAGAGAGCTCTATCTTACAAATCGGTCCTAGAGGTTGATCAGTAGCTGCTATACAGTAATGACACTCTAGAGATTACACAAGAATTTGCTTCTAATTTTGAGGACTTGAGGAGGGCATACACTTTATTGATGAATCGGATGGGAAGCATAGATGCTCTAACAGGTAATGCAGGGGAAATACATAAAAACTGCAGGGCTCCAAATAAGAAATAACTGAATCAAAGATAACACATCATCTTTGATACGAGTAGATTTGTTTGTTATGAAAACCATGAACATATGGTTAATTACATAATATTTTGTTTTACTATAAAATAAAAGCATTCAACATCTGTTTTCTATCTTCTAATAAAAGTTCAAACTATTGATAACTTGTATATTCGACAAGTTTAAGAATTTTTGCAATTCCATATAAGGGTCAGGTTCGAAATTATAAATACATAATTGTTTTCTGAATAATGGTATAGTAACTTTATGAAGGAAAAAGAAATACAAGTATTTGCCTAACCTATAAGAAGTGTCCAAAGAAAACTTAACTATCAAGAATCGACATTCAAATATCAGGAATAGACACATGAAAGCTTTGATTTCACTATTGATCCTTCCACTAGCTCCAAGAAGATGAGTGAAAAACCGAAAATGGCTGAAATAAGGTAAAAATAAATTTAAACAGTTATTGTAAGTAAATTATCTTATCCAGGTTATCAAAGAAAATACAATTCCATCAGGAAAGATACAAATTGATAGCACACATTCACATAAAATGGTACTTCAATGAAAAATGCCTTATATGAATTATCTTCAGAAGGAATGTTGAAATATTTAACATGCAAATAGTTGAATGGCTAAAAGCATAATCATAGTTGATGATGAGATTGAGTTGAGTCTAGGCTTACTAAAATGAGAGCTAATTAAGAAAAGCTTGTAGATGTTATTTCTGTTTTCTAGGTTCCTCAACCTATGTTTGGCAATATATAATGAAATAATAAAATGGTAACAAAAATCCAGTCCTCAACAACAGGAATTAAATTAGTTAGATGCACCATTGATCATGACAATTCAGTTTACTCTAGTTACATCCATTAACTACACCTCAAACTTACTTTTGAAAGTGCTTAAAGGGTACCCAATAATTTAAGGGGATTGTTAACAAGAGTTTATTATATTCCTCACTGAAGCTTAGGCAAGTTGGTGTATGGTCGTGATGACAGCATTAACAAATTAGATGGAACCCCGTCCAAAAATCATCAGCTTTAACTTATAGGTACTGGCCATTGGGATATGAAAATGTGAGGTATTTCCCAAATAACTTTGCCTATACACATAAACAAGTTAACATAAGTAAATTGTGCATGTTACTCAAGTCAATGAAGGCAAATTACGGTATAGGTTCAATGTAAACCTAGCTAACTTCCCTAAGCTCTTTACAGACATTAGAAATGAAAATTTACAGACTAATAATATTGTTTCTAACCATCTGAACTCTACCTCTTCCTAGCAACTGTACATATTGGCCAAAATTTGATTGTCTTCATAAAAATAGTTTTCCAATTCTATTAATCCAAAAAAGAAATGGTATGTGCAGGATTGATCGGCAAAAACAAGCATGCTCCAGTAATTGGGGGGTATTACTATCCCAGGAATAATTCAAACCATCAACTCTTTCAACTTTTCCATTGCACTGCATATTAGAAACAAATCATATAACAGACAACATCAGAGCTTTATAAGTATGGAAAATAGGAACAAGCAGCTTAGAAAAATCTTTAATCACAAGAAATCAATCTCAGTTTTAGCACTTAAACATATCATACCTTTTTGGAAGAGATGGTAATAGCTTCTCCACAACCTCAACAATAACAGAGCTCCGTAAGTTCTCTACATTGGTCGTGACTTCATCTGCAAATGTACATAATTAGCTAAATACAATGTCTGTTTAAATAAATTGCCTAACATAACTATCTAGATATAAATCCTTGTCAAAGAAATAATGATTCCATACCTTTATCTTCTAGATTAGGACTTTTTCCCTTGGAGATATGAACTGACATCCTGCTCTAAATACAAGTCTTCTTCCTATGTAAACTTCTACAATATGTTGCTAACGAGATCGTATGCAACCAAGCTGGTCTCATCACATATTTCTTGAATGCCGAGGTATAAATTGGTTTGTATGCTTCGTTCATTTGATAAGAGTTTTTCCCCTTTAGAAAGTATGTTAGAATGAGGAGTATCCCTAGGACTTTCTAAATCATTTCCACAGATTTTTTATGTTCCAAAGTTTTTTGGACATTCTAGTGGTACAAATTCTCCATAACTCTCTTCTAAATCTGACTCAATAGAATAAGATGTGCTTGTTTGAATGTTTCTAGGATAATATTGCTGACCATTATCCTCATCTTCGTCCTCACTTTCCTCTAATTCTTCCATATATACATCGGCAAAATCCTCATCAAAGTCATGGTCATGAAGAAAACCAGAAACAATCTGCTTCATTTGAGCACTTAAATTTAATATGCATTCCACATCCTCTCCTTTTCCATCCTTTGTGAAGCATCGACTTGGTGTACTTGGTGAACTCGTATTGATAATATCGAGAGCTTTCGATAAGGATTTTAGGATTGTATCCATATCACTACATTCAAAAAGATATGCTATTAACAATTTCTTTATTGTTGTTCTTAAACACGCATTTTGGACTTCAGTATCTGGGTCTACAAGTCACTTAAAGGCTTCCAACTTTAAATATCTAACCTTCTCTTTAACATTAAGGAGTTGATATGCTTTTGCTCTATCATTCTGCAACAATCTTAGTTTAGGCGATATCTGGTTGAAATCTATGACAAAGGAAGTAGAATTTCCTAGTGAGAGTTTCAGTAATAAACCTGCAACAATAAGAGCATTCGCCAATGGCCCTTCTAGCCCATCTCCTCTACCAAGTTTCAAAAGCATTTTCTGGCTAATTGTCCTTATACTACAAATCAGTTTTTTTCGGCTCCTACTTTGTATTTTTGGTTCTAAACCAAGAGTGTCAGCTGGTGTGCCTCTAAGTTTCCTAAGCATGGTAAGAAGGCCATCATAAGGCAACTCCTCTAGTCTGTCAAGTATTTTAGTAACAGCTACATAATAAGGGTGAAATTTGGGACTCAAAATGGTCAAACAATTGCCTCGCACATTTTGTGGGTCCTTGAGAAGTTGGGATATCAAAGCAAAAATCTCTACTTGGAATTTACAATGTTTATCTCTAAAAAATTTTTGAATTAGTTTTCTGAGCTCCTTCTTTAACTTTGGACGGGTTATTCCAAAATCGATAGATCCTCTTGTTAATAACATAGCGAGATGGAAGAGCCCCTTATTAGTTAAAGCATTAAGGCACGACAGTAGGATCCCTTTTAAATTAGAAGTGTCCAACAATTCCGTAGCTTCTTCAATAACATTATCCTTCACCGCTGCTCCAAAGGCTTCTTCAACATGTTTTGCCACCGTCTCAAAAAACGTCTGTAAGAAAGTACAAGGTTAGACAACAACATATAATATTACAACTAAATGAGTTTGTGATTCTTCTACTATCACAGTTCAATGAGGAAATCAATATGGGCCACGTTTAAAGGTTCCATCTTGCTAATTTTTATTTAGCTATCTCGTAAACTTTAAAGCTAAACAATTAGTTGAAATATAAATTCTATTTCTCTTTATTTTTCTGCTTGTTTAAACATAAAATACATACGGAAATACCGGCCACTCATTATATCTTAACCTCATAACTTTTCTTGAAGTTTACCATTTTCATATATTTATAAACTGGAACACTTTTGTATCTATTTCTACTTATATACCCACAAAGAGTAAACATTTAATAGTTAAAAGCTTATATTAGTTATTAGTAAGAATTATTTGATGCAATAGTATGATAATTTGAGAGTGAGTTACAATAAGATCTCCAAGATCTAGTGTCCATGTACGTTCAAATGCTTCCTTGTTCTATTTTGCTGCTTTTACTTAAATTTCAATTGCACACACCCTATATTGAAGTTTTCTAGAAATTAACTTCAGAAAGAATAAAGGTACATTCACTAAATGAAATCACCATGACCATTAAAATATAGAGCTAATTTCATAAATTTGCATGTTGAACTGTTGATAGCCTAACATTTGTTTTTATCGCATACATGACCATCCTAATTAATTAGTAGTTTAGGTTTAAAGAAAAAGGTGTACGTATCAATTTCAAAGAATACCCCGTTTTGATAAATGACTCCACGAGGGACTCAAAAGTAAGATTTAGTGCAAAAACAATACTGACTTAACAATAGCAATGCTTTTAGCTCACATATTCAACAAGGATTAGCCAAACTTGTAAAGAAATTCATCACAAAAGAATATAACTTACATCATCTTCCCTCAGTAGAGATTCTGGTATAGACCTGGAGAAAACACGCCATTCATAGACCATAGTTACACAAAATGTTACAATGAAGTTCAGTGATAAAATGTGATAACTTGGAAAGAAAAAACTCAATTACCCAAAGTTTAGATACTTCTTCTCTTTGGATTTAGATATAGGCTGCCCCATCAACCACCTTCATGTAGGCGCAATGTGGTTAGTTTCTTGAAGCTATTTAATAAAGAGATTGAGTTATTATTTTAGCAACCAAATCATATATCTTGAGTAATTGAAAATGCAACATATAAATGCACATATAAAGATAATAAGTAGCCTTAAACTTATTGAGTCACGCATTTTGGCTTTGAGTTGGGTCAGGTTTGAGCCTAAAATCTGAATTTGAGGTCACTACTCCATGAGAATAACTATGGTTAAATATCAATTTATAGATCTTGTTGAGCACTGAACTTAAACGGTGCCATTTGGAAATGTAACTGCTTATTACTTCAATATGTACACTAGTTTTATTTTGAAACTGTAGAAGTGGCATATGATGTAGAGAAGGAGTATGCTACATAATTGAACAGTCTAACTTAATACCTTGTAAGCACGTTGTAAAGCCATATCAAAGATAGACTATATAAACATGGTATCAGGCCAAACTACGTAGCACATATAATCGAACATAACAATATGGTAATACGATGTTCAGTGATAATGGAATAATCTTAAGAAGAAGAGCAGCAGATGAATCTTCCCTATCTTACGAACACCATCAACATTCCCAAAACTTGGACTGAAAAAAGTAAATATTTTCTCTCATGGTCTAATGATTCTGCATCTAATTGTAATACATAATAATTTATTTCTATAATCCGCAAATCCAATCATCATTTACTCCACTACAATTCCAGTTCCTCAAATATGTTTTTTAACCCTCACTTCTTCTCATCACTGTTTCTTTTTCATTGAAGATGTAAAGCTAAAATCTTAATAATAATTAAATAAACTACATTAAAGAACAAAATCATTGTGAAAAAGGTTAGTATGAGCTTTGATAGGAGAGTTGGGATTGATGAAGAAGGTTCAAGTTAACAAATTAGGTTTAGACGTTCTGACATAAATAGAAGATGTGAAGTAACATTATTAAAAGCTAACTCCAAAAACACATTAATTTATACTCATTTTCAAATAAACACTTATTTCTATTGGTATCTTAATCTCAATGAACCTGATAAAATAGCTACTCATAGCAAAAAGCACTTACAAAAACCCCAAGAAGATGAAGCAAAACAAGAATTCGAATTTTTGCAGGAATAGAGCTGAGGGACTAGCAAAAAAAAGTAAAGCAAATACATCAAAACTGCAGGTTTCAGAAAACCAAAAAGAGAAAGTATTATACTACTGTCACAGAATCCTATTTAAATCAATACCTATATTTTAGTTAACCCAGAAAATACATACATGAATAGAGCCTTACCAAAAATTTCAAACATGAGGATAAAAAATAATGACTTCGCATGGCACAGTAGCAGAAACGGTGTAAACTAATTCAAAAGCCTAACAGACACAATGCCGTGGATTTAACTCTAGTTGACAATAAAACAGGGAATTAGTGAGGGAAAAAGGAAGAAAGAAAGAAACAGACCTTCTCTTAAGTTGAATCTACTTCTCGTTGTGCTTAAGATGGGAGAGTACAATATCGCAATCGTTTCGATACAATCCAATTGAAGCCTCCATTAGCATGAATTAGGGTTTATGGTTAAAATTTACATGAATTGGAAGAATAAATAGAAGAAAAAGGGTTTTATAATTGAAGGGTTTAACAAATTTGATCAACCCCAACTGTCGTCCTCCTTGCTACAACAACAAAGAGCAATTAAAGTTTGTAAAGTTCAAATAGACCATAAGCACATTGTAAAATAATTTTCCATTTCAAATGCTGAGTTGAGAAAAGTCAAACATCCACTAAGCTAAGGTTTACAGTTACAACATTTCATCTGCACAAGACCAAGCAAATATCATCGAATGATTTACACCTTTGAAGTAGAAAGCTTCAGCCACACTCGAGTAATTAACTCACACAGATAGTCTATCTTATTCCTATGCAAAATACATGTTAATAGTGTTCAGTAGAAAAGTGTTTCCCAAAACAAAAACATTGCCTTCAACAAGGACTTGTTTCGTTGTACACTACAATGTCTGAATTTTTTTTTGCTTCATATCATGAGTGGAATCAAGCAAATCTTTTTCCCCAAGACCAGACAATAATAAATGTCTATAGGTTAACAAGTGCAATGCTCCATTTAACTTAACAAAGTTCTAGCACGTTCAATCAAGCAAATCATTTGCCCCAAGATCAAGGAAATATTAAAGCATCTGACTTCCAACTTGATTTTAACTTCCTCGGTCATTAATTCAACATAAATAAAAAAAATTCCTGAAAGAAAATCAAGGTGAAAACAGTCTCAGTAAAAAACCTTCCTGGGAAAAAAGTTAAAAACCTTCCACAATCTATGTAAATTTCTTTTTCACAAAACTACCAAAAATGGATAAGACCAGCCCAAACAGCATTGTTCAGCTCAATCAAGCAAAAGCTCTCAAATACAACAAATCTACTACAGTAATCCACATTTTGTATCATTTCTGCGTTTCCTAGGCTGCCAAATTGAAACACCCCATTCCTTATACTAAGCAAAAAACAATATCCATAACATATAAATTTTTTTTACTTATACTTTATTTATATATATAATGTACTAACAAACTTATAACATTATATATCCTTTTTACAAAACAGATTCAGATAACGCAAAAACCAAAACCCGACCATTTTCTATTCTATATGCTTGTCATGTGAGAAGAGAGCGAGATGGACACAACCGATAGACCTTTCTTCCATGACAGCTATGGGTAAGGACCTTCTAGTACAAAACTTTATCTACTACTTCAACAGCTAGAAAAACATAGCGATTTATATGAGTCGCCACTCAGTGAATATAAATAATCAATGAACTTATCAATCACATATAGTCACACATTCATAATATACATATAGTCATTCATATATGCTATTGGATGATTCATTTATTTAATTGTTGTGACATTTTAGGCCAAACTATTGCCTCAGGATACATGTAACATTGTAACAGATAACAATTGATTTATTGGCCAGCCATATAATAGAACATGACCTTTCGGTTCATGTAACGACTTTTCAGTCCATATAATAGAACATGGCCTTTCGGTTCGTGTAACAATTGATTGACCATTTAAGTCCAAATAACAGAACATGTATTGCAATATTTGGGCAGATATGTCACAATGTCTCTTTTACTTGTCATATATTCAAGTGCAAATGTCTGGTATACAAATCATTAAACTTACGATTAACATATACTAATGCAAATGAACATATATATTCTACATACATATATCACATAAATCCAGCTTATCAAATACAATTCTCATTAAGAAAATTTACATAAATCATATATACGATCACTCCAGACATTCACTTGTACACATATCCTTTAGTATCAAAAACTAATAACTAAATATAATACACAAGTCACATACAATACAATTCCAGTACATTTTCACATCAGAGACTTGAACTAAGCTTAATGCATATGAATTCGATACTCACATATAATAGCAATCAATCAAATTAATTCATACCAAGATAAAAGTCACATATCCATTCAAATAACACATCAACACATTTCACCCATAAATTCATATCATGTTT
Organism: Euphorbia pulcherrima; assembly: GCA_947683365.1. NCBI lineage: Eukaryota > Viridiplantae > Streptophyta > Magnoliopsida > Malpighiales > Euphorbiaceae > Euphorbia > Euphorbia pulcherrima. The sequence goes on from CANTUS010000009.1 coordinate 42,257,286, forward strand.
ATACTCACAAATTATCCGAGATAACCCTCTCGGAAACGACTAGGACCTTCCTCTTGAATCCCTTCACACTCTTAGACTCCTATGGATATAAACACATATCCAATGTACATATAAATTATTTCATTTCTAATAAGAAAATCATCTTTAACCAAAATCCTATTTCTAGCATGTGTACTTCTGACCTTATTTCACTTACAAATTCATAACTCTCAAATTACTAAACCAAACGAAGTGATTCCTATTTTATTTTACTCCTAACATACAAGGGCATTATATATTCCAATCCTAAAATTTTTTGATCTTAGTACTATTTACAGTGAATTTTACATTCATACCCTATTTCAATTTTATTTTACTTGGACAACATCTTAGTAAAATGACCATAACTCTCTCTACACAACATGAATTGATCTGATTCCTTTTTCCACTTAAAATAAACATATAAGGGTACAACATATCAAAATTTTAGAGTTATATAATGAGTAGAAAAATCACAGACTTAATTTGAATCTCACTCTATTGTAGTGACCTAACATCTCTAAATAGTTTGGATTCTAAAAAATCATAGAGAAAAACCTACCTATTCTAAAATCCCCAAATTTTGCAGGATGAACCCTGACAAAAAGAGGAACAATTCATCTTCTTACAAAAACTTCTAATTCTAACTCTAACCTAACAAAAATCGCACTACAAAATTACTAAAATACTCGATTTCTTCCTTCTAGCTCTCTTCTTCTCTTCTTCCTTATGCTTTGTTCTTTTCTATGGCAAGTTTCTGGTCTGTCTAGTGGTTGTAGAGATGAGATGATCGATCCTAATCCGACCTCCTTTTCTTATGTTTATCTATCCTTATACCAAAATTATCCTTACTAATATAACACTAATACACTAATAATAATAATAATAATAACAATAACTAATAATTAAAATATATCTTGTATATATATACTATAGTTATACTTTTATATTCTTTCTTAGTACTAATAACAATACCAATAATAAACAATACAATTATCTTACCTAATAAACCACTTTATATTTATAATATAACTAGACTTATTTCTTAAGATTCTATAGCTCTATGATTCGGTTAACTAATCAATTTTTGATAAATATTACATGTAAAATATTATATAGTCTTCATGACATGTAATATATGTGAACAATTGCATATATAATGCATGAAATGGGATGTTATACAAATAGGAGAAAAAAAAAGAAACAAAAGAAAAAGGTACCTGAAAATGTTGAAGCCATCAAAGATATTAACCAGAAATCCAATTGATCAAAGAGATTGAAGATGAGAAGAATTGCAAAGTTTCAGTATGAGCCGAATGAAGAATGGATCGAATTTGGTAAACAAGGTAAAAAGTAGAAACCCTAGATCAGAGCTTTTTAGGTCACTATAAGTAGAGAGTCTCTGTGTGATTGATTACTGAGCTGGTAGATAAAGTTAGAACTCAAAGAGGAGCTTACTTCACCTTTTTAGACTCGCTCGACCCGACACGACATGTTCCGGGTCAAGGTTTGCTTCTATTTCAGATCCTGTATTGTCTTTTTCAATCTACAATGCGCATAGGGAATTAGGGATGGCCAAAGCATGAATAATGTATCTATATCATGGTTGTCGCCCGGACTGGCCAACGAACCGGTAAAGGGAGAGGGTCATGGATTTAAAGTTCAACCGGATTTAATTGGGGGTTGAACCAGATTTTCTTAAAATGTATTAAAATATTAATAATTTTAATAATTTGATATTAAACATGTAATATAAGTCATCCAACATAAACCATTAATAATATTTAAAGTTAATAATTCTTAATTAAAATTCTTACTTTATAAAAATAAAACACAAACAATAATCAATATAATTTAGTGAAAGAATTATATAACATTAACAAATTTAATTTAATTCAATTCAAATTAAATCATATTTTATAAATTAGATAAAAAAAATTGATTTATAGTATATTTAAGTTACATATTTACACAATAAATTTATATAGTTATAAATTTTAAATATAATATATTAAATAAAAATATGATATTCATTCGTTATAATTTTTATTTTTTATACAACTGATTCAATGTTAATTTGATTTAAAAAAAGTATTAAATGTTATTTAGTTATATAAAATTTTTTAGATTGTAATCAAATAAATTTTTTTAAATGAAATGTAGTACTTATGTAATAATTAAATAGATACACGTGATTTTTTTAAAATAAAAATTCAATTTCATTTAAAACAATTTAACAACTTCATATATTATATTATAAAAATATAAAATGTAATGAAACATTAGTTGAAAGCCTTGGCTCAAGTGGTAAGGCATGTAGTGTGTAGGTGAGAGGTCATAGGTTTAATACTCACCAAAAGTAAAAAAAAAGTAATTTTTACATATAAGAAAAGTCAAGAACTGGACTGGTTGAATCGTCTGGTTTCCAGTCGAACTGATTGGTTCAACTGGTCAACAGCTGGTTCTTGACTTTTCTGTGAATCAGTTAAAATCGGACCGAACTAGCCATCGATTCCGGTCAAACTCGGTCCAGATTTCAAAACCATGGTCTGTATGGTCCCCACCTGTCATTAGACTCCCTCTTTCTTCGACCTAAGGTTGTGTTTGGGAGCAAGGTGTGAAAAAATTATAAAGGAAAGGAAGTGTAACGATAGTAAAGGAGGGGATAGTATTTGATAGAAATATAAGAGATAAAATAATGTTGTGTTGGGGAGAAAGGAATGGTATTATAAAGTAAAGTAAATATAAAATTACTTTGATATCCTTTATTATTAGAAGCGGGTATAAATAAAAATAGGGTAAAGTCCAAAAATATGCCATGTGGTTTGAACGTTTTGTAAAAAGATTCTTGTTGATTTTTTTGTTTCAAAAGGGTGTATGTGGTTTCGAAAGTTAGCAAAAATATGCTTTTTAAAATTTTGAAACAACATTTGGAGGGATAATCTCAGTTATTTCAATAAATCAACATTCATATATTTCAACTATATTATTTGTGAATAATTTATCAAGATTTGATCAAATTTCAGAAACTTTTTATTTTGTTATGATTTTTTAAAGTTATCATCAATTTTTAATTAATATAAATATTTAAGCTTCTCAAAACATTTTAAAATTTTTCACTAATGTGTATTGTATTTTTATAAATAAAGCTGCAAAATTTCACTTCAAAATGGATAAGATTACCCTTCCAAATGTGATTTCAAAATTTTGAGAAGCATGTTTTTGCTAACTTTTGAAACCTTAAGCACCCGTTTGAAACAAAAAATTTCACAATGACATTTTTATAAAACGGTCAAACATCGTAATGTGTTTTTAAAAGTTACCCTTAAAAATAAGAAATACGGACAATATGATAAACTAAATTACCATCCCTTCGTATTCCACCAAAATGATGGAATTAAAAATGTCGTAACACAGGGGAAAGGCTTCCCTTCAAATCCGTTCACTTTTATTAAATTCTTGCTCCGGGACAAGGAATTTTGATTACTTTTCTTTACATTCCAGCAAAGTTTCATTCTACCGCTTCCATTCCTCAATTTACAAATCAATGAGAAATACTGCTCCTCTTTTGGATTTTTAGCGATTCAATTGTGAATACTGATAAACAAGATACATGGATATCAGTATGACCCAAACGAATGAAATTTTCGTTTTCACTATTGGCACCACCCCTCTGAGGGTAGATTCTGGATTTAGGGTACCTAACAGTTTTTTTTCTCAATGATTTCCTATTATGTCAATTATATATGGGAAAATGGTGTCAAAGGCTTGGTCTAATGGTTGAGTCTTGAACCTGTGATCCTAGAAGTTGCAGGTTCGAGTCCACGTTCGGGCGGGGTGTAATAAGATTTTCATTTGTTATTATTGTAAGCCCAAACGAAACAATTTTTTGTTTAAAAAAATTATATATGAAAAAATGTGTAATTTCTTAACAAGCATTGGATGTTAAGGTATATGTTTTTGGGCATAGTTCTATTTTTGCTTTGGGAAGTGTTGTGAAGTATGCTGAAAATTCATCAGGTTATATCACGTTTCTCCTCTGTGAAAGGATCATGTTTCTTTTCAGCTAATATAAATGACTGGGGAAAACCGTTTGGTGCTACTTGCTCTAATGATTTGGATTGGGATTCTTTTTCCACATGGTCAATTAGAATGACTGACGACTATTTTGACAGAGAACCTCTAAATCCGTGGTTAAAAAAACTACAGTTTTTATGGTTTTGAGAACCATGAAAATTTCATGGAAAAACTATATCATGGAAATAACCATGCATACCACTATGAAAGAACCATATGCCAAGTAAGGGCTACCAAATGGGTTCACCAAACCGCTAAATGAGATAGAGAGAAAATGTACGTAAAGCGAGAGGGTCTCTGCCACAGATGCAAGATTCTTCCTTAATGAAATTTTTTTGATTTGTACATGCCAATTTGAGATTGCTTCCCCAAACTGCTTATTTTGAAAGCTTCATTTTTAAGCTTTTCCTATAAGCAACAAATTTAATTTTGGAAAAAACAAGTCAGACAGTTCCTTATTAATTAGTATGAATGACCAAAATGTGTTGTTTAGAGCCAAAATATGTAGTTTTATTCAAAATTTGTGAGAGCAACTTATTTTAATAACAACTTAATAAATAATAACAAATTGGCCCTACATCTATTTTCTAAATTCTTACATGTAACCTGGATAGTTTGGAGTGTCGTTTCGATGGTAGAATGTCTTATTTAAGGATTTAATTCAAGTAATGTTGCTCTCTCCAATCTTAAATCTCAAATCTTACAACATGGGAGGGGAAATTTCCAGTTATTATCACCAAATTGCCTTTATGTTCTTATTCTAGAAACTCTGCTTATTTTAAGTTTTTGTGTTCCAAGATTTATATCGGTATAATAATGTTACTTGCTAACAATTTTCTTGATTTACATGGAGAAGGTTTGAAGACAATATTAAACACAAATAATTAAAGGTTGCAAAAATTTCAGTTCTCATCTTTTTTAATGGAAAAACATTACGTAACAATAAGGATTGGTCCAAGTGGTAAGCGGCTTGATATTGCTTTAGCAAGGTTTAGAGTTCAAGTCCTAATGAATGCAAAAAAATCCTTATTGAGAGACTCACCCACCACAGCCAAGTGTGCGACCCAGGTCAGATTTGGATATAGTCGGAGCAAAACTTTAGTAAATCAGATGGACAAAAAAAAATGGAAAAACATTTTGTATGTGCTAATGTTGCTTAATCTATCGAGTATACGTTAGATTAAAAACGGTTATTAGCCTGTGTCTACATGTAAGCAATGCTTTACCCCCTGGCTGCTACCAATTGGCTGATAAGAATTGGCTTTGAATGTTTTCAAAATGTTTGCTAACAATTACTCACACTGGAGGTGAATGTATTTCAACCTGCGGTCTTCTACTGCTTACTTCCTATTTTTCTTTTATCTCGTTTCCATGCTTTCAATGTATACAACAACACTACTACTATAATGTCAAACAAGGCTCCCGCATAAGCGGAGTTTTCATGTACGCAACCTTGCCTCTGTAATAATAGAGATGTTTCCAATTAATCCTGAAGTGGAGATGCAACAAGTATCCGTGACTTCACAAAAAAGAAGCTCATATAGTTTAATGAATTATTTTGCTCATTATAATCTAAAGCTAAATAATAGTGAATCTTTGACCCGTTAAAATAATGTACAATCATGCTTTTAAAATATAAATGTAAAATTTGAAACATGTTCCTTCACACAATAATTCATTTTTTTGGGTAATTGAGCGATCGAATAATTTACATTTTGAAGTATTGAAGTTGATTTTTGTTTTCATTGATTTTTAATTAATATGTTGTAATTAGAAATATTAATCACATTAAATATATAATTGTATTGATATAATTCCACATAAAAAGTTTATTTTTTAAAAATTTGGGCAATTCTGCTTATGTTAAATATATAAAATATTTTTTACACCTCTTATGTATGACTCGAACATGAGACCTTTAAATAGTATAAAAATTAAGATATTGTTGATTAAGTTTCGTTAATTAAACTTATTCTCATTTTAATTGAGTTTTTAAAAGATCAGGTTTGTAAACTGTGATGCTCGATTCTCTTCGATATATAATTAGAAGAAAAAAGTTCAGTTCGACTCTATATAATTATAAATTAACATTGAAATAAGTTCAAATTAGTTCGATATAATTCATAGACGTTCAGTAAAAATAATATAATAGTGCATTTGATGACTATTCTATTTTTTATGAAGAAATAATTAATAAGTAAAACAATTAATTATAAAAAGAACATTAAATTATGTTTATGAGAAAAAAAAGCAAGATAGATGGATTTGGATTCTCTAAAGTTTAAACTCTTTAAAGTTATATATTTGATTCAATTTCAACCATCTATTAAGTTTAAATGATCTAGATTCAATTTTAGTGTTTTATGGAGTCCATAGTGTAATAAAATTTGGACCATTAAAACTAAATGGATGATTTAGATTAGTTGAAATATATAACTTTAGAGAGTTTGAACTTTAAAAAATCCAAATCCGATATAGAATTCAATAAATTGTGGTAAAAAAGTTTAAATTAGCTATGGAAGACATATATATTTTATCAGACAAATACGGTAATATCATTTAGTAGTTTGTTTGGAGTAAATAATTATAACTTCCCAGGTTTGATATAATATATTATTATTTGTCTGTGTTTTAAAATTTTAATTTATACCTTTTTATATTTTACATTTTTTCATTATTACCCCACTCTATCAATTGTTAAGCATTTTCATTCAAAATTATTGATGTTCCATACACTTTTATACAATATTTACATATCCTGTGATCTTATGTACTGATTTTTAAAGATATTTCATAAATAAGATGTTTGTTTTACTTATTCTAGACATTTTATTACATTCCAATCTTATGATTGCGTTAAAAAACATACACAAAATGGACAAATCAAAGAAAAATTGAATATAAAAATATCACAACAATAATATTTTTATTATAAATGTATATTTCAATAAATTTTTCGTAGATAGGAATGAGAAAATGTAAAATATATAAAAGTATAAATTAATTTTTTAAAAATCTAAAATGATAGTAGCGTATTATACAAACCTCCTGTTCTTTTACCTAAAAAAGTCATTTTTTGGAAGCTTAAATTTAAATGGCGACTAATAAAATGGACAAACGAAAAAAGCAAAACACAGATGCTCATCTTTCTTCTCCATAGCACAATCACAGCAAACACAACAGAAGAACAAGTAGAAGAAAGCCATGAAGAACAACGACATCGACAATCGGTCCAGTCTGGATTCCAGATTCAACCAGACCCTAAAAAATGTTCAAGGGTGTGTTTCAATTTTCACTTTCTCTCTCTCTCATTTCTTATTTTTGTGTCAATTGCTCTACATCTGTTAATTCGACTTTCCAAATTCATTTGAAATCTTAGAAATTTGATCAATTTCATAATAATTGAGTTTGGATGGATGGGGATTTCGATTATTAGTTATTAGATAATCCTCCTCATTCAGTACGTGGTATAAAGTTCGGAAGGTTCACATTTTTCTTTTCAGTTGTTTTCTTTACTTCTAATAGGATATTATATAGATTTGTTGACGTGTTGGTGTGAGAAGCTACGGATCTCTTAAATTAGGCTTAGGAATCTGGCACTTTTGTTGTTTGGAAATCGGTTAGGAATCTGGCAGTAACACTGCTGCTGTTTTCTTTGTCTATCTGCAATTGTAATAGTATGTGTATGCCCGCATTTATGTAAATTATTTTGTGCTTGGAATGTTATCTACAAATTTAAACTTGAGATTCCTGTTATTCATTCTTTAGTTGAATCTCTTTGGTTGATGTGGATATAAATTTTGTTTTGTGTCATGTTCTATGGAACTTGACCTTTTCTTCTGCTTTTGTTGCAATCAAGCTTGCTTAAAGGTCGGGGAAAATATTACTCACAAGGAGAACAGATCCACAAGGAGATCCAAGCTCACGAGAACAATCTCCCAGTTTTGCAAGGAGTTTATCAGAGAACGATACTGGTACAAGTGATCGAATGGGCATGTCAAGAGAGCCAAATGTAGATAATTGATACTCAGTTTATCAATTTGCTTGTCTTGGCTTTCATGACATTTTGTTTTGTGGAATTTATGAGGTATATCTTTTTTACTATGTAGGTTGAAGCCCAGATTCATAACACGCCGAATAATAATGCAACTGCAAATAGCTTGAAGCCTACACTTTCCAACGCTGAAATTAGATCCGAAGAAACTCAAAAGTCTTGAGCAACAGATTCAGCACGAGTTACGAAGTTCAACCGGCAGCTATCAGGAACAACAGTCATATTAGGTACGCTTCAAAGTTGAATCCAAATTGCATTGATGACTGGAAGGCTAAAAATACTGAATTCAAATTAGTAGGAAGGTTCTGTCTACATTGGATTGCGATGCTAGTGTACAAATCTATCTAATTTGGACCTTCAAAGAAATTAACCAATCAGGAATATGCTTAGAAATGTAATGCTTATTCTTAATATAGTGCACTTCGGTTCATAAATTATTGATTTTTATGCTTGCGAATGGGGTTATTGACATTCTTAATTTTATGTTTCTCTAGTGGCGGGATTCTCCTCTTTATATATTAATATAGAAATGCTGTCTATTATTCTAATTTTACTTGCTACTATAAATTCTGTTTGCAATTGTGTGCTTCGATTATTTTCTTGATTATGATTTGCAAAATCTTGCCTTGTGATTTTTGAGGTTTCAGTCGGTAATTTGTTTTTTCTGTGTTTTTTTCTCCTCTATAAATAGAAATTGGCAAATTGCACTTCAAATGCTTTGCTGTTTCCATTTCCATTTAATTTCTTTCGAATTTCCACTGTGCAGAGAGATTGCGAGAATTAGCTTGGAGTATACCACCATACATGCGCCCTGACATTTGGAGGCTTCTCTTGGTAAGTTTGACTTAGCTGAACAAATTTGGTCCTACCCAATTGAAAACTAGATGATATTGGCATCACCTGTAACTTGAATTCATTTTGCTTTCGTATTTCCATTATATGCACGAGCAGAGCATATATTAAACGAAATGATAATCAGGGATAGATGCCATTAGAAAATGTGAGAGGAGTGGGGGTTAGGTGTATGATAAGTTTGTGTCCGTCATAAATGGGCTTATGTGCAGATGTAATGGTATACTTGCAGTGTAACTGTGGCAAATTCTGCCTGTAAGGCATAAACTGTACAAACCTTTCCCAAACATTGACCAGGTTTCACTTTCACATAAATGGGTCAGTTATGCTTTCTTCTCTTATTTGTGTAGTGTCGTATATCCCCTAGTGTATTATTGGCAGTAGACTTTTCTGTGCAGCAATATTAAGTGGATTGTGTCACCATGTTATAGTTAAATGGCATGTCTGTTTAAAATGTGGCTATGCCATGTGAACAAAACCTTTGTTTATATATCTAATATGCATCCATGTTTTTTTCTTCTAGACGTGCAATATATGGTTGTATATGATGGCTTATAATGTGAAAAGTCACCTTTTCATTGCTCAAAGCTGACAGTTTATGTGATATGTGATTTTCACATATGGTTGATTTCAGTTAAGTAGCCTGGCAGTGTTAGGTTTCCAGAAGCTGTGATGTGCTTCTTTTTTTTTTGTTATACTCGTGCTTACAATGGCTTTTACTTTTATTTTTATTGTATACATATCACAAAGGAGTGGCGTGTCTGAGTAATAATTGTTTCTGACCGTACTTCTATTTTACAATTGTACTTTTTTACGAGTTTGCACAAAATTTTACGTGTTTTGAATTTAAATATCAACTGACAACAGGGATATGCATCACCTAATTGAGATCGAAGGGAGGGTATTCTAAGGAGGAAGCGGCTTGAGTATCTTGATTGTGTTGCTCAGTTTTATGACATCCCTGAAACTGACCGTTCAGATGATGAGATCAATATGCTTCGTCAGGTATTCGTAGATTCCCTTAAGTGTTGTTAATCATATGTCAGTCACAGAAATTCTTGACATTGGCTTTTTTCTTCTTCTTAGATTTCTGTTGACTGTCCGAGAACAGTACCTGATGTTGCTTTCTTTCAGCAAGAACAAGTACAAAAATCCTTGGAGCGTATTTTGTATACATGTTTAGATGTCAATCATGTTTCCTAATGCTTTTTTATGAGACAATATATTATTCTTCAAAGATAGTGATAGATAATGCCAACTGTTATTACTTAAGGACATTGATTGCTCATATTCTGAAAGAAATATTGCTGACAATTTATTATTGTTTCACTACATCTAGTTTAGTATGGTTCTCCCACATTCATTCTCGTTAAGTGTTGATTATGGTTTTGGTGAAGGTATTAAGTTGGATTCAATGCAGGTTCAAGTTGTTTAAAACAATGAGGTTACAACTTTTATTAATTAGATGTGAGTTCCTGGGTATTACTTTGAAGTGAGGCCGAAAGTACTACCACAAGCAAACACTAACCGTTAGATTAGTAGCGCTTTTTATGTTGGAAAACACTTTTAGCCACTTATCTCACATATTGATCAAAGCACACGAACAATCTTAAAAGATCAAAAGAACATGCATAGATTCTGGAATTTCAGTTTCATTGTCTAATGTATATTGTTTCATTCATGAGTATACTTGAACTTGATATTGGGAAAATACTTTCGGATACATATCTCACATATTGATCAAAGCATGGGTACAATCTTAAAAGATCAAATGAACATGCATTGAATCTGGAAATGCAGTTCCATTGTCTAATGCATATTGTCTTATTCATTAATATACTTGAACTTGGAAGTTGCATTTTGGCACTTTTAGAAATTAGAACGTGATCTAATCAATTTTTGAAAACCAGATGTCGGGGAACATAGTTTGTCTCTCAAATAATTTATGAGCACTGATGCATTGAACATTTATCTTCTGGTTTTCATATTTATTTTTTCCTTGAATTTTCTTTGATTGACTTTGAAGAATCTGCTTATGTACTGCCTGACTGTAGTAACCACACTCAGTTACTCCATTATTATTTTTGTGCAATCTGTTTGTTATTAAAATGTTGTTCTTGTTGATTTCTTTCCAAGGCAATAAGGCATCCTGTGAGTGGATATGTTCAGGGAATTAATGATCTTGCCACACCCTTTTTGGTTGTTTTCTTGTCAGAATACTTGGATGGAGATATAGATGGCTGGTCCATATCTGATCTATCTCCAGAAAAGATCTCTGATGTAGAGTCTGATTGTTACTGGTGCCTATCGAAGTTACTAGATGGCATGCAAGACCATTACACATTCGCTCAACCAGGGATTCAGAGACTTGTGTTTAAGTTGAAGGAATTGGTCAGACGGATTGATGGTAAACACTGCTTACTCTTTCTTCCTTTGCTTTTCGTGGTGTTGGAAAAAAGGTCTGCATTCCTAACATATTTTTCCATTCTATATTAATTTCTGAGTCCTGATAATAGAGCCATACTATGTTGTAAGTAATTCTTTTGTCTTAACCTCTTATAATTGACTTGTTTTTGTTTGGATGAGGACCTAAAAATCATATGTTTTAAATGCTCTTTTGTCTTAGTCTCTTACATAGTCGTCAAAGGTGTGCCTAATGCAAGACTTGAGGTTCCGTGCCTCGAGTACATAATTATCAGAATCGTACGATTCTCGGTACGAATCTTACGATTCGATTCGATTTGATTCAACCCCAAATTGATTCGAATCTATGGGGTGAATCTAAATTCACCCTGAATCTTACGATTCAACATCGATTCAGTGGTGAATCAGCCGAATCTTACGATTCCACCGATTCGGTCGATTTATGAACTATAGTTTTGAATATTAAGGCATCGTAAATTTAGTCATAGTAGATCTGTAGATGCATATTATAATAAATTATTAGAAGATAACTAAATACTTGACTCATAGCCAAAGTCAGTTGGCCCACCAATGAGTCGTTAGAGCGGGGCGGAACCCAACACCACGCCGCGGACTTCTGGCGATGACTAAACGGTGGAGCGGCCGTGCACTGAAGTGAGAGTATGTCTCTTTAAATTCTAGCCACAACAAACTCTTACCTTAAATAATAATATATGTTTAACATAAACTTTTCAAATTCTAGATCATTACTAATGTTATTTTCGAATATAAAAATCAAAGCTAAACTAAAAGTATAATAATTGGCTAAAACTTTCACAGGATTATGTATGCATTAGATAGAATTTGAAGTAATTATTTGGTTACATAATTTTTTTAATAATAAACTTACATATCTAGACTAAAATTTAACAGTATTTTTATTAAACATTTTGTTTTTATAATTTTATGAATCTTACGATTCGGTTCACGATTCTCGGTTCACAAAATTTGGATTCCGATTCTCGATTCGAATCCCGATTTGACAACTATGCTCGAGTATAATATGTTGTTTTCAGGGTTTTTGTCATGTCAAATCTCCACATGGACTTTTTGGTTCGTTTTTGTTAAGTGTCCCTCTAGAGAAAATCACATGATACTTAAATATTTTGATCTTGGATACTAAAAGAAGTTCATACTAATCTAAACGTTTTGAGGTGTTAAATTGCCATTTGACTAAAAAAAGTTCATACTAAACATTGAAATGTTTTGATCTTTCAGTGTTGTGACCTATGAAGTCTTTCAGGGAAAATTATGGGTATTTTTCCGTTTGATGATTGACACGTAGCAACTTTCTGTTCAATAATAATAATAAGTGGCTATGTGTCATTCATCCAACAAAAAAGGTATAAAATACCCGGTGCCTTGTATAAAAGTCCTGTCTTTCAGAAGTTTATCAATGTTTGCAAGCTAATTAGTCATTACCACATATGCTTTTGATTGAACAATAGTCTCAAGTTTCACCTCTCAAGTTGTCAGTATATCAACCTAGCTTCTTTGTTAGTTGCATTCTGAGTAGTTTTATAAATTGTGCCAGAACCTGTTTCAAGGCACATGGAAGAGCAAGGGCTTGAATTCCTGCAATTTGCTTTTTGCTGGTTCAACTGTCTTCTAATTCGCGAGGTTTGGTTTTACCTGATCTTGCAGATGCTAATACATCATATTCAACTGAATTAAGTTTGAATTTCAATCCAGTGCTTTGGCAATTAATTGTGTTACTTTGCTTTTTTGTATCATTAGATCCCATTTCATCTTGTTACTCGCCTGTGGGACACGTACCTAGCTGAAGGAGATGCATTGCCAGATTTCCTTGTGTATATTTATGCCAGTTTTCTTGTGACGGTGAGCCATATTCACCTATTCCTTTTTTTGTTTTGCACCCAATCTTCATATTCATAGGCTAATAGGCTTAAGCTTTAAAGACCTATCTGCTGTATTGAATTTGGTAGCATTTGATCCTTGATCTGTTCAATATGATAAAATTCCACCTAATTTTATTGATAGATAATTTTTCCGTCTAATCAATTTCGAGTGATATTAAGGGAAAAACAAATAAAATTGGTTGAAAAACATTGTAGATAGAAGTAAATAGATTATTGAACTGGAGAGTTAGGAGGCAAAAGTTACCAGTCATTAATAGGTTATGAGAATGAGACAAATAGCACATTTTGGGATAGGTAAGGGCAGATGAGGCAAATAAATCTATAAGCCTAATTCGTTACTCGTAAGAGCAAGGTTCATGATTTAAGGTGTACTTGCACTTATCTTTTTCAAGTGAGGGTATTTGAAATTAAACAAAATATCTAATTGTCTAATTCAGTTTCAAAAGATAAGAATTTATGGAATTACATATTTTGTTTTTAAAATGTAGCTATGAGTAAAGATTTATGGACATAGATATAAGACACTTAGATGGAAAGACTAAGAATTGTATATATAACATATGATAATTCATAACAAATTTTAGCCTAGGGAGTTAGATTAAAAATTATGCAGAGCAATTGGAGCAGGTTGCATTTAATTTACCCAAAAATTTACTTTTATACTACATAGTGGCTAAAATTATATTTGTTATTTTGAGGGTTGAAAAGAACTGAAAAGTTGTGGTTATCGCATGATTTGGTAATTTCAAGATATAGGGCCTATTTGGTATTGCTAAAGCTCTACTCGCAAACTTTTTTTAAAAGAATGTATTTTGGTATTGGACAAAAGATGTTGACTCTTAGGTCCTGTTCTTTTCAACTTTTGAAAGCTGAACTGAACGGAACTTATTTTAGTGTAAATTAATAACTACGCATAGTTGAACTGAACTGAAGTGGTTTGAACTGAATTAAATAGCAGTCAAAGAGAACATGGCCTTAATACTAATTAATTAGGATCTGTCTGCTATGTTATTGATTTCTCGCCAAAATCTGCTGTCCTAGAAAAACTTGACAATTAAGATTTTCAGGAAAGCAGTCTGCGAAATCAATCCCAATAGATTTTTGTACATTTTCTTATTGTGAATAAAATTTGGAAGATTAATTTACGTAACGGGGTTGTGCAGTGGTCAGACACGCTTCAGAAACTGGATTTCCAAGAGTTGATGATGTTTCATCAGCATCTTCCAACTCGGAAATGGACACACGTGTGCAAAAGAACACATCTAAAAACTTATCTCCAAAAATAAGGATAAAAGGGATTTTAAAAATGTCACACACTCAGTTTTTTTTTATGGAGTCGCTATTAATTACCTCTCTCTAACATAACTTCCAATGGCAAAAAAAATTGAAGACTTTCTATTTTTGGAAGGCTACTTCAAGGAATTGCCTGTAATATCAAACTCCATCAAATTGCAAATAACCTATTCATTCTACATAAGACTCAAGATTCGAAAAGCAAGCATGATCATTCTACAATTAGCTCGTAATTTGTAAAAGAGAGAGAGGTCATTAAAACTTTCATTATCTGAATTTGTAGATTCAAATTCCTATTTCTCACTCTAGAATTGCGAGTTAGATAAAAGATAGTTTGATAAACAAGTCTTGTGGGATAAGATCATAATAGGAAGAATGATACTTCTTGTAAGTGATCCAAGTTGTAAATATATAATTTACCTTATCAAGAGAGTTTCAATAATGGAATAAAGTTAACAAGAGAGTATTATGAGAATTGGACTAGACATCATTCAAACCAGTATAAATTACAATGTTTAGTCTCTAGCCTTATCTGCTTTAAATTTGTTAGCATCTTACATCTCATACATCGATTTAAAATCTTTCATTACAAAAAACACAAAACATGTATGCTTGGATGGCTATTGTTGAAGGACCTTTTGTTCCAATGATTAAAAAGAATGGAGTTCTTGTTGAAAAGTACTCGAAGTAGAAGGATTCCTCCTGATCCTCTCTCAAGAAGAAGAAGGGGCATAGATGGAGCTATCTGGGTCATTCCAAGTACCGATCATGGCCTAATCTTCACACCCGCCATTGAAACTCAAACCTCAGCCGTCAATGAGAAGAAAGATTCAATAGTCACCCCTCTCATCCAGCAATTGTAAGTTACCCCTGCTAAGTACATCATCTGACAGCTCCTCATTGACTTTGAGGATCATCTCAAGGGTCTGATAGAAAAGTTATTGAGTATGGAAGCTACACCGTCTACTACTCTGGTTGAGGTATTCTCAGTTATCGGGGGGTCTCCTCCTGATCAGATTGAACCCATCAAGTTCTATCCATCGGACCTCCCAACCGAAGAAAACAAGCATAATAAGGCACTCTTCATTAGGGTGCAAATCTTTGATCGTTCTATTCCTTGTGTTATGGTGGATGATGGTTCCGCCCTTAACCTCTATCCAGCCAAGATCCTTCCTCATTTAGGGCTGGACGAGTCCATGTTTGAGAAGTCTAATACTATTACAAGGGCATATGATGATACAAAGAGAAGTGTCATTGGGGTCATTAAAGCTAAAGTTACAGTTGGGGGTGTGAAGTCCAAGGTTTTGTTCACTATTCTCGATATCCCCGTCACCTACTCATTACTACTGGGTCAACCTTGGCTCCATGCATTGGGAGCTGTCCCTTCCACTGTTCATTAGAAAGTTAAGCTCATCCACAATGGCAAGCTAGTGACCATTGATGCAGATGAACCATCCATCATAGCAGCCATGGAAGTCGAGGAAAAAGAATCCAGGGTGGCTGTAGCTCGCCCAGGCACGAAATTTGCGGTTAAGGGGTACATATCACTCAAAATTGAGAAGATAAGGATGAAGCAGGGTTATGCAAAAGGTAAAGGGCTCAGAAAGAAACTGCAGGGAATGTTGGAACCCCTCTCGCCTCTTCTATGGCCATTTAGACTCGGCCTAGGGAATCGTCCAAGTGCCAAAAAGTCCAAGCCTCAGTCCTACCTCATGATAGGAGCTGAAATCAAGCACAGGGAAATCACAGGTGAAGAGGAACCTGTCGAAGTTAGCGGCAAAAGGGTCCCTGGTTTTGAGATCTTCAATGATGTATATGACTTCAAGAAAGGATGCCTGATTGAAACCTCAGTTTCTGTGGAAGTATGGGGGAGTGCTGAAGAAGATGAAATGAATGAGGCAATCGAGTCCCTCACTAAAGCACTAGCAGTTCTTATGAGGAAGAATTGGAAAAGGAATGAGAAAGGCAATTCTATCAGTAAGGCTGTCAAGAACTTAGCAAAAGCAGTGGCCAAGGAAACCCAATCAGGCTTGCACACCAAGGCTACCAGTTCAACTATCAATCAACAAGACCCTCCGGCTGTGGAGGATGATTCAAATGATATAATTTTTAATATTGCAAACATTTTTTATGCAAATAATGCCGCTTATAAGGCATATCATGAATAAGTTGTAAGCATCAATATCTTTATAGTTACATGTCATGAATAATTGATGCACCTATCATTCACATTTTCCTCGAGTATTTCATTCTAATGACATCATGCACTCATAACAACAACATTCTTAAAACTATCATCATATTCATTAATGAAGTTGACCTTGAGTGTAACGCAATGGTATAAACGTCCAATGGTTAAAATCTATCATCAAAAGAGAGACTATAAAGTGCTTAGCAAACACGATAACAATTAGCCCAGGTCCTTCTTTCTTCATAAGGGGGGAAACAGCAGGACGACTTTAATCGCAAAAGTAAAAAGTCACAAATTGACCATCTCAAGAGCTTAAAGGAGACTAATCAATCAAGAAATGTCACGAATGTCAGATTCACGGGACATACAACATATCTCTTCCTCCGAACTTTGTAACTTATCTACTTCTTGGCCTTTCACGGCGTGGGGGATAGATATAATTGGTGAAATTCAGCCATTATCAACCAACGGTCACCGATTCGTCATAGTCGCAGTTTATTATCTTTTAAAAATGGGTAGAGGCCGAATCTTACTCCAACATCACCGCCAAGAAAATGGCCAAGTTCATAGAGAGGCATATTTTTGCAAGATATGGAATCCCACACCATGTAGTTTCTGACAACGGAGTTCAATTTCAAGGGGCCACGGCTGAGTTGTTTGAGAAATTCAACATTGAGCATCACAGATCTTCTCCATATAGACTACAAGCTAACGAGGTAGTTGGGACTGCCCATAAGTTAATCAAGAAGATTTTGTCCAAAATGGTAACTACTTACAGAGATTGGGCTGATAAACTTCCATTCGCAGTTTGGGCAGAACCAGTGTAAGAACTCCCATCGATCAAACACCTTTCTCCTTGGTATATGGAATGGAAGCCATATTTCCAGTTGAAACAAAAGTAAGATCCCTAAGAGTGGCACTAGAATCACAGTTAAAAGAATCAGATTGGGCAAGGGCCAAGTATGAACAGTTGAATGCGATAGATGAAAAGCGACTCAAGGCACTTGGCGATCTCCAGATGTACCAATAGTGCATGGCCCAACCTTATAACAACATAATCAGATACCGGAAACAACCTCTCAAAGCAGGTGATCTGGTCCTCAAGCAACTGCGCCAAGGCAACACTGACGTTAGGAGCAAGTTCAAGCCTAATTGGGAAGGACCATTCGTCATGAAGTAAGTCTTTGGTAAAGGAGGAATCAAGCTTATGGATATGGATGGAAATGAGTTCGTGAATCCAGTAAATCAAGATAGGCTCAAGCGTTATCATGTCTAGGTCAAAAGAATTAAATCATAAAAAAGCAGCACAAAGAATAAAAGAAATAAAGAATAAAACACCTGGCGAGCGGTCCTCTACTACTTGGGTAAAAATTAGGGTGCGGCCCGCTGATTGGTATTCCACAAACCGGTCAGGGAAAAGTTAGGGCACTCCAATAAAGCCCGCTAAGCTGAAAACTCGAAAAGGGCGGCTTAGGCAAAAGTTAGGGCATCGAGAGAAAAATGTCAGTTGCTTTTTGGAAAATCTATAAAAGATCAGAAGGCAGTAGGGGTTAACCATTGGAAATTGTTACCATTGCCTATATACTCGAATTAATCTCATTAATGAATATGTTATGATTTTGCTAAGAATCTTGGTCTTATGAATGCATGCATGTCTTTAGATGAAATAATCGCTGGTATGTGAGCATCAATTTTTCTCTACGTGTTATGCATCATTGTATTCATCTTTATCACACATTTACAATATTCAGAAAGGCCTGCTGGATTGAAAACCTGAAAGGACGATCCAGGCAAAAGTTAAGGCAAAAAAAAGAAAAGTCTGCTGGATTGAACTGTCAAGGACAATTTCGGCAAAAATTAAGATAGCCTGCGGGATTGAAAACCTGAAAGGGTGGTCTTGGTAAAAATTAAGGCAAAAGCTTGCTAGGTTGAAAACCCGAAAGGGCGGTCTAGGGAAAAGTTAAAGCTAAAAAGAAAAAGTTCCGCTGGGCTAAGCCGTCAAGGATAGCCCAGGAAAAAATTAGGACAAAAAGAAAAGAAAAATAAAATGTTCGATAGGTCCCCTCACATCGAATGGCCTATGCAAAAATTAGAACTTAATTCAGTCCCCTTACTACAAAATCACCAGAATACGAGTTCTCAAAGCAACAATATTCAACAGTCTCAATTCAAGAAAAATCAACATGCGTAAAAAGAAATATCAAAAGTACTAATTCAGAAGTTGACAATCAAACAAGCCACGCAGGGCCCAAAAGTATCGAATGGTCTAGAAAAAAGAGTGATCGTAGCCTAAGTAGCCGGGGGATCCTGTCCTTAGTGACCCGCATGTGTCTGATCCTGAGTATCCGCAAGCAGATCATCCATGTCTATAGTCATATGGTCCTCAACTTCATCAGCACCGATACCCGGCTAGGCAGAGGCCTTGGTCTCCGAGGTCCTTGCAACAGCCCCGACAGATCACTCCCCTCAACATGCTGATCCACGCCTCTCTGAGTCACTAGATATGCGGAAAGATCATCCTCGGACTCATCATTAGAAGGGACTGGTGTCTACCTCTCCTCAGTCATCCTCGGTAGCTGATCCCTCAGCGTCTCAGTCTCAACCCTCGCCCGAGCGGTCTTGGCCCTAGCCCGATCAGCCTTAGCAGTGGCTGCTCAGAGCTGCTCCTCTAAAAATCTGGCTCTTTCCTCAGAAGCATCCAAGTCCTAGGCAGATCTACTCCGCTCCATGGCCAACAAACTCTGTAATAGAAACCATAAGATCAGTACACATGTACAAATGTCATGGCATGCATGCATAGTTTGTTGAAATTTTACAGGTAAACGAAACTTACCGAAGCTAGTGCGTCCTGGGTAAACAGCAAATCCCGCACTGAAAAATAACCCAAGGCTATCCTCTCGGCCTCGAAAATGGTCACTAAAAAGAAAGGGTTACATCAGAATGAGACATCTTATGTAGTAATGGACAAAGGCCAAGGTAAAGGATTCCTTACATGGGTGGAGATGGAAGGAGTGAAACCGATAGGCTCTATCGACTCCTCGAGCTTCTTGACAGCCCGATTCCCCGAGTGGTTGAGGAGCCGAAAGAAAATATCCAACTCAGCTTGAAGGATGCCCTCCCTCATAGATCTGGAGGCTCGAGACCCCTTTGCCGGTGGCTCAGGGGCAGCAGTAGCAGCGGTAGCAGTGGATCTCTTTCGTGTAGAAATGAGAGGCTGCAAGCAATGAAGAATCAGACTCCAGATCACAGTCAATTATAGAAAGCAGTAAGGCATTCATAAAGACCAAGTTAGAAGTATACATGGGAAGGAGTAGCTGACCTAACCGAACCTCAGGCATCCCCGACTATACATGGACCTCCACGGTCACCCCTCGATTCGCCCTCATCATCATCATCATCATCATCGTCATCATCTTCACCATCACTCCAATGAAACTCTAGGGGCTCGTCCTCATAATGGATCCTATCATAGGGTGGTAGGAGGGAAGAATCAATAAACTCAGCATAAGGGCCTCAACAGACAGCATGCGAGCTCGCTCGCCCAGTAAGTACAGCCCCTGATTGGTCCCCGGTATGAGATAAGGCTAGAAGAGGCCCGCCGGGATCAAGGGAGGGATTTGTCTCTCCACCATGGCACTAGTCCGCCACCCTCGGACTTGCTGGCAGAAATACCACTCATAGGAGAGTTGTGACTCCAGGACAAAGTGGCGGTCATCCACACCGTCTCACATCTACTCAATGGCTCCATATGTGACTAATCTCTCCCACGGGTCTCGGATAACCTGCATAGAATGAAAGCACGGTGAGTATCATAACCTAGTGAATACAGTTTCTTCTAATGGTTTGTTGAAATATACAATGCAGGTTCAATAGTAAAGAAGATTATCCGATCCGAGCGCAGCTGGCGTAAGAACTCTTGGTACTGCACCGTAGTCAAGGGCTGATTCTGCCAAAGCCCATCCACCGAGATATGATATGCGGCATCTCAGGCTACATGGGTAATCCTGGCCTAGGGATCAATTGATGCTCGAAAGCCCAAATCTGCAAGACAAGGTGAGGATTAGTTGCAACACAGTTTAGACAAAGGGTTAAAGCGTAAGAGATCAATTGAGGATGTACCAATAGTATCAGATGGCAGATCTTAAGCTCAGACTGCTCACTTCGGACCCCTACGTCCAATCCATAATACAGATGTGCTAAAATGGCCCGACACCAATTCTTGCGAGGTACGGTCGCAAGATCCTCCACAGTAGAAAGCAGATCGTAGTTGAGATTACCCGAGTAGATGAGAAAGAAGATGGTGGTAAGGAGCGCTAGTAGAAAAGATCCAGCATACTAGTCCCTCTTGTCAGCCGCAATGGGCCTTGGCTGCGCAATCCAGTATGCGTGCAAGTCCCCGTACTTGAGCTTATTCATCCAGCCCGAATGAAGTCTAAGTAGTCTAGTAATGTAGGCCTTCACCTCAGGCCGAGAATACCATCGGTCAGCATACACATCAAAATGGACCACGCCCCCACTCCACGCCAACCCTGTGGTAGCGCACACATCCAAAGGAGAAATGGTGACCTCCTCTATAGGTAAATGGAAGGTATAGGTCATCTCCGACCATCTCTCTGTCAGGGCCGAGATAACACAAGGGGCTAGTGTCTTGGGGGGCCTGAGGGATGGCCCTAATGATGTCACTGAACCCAAAGGAATCTATGTGGGCCAGAAGCTCCATGTCTCCTACGGTCCAAATCTCCTCGTACCACTTCTGGCAGAAGCCCAATGCCCCCAGGTCCTGTATGAGAACTGCAAAGACAAAATTATAGTTTGACAGAGTTAGAACACAGTAACAAATTTAGAAATTAGAAAAGAATTGCAAAGATTGAAGGAGTCCATTTTTTGTCCTTGAGGACAGGACCCGTTCGGGTAAGCCCCACCCGTACGGGTCCACAAGTTGTACCCGTATTAAAATGGGGCCCATACGAGTCCCCTGCGAACAGTCCCTACTCGGACAAAACTCCCAAAAATCCAAAATCGCACAACCTCAACCAAAGTTCATCCGAAACTATCCTAAAAGCATCCTAGGCTAAAGTTACATGCATCAGGCTCTATTCCAAGGTCTAAAACACCCTAAATCATGCCAAAACCCAAGGAATCGCCAAAAATTCAAAATTGGAAAACGGGGAATCGAATGGAATTACTTGGAGTTTTGAGGCGTGAGTCTTTGGAGAAGGGATCAAAGGGACTTTAGAGATAGGAGTAAGCCCAAAAAATGAATCTCTCTTGCGAAAAGCATAATCAACGAAAATTGGGCATTCCCGAAGTCCCGAATTATCTGCCAGGGGCAAATCCTTCAATCTAAGGAAGAAACGACCGGTCTTTGGAATCTTTTTATACATCTTCAGTTGAGTATTGAGTAAAATCATTGGAAAACACAAAGTGGGCAGTTTTTGTGTGAGGCAGGAGACGAGGGGACTGTCTCCCTTTTAAATCCCTCCGTTAGGGACCCGTACGAGTCCCATCCCACCCCTATAGGTCCCTTTTTATGAAAATCTTACCCGTACGGGTCTGGCCCACCTGTACGAGCCTTATCTCATCATCCAGGGACAAATTTTTGCATCAGTGTTTCAACAAACCCCAGGAATTCATCCAGTTCAAGTTCAGGGCCAACCTCGCTCCCTCTCAACCTTACATTCCCATTATATTTGGGACAGGTCCCTAAGCTCACCTTGATCCTTCATTGAAGAGGCAAAAATATTTTTGCTTTCACGAAAGTTGATCAAGAATCAAGGTAAGCCATTTTTGAATTAATCACTAACAGGGGTAATCTTTATAGGTCCATCATAGCACAGGAAATTCTTCCCCAGTAGAAGAGTTTTTGCCAAAGGATATTACTTCACTCTCCAGCAGCGAAATTAGTCAAGGGGCATCCCCCTAATTCCTAGTAACAGAATTAGATCTAGAGGCACCCCCAACCAATCCAGGGGCATCCCCCCACTTCCTAGTAGCAGAATCAAATCCAGGGGCACCCCCCACCAATCCAGAGGCATCCCCCCACTTCCCAATAGCAGAATCAGGTCCAGGGATATCTCCCCACCAATCTAGGGGCACCCCCCACTTCCCGGTAGCGGATTTGGTAGACCTTAGGGGCACTCACCCTAGCAGCATTCCCCAACAGCAAAACAAGCAACCATCGGGCCAGACCCGACATTTCCCCTATAGATTTTTTGGTTTATCGCATCCACACTTATTTATTCTTAATTGAAGGGGCAAAAATAATTTTTGTTCTCACAAAAGTCAATTAAGAATAAAAAGGTGTCTGCTTAGACAATGACTAAACTCAGAGTTTGATTATTGTCTCTTTTCCAGGTTATTCAAAATCACCATCGGTCAGGAGAGTCATCTGCCTTAAGAAAGGGATACACCACCACCAGCCAGGAAAGTCATCTACCTCAAGAAAGGGATACACACATATCTTCCCCAGAGAAATCATCAGTCAAGAAAGCCGATCCACCTTAGGAAAGGGATACTAGGAGAAGTCATCCACCTTAAGAAAGGGATACACAGTCATCAGTCAGGAAAGTCGATCCGCCTTAAGAAAGGGATACACACCTTCCCAAGCAGAGTCACTAGGGATAGGCGCAATAGCAAAAGGAAAGTCATCCGCCTTAGGAAAGGGATACGCAGTGGCAAGGAAAGTCATCCGCCTCAGGAAAGGGATACGCATTGGCAAGGAGAGTCATTCGCCTCAGGAAAGGGATACGTAGTAGCAAAAGAAGAGTCATCCGCCTCTGGAAAGGGATACGCGGTAGCAAAAGGAAAGTCATCCACCTCAAGAAAGGGATATACATTCCCCAGTAGAGTTATAAGGGGTACGCATTAGCAAAGGAGAGAAGTTCACCACAAGAAAAGAACTCACT
Organism: Euphorbia pulcherrima; assembly: GCA_947683365.1. Classification (NCBI taxonomy): domain Eukaryota; kingdom Viridiplantae; phylum Streptophyta; class Magnoliopsida; order Malpighiales; family Euphorbiaceae; genus Euphorbia; species Euphorbia pulcherrima. The sequence goes on from CANTUS010000009.1 coordinate 42,281,019, forward strand.
CAGGATATTGCCTCAGGTATAATTTCTAAATCCTTGCTCACATCGTGAGATCATATAGATCCGTATCTGCGATGATCTCACGAGGGGCAGTCTATGAGCATTGGATTTTAATGATCCTTCTCACGAAACTATGATGAGAGCTATATGATGCAATGTCTTTCAGGTGTTGTCCATCAGAGGTGTTCCTATTACTGCAAGGTTGAGTTTGGCCAAAGTTTGGAGACTTAGTCTGCCCTTAGGGACCCGTACGAGGTGCTGCTTGATGGTACGGATCCACTGGCATACCCGTAAGGGTCATTCCCTCCATATTCCTGGGAGAGGACCCGTACGGGTCCCCTAGTACCCGTACGGTGGGGCCCTACCCGTACGGGTACCATTGTTGCCTAAACAGGCTCTTTTAGAAGGATTTCCTTTCCTATTTCGGGAAAAGGCAGGTTATGAACGCGATTTATTGCGTTCAGACCTCCTTTCCCCTATAAAAAGGGGTCTTCCCTTCACATTTGACACATACATTCTTAAAACAAAAATCATACTAAAATTCTAGCAATTTCTATAAGTATAGAAAAGGTATAGTGGGGGTATAAGAGGTATAAAGTAGGGAGAAAACCATTCCTTTAAGGTTTTGTCCACATTTTATTCATTCCTTGCTTCTTTTATTAAGGTTTAGGGGAGGTTCTGTCCACACAAATACTCACCTAGATAGTCTTATTCCATCTACTTTGGTTGGGCTCTCTCAACAGTATAGGGATCACCTCAAAAAAGATTCACGCCGCAAAGGTAACGGTCCTGAGTTTCAAAGAGACTCACATCTCAGTTATTTCATTATTATTATTGTCTGTTACCTCTATTATATCTATTGCTTTCATTTTTTTATTTTAGGTCTGGTCCTAACCCGTATGAGCCTTGTTGGCACTATATATCTCTAAGGATATCAATTTGGTGTGCCACACTCATACGGAAGGAAATCCCTCTTTATTTTATTTTTCTGTCACCAATCTTTTAATCTATGAATCTGTTAACAAAACTGAACAAAGCTTCTGTCTGGACCAGACATGACCCGTACGGGTACGTCATACCCATACGGGTCCTCCTTGGTACCCGTAAGAGTCCCACTCACTTGTACGGGCAGCAGCCCCAGGCAGACTCCCAAACCCATAATTAATTGGTTAAAATCAACCCAACTGACCATTTGCCATGCGATCATTTTAGCTAATAATCTGGTAAATCAACCCATAAAAGTTAAATAGTGTTTTCATAACAAAATACGCTGAAGTGATGATTTATGGTGTGCTATGAACTGTGCTAACATTTGTGGATGCAGGGGAATTTATTTTCATTTTTATTTTATAACTTAGAACAAATGTATAGGTTCTCTTTGAAATTCCCCCATTTTTCCCCTGGTTGTAATTTTTATCCACTCCCATTTATTGCTTGTGCTTTATTGTAATATGTACACGCATGTAACGAATGTGAAAGAGTGTAGAAATAGGATTTCTGTGATAAATCCCTAAATGATGAAAGCTAAAATGGTTTTACGCGGTGAATATAATTTTGAATCAATTAAATGAGAAATAAGTGACTCATCCGATACCCGAATCTCTGATCCAATAGGTATGAGTCTCCCGCTTAGAGGGAACTGTACTAAAACTCTTTCTCAAGTAGACAACTTGGGTGGCGACTCCATCAATTGTATTGGGATTTGGGTCTCAATTCTTTTATTCATTAAAATTGGCTTATTGTGCAAACTTTAACTAAAGAATGTTTTGTCACACCTAAATCCAACCAAACCCCTAGTGAGCCCCACGCCTCTCACTCAGGAGCCAAGGGAGACCCTACACGTCATCGACACCTCACACGCATGACTCAGCCAATGTCTGTCTCATGGCAAAGGATGATCAGCCCAGCAAGAACTCAGAGTCAGCTGACAAACCAAGGTCTTCCGCTGCTAGTCAACCAGCTGACAGGAGTAAGGACAAAGGAAAGCAACCTGAGGTAAATTTTGAACCCCCTTTATCAACAGATGAACTTGCTGCAGTACTTAATGATGTTATTAATATGACTAAGAAGTCAACCATATACATCTAAGTACTTCAGAGGAGGAGTGATGATCTAAAAGATGTTACCTCTTCTACCTCACTTGACATCTTATACCTTATGGAAAAAGCTGAGTACCATTAAGGATATAACAACAAACTCATTAAGCGAGTTGATGAGTTAACTGCTGAATTAACAGCTTTGAAAAAGGAGCAGGTCCCTCCTCAACCAAATCGTAATACTCAAAGTAACCGTACTCACCACTCTGAGAAGGTTTCTCAAAAGGGTAAAGTGAGTAGACCCTTTCCTAAGACCGTGTGCAATTTTTGTGGAAAGTCAGGACATGCAACAGTCATGTGTAGACACAAAAATGGTTACTATGATGAGCATGACTGGACAAGGATTAACACCAATGACAAGGGAGGACCCAACCATAAAAAGGCATGGGTACCTAAGAAAACTTAATTATTTTGCAGGTGAGCTTGAGATCCATTGATGACAGAAGGATGTCGTATGTGGATAGTGGATGCTTGAGGTATATGACAGGTGATGAAAGTCAGTTCATCATATTGGAGTGAAAAAGAGATGGTAGTGTCCATTTTGGAGACAACCAAAAAGGAAAGGTTGAGCCAAGCCATCGATTGAAAATGTCTCTTTAGTGAAAGGCCTAAAGTTCAACTTGCTAAGAATTGCTTAGCTGCGTGACAAAGGTAGGAAAGTGATTTGACTTAGCGGGCTACTCAGTCATTGATGGTAACTATGACCAAACTATTCTTTATGCTCCTAGAATTAATAATGTTTATATGATTGATTTATCCCCTGGCTCCAATGATATATGCTTAGTTTCTAAGGAGGAAAATTTATGGCTATGACACAGAAGGTTAGGACATATCAATATAACCAATCTGTCCAAATTAGCTAGAAATGAACTTGTTGAGGGTTACCTAGTCTAGCCAGTGAAAAAGATAGACTGTGCTTAGCATGCCAACTTTGAAAACAATTTAGGAAGACCTTTAAATCAATAGGTGATATATCTTCTTCTCGTCCCCTAAATCTTCTACACATTGATTTGTTTGGGGCAGTATTGCCAACAAGTTTAGGTGGAATGAGTTACACCCTCGTGGTTGTAGATGATCTGACCAAGTTCACTTGGATTATCTTTCTTGCAAGCAAAGATGAAACATTTGAATCATTCTTTATGTTGGCTACCTGAATCATGAATGAAAAGGACTTAAAATTAATAGAATCCACAGTGACTATGGAAGAGAATTCGAAAATAGGAAGTTCGAGGAATTATGTTCTAAGCATGGTATTGACCATAACTTTTCTACCCCTCATACACCTCAGTAGAATGAGGTTGTTGAGAGAAAGAATCGCACCATTACGGAGGTAGGTTGTTCTATGCTGAGTGATAACAATCTGCCAAAGTATTTCTTGGGAGAAGCTATCAACACAGCTTGTTACATTCTAAACAAGGTTTTAATTCACCCAGTCTTGAATAAAACTCCTTATAAACTTTGGAAGGGGTGCAAGCCTAAGGTTGGTCATCTCAAGGCCTTTGGTTGTAAATGCTTCATACTAAACATTTAAGATCAATTGGCTAAATTTGATCCCAAGGCTGATGAATGAATCTTTCTGGGTTACTCACCACATAGTAGGGTATAAAGAGTGTATGTCAAGAGAACTGGCATCTTACAGGAGTCCATGCGTGTAGATTTTGATTAAACTAACAATGCAAGAAGAGAAGCCAGTGATGATGAGAAGGAATGAGATCAAGTCAGTGGATCAGTCAATCAACCCATAGTTATTCCTGATCCAGTTAAGGAAAAGGATGATTATGAGATTGATTTGATCAATCTATCAACTTTGGTTATGATGAGTATGTTCAGCAAATGACAGTATCTCAAAGAGTGGATCCTGATGTACTAAAAGAAGTCAGAGTAAGAAGAGATCACCCAGTTGAGAAGATTATTGATAGTGCGCAAAATCCAGTGCTAATGAGAGGTTAGCTGAATAGAATGATAAGCCATTCAACATTTGTCTCATTGATTGAACCCAAGAAGTTTAAAGATGCCGAGTTTGATGATAATTGGATGAATATAATGCAAGAAGAGCTAGATCAATTCAAAAGAAATGAAGTGTGGGATTTGGTGGAGAAACCCAAGGGCAAGTCAATCATTGGCACCAAATGGGTTTTCAAGAACAAGTTAGATGAAGCTGGTAATGTTGTCAGAAACAAGGCCAAACTGGTTAATCAAGGCTATAATCAACAAGAAGGCATTGACTATCGTGAAACCTTTACAGCTGTAGCAAGACTTGAAGCCATAAGGATTCTGTGTGCTTTTGCATCTCATATGAACTTCAAGTTATTTCAAATGGATGTTAAGAGTGCCTTCCTTAATGGTTATATTTAAGAGGAAGTTTATGTCAGACAGCCCCCAGGCTTTGAAGATCCCAAGTATCCAGATCATGTCTTCAAGCTGAAGAAAGCTCTTTATAGATTGAAGCATGCTCCAAGAGCTTGGTATGAGAGACTGACTACCTTTTTAGTCAGCAAAGGGTATGTTAGAGGAAAGGCAGATACAACACTCTTCATCAAAAGAAGAAATCAAGATGTGTTGCTAGTCCAAATCCATGTTGATGATATCATATTTGGAACAATTGATGAGAGGTTGTGCAAGGAATTTAGTCAACAGATGAAGAAATAATTTGCAATGTCAATGATGGGAGGGCTCAATTTCTTCCTTGGACTTCAGATCAATCAAGGCGAAGATGGAATCTTCATTAGCCAAGCAAAGTATGCTAAGGAGGTTCTCAAGAAGTTCGACATGGATAAAGCCAAGCCAATGTCAACTCCCATGGCCACTGACACCATTCTGAGAAAAGATGAGGAAGGTAAACTTGTAGAGAGTAAGCTCTGCAGAGGTATCATTGGATCCCTACTTTACTTAACTGCTAGTAGGCCTGACATTTAATATGCTGTTGTGCTAGATATCAAGCTAACCCCAGGGAATCTCACTTAGTAGCTATTAAGAGAATTCTCAGGTATTAGCTAAGAACTATTGATGCAAGTTTGTGGTATCCAAGGAATGGAAACTTCACTCTGAGAGGATACACAAATGCTGACTATGGAAGAGACAAATTAGAAAGGAAAAGCACCACAGGAGGATGTCATTTCCTTGGTGACTGTCTAGTTTCATGGTATAGAAAGAAACAAACTTCTGTGGCTCTGAGTATAGCTGAGGCTGAGTACATGGCTACAAGAAGTTGTGTAGCATAACTACTATAGATAAAGCAACAACTAGAGGATTATGGTATTAAGTCTAAGTGTCCTGAAGTCATGTGTGACAACAAGAGTACAATTGACCTATCCAAGAATCCAGTTCAACATGGCAGGATGAAGCATGTCAATATAAGATATCACTTCATAAGGGATCATGTGCTAAAAGGTGAAGTTAGGCTCACTTGCATTCCTTTTGTAGACAAACGAGCTAACATTTTCACGAAGCCTATTGGAATGGACCAATTCAACACACTGAGAGAGTTAATTGGAATGTCCAATCAAATCTGAAGAAACTCATTTCTCGCTGACCAATTCTGGAGCTGACATAGGTCACACTCTGAGCTCCTGCAAATTAGGTTAAGTAATTCTTCTTCGCGTTTGAATTTGGATACGCCACTAAAATTGTCACCGGTTTCAATTCAAAATTAATCTTGATAGAAACGGTAGCAAGTTTAAAAATGATCCACATTCAGCCGTTAATACTCTGTGTTTTACTTAATCATTAATCTCACGGTAACTATGGTCAATCTCACCATTTATCTATGACCATTGCTTGTGAGTCTTACACGTAAGCCTTGCAAGCTTCAGGCGAAGAGTTTTTGCTATTTAAGGAGAGATGCGAAGAAAGAGGATTCACTTTACCAAATATCCTCTGCAATCTTTCTCTTACATCCCTAGATCTCTAATTTCTCTCAAGGCTATTTTAATGGCGACTTCTTCAAGCAAACCAGTCAAGTAAGAGCCTCTTTTCTTTAAGGATGAGCTAGAAAACTGTTAGGTCACAACTGCTGATGATTTGGCCCAAGTTGCTATAGGTTTTAACAAGAAGGAAGACATGTTTATTCCCGCTAGAACTAAGTACACTCCCACCAAGTGTTGCTTCAAGGAAGGAGCAGAGGTTAAAGTTCCCACCACTATAGATATGCTCAGTTTCTCGAGCGATAAGCGATTTGGGAAGTGGACTCATCTGTTGAAAAATAAGGATCTGGAAGAAACAAATCAGGATAATATTCGGATCTGGTTTAAAGTAAACAAAACCCAAAGTCCAAGAAGAATGGATCCGGACATTGATGAAGTCAAGTTGAATACCTAAGCACATAAGGAAAGTATCCGGTTAGAGTTTGAAAAGGAAACAAACTGCAACTCCTACAACAGCAATCGGAGGAAGACTGATTGAAGAAGGATCTGGATATATTAAATCTGAACAAATCTGGAAGATTTAAATATCCAAGACAAAGGAAATCAATTGAACAATTCATTTCCCCTCCACTATTTGGTCTAAAAGTCAAAGATCCTTTCCCCTTATGCTAGACAAAACAACGGCTAGCACGCTTTTCAAAAAAGAACAGAAGGACTAACATAGGACAGAGAAAATGTAACAACCTTTTCAACCTAGACCAATAGGAAAGGCACGTGGAGCTCACACACCGGAGTACTAGCATAAAAGTTGGTGAATTACTACATTCCAAGAAAAATGATCACTGACCACTTTTCAGCCTCAATCCCAAGGATTCAAACGGGTCAATTACACAGTCTAACAAACTGATCAATGGCTCCGGATGTGACACATATTACCTTATCAACGGTGAAGATTCAAGACTATGCCAACGACTACATTTATGATACAAAGCCTATAAATAGGAAGCTTCGCACATTGAGAAGGTGCTGGTTGATTTACAAAAGCAAGTAACAAAGAACTTAGCAATCCAATCAGTGATCAAATTCCTCCAAGAACCAAACAATTCCAATCTGTTTGTAAGAACCTTCAAAGTAAAGTTATAAACTTGAAGTGTTCAAAACCAAAACCTTTGAGAAAAGCAAAGTGTAAACATCTCATACTTATGTGAGTATTGAGATTGGGACTTAGTTAGAAGTTGGTGCTTTTAGTGGTATATCTCTATAGGACTCAGCTTAGGATTGGGTAGATCTTAAGTGTTATATCCTAGTAAAGAAAAGGACTCAGCTGGGAGTTGGTGCTTCTAGTGGTATATCCTCCATCCGGAAGCGGGGTTACCATCCGGAGATAAACTGTAAGGCTTGATTTCTGCCAGTTGGAAAGAAATCATACTAGTGGAAAAGCTCAAAGGAAGGAAACTCTGAGGACTGGAGTAGGCGGGGTTGAACCAGGATAAATTACTGTGTTTGAATTTTCTTAACATTATTTACTTATTTGCATTAACTTTATATTTGTGCATCATCCTAATCTTGTCCATCCAGAACATTTCAAATACGCTACATAAGACTTTTCAAAGTCGGTAAATTCCGCAAAAGAGGTCATTCACCCCTCTCTAACCTCATAAACATATGCACAGGGACCAACAAGTGGTATTAGTGCAAGTGCTCACAACTAGAGATCTAACAATCTCGAGCTAAAGGTCTAAAATTTTGATTCAAAAATCAAAATGAGTTATAACAACTCACAGCTTCTTCCCGAGGGTATGTCCATTACCCATCCTCCAAACTTCATCGGTGAACACTACTCATTCTGGAAAAATCGAATGAAGAACTTCATTCAGGCTTAGAGCATGCAAGCTAGGATGGCCATTAAGGATGGTCCATATCTTCCAACTGCTGAAGTTGAGGGTGTTACTACCCGGAAGCCCTCTAGTAAATGGGATGAGAACGATTATAAGAAATTGTGTGAAAACGCAAATGCTATTAACATGCTTCATTGTGCTCTTAGTGCAATTGAATTTAACAGGATTTCAAGCTGTGAGACTACACAAGAAATCTGGCAGAAACTTGAGGTGACCTATAAAGGAACCACCAAAGTCAAGGAGGCCAAGAAAGAGCTCATTCAACAAAAGCTTGAAAACTTAAAAATGGAGCCAAAAGAATCTATAAGTAGTATGAACACCAGATACACCAATCTAGTCAATGGTCAATGAAATGAAGAGGCTTGGCAAAGAAATCACTGAGACAGATATGGTGAAGAAGATTCTCAGAAGTCTCACCAAGGAATGGGATAATAAAAAGACTTTCATTGAGGAAGCTCATGACTTAAATGATTATAGTTATGATGAACTCATTGGTAATCTTCTCACTCAAGAGCTATCCTTGGAGAGATACAACTAATAAGAGAAAAAGCCTGAAGAAAAGAAGAGGGCTATCGCTCTCAAAGCAGAGTCATCCGGATCAGAATCCTCCAGGTGAGAAAAATGCTAAAAAAGATCCTCCTACTCCAAAGAAGATATGGCTATGTTAGCCAAGCAGTTCAACAGGTTCATGGAAAAGGAAGCTAGGAGAGAAAAGATATGACTCCAGAAGAAAGAAGGAAAGCTCTTCCAAGAAGGAGAAATTCAAAGACGCTTCAGAGGAATAGAAGGATCCGGAAAAGGATGTAGGCTGCTTTGAATGTGGTGAGAAAGGGCATTTTAAATCAACATGTCCTAAGCTCAAGAAGGACAAAAGATATAAGAAGAAAGCTATAGTGGCCACTTAAGTGATAGTGAAGAAAGCTGCAGTTCATCTTCCATAGAAGAAGAAGAAGAGATTGCCAGTCATGGCAATATCAGATCCGGAAGCTGATAAGTCTAGAAGAAAGACCTCCGTGCAAATCATTGAGCAAATGGAAGAATCAAAATCTAAAACAGCTGATACTGTGGTAAACTCTCATTCAAATTCTTTATCTAACTTTGAACTTGCTAGAGCTTTAGGGATTGTGATCAACAATGTGAGAAAGAATACAAAAGCTATCAAGTCCCTCAAAAGGCAAGTAATGGAGCTAGATGAAGATGCTGAAGCAATGGCACAAGACATCAACCTAATAAGAGCAACAAAGCACATTAATGTTGTTAAAGAAAACTTCCTAAGGAATCAAGTCCAGATCCTCAATGCCAATGTAATTGGATTGGATTGAGAGATAACATTGATGAAGGAAGATGCCAGAAAGAGGCTGGAAGCAAAAGCTCCAGGAAGAGATCATCAGGCCTTTACTCCAAAAGGACACAAAAAGCGTTTCAATCCTAGATACAGAAATGGGAGCAAACAACCTCAAGCACAGAAGGTTCCAGCTCCTCAAAAAGAAAAGCCTCAAGGGCAAAAATTTGCAGGAGTAGAAAAAGGGAAAGGAGTGATGAAGGAACCACCTCAAGATGAAAAATCCCTGCCTAATCCAAATGGAACAGGAGCAAGGCTCTACCATCATCCTATGGGCCATTAAAAGAAGAATTATAAGGCAAAAGTTGCCCCTCCTGCTAACTATCAAACCCAAAAGAAACAGGGAGATACATCACTCGCTAAAGTAGGATATTCCGGAGGATATGGAAAAGAGGATCTTCGGAAGATAGAAGCAAAGCTCAGGCAAAACATACCGCCTTTTGGATGCAGGTTTTGTAGTAGAAATAACCATATAACTAGAATGTGTAGATTTAAAAATGGTTATTATAATAATCATCCATGGCCGAAATAGGGTAATAACCTGAGAGGACGTAAGTCTGATTGGGGACCCAAACCTACTTAACTTGTTTTGCAGGTATGCCTTATATCCATAGAAGATCAACAAACATGGTACATTGATAGTGGATGCTCAAGGCACTTGACTGGGGATGAAAAAGCCTTCATTACTTTAACCCAAAAGAAAGGTGGAAATGTAAGCTTTGGAGGCAATCAAAAGGGAATGATCGTTGGGCATGGAACCATTGGATCTGACCTAAAGATAGAAGGTGTATCACTAGTTGATGGACTAAAATTCAACTTACTTGTTGCATAACTCTGTGACAAAGGGAGAACAGTCACATTTGACTCTGGAGGTTGCTATATCACTGATAGTAAGTCAAATCAACTCATTCTTTATGCACCTAGAGGACATTTCCAACATACTTGGGGAATTAGCAGTAAAAAGTCCTGAAAAGGCACTTGAAGGGGAGAGTGAGGACATTTCCATTCTTCCAAAAATTGGATTAACCAGGCCATCAGACAATCCAGAGTAAACCCATGAGGTAATTCAAGACTCAGTCTCATTACTTATCAATACTGCTCCTATGGTTGATGATACAGTAGCTGGGAATAAAGGCAAATTGGATATAGACACTCAAATTGTATCTATGGATGTCCAGCCTAACCCGGAATAAGAAGTTCTAGAGGAGGGACATGGTCTGGGATCTAATGAGCAGACTTCTGAAGTGGACTCAAAGGGCGAGGCTAGTCCGGAGGAAAGGAAAGGAGAGGATGAAGATGAGCAGGAAGATGACAAACATGATGATGAGGATAAAGAGGAATCCTCCAATTCTGAGACTTCTAGAAGCAGCTCCGTTTGCGAGGAAACTTCCTCTTCCGAAAGCACTCCAATGAGACATCTCTCTGCACCAAATCTAAGCCGAGCTGATAAGCTGAACAAAACACTCGAGATGATCTAAAAGGTGGCACTTGAGAGACAGGAAGAAAGCAATATCCGGAAGATTCTTCAGAGTGTTAGTACTTAACTGAAATCCATGGAGAGCATGATAAAAGACAAATCTACTGCTCCAGAACTGAAGTCTGAATTGGGAGAGATTAATGGAGCTGCACAGAGTATAGAAAGGAAAGTTGAAGCCTTCTCATCAGCTGAACTTGTAGCTGAAACCTCACTCTCCAGGATCACTCCGGTGCTGAACGAACTGAAATCCAACATTGTAGAGTTGTGCAGATAAGGCACTCACCAGAGCTAACAACAGTTGCGACACCCTAAAGGGTCAGATTACTTCGTTCGCCACTGATCTAAAAGCTGAACTAGTGGAATACATGGACAACAAGTTTAAAACTTGACAAAATTCACCTCTAAAAAGGATGTAAGATCAGACCTTAACCTTCTCAATGAAGAACATCAAGTTGCATAGAAAATGCTTTACAAATTTCCTTCATGAAGAACTCCTTAAGAAACTAGAGAAAATGGTGGATGACATTGTGAGGTGTCAATGACGTGTGGGTCTCCCATGGCGCTTGTGTGAGAGAGGCAGGGCCCATTGGGGGTTTAGTTGGATTTAGGCATGACAAAACATTCTTTAGTTAAAGTTTACACAATAAGCCAATTTTAATAAATAAAAGAATCGAGACCTAACACCCGATACAATTGATAGAGTCGCCACCCAGGTTGTCTACTTGGGAAAGAGTTTTGGTACGGTTCCCTCTAGGCAGGGGACTCATACCTATTAGATCAGAGATTCGGGTATCGGATGAGTCACTTATTTCTCATTTAATTGATTCAAAATTACATTCACCGCGTAAAATCGTTTTAGTTTTCATCATTTAGGGAATTATCATAGAAATCCTATTTCTACACTCTTTCACTCTCGTTACATGCGTTTATATATTACAATAAAGCACAAGCAGTAAATGGGGGGGATAAAAATTACAATCGGGGGAAAAATGGAGGAATTGCAAAGAGAACCTATACATTTGTTCTAAGTTATAAAACAAAAATGAAAATATATTCCATTGCATCCACAGATGTTAGCACAGTTTATAGCACACCATAAATCAGCACTTCAGCGTATTTTGTTGTGAAAATACTATTTAACTTATGTGGGTTGATTTACCTGATTATTAGTGAAAATGATCGCATGGAAAATGGTGAGTTGGGTTGATTTTAACCAATTAATTATGGGTTTGGGAATCTACCTGGGGCTGGTACTTGTACGGGTGAGTGGGACCTATACGGGTACTAGAGAGGACCCGTACGGGTATGGCGTACCCGTATAGGTCCTATCTGGTCTAGACAAAAGCTTTGTTTAGTTCCATTTATAGATTCATAGATTAACAGATTAGTGACGGAAAATAAAATAAAGAGGGATTTCCTTCCATATGAGTATGGCGCGCCAAATTTATATCCTTGGAGATATGTGGTGCCAACAAGGCTCATACGGGTTGGGACAAGACCCGAAACAAAAAATGAAAGCAACAGATATAATAGAGATAACAGACAATAATAATAATAATAATAATAATAATAATAATAATAATAATAATAATAATAATAATGAAATAACTGAGATGTGTGTCTCTTTGAAACTCAGGAGCGTTACCTTTGCGGCGTGAATCCACTTTGAGTAGAACCCTTTACTGTTGAGAGAGCACGACCAAAGTAGATGAAATAAGTTTATTTAGGTGAGTATTTGTGTTGAGAGAACCTCCCCTAAACCTTAATAAAAGAAGCTAGGGACAAATAAAATGTGGACAAAACCCCAAAGGAAGGGTTTTCTCCCTATTTTATACTTCCTATACCCCCACTATACCTTTTCTATACCTATAGAAATTTCTATAATTTTAGTATGATTTTAATCTGAAGAATGTCTCTGTGTCAAATGTGAAGGGAAGACCCCTTTTTATAGGGGAAAGGAGGTCTGAACGCAATAAATCGCGTTCATGACCTACCTTTTCCTAAAATAGGAAAGGAAATCCTTCCAAAAGAGCCTGTTTAGGCAATAATGGTACCCATACGGATCCCCTTCTAGGCATATGGAGGGAATGACCCGTACAAGTCTGCCAGTGGATCCGTCCACCGAGAAGCACCCGTACGGGTCCCTAAGGACAAACTAGGTCTGCAAACTTGGCCAAACTCAACTTTGTAGTAGTAGTAGGAACACCTCGATGGACAACACCTAAAAGACATTGCATTATATAGTTCTCATCATAGTTTCATGAGAAGGATCGTTAAAATCCAGTGCTCACAGACTGCCCCTCGTAGGATATCATAGATATGGATCTGTATGATCTCACGATGTAAGCGAGGGTTTAGAAATTATACTTGAGACGATATCCTTAGTAAGTTCCTTCCTTGTGGTGAACTTCTTTCCTTTGCTACTGCGTACCCCTTGTAACTCTACTGGGTAATGTGTATCCCTTTCTTGAGATGGATGACTTTTCTTTTGCTACCGTGTATCCCTTTCCTGAGGCGGATGACTCTCCTTTTGCTACTGCATATCCCTTCCCTGAGGCGGATGACTTTCCTTTCCATTGTGTATCCCTTTCTTGAGGCGGATGACTTTCCTTTTGCTACTACGTATCCCTTTCTTGAGGCGGATGACTCTCCTTTTGCTACTGTGTATCCCTTTCCTGAGGAGGTTGGCGTTCCTTGCCAATGCGTATCCCTTTCCTGAGGTGGATGACTTTCCTTTTGCTACTGTGCCTGTCCTTGGTGACTCTGCTTGGGAAAGGTGTGTATCCCTTTCTTAAGGCAGATTAGCTTTCCTGACTGATGACGGTGTATCCCTTGCTTAAGGCGGATGACTTCTCCTCGTATCCCTTTCCTAAGGTGGATTGACTTTCCTGACTGATGATTTCTCTGGGTAAGATATGTGTGTATCCTTTTCTTGAGGTGGATGACTTTCCTAGCTGGTGGTGGTGTATCCCTTTCTTAAGGCCTATGACTCTCCTGATCGGTGGTGATTTTGAATAACATGGAAAAGATACAATAATCAAACTTTAAGTTAGTCATTGTCTAAGCAGACACCTTTTTATTCTTAATTAACTTTTGTGAGAACAAAAAATATTTTCGCCTCTTCAATTACTAATAAATAAGTGTGGATGCGATAAACCGAAAATTATGTGGGGGAAATGTTGGGTTTCGCTCGATGGCTGCTTGTTTTGCTGTTGGGGAATGCTCCTAGGATGACTGCCCCTAGGGTCTACCAAATCCGCTACCGGGAAGTGGGCGGTGCCTCTGGATTGGTGGGGGGATGCCCCTAGACTAGTGGGGGGGATACCCCTGGACATGATTCTTCTATTAGGAAGTGAGGGATGCCCCTGGATTTGATTCCGCTACTTGGAAGTGGGAGGATGCCCCTGGATTGGTGGGGGGATGCCCCTGGATTTGATTCTGCTACTGGGAAGTGGGGGGATACCTATGGATTGGTGGGGGGTGCCCCTGGATCTGATTCCACTATTGGGAATTAGGGGGATGCTCCTAGATTTGTGGGGGGATGCTCCTAGATTTATGGGGGGATGCCTCTGGATTTGATTCTGCTACTGGGAAGTGGGGGGATGCCCCTAGATTGGTGGGGGGATGCCCTTAGTTTTGATTCCGCTATTGGGAAGTGGGGGGATGCCCCTGGATTGGTGGGGGGGGGGGGGGGGGGGGTGCCCCTAGATCTGATTCCGCTACTAGGAAGTGGGGGGGATGCCCCTTGACTAATTCAGCAGCTGAGGAGTGAAGTAACCTTTGGCAAAACCTCTTCTGCTGGGGAAGAATTTCCTGTGCTAGGATGGACCTGTAAAGATTATCCCTATTAGTGATTAATTCAAAAATGGCTTACCTTGATTCTTGATTGACTTTCATGAAAACAAAAATATTTTTGCCCCTTCAATCAAGGATCAAGGCGAGCTTAGGGACTTGTCCCAAATATAATGGAAATTTATGGTTGAGAGTGAGTAAGGTTGGCCCCAAACTAGAACTGGATGAATTCCTGGGGTTTGTTAAAACACTAATGCAGAAATCTATCGCTGGATGATGGGATAAGGCCCGTACGGGTGGGCTAGACTCGTACGGGTAAGATTCTGATAAAAGGGGACCCGTACGAGTGGGATGGTACCCATACGGGTCCCTGTTGAAGGGATTTAAAAGGGCAGACAGTCCCTTCGTCTCCCGGCTCATACCAAAATTTCCCACTTTGTGTTTTTCGGCAATTTTACCCAAACTCAACTGAAGATGCATAAAAAGATCCCAAAGACCTGCAGTTTCTTCCTTAGATTGGATGATTTGCCCCCGGGGAATGATTCAAGACTTTAGAAATGCCCGATTTTTGTTGGTTATGCTTTTTGCGTGAGAGACTCATTTTTGGGACTTACTGCTATCTTTGAAGTCCCTTTGATTCCTTCTCTGGAGACTCACACCTCAAAACTCCAGGTAATTCCATTCAATTCCCCGTTTTCCAATTTTGAATTTTTGGCAATTTCTTAGGTTTTGGCATGATTTAGGGTGTTTTAGACCTTGGAATAGATCCTAATGCGTGTATCTTTTGCCTAGGATGATTTCAGGATAGTTTCGGATGAACTTTGGTTGAGGTTATGCGATTTTGGATTTTTGGGAGTTTTGTCCGAGTAGGGACTATTTGTAGGGGACCCGTAGGGGTGAAGGGGGACCTGTAAGGGTCCGATTTTGATACGGTTACAACTTGTGGACTCGTACGGGTCCTGTCCTCAGGGACAGAAAATGGCCTTCTTCAATTTCTGTAATCCTTTTCTAATTTATAATTTTTCTTCTGTGTTCAAACCCTGTCAAACTGTAACTTTATCTTTGTAGTTCCCATACAGGGCCGTGGGGGCTTTGAGCTTCTGCCGGAAGTGGTACGAGGAGATTCGTACCGCAGGAGACACGGAGCTGCTTGCCCGAATAGATTCCTTTGGTTTCAGTGACATCACTAGGGCCATCCCTTAGGCCCCCAAGACACTAGCCCTTGGTGCTGTCTCAGCCCTAATAGAGAGATGGTCAGAGACAACCAATACCTTGCATTTACCTATTGGGGAGGTCACCATTTCTCCTTCGAATGTGTGCGCCACCACAGGCTTGGCGTGGAGCGGGGACGTGGTCCATTTTGATGTTTATGCCAACCGATGGCATTCTCGGCTTGAGGTGAAGGCCTATATTACTAGATTACTTGGACTTTGTCCGGGCGAGATGAATAAGCTCAAGTAGGAGGACTTGCATGCTTACTGGATTGCGCAGCCGAGGCCCATTGCGGCTGACAAGAGGGACTAGTATGCTCGATCTTTTCTGCTGGCTTTCCTTACCACCGTCTTCTTTTCCGTATACTCGGGTAACCTCAACTACGGTCTGCTTTTTGCTGTGGAGGATCTTGCGACTATACCTCATAAGAACTGGTGCCGGGCCATTCTGGCATAGCTGTATTATGGATTGGACATAGGGGTTCGGGGTGAGCAGTCTAAGCTCAAGATCTGCCATTTGATATTGCTAGTAAATCCTTAACTGATCTCTTGTGCTTTAACCCTTTGTCTAAACTGTGTTGCAACTTACCCTTACTTTGTCTTGCAGATTTGGGCTTTTGAGCACCGGTTGATCCCTAGGCCAGGATTACCCATGCAGCCTGAGACGTCGCATATCATATCTAGGTGGATGGGGCTTTGGCAGAATCAGCCCTTGACTACGGTGTAGTACCGAGAGTTCTTACGCCAACTGCGCTCGGATCAGGTAATCTTATTTACCATTGAACCTGCATTGTACATTTCGATAAACCATTAGTAGAAACTATATTCACTAGGTCATGATACTCATAGTGCATTCATTTTGTACAAGTTATCCGAGATCCGTGGGAGAGATTTGCCTCCTACGGAGCCATTGAGCGGATGCAGGCTAGTGTGGATGGCCGCCGCTTCATGCTGGAGTCCCCGCTCTCCCTAGAGTGGTACTTTGGTGAGTGGACCTAGGGGTGGAGGACCAGTGCTTTGGTGGAGAGACTGATCAGGGGCTGTACTTGCTGGGTGAGGGTGCTCGCATGCTGTCTGTTGATGGTCCTTATGCTGAGTTTATTGATTCTTCCCTCATGCCACCCTATGACAGGATCGATCATGAGGACGAGCCCCTAGAGTTTCACTGGAGCGATTGTGAGGATAATGATGATGATGATGATGATGATGACGATGATGAGGGCAGACCGAGGGGTGACCGCGGGGGTCCATTTATAGTCAGGGACGCCTGAGGTTCGGTTAGGTCAGCTACTCCTTCTTTCTAGGTACACTTCTAACTTGGTCTTTGTGAATGCCTTACAGCTTTCTATAATTGACTGTGATTTGTAGTTTGATTCTTCATTGCTTGTGGCCTCCTATTTCTACATGGATGAGGTCCGCTGCTACTGCTGCCTCTGAGTCGCCAGCAAAGTGGTCTCGAGCCTCCGAATCTATGAGGGAGGGCATCCTCCAGGCTGAGTTGGATACTTTCTTCCGACTCCTCGACCACTTGGGGAATCGGGCTGTCAAGAAGCTCGAGGAGTCGGTCCAGCCTATCGATTTCACTCCTTTTACCTCCACCCATGTAAGGAATCCTTTACCTTGGCCTTTGTCCATTACTACTTAAGATGTCTAATTCTGATGTGACCCTTTCTTTTCAAGTGACCATTTTCGAGGCCGAGAGGATAGCCCGGGGTTATTTTTTAGTGCGGGATCTGCTATTGGCCCGAGATGCACTAGCTTCGGTAAGTTTTGTTTACCTACAAAATTTTAATAAACTATGCACGCATGCCATGAAATTTGTATATGTGTATTGATCTTATGGTTTCTATTGTAGACTTTGCTGGCCATGGAGCAGAGCAGATCTGCCAAGGACTTGGATGCTTATGAGGAGAGAGCCATATTTTTAGAGGAGTAGCTGCGCTCAGCCACTACTAAGGCTAATTGGGCTAGGGCTGAGATCGCTCGGGCGAGGGCCAAGATTGAGACCCTAAAGGGTCAGCTAGCGAGGATGACTGAGGAGAGGCAGACACCGGTCCCTTCTGATGACGAGTCCGAGGATGATCTTTTCGCATATCTAGTGACTCAGAGAGGTGTGGATCAATATGTTGGGGGGAGTGATGCTGCCGGGGCTGCTGTAGGGACCTCAGAGACCAGGACCCCCGCCTAGCCGAGTACCGGTGCTTATGATGCTGAGGACCATATGACTATAGACATGGATGGTCTACTGGTGGATGCTCGAGACTAGACTCAAGAGGGTTACCAGGGACAGGATCCCCCGACAGCTTAGGTTATGATTACTTCTTCTGAACTTGTTGGTACTTTTTGGGCCCTACGTGGCTTCCTTTTGATTGTCAATTTCCAGATTAGTACTCTTGATATTTCTTCCTGTGCATGTGGATTTTTCTTAAATTGAGGCAATTTGAATA
This sequence comes from Euphorbia pulcherrima, assembly GCA_947683365.1. Classification (NCBI taxonomy): domain Eukaryota; kingdom Viridiplantae; phylum Streptophyta; class Magnoliopsida; order Malpighiales; family Euphorbiaceae; genus Euphorbia; species Euphorbia pulcherrima. The sequence continues at coordinate 42,299,142 of CANTUS010000009.1, forward strand.
TTGTTGCTTTGAGAACCCGTATTCTGTCCAATGATCTTATAGTGAGGGGATTAGCTTAAGTTCTAACTTTTGCATAGGCCACTCAATGTGAGATGACCTATCGAACATTTTATTTATTTTTCTTTTCTTTTTGTCTTAATTTTTGCCTGGGATATCCTTGACGACTTAGCCTAGTGGACCTTTTTTCTCTTTAGCTTTAATTTTTTCCTAGACTGCCCTTTTAGGTTTTCAACCTAGCAAGCTTTTGCCTTGATTTTTGGCGAGACCGTCCTTTCATGTTTTCAATCCCGCAGGCTATCTTAATTTTTGCCCGAATTGTCCTTGACGGCTAAATCCAGCAGACTTTTTTTTCTTTTTTTTGCCTTAACTTTTGCCTGGACCTCCCTTTCGGGTTTTCAATCTAGCAGGCTTTTCTGAATATTGCAAATGTGTGACAAAGATGAATACAATAATGCATAACATGTAGAGAAACTGATGTTCATATACCAATGATTATTTCACCTAAAGATATGCATGCATTCATAAGACCAAGATTCTTAGCAAAATCATAACTTGTTCCTTGATGAGATTAGTTTGAGTACATAGGCAATGGTAACAATTTCCAATGGTTAACCCCCACTGCCTACTGGTCTTTTACAGATTTTCTAGAAAGCAACTGACATTTTTCTCCCGATGCCCTAACTTTTGCCTAAGCCGCCCTTTTTAGGTTTTCAGCTTAGCGGGCTTTATTGGAGTGCCTTAACTTTTGCCTGACCGGTTTATGGAAAACCAATCAGCGGGCTGCACCCACGTTTTTGCCCGACCAGTAGAGGACTGCTCATCGGGTTTTTTATTCTTTATTTCTTTTATTCTTTGTGTTGCTTTTTTATGATTTAATTCTTTTGACCTAGACATGATAACGCTTGAGCCTATCTTGATTTACTAGATTCACGAACTCATTTCTATCCATATCCATAAGCTTGATTCCTCCTTTATCAAAGACTTTCTTCACGACGAATGGTCCTTCCCAATTAGGCTTGAACTTGCCCCTAACGTAAGTGTTGACTTGGCCCAGTTGCTTGAGGACCAGATCACCCACTTTGAGAGGTTGTTTCGGCTATCTGATTCTATTTTTATAAGCTCGTGCCATGCACTGTTGGTACATCTAGAGATGGTCAAGTGCCTTGAGTCGCTTTTCATCTATCGCATTCAATGGTTCATACCTAGCCCTTGCCCAATCTAATTCTTTTAACTGTGATTCTAGTGCCACTCTTAGGGATCTTACTTATGTTTTAACCAGCAACACCGCTTCCATTCCATATACCAAGGAGAATGGTGTTTGATCGGTGGGAGTTCTTGCACTGGTTTTGTACCCCCAAAATGCGATTGGAAGTTTATCAGCCCAATCTCTATAAGTAGCTACCATTTTGGACAAAATCTTCTTGATTGACTTACTGGCAGCCTCAACTTCCCCGTTAGCTTGTGGTCTATTTGGAGAAGATCTATGATGCTCAATGTTGAATTTCTCAAACAAATCAGTCGTGGCCCCTTGAAATTGAACTTCGTTGTCAGAAACTACATGGTGCAGGATTCCATATCTTGCAAAAATATGCCTCCTTATGAACTTAGCCATTTTCTTGGCGGTAATCCTGTAAGATTCGGACTCTACCCATTTTGAGAAATAATCAATTGCGACTATGATGAATCAGTGACCGTTGGTTTATGATGGCCGAATTTCACCAATTATATCTATCCCCCAAGCAGAGAAAGGCCAAGGAGTGGACAAATTGTGAAGTTTGGAAGAAGGGAGATGCTGTATGTCCTTGTGAATATGACATTCATGACATTCCCTGACCTTGTCGATGCAGTCGGCATTCATTGTGGTCCAGTAGTACCCCATTCACTGAATTTTTCTAGCTAGAGCCATCCCATTCATGTACGGGCCGCAATCCCCTGAATGTACCTGAGTCAATACCCTTTCCGCTTCTTCTTCTGTCAAACACCTTAACAATAAACCCTCATCTAACCTTTTAAAGAGATCTTCACCAACTAGTCTAAATCGAGTCGCTAATCTTTTGAGAGATAAGCAATCTGAAGCTGATGACCTTTCGGGGCACTTCTCTTGTTTTAAGATTCTTTTAATATCATCGTACCAACAGACCTTTTGTTCCTCTACAATCATAACCCTAACCTTTTCGTGAAATGGAGATCGAGCCATTTCTAAATAAGCGGACGGATAGGTTGAGCCTATTCTCCTCCCCACATAGAAGCTAGGGTAGGCAAGGAATCTGCCATCTGATTCTCATCCCTCGGTATATACTGAAAGAGACATTGGCTGAACTACACTGACAAATCCCATACTACTTCCACATACGGTCGCAGTGACTCCTCCCTAATTTACCATTCTCCCACAACATGCTTTATTACTAACGCGAAGTCCCCCATCACCTTGACTTCCTTTACCCCTATTTTTAAGAGAGCATCAAGACCAAAGAGACAAGCTTCGTACTCGGCCCTGTTATTAGTGACTGAAAATTCCAACCATTTGCTCAGTGGAATAGCCTCACCTTACGGTGTGATGATGACTACCCCAAGACCAGCGCCCTTTTGATTCATAGCTCCATTGAAATACATAGTCCATTTGGCCTTCTCAGCTTTCACTTCTGTTAACTACTCATCGGGGAAATCTAGATTTTTGACATAGTTAGATTCTAGGGGCCGACTCGCAAAAAACTCAGCCACAGCTCTCCCCTTGATGACCTTCTTCGTGACATACTCAATATCAAACTCAGATAGTAAAAGGAGCTAATGAAAGAGTTTCCCTGCCAATGTGGGGGATTGACAAAGATACTTCATTGGGTCAACCTTTGCAACTATTTGGATTTTGTAGGATTGGAAGTAATGTCTCAACTTCTTAGTCAACCATACCATCATCGTACAGGTCTTTTCTACCACTGTGTACTTCGTCTCATATTCCAATAACTTCTTGCTTAAATAATAGACGGCATGCTCGCTCTTATACTCTTGCTCTTGGACCTACATTGCCCCTACAGATGACTCTTCTATTGCCAAGTATAGAATTAGTAGCTTGCCAGGCATGGGAGGCTTCAAAACTGGGGGGCTTACGAGATAAGCCTTTATCTTGTCAAATGCTATCAGGCATTGCTCATTCCTTTCTATCGACTGTTTCCTTCTGAACAACTTAAAGATTGGCTCACACACGGTTGTTAACTTGGCAATAAAATGACTCACATACTGGAGCGATCAAAGGAATGACCTGACTTCCCTTTCAGTTCTAGGAATATGCATTTCTTGAATAGCTTTAACCTTATCAGGATCGACCTCGATTCCTCTCTGACTAACAATGCATCCCAAGAGTTTTCCCGATGTAACCCCAAACACACACTTCTTCGGATTCAATCACAGATTGTACCTCTCGATTCTAGTCAATAACCTTTCCAAAATCTTAGGGTGTTCTTCCCTCGTATTAGACTTTACTAGCATGTCGTCTACATAAACCTTGACCTCTTTGTGAATCATGTCATGCAATAAGGCTGTCATTGCCCTTTAATAGGTTGCCCCTGCATTCTTCAGCCCAAAGGCATTACCTTATAACAATATACTCCCCATTCTTTGATGAAGGTTGTCTTGACCTTGTCAATGATGTCCATTAAGATCTGATTATACCCAGATAACCCATCTAAGAATGAATACATCGCGGCCCTGGCGGCGCTGTCTACCAATACATCGATGTGTGGTGATGGAAAGTTATCTTTGGGGGATGCTTTGTTCAAATCACAAAAGTCGACACACATTCTGGCCTTTTCGTCTTTCTTAGGGATCAGGACGACATTAGCTAACCATGTCGGGTATTCAATTACTTCGATGAACTTGGCTTCCAGTAACCTAGCAACTTCAGCTTTGATTTTATCAGCCCATTCGGGTCGCAACCTTCTCAACTTTTGTTTAACTGGCTTGAACCGTGGATCGGTTGGGATGTGATGCGTGGTGATTTGGCGATCTACCCGGGCATGTCTTCATAGGACTAAGTGAAAGCGTTATCATGTTTTCTAAGCACTTTTATTATCTCCCTTTTTTTGATAGGGGTCAAACCACTGGAAATAGTTACCATTTTTGGATTTCCCTTAGTACCAAAGTGAATGTCATGCAATGAAGTGTCATGAATGCTAAAAATGTTATGCGTATGGTCAGATGAATGCATGGTACTGTTAGGCGAAACATCAAACAAGTAAGCAAAATCACTATCATTATCCTTAGGATGCTTGAAGGCTACATCATTTTCATTACATAAAATTGCATTATCATCCTGCACAGGTGGAGGGTCTTCTTGGTCATTCATTAGAATGTGAGTAAGGTTACGATCTAGGTCTTACAACTATTTCTCGGTCAACCATTGTTCACAGCTTCCCTTGTGGCTTGGGCCAAGTTTCCCAAGGCTTCCTGAATTGGTGTCTTCTTGTTATCCCCTAAGCTTAAGATAGCGTATATTGAAGTGGTCTGGGTATCAATGGCTTTGTGTACTTCGTTCTTTGATGGGTCACTATCTTCCATTTGTTTGGCACATTTTTCTGCTTCTATAACTGCTTCGTAGCTTTCAGGGATAGTTTTGTATGTACTCATGAATGCTATCTTGCGAAAGTGAGTAGATAAACCGAAGATGAATTAGTCAGCTAACTCCTTCTCTTGAGGTTTCCTTTTAAGGGCTCCTACGATCGTTAACCACCTCTGAAAGTAGTCATGGACGGGTTCCCCACTCCATTGTCTGATAGCTATAAGGTCAAGCATGGATGGTTCTTCTTATACTAATCTAGTTTCCATGATGCATTTCCACACCTCGTTTTCTTCCAATCCTAAGTTGATCATAGCTACCTTCTCCCCTCTACTCCGGGGCTCACAGACTTTTCCTTTGTCAATTAGTGCTATGATGGCTTTGAGGAGATCTTTATACACCCTAGTCAGATGAGCAGGACTGACATGATATATGCAAAAATTGCCCCTCTCTTTAGGTTTTGGCGGAACATACGGTCGGAGATGATCTATCAAGTGGTATTTCCTTAGCTTATTGAAGAGGTTCACAAGAGGAGTATCCCAGGGTGAGATGTCATCTATAGTCCTAGGATGAACTACTCGGTTGTGGGTCATGCCATAGGGTAACCCCATGAAATAAGGAAGATTGTCCCCTTTGACATGACCACGATGTCCGGCAGCCGACTAAAATCCTTACTGCGATGAAACTGTAGAATAGCCTCTTAACGGAGTGAATGAGTCCCCCTACCTATTGTGCGGAGCATTAGGTTCGCTGGTTGAACTTACTGACTGAGCTGAGCCATGATAGTGACCGAGATGAGTGCTGGGTGAAACTATCGATTTTTGTCCCAAACTAAGGGAGTAACCAAGAGATTAGTACATGCATGAGATATAGTATGCATGCGTAAATTATAGCGATGCATGGTGGGTTAATCACAACATATGCAAAGTGATCGATTCCGTCCTTATTTCTCCCACCGAGTCTGAAGGCATTCTTCCTAAGTCTAATCTCACACAGAAATTAGGGTACCTAAATGGTAAAATTCTAAGGCTTTTGATAAGAATGGTATAGGAACATATCGGAAGTTGATGTAGAAGGTTCGCATCTCATCAAGCCTCTTTTGGAGGGAGATGGCAATGATTGCTCCACCCACTAAGGTGTACCCAATATCCCTGGTGGTCGTAGGTATAACCATCGTGAGTGTCGCGGAAATAATAGGGCACCCTATCCTAGCGCTAGAAGAAGAGCACATCTAACTAAAGAGAGAAGGAGATAAGAAGATAAAGTGTGATAATTTTCCCAAATGATGAAAACATAAGCAGGTTGAATCAATTAAATGATTTTCGGTGCTCATCTTAATCTTTTAAGCTTTTAAAACTAACCAACAATGTTGCAAGTTAAAAGATCATTTCCCTAGTAGAGTTGCCAATGTGAGGTATCGATGACGTGTGGGTCTCCCTTGGCGCCTGTGTGAGAGAGGCGGGGCGCACTAGGGTTTTGATTGGATTTAGGCATGACAAAACATTCTTTAGTTAAAGTTTGCACAATAAGCCAATTTTAATGAATAAAAGAACCGAGACCCAAATCCAATACAATTGATAGAGTCGCCACCAAAGTTGTCTGCTTGGGAAAGAGTTTTAGTATAGTTCCCTCTGGGTGGGAGACTCATACCTATTGGATCAGAGATTCGGGTATCAGATGAGTCACTTATTTCTCATTTAATTGATTCAAAATTACATTCATCGCGTAAAACTGTTTTAGTTTTTATCATTTAGGGAATTATCACAGAAATCCTATTTTTACACTCTTTCACACTTGTTACATGCGTTAACATATTATAATAAAGCACATGCAATAAATGGGGGGGGATAAAAATTACAACCGGGGGCAAAATGGGGGAATAGTAAAGAGAACCTATACATTTGTTCTAAGTTATAAAACAAAAATGAAAATAAATTCCCCTGCATCCACAGATGTTAGCACAGTTTATAGTACACCATAATTCAGCACTTCAGCGTATTTTGTTGTAAAAACACTATTTAACTTTTGTGGGTTGATTTACCGGATTATTAGTGAAAATGATCACATGGCAAATGGTGAGTTGGGTTGATTTTAACCAATTAATTATGGGTTTAGGAATCTGCCTGGGGCTGGTACCTGTATGGGTGAGTGGGACCTGTACGGGTACCAGGGAGGACCCATATGGGTATGGTGTACCCCGTACGGGTCCTATCTGGTCCAGACAGAACCTTTGTTTAGTTCCATTTATAGATTCACAGATTAACAGATTAGTGACAAAAAAATAAAATAAAGAGGGATTTCCTTCTGTATGAGTATGGCATGCCAAATTTATATCCTTGGGGATATATGGTGCCAACAAGGCTCATACGGGTTAGGACCAGACCCGAAATAAAAAATGAAAGCAACAGATATAATAGAGGTAACAAACATTAATAATAATGAAACAACTGAGATGTGAGTCTCTTTGAAACTCAGGAGCGTTACCTTTGCGGCGTGAATCCACTTTGAGGTGATCCCTTTACTGTTGAGAGAGCCCGACCAAAGTAGATGGAATAAGACTATTTATGTGAGTATTTGTATGGACAAAACCTCCCCTAAACCTTAATAAAAGAAGCTAGGAATGAATAAAATGTGGACAAAACCTCAAAGGAAGGGTTTTCTCCCTATTTTATACCTCCTATACCCCCACTATACCTTTTCTATACCTATAGAAATTGCAAGAGTTTTAGTACGATTTTTGTCTGAAGAATGTCTCTATGTCAAATGTGAAGGAAAGACCCCTTTTATAGGGGAAAGGAGGTCTGAACGCTATAAATCGCATTCATGACCTGCCTTTTCCCGAAATAGGAAAGGAAATCCTTCCAAAAGAGCCTATTTAGGCAACAATGGTACCCGTATGGGTGGAGAGCCTATTTAGGCAACAATGGTACCCATACGGGTGGGGCCCCACCCGTACGGGTACTAGGGGACCTCATATGGGTCTCCTCCTAGGCGGATGGAGGGAATGACCTATACAGGTTTGCTAGTGGATCCGTACCACCAAGCAGAACCTGTAAGGGTCCCTAAAGGCAGACCAGGTCTCCAAACTTTTTCCAAACTCAACTCTATAGTAGTAGGAACACCTCTGATGGACAACACGTGAAAGACATTGCATCATATAGCTCTCATCATAGTTTTGTGAGAAGGATCATTAAAATCCAGTGCTCACATACATCAGTGAGGATTTTTAGAGCCAACTATCTGGAACTGAAAAGATCATAACTGAATGGAAAGAAGATTTTAATAAGGAAGTCAAGATTTAGACTGAGATTATTCACAACTGCCACAGAGACATGGGCAAAGATTTTGACAAAATACACTCCATTATATCCAAGCTATCAATAAATGTTCCATCCTCATCCAAATCTGCACCTGCCATTCTGGAAAGGCAACTTCTTCTGGTTGTTCAAGATCTTGTTCAACACATTGGCGATACGAGATTTTTTGGATATAAGGGAATTGTCTCACTACTAAAGGCCCTCTTTTCTTATTTTGATGAGACAGATAGGGAAAATGTCTTGACTATGCACCTATATCTCACAAAATCCTATTCTCAGCTTCGGAAGGTCTTCCGGCCCCTGCATCTGACTCCTGCTACGGTGGATGCAATTATTGAACAAAGAAAAAAATGTAATGTCGATTACTGAGTTTACTCTAAGGCATGGCAAGAAACGTGGGATGGTAAAACCTACATGGTTGTAGACCCCCAAGCAGATGCAAATAAAAAGGGGGAGAAGGGAAAGGACAACGAAGGAGAGTCATCCAGGGATGGGGGAAAGACTTGAAGTGCAGATTTTTTTTGTTTAGACTAGCCATTCTCAAAATGTAAAAATCTGTAATAACTAGCTCTAATAATTTTCACTTTTATGTATTTCTGTATATGTAATCCTGAACTTCATTGATGTTAACTATTGTTAACAACAGAAGTATATATAGTGAAAATCATTTTGCAAAAATTACTTCTAAGTTCAATCATTAATTGTACTTAAAAAAAACTTAGAAGCTAGAATTCATATATTATGGGGGAGTTAGGATGCTTAGATTATAGGGGAGTAAAACTTGTAAATGACTAAGTATCAAGAATCATTCTTAGCTCATAAAAACCCCTCCCTTGTGTTTAGATGACTTAGGTTTTTGTTTCCATCAAATGGGGTAGATTATTGGAAAACAAGGATCCGAAAAAAATAAATCAGGATAATATCCATATCAGGTTTGACGTAAACAAAACCCAAAGTCCAAGAAGAATGCATCCAGACATTGATGAAGTCAATTTGAATACCTAAGCATATAAGGGAAGCATCCAGTTAGAGTTTGGAAAGGAAAGAAACCGCTAACTCCTTCTATAATAGCATCCGGAGGAAGACTAATTGAAGAAGCATCCAGATATATTAAATCTTAACACATTCGAAAGATTTAAATATCCAAGACAAAGGAAATGATTTGAACAATTCATTTCCCTCCACTATTTAGTCTCAAAGTCAAAGATCCTTTCCCCTTATGCTAGATAAAATAATAGCTTGCATGCTTTTCAGAAAAGGACATAAGGACTGACATAGGACAGAGAAAAGGTAACAACCTTTTAGACCTAGACCAATAGGAAAGGCGCGTAGAGCTCACACACTAGAGTACTAGCATAAAAGTTGGTGAATCGCTACATTCCAAGGAAAATGATCACTGACAACTTTTCAGCCCTAATCCCAAGGATTCAAATGCCTCAATTACACAATCTAACAGACTGATCAATGGTTCAAGATGTGACACATATTACCTTATCAACAGTGAAGATTCAAGACTATGCCAGTGGATACATTTATGATACAACGCGTATAAATAGGAAGCTTCACACATTGAGAAGGTGCTGGTTGATTTACAAAAGGAAGTAACAAAGAACTTAGCAATCCAATCAGTTATCAAATCCCTCCAAGAACCAAATGATTCCAATATATTTGTAAGAGCCTTCAAAGTCAAGTTATAAACTTAAAGTGTTCAAAACCAAAACCTTTGAGAAAAACATAGTGTAAACATCTCATACTTGGGTGAGTATTGAGATTGGGAGTTAGCTAGAAGTTGGTGCTTTTAGTAGTATATCCCTGTAGGACTCAGCTTAGGATTGGGTATATCTTAAGTGGTATATCCTACTAAAGAAAAGGACTCAGCTAGGAGTTGGTGCTTCTAGTGGTATATCCTACATCCAAAAGCAGGGTTACCAGCTAGAGACAAACTATAAGGCTTGATTTCTGCCAATTTGAAAGAAATCACACTAGTGGAAAAGATCAAAGGAAGGAAACTCTGAGGATTGGAGAAGGTGGGGCCGAACCAGGATAAATTGCTGTGTTTGAATTTTTCTAACATTATTTACTTATTTGCATTAATTTTATATTTATGCATCATCCGGAACATCTAAACACGCTACACAAGACTTTTCATAGTCTATAAATTCCATAAAAGAGGTCATTCACACCCCCCTTCTGACCTTATAAACATACGCATAGGGACCAACATCGTTAGCACCATCTGAGAGGATTTTTTGAAATATCCAGTGGTTGTTACGAGCAGATTATGGAGACTGTTGAACCAAGCACGAGTTTGGATTGAATCAGTAAATGACTCAGTAGTGCTTAAGTTTTGATCATAACAATTAAGTTAAGTATGGGATAACTAAATCAATAATGATGTTAAAATAAATAGTTTATGGTTGTAAGGGAGTTAGTAAATTCAAGGGTAGAATTTTGAGTCTCCGCTGACCTAGCTATTTAGTTTGACTCTGAGTTGTTTTGGGCTGAATATCTACTTAGTTGTTGACTTAGTAATATTCACTCAACGCTTGATATTCAGATTTTGTATCAGCTGACGTTTTTTCAATTCTATTTATAGCTGAGCTATTTTAAGTCTGTCAAAGGTATTGACCTTACCATTTAAGGAAAAATGGTATCTTTGCTTTTAGTGTTGCTTTTTGCAGAGCATTAATGAGTCAAAGACGAAAAGAATTAATGGCTTGATAAGACCCAGTTTATGGAAGAAAAAAGATGAAGTCTTCCATGATCAAGCTGCAAAAAGTCATTTGCCATTTTGGGCAAATTTGCAGACCTACCAATGTCATATCGTGCACTCTGCCAAAATGTCAGATTACCAGACGTAATGGGAAGATGGCACATAGCAATCAGAGCGAAGAATGTATCTAACGGAAGACTGGTGCAAAGCGATAGAAAAATTCAAATTGAAGCTCAAATTTTAATCTATCTCTAACGGATTGAAACGTATTTCACAACGGTGTGATTGTATCTCCTAATGAATTGATTTGAAGAAGCAACTGGTGAATCATTGAACTGTCAGTTTTAGAAGATGCCAAAACAAGTTCAAATGGCTACTTTCCTAATGCAATTATAAAAGGAGCAAGAATGCAAGCTTTAGAACTTGGTGATTACACCTGAATTTCTCAGAAGCTAAAACTCTGCTAACTTACAAGCTTTAAAGAAGTTTATGCAAGAAAGCACTACTCAACTACAATCCTCTTTGAAAGAGAGAATAGAATAGATCATAGAATTGTAATATTTGATTATTGTCACTGGATCAACGTTTCTATAAGTTGAATCCAGACCTTTTTTAAACTCAGATTGAATTGCTGATATAAAAGGGTATTCTAGTCAGCGGGTGAGCGATTGCAGTTTGGAGGGTACTTACTGTAATTAGGGATTTTGTGAAAGGCTTATCCACCTAGGGTAAAGGAGTTGAGATTAGTGAATTAACACCAAGACACTCTCTCAGGACTGGATGTAAGCACAAGTTGTCAAACCAGTATAAAAATCTCTGAGTCCTTTACTTTGAAGCATTTTCCTGAATGTCACTCAGCCAGCTGACCTACTTCAGCGGTGCCTCTAATTATTGCGAAAAGAGTTTATAAGTTTTTGAGTGAGTCATTTACCCCCCTCTGACTTATTAAGTGTACGCATAGGGACCAACAAATGGTATCAGAGTAGTTCTCAGTCTAAAGATCTTACAATCTTGAGACAAAGACCACGATGTACAAAGAAAGAGAATCTAGTGGAAGGGCCTAAGCTTATATCTTGCCTGAAGGCATGTCAGTTATCGGGCTGCCTATATTCAATGGTGAAGATTACACTTACTAGAAGAACAAAATGACTAATTTCATTCAGTCTCAAAGTTTGTATGCTTGGATGGCCATTGTAGAAGGGCCATATGAACCCTCACAAGTGAAGAATGGAGTAACTGTTGACAAGTACTCTACTGAATAGGATAGTCAGGACTTGGCCAAACTAAAAGAAAATGCAGCTACTAATAACTATCTTCACTGTGCTCTTGATGCAACTGAGTTTAATCGAATATCTGGTTGTGAGACTGCTAAAGAGATATGGAAGAAGTTAGAAGTGACTTATGAAGGAACTGACAAGGTCAAGGAGTCCAAGATCAACATCCTGATTAAGAACTATGAGATGTTCCATATGCAACCCAAGGAAGACATTTCCAACATGAACACTGGGTTTATGAACATTGTCAATGAGTTGAAAAGACTTGGCAAGACCTTCATAGAAGAAGAGACTGTCAAGAAGATTTTGAGAAGCTTGATGCAAGATTGGGAAGCAAAGAAGAGTGCCATCGATGAAGCCCACGATCTAAAGACTTATAAGTTTGATGAGCTGATGGGAACTCTATTGATTCATGAGATGTCATTAAAGCAATATGAAGATGAGTTTAAGAAGTACATGCATAAGGAAAAGGAAAGCTCTAGCAAAGATGTTGTTCTTAAGGTTGATGAAGAAGAAGAGTCCTCTGAGGAAGAGTATCCATAGGATAGAAAGGAAGAAATTGCTCTTATGACCAAGAATTTCAACAAGTTCTTGAGGAAAGACAAGCACTTTCAAAAGTTCAGAAAATCTAGAAAGTTCAAGAAAGGAGATGATGAAAAGCCATGAAGGGAGTACAATAAAGAGCATTACAAAGAGATCAAGTGCTTTGAGTGTGGAGAGATGGGAAACATTCTGTCCAGCTGCCCAAAAGCTAAGAAGGATAGATTCAAGAAGAAGAAAGATAAGAAGGCTTTTGCTGCTACCTGGAGTGACTCTGAGCAAGAGTCATCATCATTAGATGAGGAAGCACATGACTCTGCTAATGTGTGTCTTATGGCTAAGGATGATCAGCCCAGCAAGAACTCAGAGTCAGCTGACAAACCAAGTTCTTCCATTGCTAGTCAACCAGTTGACCAGAGAAAAGACAAAGGAAAGCAAGCTGAGGTAAATTCTGAACCCCCTTTATTAACAGATGAACTTGCTGCAGTACTTAATGATGTTATTAATATGACTAAGAAGTCAACCAAATACATTCAAGTGCTCTAGAGGAGGTGTGATGATCTAGAAGATGGTAATGCTTCTACCTCACTTGATATCTTATACCTTATGGAAAAAGCTGAGTACCACGAAGGATATAACAGTAAGCTCATCAAGAAAATGGATGAGTTATCTACTAAATTAACATATTTGAAAAAGGTGTGGGTCCCTCCTTAACCTAACATGAATACTTAGAGTAACCACACTCACTACTCTGAGAAGGTTTCTCAAAAGAGTAAAGTGAGCATGCCTATTCCTAAGGCCGTTTGTAATTTTTACGGAAAGTGAGGACATTCAAATGTCATGTGTTGACACAAAAATGGTTACTATGATGAGCATGACTAGTAAAGGATTAACAACACTAACAAAGGAGGACCCAGCCATAAACAGGCATGGGTACCTAAGAAAACTTAATTGCTTTGTAGGTGAGCTTGAGATCCATTGATGATAGCAAAATGTGGTACTTGGATGGCGGATGCTCGAGGCATATGACAGGTGATGAAAAATAGTTCATCACATTGGAGCGAAAGAGAAATGGTAGTGTCAGTTTTGGAGACAACCAAAAAGGAAAGATTATTGGCAATGGCACTGTTTTAGTCATGCCTTCAATTAAAAATGTGTCTCTTGTGAAAGGCCTGAAGTTCAACTTGCTAAGCATTGCTCAGCTATGTGACAAAGGCAAGAAAGTGATTTTTGACTTAGCAGGCTGCTCAGTCATTGATGGTAACTCTGACCAAACTATTCTTTATGCTCCTAGAATTAATAATGTTTGTATGATTGATTTATCCCCTGGCTCCAATGATATATGTTTAGTTTCTAAGGAGGAAAAATCATGGCTATGGCATAGAAGGTTAGGACATATCAATATGACCAATCTATCCAAATTAGCCAGAAATGAACTTGTTGAGGGTTTACCCGATCTAGCCTTTGAAAAAGATAGACTCTGCTCAGCATGCTAACTTGGGAAACAATTTTAGGAAGCCCTTTAAATCATTAGGTGATATAACTTCTTCTCATCCCATTGATCTTCTACACATGGATTTATTTGGGCCTGTATTGCTAACAAGTTTAGGTGGAATGAGTTACACCCTTATAGTTATAGATGATCTGACTAGGTTCACTTGGATTGTCTTGCTAGCTAGTGAAGATGAAACATTTGAATCATTCTTTAGGTTGGCCACTTGGATTATGAATGAAAAAGGACTTAAAATTAATAGAATCCGCAGTGACCATAGAAGAGAATTCAGAAACAGGAAGTTTGAGGAATTCTGTTCTAAGCATGGTATTGACTATAACTTTTCTGCCCCTCATACACCTCAGCAAAATGGGGTTGTTGAGAGAAAGAATCGCACTATTGCGAAGATGGGTCGTTCTATGCTGAGTGATAAAAATCTACCAGAGTATTTCTAGGGAGAGGCTGTTAACACAACTTGTTACATTCTTAATAGGGTTTTAATTCACCCAGTTTTGAATAAAACTCCTTATGAACTTTGGAAGGGGCACAAGCCCAAGGTTGGTCATCTCAAGGCCTTTGGTTGTAAATGCTTCATATTAAACACTAAGGATCATTTGGCTAAATTTGACCCCAAGGCTAATAAAGGAATCTTTCTGGGTTACTCTACACACAGTAGGGCATACAGAGTGTATGTCAAGAGAACTGGCATTTTACAGGAGTCATTGCATGTAGATTTTGATGAAACTAACCGTACAGGTAGAGATGCTAGTGATGATGAGAAAGAAAAGGATCAAGCTAGTGGATTAGTTAGTCAGCCCATAATTATTCCTGATCCAACTAAGGAAAAGGATGATTATAAGATTGACTTAGATCAATCCATCAACTTTGGTGATGATACAAATGCTCAGCCAATGACAGTATCTCAAAGAGTAGATCCAGACTTACCAAAAGAAGTCAGAGTAAGAAGAGACCACCGAGTTGAAAGGATCATTGATAGTGTGCAAAATCTAGTAATGACAAGAGGTCAGCTAAACAAGATGATGAGTCATTCAACATTTGTTTCTTTGATTGTACCCATGAAGTTTGAAGATATTGAGCTTGATGACAACTGGATGAATGTAATGCAAGAAGAGCTAGATCAATTCAAAAGAAATGAAGTGTGGGATTTGGTGGAGAAACCCAAGGGTGAGTCAATCATTGGCACCAAATGGGTTTTTAAGAACAAGTTAGATGAAGCTAGTAATGTTTTTAGGAACAAGGCCAAACTGGTTGCTCAAGGCTACAATCAACAAGAAGGCATTGACTATAGTGAAACCTTTATAGTTGTAGCATGACTTGAAGCTATAAGGATTATGTGTGCTTTTGCATCTCATGTGAACTTCAAGTTATTTCAAATGTATGTTAAGAGTGCCTTCCTTAACGGTTATATTCAAGAGGAAGTTTATGTCAGACAGCCCCTAGGCTTTGAAGATCCCAAGTATCTAGATCATGTCTTCAAGCTGAAGAAAGCTCTTTATGAATTGAAGCAAGCTCCAAGAGCTTGGTATGAGAGACTGACTACCTTTTTAGTCAGCAAAGGGTATGTTAGAGAAAAGGCGAATACAACACTCTTCATCAAAAGAAGAAATCAATTTGTGTTGCTAGTCCAACTCTATGTTGATGATATCATATTTGGAGCAACTGATGAGAGGTTGTACAAGGAATTCAATTAGCAGATGAAGAAATAATTTGCAATGTCAATGATGGGAGAGTTCAATTTCTTCCTTGGACTTTAGATCAATCAAGGTAAAGATGGAATCTTCATTAGCCAAGCAAAGTATGCCAAGGAGGTTCTCAAGAAGTTTGACATGGATAATGCTAAGCAAATGTCAACTCCCATGGCCACTAAAACCATTCTAAGTAAAGATGAAGAAGGGAAACCTGTAGAGAGTAAGCTCTACAGAGGTATCATTGGTTCTGTTCTTTACTTAACTACTAGTAGGCCTGACATTCAATATGCTGTATGTTACTGTGCAGGATATCAAGCTGACCCCAGAGAATCTAACTCATCTGCTGTTAAGAGAATTCTTAGGTATTTGCTAGGATCTATTGATGCAGGTTAATGGTATCCAAGTAATGCAGATTTCACTCTGAGAGGATACACATATACTGACTATGGAAGAGACAAACTTGAAAGGAAAAGCACCACAGGAGGGTGTCATTTCTTTAGTGACTATCTAATAACGTGGTATAGCAAGAAGCAAAGTTCTGTAGCTCTGAGTATAGTTGAGGCTGAGTACATAGTTGTAGGAAATTATGTAGCACAACTGCTATAGATCAAGTAGCAACTAGAGGATTATGGTATAAAGTCTAAGCGTCTTGAAGTCCTATGTGATAATAAGAGCGCAATTGACCTATCCAAGAATCCAGTTCAATATGGCATGATGAAGCATGTCAATATAAGACATCACTTCATAAGGGATCATATGCTAAAAGGAGAAGTCAAGCTCACTTACATTCCTACTGAAGAACAACGAGCTGACATATTCAGGAAGCCGATTGGAAAATATCAATTCAACATGCTAAGATAGCTGATCGGAATGTCCAATCCAATTTGAGGAAATATATCTCACTCTAACCTATTCTGGAGCTGACGAAATTAGGGCACACTCTGAGCTTCTGGGAATTAGGTTTAGTATTTCTTATACCGTTTAAATTTTGGACACGTCATTAATTATCACCGGTTATCTTTCAAAATTATACTTGATAAAAACGGTAGCAAATTATGAAACGATCCATATTCAGTAGCAGGTAGGAAGGCTGAATATTTAAAGATGGAAGTTGCAAAACTCAAGAAACAGATGGGGAAGACCTATGAGAGTAACTGCAAGGTGCTAAATGATGAGAGGGATTTCAAGAATTCAAGGATAGAAAAGTTTAATCCCCGACTAAAAGCTATGCTAAAGGTACTTGATGGGTGTAACATTCTGAGCAAGGAGAATGAGGCAAATACTTCCAAATTAGATGCAGTGATTGATGGGATCAATGCTCTAATTACTGTAGTAATCAAGTAAGGAAATTCAACTATGCTATCCCAGATGAGAGTAGATATTTTGAATAGAGTCAAGGACTCAGGGGGAGCTGTGCTTAAAGCCTTAAAGAGGCTGAATATTTTAGATGCTCTGAGCAGTGATATTGTTATGGCAAATGCTGAACTAGAACCTACACTTCACCAGAAGCTTGGTCACATCAGAGACCAAATCAAGCAAGTTCAAGCTTATCAATAATGATGGAGAAGCAATTGACAAAGTTCATGATGCAGTCTCTACTCATATAAGGAGCACTCCTATGCTAGAGCGGGTACTCAAAGAGAATAATCAGGCTAAGGCTCTGGCTAGTCTCACCCAAATTTCCAAGGAAGGACTGAGCGCTCAATATAATGTCAATCTATGTCAATCCCGTTCTTTAGTAGACTTATTTGCCTTTATTAGAGAACAAGAAGCAATATCGCAAGAGATCTATGAGTTGTTAGTGCAGAACTCCTCAACCAATGTTTATGGACATCTTGAGACTTTTGAAGACACTCTGAACTCATTTGATCGTCAAGCCCAGGTCATTTTGGATATAATGGCAATAGGGGAGAAGGATCGTGCGAAGCGTGAGCAGGAGGAAAGGAGAGAGATCAGAGGATTCCTGAAGCTTTGTATAATTTATCCAAGGATCTGGAGCGCATACAAAGATAATATCATGAGACAAGGAAGAGGAAAGGCAAGGAGATTGTACCACCCAAAGAGAAGCACTCAAGATGGAATCAGCAGACATATGAGGATAGAAGAGCTAATCTTGGAGGGCCACCTATGCCAAAATAGAATAGAATAGAATTTTGTAATCATTAGAGCTTTTTGTAAAACTTAGTATAGATTAATTTATCGTTGTCTGTACTCAAGTTATCTATGAAAAGATTACTTATTCTATTCTAAGTTAAGATCTTCTTAACTTCTTATATTTTCTACTATATATATATGTTAATCTTTTTGCAGAAATATATGAGAAGTATTGAGGGATGCAGAACTCAGTAGATTTAAGGCTTATGGGGGAGTTGGCATTCACTCTGTGCAAATTGAAGATGCTGAACAAAGACATATCAAGCATGCTGAACAAAGACATATCAAGCATGAATATAAGGTAACTCTGATCTAAATATCTTATTGATTTAATTCTTGCTTAGTTAATTGCCATTGATCAAAATGGGGGAGATTATTAAACCAAGCACGAGTTTGGACTGACTCAGTAAATGACTCAGTAGTGCTTAAGTTTTAATCATAACAATTAAGTTAAGTATGGGCTAATTAAATAAAAAATGACGTTAAAATAAATAGTCTATGGTTGTAAGGGAGTTAGTAAATTCAAGGGTAGAATTTTGAGTCTCCGCTGACCTAGCTATTTAGTTTGACTCTGAGTTGTTTCGGGCTGAATATCTACTTTAGTCGCTGACTTAGTAATATTCACTCAATGCTTGATATTTAAATTTTGTATCATTTGACCTTTTTTTGATTCTGTTTATAACTGAGTTACTTTAAGTCTGTCAAAGGTATTGACCTTACCATTTAAGGAAAAATGGTATCTTTGCTTTTAGTGTTGCTTTTCGCAGAGCATTAATGAGTCAAAGACAAAAAGAATTAATACCTTGATAAGACCCAGTTAAATGAAGAAAAAAGATGAAGTCTTCCATGATCAAGCTGCAAAAAGTCATTTGCCATTTTGGGAAAATCTGTAAACCTACCAACATCGTATCGCACACTCTGCCAAAATGTCAGATTACCAGACGCAATGGGAAGATGACACATAGGAGTCAGAGCGAAGAATGTATCTAACGGAAGATTGGCGCCAAGCGACAGAAGAATTTAAATTGAAGCTCAAATTTCAATCTATCTCTAACGGATTGAAATGTATTTCACAACGGTGTGATTCTATCTCTAACGGATTGAAATGTATTTCACAACGGTGTGATTCTATCTCCTAACGGATCGATTTGAAGAAGCAACGGGTGATTTGCTGAGCAATCAATTTTAGAAGATGCCAAAAAAGTTTGAATGGCTACTTTCCCAATACAACTTTAAAAGGAGCAAGAAGGCAAGCGTTAGAACTTGGTGATTACACCTGAATTTCTCAGAGGCTAAAACTCTGCTAACTTACGAACTTTAAAGAGGTTTAAGCAAGAAAGCACTACTCAGCTACAATCCACTTTGAAAGAGAGAATAGAATAGATAATAGAATTGTAATATCTATTTGTTGTAACTAGATCAACGTTTCTATAAGTTGAATCCAGACCTTGTTTAAACTCAGATTGAATTGTTGATAGAAGAGGGTATTTTAGTTAGCAGGTTAGCGATTGCAGTATGGAGGGTACTTACTGTAGTTGGGGATTTTGTGAAAGGATTCTCTACCTAGGGTAAAGGAGTTGAGATTAGTGAATTAAAAAATGAGACACTCTCTTGAGACTGGATGTAAGCACAGGTTGCCGAACCAGTATAAAAATCTCTGTGTCCTTTACTTTGAAGCATTTTCCTGAATTTTACTCAGCCAGCTGACCTCACTCAGCGGTGCCTCTAATTATCGCAAAAAGATTTTATAAGTTTTTGAGTGAGTCAATCACCCCCCTCTGACTCATTGATTGTATGCATAGGGACCAATAGAGACTTTCTTTCGAGGAATTCACATGGTGGAGGGAAACAAAGATATGTTTATCGCTACTATGATGGGGAACAAGTTATACGTGACTCCTAAGTTGATTATAAATCTTCTGGGTATGAGGAAGAGAGGATTGAGAATGCAAGCCGTGAAGGATGAGGAGCATGTGGATATCGCTTTAGAGTATTAAGTTCCCGCTGACTACAAGGCTGGAGAACTCATAGCGTCTATGTTCACTAAGCCAGGCAAGCAAGCTCATGAGTTTGTAACTAAAGTATTGTTTCCTAAGACCGGTTCTACAGGAATCTGCTCCAAATTTGAAAGAGTTTTTGTCTATGTATGTGCATAAGCTGGCCTGTGGCCATCTTACATAGGTTTGTAAAAGTATCAAAGCACATGGTGTATGGGTACTTAGTAATGGAGATCTGTAGAGCTTATGAGCTGGATCTTAAAGGATGGGCTCTGAAGAATAGAATTAACTACAAGGTAATTGAGTCCAGAGTACTCAGTAATGCCCACTTTCATGGCTTGAGATGTGATAAGAAGCCTAAAAATACCATGTATATAAAGCTCAAGAAAGGAGAAGTCAGAGTGAAGGATCCCAAGGCTCAAATTCCCATGAAGCCAATAAGTCCCGAGGAGGAGGAGGATCAGACCTTGGACTCCTTCATAGCAAAGGAGTTGGAGAGGATCACCAAGCTGAGAGAAAAAGAAGTTGCTAAAGCCGAATCAAAGAAGGAGAGTAAGAAGGAGGTTAGGAAACACTCCAAGAAAGAAGTGAAGAAAGCCAGCTCAGTCAGTGCTACTATTGAGGATATTTATGTTTCCAGGAAATCAAGATTCTCCAAAGGCACCTAGGAAGTCAAGCCTAGAGAACTGATTGAACAAGAGAAAGAAGAATAAAGGAGAGCTGAAGCTGAACTAAGAGAGGACGTGCCTCTAAAAAGACTTAAAAAGAGGAGTTCTGATAGTGCAGGGCTAGACTCTAAGAAGGCTAAAGGACACGTAGCTACATTAGTACCTGTACCCATTGTAGGTCAGCCTAAGAAGAAGTTGAAGGTGAAGAAGGTGACTAGCATAGTCCAAGATGTTGAGGAAGCTGAGAGAGTGAAGAAAGCTGAGGTTGAAAGATTGAAGAAAAGATAAGAGGATCTAGAGGAAGAGATCAGAAGAAGAGCTGATGAGACAACTGCTAAAGCCAGAGTTGATGAGGAAGCTGCTCTAGCAGAGAAATCAATTCCAGAGGCAGCAGATGAGATGATTGGTGCACTGGATGGAATTGATAATGTGGATGAAGGATAAGTTGAAATGCAGGCTATAGAATTTGATATGAATGAAGACCGACAGATTATTGATTTAGTTGCTAAGGAAGCAAAGAAGGAGAGGAGAGAAAGGAAGAGGAAGATTTTCCAGAAAACAAAAGTAGTGATTAATGAGGAAGAAGGTGACCTAGAGGATACGAAGGAAGGTGTGTTTGTTGAGCAGGAAGCTCAGCTGACTGAGCAATTATCCTTAGCTCAGGCCAGTAAGCTACTTGTTGAAGGTGTAGAGGAAGAGAAGGCTGAGGAACAACAAGAAGAACCTTTTGTACTTCCAAACCCATCAACTGAAACACCCCTCTCACCAACACCCATATCCATGAAACCCATCACCACATCTGAAACATAATCATCATTCAATTCACACTCTGACCCAACAAACACCTCCACTTCTAGCCAAATAGCCATCATTCCCATGCTCTCTCCAGTTGGTTCTCCTATTCATGAACCACTAAATATTGGCAGACTAATTATTAGAGGTCCTCCAATTATCAAGGAGATTCCAGAACCACAACAACCACCTCAACAACCACAACCTCAACCATAATTCAACCCCAAGCTGCTTTATTGGGAGACATAAGGAGGTTTGGAAGGGAAAGATTTCCAGAACTAAGGACAGATGTAGAGATTGATGCTGAAATTGCTAAATCATTATTGTCTAAGGAAATCTGAGGAGAATTGCAAAGGCGGTTGAGCTAGTGCAAGGTTTTGTGAAAGCTGTTGAGAAGATGAAGGCTTACTTTAAGTCAGTACCTACTACTTTTTCGCTGGCCAAGGCAATAGTATCCCATAGTTTTCCAATTTCAAATATTGCAGGTAGTAAGGTTGTTTACTTAAAGATGGAAGTTGAGGAGCTGAAGAAGAAGATGGAGAAAATCTATGAGAGTACCTGCAGAGTTATCAATGAAGAGAGGGACTTCGAGAACTCTATGATTAACAGATTCAACCCAATAATCCAACATATGTAGGTAGTTCTTAATGGCTATAACATTCTTAGCAAGGAAATTGATTCAAACTCAACCAAGCTAGAAGCTGTTGTCAATGGATTGGATGCTCTAATCACAGGATTCAAGCACAATCAAGGCAACTCCAATGAACTAAAGCATATCAAGGAGCAAGTATTGGAGAGAGTTAAGGCCTCTGAGTAGGGAATCTTGACTACACTAAAGAGATTAAAAATATTTGACGCTTTGAGTAGTGACATTGTTATGGCAGAAGCTGAATAAGAACCAACTCTCCATCAGAAACTTGGTCTTATTCAAGATCAAACAAAAGTGTTCATGCTGATGTCTTTAATCATGGTCAAGCCATTGATCAGATTCATAAGCAGATTTCCTCGCACATTAAAAGCATGCCTGTGCTAGAATGAGTACTTTGCGAGAATAATCAATCCAAGGCATTGGCCAGTCCGACCCAGATCTCTAAAGAAGGACTTAGCGTGTAGTTTAGGGTTAATAAATCCAGGGCTATTGTTGTAATGTTTGCCTTTCTCAGAGAACATGACTACATTTCTCAAGAAATTTATGAGTCGCTAGTGCAGAATTTCTCCTCTACTATCTATGGTGATCTCAACATCTTTGAAGAGTCCTTGAATTCATTTGACCAACATACAAGTGCCATTTTGGATGTAATGGCAATGGGGGAGAAGGATCACGAGAAGTGTGACCAGGCTGAGAGAGAAAGTGAAGCTCGGATAGCTGAATTCAAGTTTGAACTATCTCAGAATCTGATGCATGCTGAGAAGGAGTTTGCAGAGATAAGAAAGACGAAGGGAAAATAGATTATGCCTCCAAAGAAGAAGAAATCTAGGTGGGATCAACAAGCTATTGAAGAGCGAAGAGCCACTTTTGAAGGACCACCTATGCCTAAGTAGAATAGATTTTGATGTAATCCTTAGTGCAAACTGTAAAACTTAGTATAGATTAACTATTTCTTATCTGTACTCAAGTTTTTCATTTATAAAAGATTACTCAATTCTGTTCTCTATATTTTCTACAATATATATGTGCCACTATTCTTGCAGAAAAATATGAGAAGTGTTGATGAATGCCGACCCAAAACGAATCAAGGATTATAGGGGAGTTAGCATTCACTCTAAGCAATTGAAGATGCTGAACACTAGAGATATCAAGCATACCTTGAGGTAACTCTGATCTAAATACATTGTTAATTTAATTTCTTGCTCAATTAATTGCCATTGATCAAAATGGGGGAGATTGTTGAACCAAGCACAAGTTTGACTGACTCAGTGGCTGACTCAGTTGTGGTTAAGTTTTGATCATAACAATTAAGCTCAGTTTGAGATAATTAAATTAATAATGATGTTAAAATAGATAGTCTATGGTCATAGGGGAGTTAATAAATTCAAGGGTAGAATTTTGTGTCTCCGCTGGTTTATTTTAAATTTGAATTGTCTTTGAGCTGAACACTTAGTTCGCTAAATAAGTACTGTTCACTCAGCAACTTAGTATTTGGATTCTGGTTCAGCTGTGCGTTACTTCTATATCATTCACTGAGTTACTTTATTAAAGTCAATGGCTCTAATCTTTTCATTTTAGGTAAAATGGAATATTTTCTTTTAGTCTTACTTTTTCCATACATTAATGAAAGCAAGACAAAAGGAATTAATGCCTTGACAAGACAATAGCTTTATGAAGATAAAGTCAGAGTTCTTCAAAGTTCAATATACACAAAGTCATTTGCCATTTTGGGCAATCCTGCAGATCTACCTACCTTGTATCGCGCATTCTACACTTTCGTTAGATTACCAAAAGCAATGGGAAGATGACTGTGAGCATGGGCTTTCTGGTGACCTGTGAACAAGGATGACGTTTTGCTCTAACCTATTTTTGGGCTCGCTGTTCTACTATTTTAGAGTCGAATCGCACTTGGCAAGTATTTTCATGACGAGATTGCACTTTAATCGCATAGTTTCCTTAACCGGTCGTGTTCTATTAATATAAAAATAATATATAAATATGAATAAAATAAAATAAATAATTATAAACCCTCCCCTCACCGGTGCCACTGTCCGCGACGGCATTGCCGCCGGAACGGCGAGATGCTCCGGCAGGGTGGCGAGATGCCGTGGATGTTGGATATGATGTATGCCCTTAAGGCAATTAGGCCGATATATCTTGATTATGTAATTGTACGATTTTTTTGTTTAATCAAAAAAGGCATTTAATCTTTTGTTTATACCGGCGTGTTTATAAATATATTATGACTGGTTAAATATATTCATTCATGTATGTATGCAAAAGTCCTTGGCGTATCATAGCATGAAGTCAGAGAAATCATAGTTGGACTATATTTGGTGGAACCTGCTTCATGTGCAATTATGATTATGTCTAAACTATCCTTAGTCATAGTTTCATCAAGAAAGGATATTGATGAAGCGGAAAGACTAGCATGTGGTCAACCTTCTTGAAAAGGGTCCAAGTAGTTAATGTCCTAAGGACTGAAGGTGGTGCATTAAGTTTGATGCATGGATAAATCTGGGAGATATATTGGAGATCGCAGTAAGATAAATAGTTGATATATATATCAATGTGTTAGTGTTTATCTTCATGCAATAAGCTTTGCGAATGTCCTCATACTTGAGATACTAGTTACCTTGTGTGGTACTATTGCTATACTTTGGGTCATTACTATAAACTCATTAATTTAGGGTGTTACAAGTGATTACACATATAGTGATGACAACATGTTGGTAAGCTGAGTAGTTGGAAAGATTCCATCGCTCCGGATATATTAAGGAGTTGTACCTGGCCACTTGTTGAAGTGATGATTGCCATAAACCTCTGATAAGAGTATGTGTTTGATAGAAATGGTTTCTAGTCAAACACAATATGGTAAAAGGCAATATACTTCGGTAACAAGTGAACTACTGGGATAGCTTGGAGCAACCTCGCTATTAATGGGTTAACACTTTAACCGAACCTATAAACTAGATGGTACTAACATTAAAGAATGGAAGGAATTTATCGGATTGGATAACTATTGCATTAACCGAGATTAAGTCATAAGTATAAATTACGGTCCGAGAAATGGGGGATAGTAGACCCTTGCTAGAGGCATACTATAGACGTTTAAGGTAATCGAGTTCTATTCACGGTCTAGAACCTCGAGCCAATGGTTCCGTTAGAACAAGGGTTGGTCAAGCCTTAACAGCTCAATACTTCAGGATCCTATAAGGTCACACACATTGGACCTTCATCAGACTAAGTAAAGAACCAATAGATTTATTATATTACGAAAATATAATATATAAATAACAATTGGATTGTTATTTAAGTAGTTAGAAATGATTAGATCATTTGGTTGGACTAAGGATTTATTTTTGACAGGTAACTAATTAATTAAGGTTATAAATAAATTAGCTAAATTGATTATATAAATTTTATAAGCCAAGGAATTTATCTTTGACAGGTAACTAATTTATTAGGGTCGAAAAATAAATATTTATTCGAAAAGGATTAAAAGGGGAACTTTGCCAGGGCGAGTTAAATTGGAGAGAGAGTACAAAAGTTTTTTTTGTATAGGCTCAGGTGCGCGGGAGTGCACCAAAAGGTGCACGAGCAATCCTAGGCATTGCTCGCGGCAGCCTATGAAAATGGGTTACACATGCGCAGCCCATCAGGGTATACCGCGAGCTGGGCTCGCGGCATGGGCCATGAGGCCTAGCTCGGTGCACACAACGTGTGTTGCATGTTGTGTATAAGAGGGCTATGCCCGCCGGTCATGATGACCCGGGGGCATAACCCGCGTAGGATGTGCCACATCGGTTATAGGGGGAGCATTTTTGCTCCCCCAAGCCTATATATAGGCTCTCCCATGCTCCTTTTCGAATTGCACCTTCAGCCCAAAGTATAAATCCTAAGCGTGATTCGCAAAGATAAATCTCTCGGGTATTGAGCACAGTTCTTTTTGAGGAGCCTGAATTTATTCGAGCACCCCTAGTTTATATTTTTGGCTGAGGCTTCTGGAGTGGTCTAGCAACTACTCGAGGCTTCTTAGTTCTTCCTCCCGGGGAGGTTTTGGTTGGTGTGGTTCGTGTGGATACTCATAGAGGCTATCCTACACTTGGAGGCTTGTGCAAGAAGGTTCTGCTAAAGCACGCTTCAACTTGTAAGTTTTCTTTCTTTCTCTTTTTATTATTAGGTATTTTTCTTTATGCGTTTTCAGACGTAATAATATGCTTAGGTTTTTTGCATGCTTAGTTTATTTTATGCTTAGGTTATAGCTTAGAGTTATAACATGCTTAGCACAAAATATATATACTAGGACATAATTTAGAATTATGGTATGCCTAGCCCTTTTTCATGTTAACCTAGGTAGAGAATTATTTAGTTAAGGCTTTATTCAATTTATATGCAACTAATAACAGTTTCTGGGGACAGGGACAAAATTTTGAATTTTTGCCATACCTATTATGCATGTTCAATTTGATTGTCAGTTCCCAATAGTGGTATCAGAGCTTGCCTATTTTTTGCATAATTAAGTTAGAAGCAAACTGAATATTATTTTCTATTTGAAATGATCTGTTTATTTAATTGTTTGGAGCAATAAATATGAACTTGTGCCTTTCATTCCAAGGTTGGAAAATGGTTATGAATAATTTTGTTTAAGCCTGCTCAACTTACTCAAATTATACAAGTGGCAATAATTTATTTAAATTACATGGGTTATAGATTCTTCCAATTTACATGGATTGGAAGAACGAAATTTGTTAGTTCAAGAGAATCCATTGGTCTTCGAGTTTGTGCCTGTATTTGATCTAAGGATTGGAGTTGGTGGCTACTCCTCATAGGACACCTCTCCTACCTGGGAGTCTATATCGGTGCAGCTTGAATTGACCAATTGAGGGATTAAATATGGACTAATTTATTTCTAGTATATAATATGGTGCTTATATATGTTTCTATAACAAAGTAAAAAAAATAAAATTTATTGAATAAAAGCTTAAAGGAAATGCAATATAAATATAACAAATAAAAGTGTTAATTATTTTGCATATAATCTAGGTTGCTGAAATAATTATAATAAAGAGCTTGATCCCCCTAAGGTTGGACCTTATAAATTAATTCTAAAATACCATGAATTAATATAAGTTATTATAATTATGTCTATCTGATAAAATCCTAGATTGGGTGAGACGTTTAATACCAATAAAATCGCAAAGTAATTATATCAAGGCAAGTTATAGTCTTTCTTACTCAAATTTATAATACGATCTCTTTGGGCTATCAAAGTGCTACACAAAGCGTTCCTTCTAGTACACATTGATTGGTTGTAAAGTTTGGGATAGGGTCTGCCTTAACGAAACTGGGGTAGTCCACCATAAAATTGGGGCTAGGCCCAAATCTGAGACATAGTCAAGGAAATGCTAATATAAGAGCACACATTCCTTGGGATTAGGGAATTGAATGAATTAGCAATTGCATGAGATGCAAATGGAATGGGATTCCAACTATGACTTACTATTATGAGTTGACTCATAAAATTGGGGGTTGTAATAGACTAGTCATAGATGCTACCTACTAGGAAATTTAGCTGGGCTAAAATTCTCGAATTCAATAGAATGGGCTATTCTAAATTTTGAAGAAAATGGTAGGACAATGTATTTAATTAATGGACCTTATATTTAATGCATGTACTTAAACTAATATCTAAAATCTTTTTCTTTTCTTATATCTTAGGTTGAAAATGACTTCCAATGTTAATCTCTGTATGTTACTTGACACTAAATTGAATGGCTCAAACTTTTCTAATTGGTACCGAGCTATGAGAATAGTTCTTGTTCTAAGTGAAATTTTTGTTATTGAACCTAATGTTGAGGATTATATGGAACATGATGCCTGGTTAAAGCACAGGAAAGATCGTGAGACTGCCATGTGTATCATGTTAGGGTCCATAAACCCTGAGCTTCAGAAACAACATGAGAACATGCCCTTAGAGGACATAGTTCTCTATCTTGAAGAGCTCTTTTCGGAGCGGGAAAGGACAGAGAGGTATGAGACCTCCAAGCTCCTTTTTGGGACAAAGATGCAGGCTGGTACCTCTGCCTCTCAGCATGTACTGAAACTCTTGGGATACCTTGAGAAGCTGAATCGATTGGGATTCGAGATGAATCATGACTTGAGCATCGACCTTGTGTTGATGTCCTTGGCTAATAGTTACTCAGGCTTTGTGACTAACTATTACATGAATAAGATTAATTCTACTATCGCTGAATTAATCAACATGCTAAAAATAGTAGAACCTCAGATCAAGAAAGATCAGAAACCTCTACTGTTGGTTGGGAAAGGCAAGGCTTCTAAGAAGAAGAAGCAGGCACTGGGTGCCAAGAAAAGAATCAGTAAAAAGAAGAAAGAAAAGAAGGCATCTAAGTATGTCTGCTTCTAATGTGGGAAACCGGGACATTGGAAGAGGGATTGCAAAGCTCCTACTTTTGAGCATTTGAAGAAGAAGCCTGCAGATGCATCTACTTTAGGTATGTTTGTAATTGAAAATTTTGCTACTTTTCCACGTGAATCCACTTGGGTATTAGATACTGGTTGTGGTTCTCATATCTGTAATTCTGTGTAGGGACTAAAGAATAGCAGAACACTTGAAAAAGGGAGATGACCTACGCATGGGAAATGGAGCTAGAGTTGCTGCATTAGCCGTAGGGAGCTTTAGTCGTATTTTTCCAAGTGGACTTGTTTTGGTTTTGAATAATTGTTACTACATTCCAAGTGTTACTAAGAATATTATATCTATTGTGTGTTTAGTAGCAGAAGGATTTGAGATTTTATTTTTGAATAATAATGATTAGATTTGGTTGAATAATGTTCTTTAGGGTTATGGGATATGGAAAGGTGGCATTTATGTTCTTGATACTAAAACAGAAGTTTTCAATATAAAAAATGTGAAGAAAGTTAAATTATATAATGAGAATTCGTTCTACTTTTGGCATTGTCGTTTAGGCCACATAAACAAAGATTGCTTAACCAAGTTGCATAAGCATGGAGACTTGGACCCAATAGGCTTGGATTCTTATGGTGATTGCGAACCTTGTTTAAGAGGAAAAATGATAAAGTTACCCTTTTAAGAAAAGGGTGAACCGGCCACGAGTACATTGGAACTTATACATACTGATGTGTGTGGTCCAATGAGTGTTCAGGCACTAGGAGGATACTCCTACTTCATAACCTTTTTTGATGATTACTCATAATACGGTTATTTGTACTTGATGAAGCACAAGTCTGAAAGTTTTGAAAAGTTCAAACTATTCAGAGCTGAATTAGAGAAACAGCTTGAGAAAAGTATTAAAACACTTTGATCAGATCGAGGAGGAGAATACTTAAGTCAGGAGTTTAAGGATTATCTAATGGAAAATCGGATAGTTCCCAAGTGGACCCCTCCTTGTACGCCCCAACACAATGGAGTGCTAGAAAGGAGGAATTGGACTTTATTAGATATGGTTCGATCCATGATGAGCCATGTAGATCTCAGTAAATCCTTTTAGGGATATGCATTAGAGAGCGCAGTTTATGTTTTAAACAGAGTTCCCTCTAAATCAGTTGATTTTGCACCTTTATGAAAGATGGTGTAATAAAAACCCATCTCTAAGTCACTTAAGAGTCTGGGGCTGTCCTGCTATAGTAAAGATGATAGCATCAGATAAGCAGAATGCCAAGGCTGATAAATGTCTGTTCATTGGATATCCAAAGGAAACAATTGGATATCTGTTTTACCAACCCAAAGCACAAAAGGTATTTGTGTCTCGGAATGCTCACTTTTTGGAAAAGGAACACTTACTTGCAAAAGTCAGTGGGAGCTATATTGAACTGGAAGTTCAAGAGGAGGAAACAGACAATCAACTAATTGACCCCGTTCTAGATGCAAAAGAAAGTGTGATCTATGAACAACCTGTCGAATCACAATCATTGTGAAGATCAGGTCATGTTCGTAAAGGCCCTAAGAGATACGGTTTTATCATTATGGATGATAAGGAACTATATCTCATGGAGGATGATGAACTAAGGACATATGATGAGGTAATGAAAAGCTCAGATTCTGATAAATGGCTAAAAGCCATGAATCAGAAATGGATTCCATCTATGAGAGCCAAGTTTGGAATTTGGTTGATGCATCGCAAGAGG
Source organism: Euphorbia pulcherrima (assembly GCA_947683365.1). Lineage (NCBI taxonomy): Eukaryota > Viridiplantae > Streptophyta > Magnoliopsida > Malpighiales > Euphorbiaceae > Euphorbia > Euphorbia pulcherrima. The sequence continues at coordinate 42,329,165 of CANTUS010000009.1, forward strand.
TTAGACCAATTGGGTGCAAATGGGTCTTCAAGAAGAAGACTGATATGGACGGTAATGTAATTACCTATCAAGCAAGGTTGGTTGCGAAAGGTTATATTCAACGTGATGGTATTGACTATGATGAAAATTTCTCACCGATAGCCATGCTTAAATCTATAAGGATACTCCTCACCATTGCTGCTCATTACGATTATGAGATCTGACAGATGGATGTTAAAACAGCATTCCTAAATGGGGATTTAGACCGGGATGTGTATATGACACAACCTGAGGGTTTTACATCTCATAATGGCTCGAAGGTATGCAAGCTGCAAAGATCCATTTATGGACTTAGGCAGGCATCCAAGAGTCGGAATATCAGGTTTGACTATACAATCCGTGAACTGGATTTCTTTCCAAATGTTAATGAGCCTTATGTTTACAAGAAGGTTAATGGGGGTGCAGTCATTTTCTTAGTATTATTTGTCGATGACATTCTTCTAATAGGAAATGATATTTCTGTTCTTCAAAATGTTAAAGTATGGTTGTCAAGAAAGTTCTCCATGAAAGACATTGGTGAAGCAACATTTATACTAGGTATAAAGATCTATAGGGATAGATCAAAGAAGCTGTTAGGTCTTTCTCAAAGTACATATATAGGCAAGGTATTGAATAGGTTCAACCTTGAGAATTCTAAGAAAGCTTATCTCCCGATGATAAAGGGGATTAACCTATCTAAGGCTGAGTGTCCGAAGACAGCTCAAGAGAGAATGCGCATGAAGGATATACCCTATGCATCCGCGATAGGATCCATCATGTATGCTATGATATGTACTAGGCCAGATGTCTCTCGAGCTTTGAGCTTTTCGGGCAGATATCAGTCAGATCCAGGTGAAAAGCACTGGATGGCCATCAAGGCAATTCTTAAGTACTTGAGAAGGACTAAGGATGAGTTCTTGATTTATGAAGAAGGTGACCTCACAACCAGAGGTTACACTGATGCGAGTTTTCAATCTGACAAGGATGACTTTAAGTCTCAGTCAGGTTTTGTGTATGTGTTAAATGGAAGGGCGGTATGCTGGAAGAGTTCCTAGAAAGAAACTAATGCTGATACAACCACGAAATCTGAATACATTATTGCATGCAAAGCGGCAAAAGAAGCTATTTGGTTAAAGGGATTTATTGGTGATCTCGGTGTGGTGCCTGAGGTAGTTGATCCAATTACTTTGTATTGTGATAACATTGGTGCTACAGCTCAAGCAAAGGAACCACGGTCTCATCAGAAAAACAGACATGTATCCAGAAAGTATCATATAATCAGAGAGATTGTTGATGCTAAGATAATAAGATTAGAATATGTACCAACTGATCAGAACCTCGTATATTGTCTGACGAAGCCATTGACTCAAGTCAAATATGACCATCATATTCAAGCATATGGATTAAGATATATGGCTAATTGGCCATAGTGCAAGTGGGAGTTTGTTAGATATTATGTATGCCCTTAAGGCAATTAGGACGATATATCTTGATTATGTAATAGTATGATTTTTTTGTTTAATCAATAAAGACATTTAATTTTTTGTTTATACCAATGTGCTTATTAATATATTATGACTAGTTAAATATATTCATTGATGTATGTATGCAAAAGTCCTTCACGTATCATAGCATGAAGTCAGAGAAATTATGGTTGGACTATATTTGGTGGAACCTAGTTCATGTGTAATTATGATTATGTGTAAACTATCCCTAGTCATAGTTTCATCAAGAAAGGATATTGATGAAGCGGTAAGACTAGCATGTGGTCAACTTTCTTGGAAAGGGTCCAAGTAGTTAATCTCCTAAGGACTGAAGGTGGCGCCTTTAGTTTGACACATGGATATATCTGGGAGATATATTGGAGACCGCAGTAAGATAAACACTTGGTATATATATCAATGTGTTAGTGTTTATCTTCATGCAATAAGCTTTGCGATGTCCTCATGCTTGAGATGCTAGTTACCTTATGTGGTTCTATTGCTATACTTTGGGTCATTGCTATGCACTCATTAATTTAGGGTGTTACTAGTGATTACGAGTATAGTGATGACAACACATTGGTAAGTCGAGTAGTCGAAAAGAATCCATCGCTCCGGATACATTAACGAGTTGTACTTACCCACTTGTTGAAGTGATGATTGCCATAAACCTCTGATCAGAGTATGTGTTTGATAGAAATAGTTTCTAGTCAAACACACTATGGTAAAAGGCAATATACTTCAATAACAAGTAAACTACCGGGATAGCTTGGAGTAACCTCGCTATTAGTGGGTTAACACTTTAACTGAACCCTACAAACCAGATGGTACTAATATTAAAGAATGGAAGGAATTTATCGCATTGGATAACTATTGCATTAACTCGGATTAAGTCATAATCATAAATGACGTTCTGAGTAATGGGGGATGGTAGACACTTGCTAGAGGCGTACTACAGTCGTTTAAGGTAATTGAGTTCTATTCACGGACTAGAACCTCGAGCCAATAGTTCTATTAGAACAAGGGTTGGTTAAACCTTAACAACTCAATACTTCGGGATCCTTTAAGGTCACACACATTGGACCTTCATCGGACTAAGTAAAGAACTAATAGATTTATTGTATTACAAAAATATAATATATAAATAATAATTGGATTATTATTTAATTGGTTAGAAATGATTAGATCATTTGGTTGGACAGGATTTATTTTTTACAGGTGACTAATTAATTAGGGTCATAAATAAATTGGCTAAATTGATTATATCAATTTTATAAGCCAAGGAATTTATCTTTGACAAGTAACTAATTTATTAGGGTTGAAAAATAAATATTTATTAAAAAAGGATTAAAAGGAGAATGTGCCCCTTGGAACTCAGACTTTCTCCCACCTTTGGAGCTTTTGCATCCGAGATTGGCACTATGTCCTTAGCTACATTTTGAGAAATTGTAGCTAAGTTGTGGTTTTCAGTATCAGAAGAGGGATGAAGAAGATTAGGGGTTACCTCAGTGGTTTATTGCATCTAATTCTCATCCCTTTTTTCTTCTTTTGGCCCTTCCTCCGGATGGCTGGAATTGTCCTCAACCATTTTAGCAAATGCCTTTTCAGGACTTTCTTCCCTCAACATGTTGGCACTTTCCTCAACAGCCTTCTGCAATGCCTTTTCAGGACTTTCAAGGTTTATGACCTCACAGCTTAGTCCAAGTAGATTCTCCGGAAGTGGATCTGTTCTTTTAGCAAAGATGAACTAAGCTGCTTCCTAAAATTTTGAGATAGCATCCAGGGCTTGTGAATCAACAAGAATAGGAGGAATTTGTGAGGAATCTCCAGGACCTTCAGTTCTCTCTCTATTGGTTTTTGTGTTTTCCTTGATTACTGCTTGAATGACATCAAATTGATTGTCATCTTGCCCTACAATTTCAGTTGCTCCAGGAATATTCTTCCCTTTGCTCGACTTAGCCTTTTCTAACATAGCCTTCTCTATATACTGCTTGGCCTCTTCATTTAATACTATCCCAACAAGTCTTTTGCCCTCATTAGCTCTCTTTTCTTGAGCAGCAAGAGCTTTATCAAATGTTAGCCCTTTTCTCTAAAGCTGTTTTTAAGGAGGAGCTTCATCCTCTATTTCCTCATCATCAGCTTCTTCCTTCATCTCAGCCAAAGTTCTCTTGGCTTTCTTTCTTCCAGCCTTAATCACCTTTGTATCAATTTTTGGTAGACCAGCAGTATGCCCATGCAGTCGCTTCTTGGTTGCAGCTTTTATTAATCTTCCTCTAGGTCTTGGTTGTTTAGAGCCTAGGACTTGAGTGAGAGGCAGAGTATCCTTATTAACTTCTTTCGGAACCAGTTCCATTTGCCTTTTGGCTTTGGCTTTTGTGGTTCTAGGCCTTTTAGGAACTAGGGCTTCTACTTCCGGATCAGCTGCCTTTCTGGATTTAACTTTTCGTTCGTCCCTTCTTAGCTTCGCCTTTTCTTCATCCCATTCTTCATTGAAGCGGAGGTTCAGGAAATTCTTCTCAAGGATGGGCTTTCCATAAATTCCTTCAAATCTAGTATGATCCACTCCTTCTGCTTGAAGGATCCTCGTGATCAAGGCACCATGTGAGTTGACATGGGTCTTAAGATAATGGATGATCAAGACTGGCCAGTTTACTTCCATGCTGCCAACCCAATGCTATAGAATGCAGTGCTAGAGGGAAGAGACTATAGTCAATGACCCTTTCCTTATTAGAATGAGCATTGATAGAGCATGCTGCAGGAATTTGGACGTTCTGGGGAAGTATGTCAAAAATTTGTCCCAGAAGTAGTTCTGGTGGAGCCACAGCTTAGAGTCATACTCAATTCCGGTCTCATCCCCATTTTTCTCAATAGTACTCCAAAATTTTTCATTTTTAGATTCTTCTCAAAGAATTCTGGTGTTAAAAGGATAATCTTTCCTTGTACCTCAGTGCATCGGGCATCAAAGTGATTATATGCACTTAAATTTGAGTGGAACTCTTTTACCAGTTTGGGATAGGTTGGACAGTTTATTTTGAGAAGATCACCCAAATGTTGATCTTCAATTAGGGTGAAGAATGGTGGATTTTTGAATAGATAGTCATCTCCTAGATGATCAGTAGGGATGACAAAATCGGAGGTTTTGAGGTTTAAGGGTTCAAAATATTCTTCTTTCAAGTCTGATACTTGAAGGAGGTTTTTGCTGGGTAGGATTTCAAGGGTGTTTGAGGTGTTTTTGGCTGCCAGTTTTAAGTATTTGAGAGATGGTGTTTTAGGTTTGAATTTTTGCAGAGTAACAGTGAGATCGTTGCTCGCATGAAGAAGAGAAGGGATTTTGAGGGGGTTTATATAGATTTTTAAACTGAGGGTATAACTTTAATCCGGACTTCGGTGTTTTTGAGTGGGTTGATGACATGGCAGTCGGATTTTTTAGGAGTGAAGTGAATTTAGTTTAACCAGAGAATGGGAACGGTTTGTTTTTGAATTAACTTCTTATTTACGGCGCGTGTAATAGCTATTGGACTTTTGAAATTCAAAAAAGTAACAGTTACCTTGATAGGCTTTTACTGCCATGCATCACTGTTTGTCGGCTAAAGTGGCAATCTTTTGGAGTATACTTTTCCAACTTTTCTTTTCTTCCGGAGTGAGAATTTTATCTCAAGATCCGGCTTGATTAGATGCTATCTTCCGGAGTCTTTCTAGATTGGATTTGACATTCCAATTGATTCTCTCAGTTTTCCAAATTGATCTTTACGTAAGGGTTTGGTAAATATATCAGCTCTTTGTTTGTTTGTTAGGATATATACCAGCGCAACATCCTTTTTCATCACATGATCCCGGATGAAGTGATGCTTTATGTTGACATGCTTCATCCGGCTGTGAAGCACCGGATTCTTTGACACATCAATAGCACTTTTGTTGTCGCACAATACATCGACACATCCGGATTACACCCCATAATCTTCAATTTGTTGTTTGATCCATAGGAGTTGAGCAACACAACTTCTAACTGCCATATATTCAGCTTCTGTGGTGGATAAGGCAACTGAAGTTTGTTTCTTGCTATACCATGAGACTAAGCAGTCCCAAAGAAAATGACATCCTCCAGAAATACTTTTTCTGTCAAAAGTGTCTCTGCCGTAATCTGCATCTGTAAACCCCTAAAGAGTAAATTCTTCATTACTAGGATACCATAACCCAACTTTTATGGTTCCTAGGAGATACCTCAGTATCCTCTTGACAGCCTTGATATGAAAATCCTTTGGATTAGATTGATATCTTGCATAGTAGCATACTGCATAGTAAATGTCAGGTCTGTTGGCTGTTAAGTATAGGAGTGAGCCAATCATTCCTCTATACAGCTTTTGGTCAACATCTTCCCCTCCACAATCATTGGATAAGATTGTATCTGTACTCATTGGTTTGCTGCTGTCCATTTTAAACTTTTTCAGGATCTCCTTGGTGTATTTTGATTGATTTATGAAAATTCCATCTGGACTTTGTTTGTTTTATAGACCAAGGAAGAAGTTGAGCTCTCCCATCATGGACATCTCAAATTCTTTCTGCCATTGAAGGCTGAATTCTTTGCACATCCTTTCATCAGTGGTGCCAAAAATGATATCATCCACATAGATCTGGACTAGAATAATATCATTTTTCTTCTTCTTGACGAAGAGTGTGGTGTCAGCCCTGCCTCTAGTATATTTCTTGGATATCAGGAATGAGGTCAATCTTTCATAATAGGCTCTTGGTGCCTGCTTTAATCCATAGCGAGCTTTCTTTAGTTTATAGACATGATCCGGATGCTTCAAATCTTCAAATCCAGGTGGTTGCTTGGTATACACTTCTTCTTGAATGACACCATTTAGAAATGCACTTTTGACATCCATTTGATATAATATGAACCCCATGAATGATGTAAAAGCACATAGGATCCGGATTGCTTCCAGTCTTGCTACAGGCGCGAATGTTTCTTCGAAATCAATTCCTTCTTGCTGATTGTAGCCTTGAGCAACTAGTCTTGCCTTATTTCTTACTACTACTCTGGATTCGTCAAGTTTATTCTGGAACACCCATTTAGTGAATATAATTGACTTTCCTTTAGGAGAAGGCACAAGATCCTACACATCATTCCTAGTGAATTGATCTAGCTCTTCATGCATCGCCATCATCCAGCTTTCATCCCCTTCAACTTCTTGAAATTTCTTTGCTTGATTTTCCATTTTCCATTTTCAACCTTTTTGAGAATTCCTACAGAAATCGAGCATTCTCGAAGCCCCAAATCACCGATCAGGGGAAAATCCTCTAGTCTAATGGAGAAACAGCCAGTCTTTGGGAAAATCCTCTAGTCACTAGAAAATGTAAAATAGGAAGATTTTTTATAAGGCGGGATGCAAAGAGTATGATTAGCCTTTTGAAACCTCCAATGGGGACCCGTACGGGTCCCACCCCACCCGTGCGGGTCCCAACTCTCAAGAACCCCACCCGTACATGTCCTGGACCACCCGTACGGGCCTTCTCTTGCCATCGAAGGGAAGATTTTGAACAAGTATTTTAGAAAGCACTAGGATTTCATCCAGTCCAAGTTTGGGGCCAACCCCACTTCTCCTCAACCCTATGTTTCAGTTATATTCGGGACAAGCCCCCTTTCTCACCTTGATCCTTGATTGAAGGGGCAAAAATATATTTTTTCTGAAAAGTCAATCAAGAATCAAGGTAAGCCATTTTTTGAATTGATCACTACCATGAATGATTTTTGTGCAAAGGTCCATTCTGGAACATGAATTCTTCCCCAGCAAACAAATCTTACCAAGAAAAGACTTCCCCAGCAGATGAGGTTTTACCACTGGATATTACTTTACTCCCCAGCAATGGAGTCAACCAAGGGGTATTTCCCCACCAGTCCAGGGGCATCCCCCCATTTCCTAGTGGTGGAATCAAATCTTAGGAGCATCCAGCCATATCCTAGCAGAAGAATCCTCAAATCCAGGGGCATCTATTCATCATCAAAATCCTGAGGGGCACCTACCCTAAGGGCATTCTCCAACAGTGGAACTAGCAAGGAGCATTCACTCCTTAAAGCAATCGAGCCAAACCCTACATTTCTGGATCTTAGTTTTTAGTTTATTTTAGGGGCTAATCCCTATCTATACATCTTTATTCTTAATTGAAGGGGCAAAACTATTTTTGTTTCCATAAAAGTCAATCAAGAATAAAGATGTCTCTACTTCAACAATGACTAACTAGGTGTTTTATTATTGTCTCCTTCTAGGTTATTCAAATTCCTCAGCAGGAGAGTCATCCGCCTTATACACCATCAGTCAGGAAAGTCAATCCACCTAAGGAAAGGGATACACCACCAGTTAGGAAAGGGATACACCATCAGTCAAGAGAGTCGATCCACCTTAGAAAAAGGATACACCATTAGTTAGGAGGGTTGATCTGCCTTAGGAAAGGGATTCATCAGTCAGAAAAGTCGATCTGCCATAAGAAAGAGATACACCATCAGCCAGAAAAGTTGATCCTCCTTATGAAAGAGATACACACACCTTCCTCAGTTGAGTCACTAAGGATGCACAGTAGGAAAGGAAAGTCGTCTGCCTCAAGAAATGGATACACATTGGCAAGGAAAGTCATTCGCCTTAGGAAAGGGATATGCAATGGAAAAGGAAAGTTGTCTGCCTAAGAAAGGGACACCTAGGAAAGAAGTTTGCCTCAAGAAAAAAACTCACCCTTAGCATCACCTCAGGCATGATTTCTAAACCCTCACTCAAATCGTGAGATCATACAGATCCGTATCTGTAGTGATCCCACGAGGGGCAGTCTGTGACCATTGGATTTTAACGATCCTTCTCATGAAATGATGATGAGAGTTATATAATGCATTCTTTTATAGGTGTTATCCATCAGAGGTGTTCCTACTGCTACAGAGTTGAATTTGGCCAAAGTTTGGAGACCAAGTCTGCCCTTAGGGACCCATATGGGTTCTACCTAGTGGTATGAATCCACTAGTGGACCCGTATGGATCATCCCTTCAATACGCCTTGACATGACCCATACGGGTCCCGCAGCACCTATACGGGTAGGGCCCCACCCTTATGGGTCATCTTGTTGCCTGATTTGGCTCTTTTGGAAGGGAATCCTTTCCTATTTCAGGAAAAGGTAAGTCATTAATGCGATTTATTGCGTTCAGGCCTCGTTTCCCCTATAAATAGGCCCTTTTCCTCACATTTTAACACACAATTCTTATTACAACATAGTAAGTACACTATACACAAATTTTAGCAGTTTCTATAAGGATAGAAAGGTTATAGTTGAGGTATAGGAGGTATAAAATAGGGAGAAAACCCATCTTTTGAGGTTTTGTCCACATTTTATTAATTCCTAGCTTCGTTTATTAGGATTTAGTGGAGGTTCTTCCACACAAACACTTGCCTAAAATAGTCATGTTTAATCTACTTTGGCCAGACTCTATCAACAGTAAAGGGATCGCCTTAAAGTCGATTCACACCGCAAAAGGTAATGCTCTTGAGTTTCAAAAAGACTCACATCTTAGTTATTTTACTGTTATTCTCTGCCTCCTCCATTATATCTGCTCTTTGTATTTTCTATTTCGGGTCAGGTCCAAACCTGTATGAGCCTTATTGGCACCTTGTGTCCTTGAGATATTAAATTGGTGCGCCAAACTCATACGGAGGGAAATCCCATTTTTTAATATATTTTTCATCTATTAGTCAGTGTATTAAATCAAACAAAGTTTATGCCTGGACAAGACAGGACTCGTACAGGTACGCCATACCCATATCGATCCTCCCTGGTAGCCATACGCATCCCATGCACCCGTACAGGTACCAGCCCCAGGCATAATCCAGAATTCATGTCTTAATTAGTTAAAATCAACCCTACTCACCATTTACCATGCGATCACTTTCACTAGTAATCTGGTAAATCAACCCATTAAAGTTAAAATGTGTTTTCATAAAAAATACATTGAAGACTAGTTATTTTGCTCCGATCTTAGAAGTCGTTCGGGCACTATTGATCGTAAAACCGCCATGCTAACATAATCACATTTTTTCTAATGAAATGCTGACTTATGATGTGCTATAAATTGTGCTAATCTTTGTGGATGTAAGAGAATTTAATTTTATTTTGTTTTATAACTTAGAACTAATGTATAGGCTCTCTTTCAATTCCCCCCTCTTCCCCTAGTTGTAATTTTTATTCCCCCATTTATTGTTTATGCTTTGTTATAATCTGTAAACGCATGTAACAAATGTGAAAGAATGTAGAAAAATAGGATTTCTCTGATAATTCCCCAAATGATGAAAAAAAATCATTTAATGATGTAAATGTAATTTTGAATCAACTAAATGAGAAATAAGTGACTCATCTAATACCCGAATCTTTGATCCAATAGGTATGAGTCTCCCACCCAATGGGAACCATACCAAAACTATTTCCCAAGTAGACAACTTGGGTGGCGACTCTATCATTTGTATCGATATTTGGGTCTAGATTCTTTTATTCATTCTAATTGGTTATTTGTGCAAACTTGAACTAAAAAGGTTTTATCGCGCCTAAATTCAACCAACCCTTAGTGGGACCCACCTCTTACAAAGGTGCCAAGGGAGACCTACACGTGTAGATACACCTCACAACAGTAAATATTGTTGTTGTTGGCACCACAAAGATCACAAATAACTTGAGCATTTGAGATTGTTGAGACATTTTGCTTGGCAAGCTGCTTAAGGATCAAATCCACCTTTTGAGAGAGTTTTACAATAGATTCTGACTCTTTAGATTTGCTTCTTTCTTCACTAACCAAATTCCATTTATAGCTAGTGTTCACTAGATTTTGAATGAGCTCATAGAATTCCTCCAGGGCAAACTCTTCTAGATCTCAATTTGCTGCTTATTCAATTTGGAATTTATGTGCATTAGTTAACCCATTGTAGAAATTTTGGATTTGAATCCACATATGTATTTGATGATTTGGTACTCTCCTAAGTAACTTCTTGTATCTTTCCCATGCCTCAGATAGAGATTCGTCTAGTAGCTGTAAGAAATGAGTCACCTTATTTCTGAGTTTGATTGCTTGCCTTGGTGGGAAGTACTTAGTGAGAATTGCTTGTGCCAACTGATCCCAAGTTCTAATGGATTCAGGCTTAAGATATTTCAGCTAATTTTTAGGTTTATCCCTAAAAGAAAAGGGAAAAAGCTTCAATCTAATGACATCATCCGAGATTTCCCTATTTGCTCTAAAAGTATTACACGTGGTTGGATGTGAGCATTAGGGTATTCTCCTAGCAAGCCTCCAAATTGAGCGGCTGCTTGGAGCATTTGGAACATAAAGGCTTTGATCTCAAAGAGGTTGCTCCCTTCATTAGGTATCACTATGCAAGATGAGTGTCCCTCAGTTGATGGTCTATTGTACTCCTTGATTGTTTGCCTTGGTGGAGGCAAATTGACCTCACCTTCTCCTTTTAGGGGTCCATTGACATTTGGGGGATTGGTCGCATCAACCATCCTTTGTTACCTACACCTTCTTCTTGCTGCTCCACTTAATCTACGGCAAGTCCTTTCAATTTCTGGATCTACTAGGATTAGGGGGCGACCAGCTCTGCACATTCAACAATGGTTGCTATGAATAAAAAGTTTCCTTCATAAATGGCAATAAACTGATTAAATGCATCAATTTACAGAAGACATTTAAATATCTCACACGTTGCTCTACGGCAATGGTGCCAAAAACTCCTTGGTTGCTAAATGAATGCGATCTAGAAAGTGCACTAGGTCGTGATCAGTAGTCAGTGGCAAGCACGAGGTCGTATCCCACCGAGAGGAAGAGAAATAATTTAAATACAAATGTAAATCAGATAATATGAGTTCAATATTAAATAACTTGATTTTAATGAAAAAGCTAAAAGTAAAATAAAAATAGGAAGGTAAAAATGATTGATGTAAATGATTACTACGACCAGAATTATAACAAGGCAAGCATTCCCAGTGATCACGCAGATTTAGTTATGATTACTCACTCTTATTTTGGCATGTTTAGAACTTAAGGATCTAGGTTTCTTGCATCTTTAGTTACTAGCTGTGGCCACCCCTTTGTCTAGTTCTTTAAAGCTTTACTACTTGGATTCCCCTTTGTAGTTGGACTTTCAGCATTAAGTTCTATGCAAGCATTCTTGAAATCAGAAATCCTTAGCACATTCTAATCACTTTTCAGAATTTTTAGATGTGTGTTTAGTAATTTAGTCTATGAATAAGTCACTCCTCAGATTTTCTTGCTCGCTCTACATAAATTAGGCCATTCTTATGAGGATTAACTTCAATACTAAACAATCCACTATAGATGATGCTAAAATAGGAGAATAAGTACATACCATAGATCTGCTACTCAATGGTAATGCCCACCAACAGGAGATTAGTTTCTCATAAAATAGGAATAAATCTTAAAGGAATTCTAGAATTAATAACCATAATAATGATATATAATATAATAAGCATTTTTACAGCAAAAGATAGCCAATTGGAAGGCTTTTTTTTGGATATGGAAATTTGGTACATGCCAAAAAGAAACGCTTGTCCAATTATATAGTGTAAGGTGGAAAGTTCCAGATATGCCATCTCATACTATAGTAAATCATCTAATCAAAATGAAGCTTCTAGAGGTTTTTAGAGTCTTGAAAAGAGTAATATGCTACTTGCAAAAGTGGGTTTGAGAAGGTCATTCTCCACCGCCCAAAAAGATGCCATCCACCATCATCTACTTGCAATTCTCTTTTCCGTCATGCGAAATCCTTCTAGAAGATCGTTCTCTGGTCATTTTTCATCATCCTTATGGGTTGTAGTAACCTCTCCTTCTTTTGGTCCAGTTTTATGCTCACCTTGCCCAGTTTCCTGCTCCTTAGTGGCAACCTCAGCAAAATCAAGTAGTCATTTGAAATAATTAAAAAAAACACCAATAAATCACTATTTATCACTACAATTATAAATATTTCAAGGCTATTTGACTAGTATTTACTTGGTACAAATTACACTTATCAATTTGCACATATTATGATTTAAGTGGCTCTAGTGGCTCACTTACCATACAAAATGGAATGCAATGTGCAATAATAAAAATTATAAAAATGGATGTTTAGTGAATTTAAAATTTTGGCTTAGAGCCAATTACCCTTAGTTTACCTTTTCGTCTGTCCAGGATGACTTGAGAGCCGATGTAGTACCAAAGTTGTCAGAGACTGTGGTTTGGTCAGGAAATAGATTTAACCCAAGTTATGGCTATAATCTTGGATTATTTATAAAGAAAATGCCATTTTTGAGAAATTGGGTCATTTTTAGACCAAAGATCACTGTGAGATCTTGATCTAAAAAGATGGGAAATAGAGTTTATATCTGATTTAGGTGATAAAGCTTGGATTTGGAAGTGTTTTGGCAGAGTTTCCGGCTTTTAGGACTCCTGGAACAAATTTAGCATAAATGAATTTTCGTAAATGTCTTACCTTGCTTCAAATGGAAAGGGATGAGCTACTATTTATAGCAAGGAGGTAATGAGCCAGCGAGCTCAATGCCTAGGTAATTAGCTCACGGGCTCATTACCTACTAGAGTGCAATTCTGGAAAATCTATCAGTAAATCTCGTGAATCTTACCGAGATCTGATATTTTTACTGTAGATAGGTAATGAGCCAGCTGGCTCAGTAAGCTGTTATTGACCAAAATTTTACTTTTTGATATTTTGGAAGGAAATACAGAACTAAATCTTCCTTGGGATTCAAATTTTTTTATTTTTTTATTTTGAATGACAATTCGGTCCTGTTGGCTCTCCTATCTAATAAATGATTGAAAGAGTCATTATTCCTTATCGGGCTGGAACGGCCCTGTGCTAACACCACCTTAGGGCCATATAGGTACCAACAAGGCCTATATGGGTTAGGACCAGAGCTAAAACAATATCAAAGGATATATAAAATCAAATAACTGAAAATGACAATAAAATAAATAGAAAGTGAGTCTCTTTGAAAATCTAGAGCATACGTTTACACCGTGAATCCACTTTGAAGTGATCCCAATGCCTAGAGAAAGTCAAGCCAAAGTAGATGATGAAATGATGGATTTAGGACTGTTAAGGTGAGTCTTGTGTGGAAAGAACCTCCCCCAATCCTAATATAAAGTTAGAAAGATATAAAATGTGGACAAAACCAAAGGGGAATGGTTTTCTTCCTATTTTTTTACTTCTATACCCCTTCTATACCCTTTTTATTACTATAAAATTGCTGGAAAATAATAAAGAATAGTGTATGTAATGTTCTTGAAATGGCTCCCGTTGGAAAGTGAGGAAAAATGCCTCTATTTATAGGAAAACTGTGTGTCTGAATGCAATAAATCTAATTTATGACTAATTTTAATCACTTATGGTATGATTGTAATCAGTCTGGCCTAATTGGCTGGAGATGATACCCGTAGGGGTCTTAATGGGACTCGTACAGGTTCCTTAGAGGCGTGTAGAGATGTGTGGTCGTACGGGTCAACCTATGGACCCGTACGGGTCCCTATAGGCAGTCTAGGTCTCCAAACTCTAGTTCAACACATCTCTGTTGCTGTAAGTGTTCGATATGATGTATGCTCTTAAGGCAATTACGGCGATATGTCTGAATTATGTAATAGTACGAATATTTTGTTTAATTAATAAAGGCATCTAATCTTTTATTTTATATCGATGTGTTTGTAAATATATTATAGCTGGTTAAAATATATATTCATTGATGTATATATATAAAAGTCTTTGAAATATCATAGCATGAAGTAAGAGAAATTATAGTTGGACTATATTTAGTGAGACATGCTTCATGTGTAACTATGATTGTGTCTAAACTATCCCTAGTTATAGTTTCATCAAGAAATGATATTGATGAATGGAAAGACTAGCATGTGGTCAACTTTCTTGGAAAGGGTCCAAGCAGTTAATCTCCTAAGGACTGAAGGTGGTGCCTTAAGTTTGACACATGGATATATCTGGCAGAAATATTGGAGACCGCAGTAAGTTAAACACTTGGTATATATATCAATGTGTTAGTGTTTATCTTCATGCAATAAGCTTTGCGAATATCCTCATACTTGAGATACTAGTTACCTTGTGTGGTACTATTGCTATACTTTGGGTCATTACTATGCATTCATTAATTTAGGATGATTATGGGTATAGTTATGACTGCACATTGGTAAGCTGGGTAGTCAAAAAGAATCCATCGCTCTTGATATAATAAAGAGTTGTACCTCACCGGTTGTTGAAGTGATGATCGCCATAAACCTTATATCAAAGTTTGTGTTTGATAGAAATGGTTTCTAGTCAAACACACTATGGTAAAAGGTAATATACTTTGGTAACAAGGTAATAACTAGGATAGCTTGGAGCAACCTCGCTATTAGTGGGTTAACACTTTAACCGAACCCTATAAACTAGATGGTACTAATATTAAAGAATGGAAGGATTTCATCTCATTGGATAACTATTGCATTAACCAGGATTAAGTCATAAGCATAAATGATGTTCCGAGTAATGGGGGATGGTAGACCCTTGCTAGTGGTGTACTATAGTTGTTAAAGGTAATTGAGTTCTATTCACGGTCTAGAATATCGAGCTAATGGTTCCATTAGAACAAGGGTTGGTTAAGCCTTAACAGCTCAATACTTCGGGATCCTATGCGGTCACACACATTGGACCTTCATCGGACTAAGTAAAGAACTAATAGATTTATTTCATTACAAAAATATAATGTAATAATTGGATTATTATTTAATTGGTTAAAAGTGATCAGATCATTTTGGATAAACCAAGGAATTTATTTTTTGACCGGTAACTAATTTATTAGGGTCAAAAAATAAATATTTATTTGAAAGGGATTAAAGGGGAATTTTGCCTTGGCGAGTTAAATTGGACCGAGAGTACAAAAGTAATTTGTACAGGATCAGGGCGCGCGAGAGAGCACTAAATGGTGTGCAAGCAATGGTGGGCATTGCTCGCGGCAGCCCATGAAAGTGGGCTGAACATGCGCAGCCTATAAGGGTGAACCGCGAGCTGCGGTCGCGGCATGGGCTGTGAGGTGCAGCTTGCTGCAAGGCAAGCCAGTAAGGCTTACCTTGCTACACATAGCATGCACTACACGCTATGTGTAGGTGGGTCAACACGCGGATCCACTACATGCACTGCATCAACATGCGGATCCTTTAGATCCGCATGTATGATCCGCATGGGATGGGAGTTTTGCTCCCCAAGCCTATAAATAGGCACCCTTGTCCACCCTTTTCAATTTCACCAAAGCTTATAGCTAAATCCTAAGTTGAGATTCGCAAAGATTAATCTCTCTGGTAATTGAGCAAGTTCTTTTTGAGGAGCTTGAATTAATTCAAGCACGTCTAGTCTATATTTTCGGGTGGGGCTTCTGTTATGGTCTAGCAACTACTCGAGGCTCCTTAGTTCTTCCCCTTTGGGAGGTTTTGGTTGGTGGGGTTCATGTGGATACTCATAGAGGATATCCTACGCTTGGAGGCTTGTGCAAGAAAGTTCTGCTAAAGCACGCTTCAATTGGTAAGTTTTCTTTCTTTCTCTTTTTATTATTATATCTTTTTCTTTAAGCATTTTTAGACTCAATAATATGCTTAGGTTGTTTTGCATGCCTAGTTTATTTTATGCTTAGGTTATAACTTAGAGTTATAACATGCCTAGGTTATAGCTTAGAGTTATAACATGCGTAGGTTATAGCTTAGAGTTATAACATGCTTAGCATAAAATAAATGTGCTAGGATATAATTTAGAATTATGGTATGCCTAGCCCTTTTGCATGCTAACATTGGTTGAGAATTATATAGTTAAGGCTTTAATTAATTTATTTGCTTCTATTAGGAGTTCCTGGGGACAAGGGCAAAATTTTTATTTTCCGCCATGCCTGTTATGTATGTTCAATTTGACTGTCAGTTCCCAACAGTAGGAACACATCTAAAGGATAACACCTATAAAAGATTGCATTATGCATCTCTCATCATCATTTTATGAGAAGGACAGTTAAAATTCAGTGCTCACAATGAGGTAAGGGATGTTAAATCCATCGATACTTGAGTTGTGCTTATGTTAATATATTGCATGCATATGATTTTCTTTAGGTCAATCCTAATTGCTTTGTACTACTGCTGAGTTAGTTTTGCTTTCCCATAGGACTTCTTGTTTGTATGATTTGTCTAAAAATATGGATGGTTCACCTAAATCAAAGCACTAAGGCTAGGTCTTCATCATCCCTTATCATTATGCAAGGCCTTTATGTTTTGCCTTAATATTTAAGGTCTTATTGTATGGCCAAGGTCTTACGTCGTACCTCAGCTTCATGTGTTCCTTACTTCTTACTATGGTCTTCAAATGTGCCAGAGGTCTTATGTCGTGCCTCAATCTTAAGCGTTCCTTAGTTTTAACCAAGATCTTCAAATGTTCCAGATGTCTTATGTCGTGCCTTGATCTTATGCGTTCCTCAGTTTTAACTAAGGTCTTCTACTGGGTGCTCCACTTGTTTGGGGTTGTGCGCCGATTGGTTATTTGGTCTTTCATGGGGTGCCCATGTGTAGGTTTTTTGAATGTTGTGTGGGCTTGCATGGGTGATTGAGTTTGATCATTGACTGTCGATAGCACGATCTTCCTTGTCCAAGTGCACACTCTGTCTTCTTTATTACAACGAATTTTGATTGGTTTATACTCGAACTTGTTTGTTGGGAATAATGTAGATTATTGGTCCGAGTCTTGGTTATTCACTTTGGCATATGATTGGTGTTCCATTCAGCATCCTTGATTGATTACCTTTGATGAGTATCTTTGTCTGATTTTAGTGGAGCATGCCCTTGATTATGTTTGCTAAGTAGAGCTTGAATGACTTCCTTTTGTAAGAGCGAATGCTTCACTCGCTGTCACTTTCATCTAGCTTTTTTACAAATTGTTATAGGAGTCAACATCTATTCTCGAATGAATGTTTTGGTGATTTTCCCTTCACGTGAATGCACTTAGTAGGCATAATTTTGAAATTACCTATGCAAAAGAGAGCAACACGCAATCCTTTCTAGGCGGTCGTTAGTATATTTAGGTGTATAACCCTCGCATATATCAATTACGCTAAATACCAAAATGATAATATTGGTGATTGACTCAATTTAAAGGGAACCAATCATTGCAGGTCATGTGATCTCATATATATACATGCTAACTATGGCAATATTTCATGACATTGTGTTTTATCATATATGATGGAACTTGAAATGGGAAAATGACAACAATAATGATGAAATCAATGGACACAAATTATGTAGCATGTTAATGATTCACATGATTCTTCTTAAAAGTCTCAGAATTGAAGGAAGCCAAACATGAACAATAATCCCGAATCAATATAGAAATTGACCATATAAGCATATACTCCTCATATTATAAGTAACTCTACCAACGGTAGTTATCATTCATGGAAAAAGAACATTTATAATTCACCCATATATATCATAGAATTAATGCATCAAGGATAAGAAAGCATATTTGTGTATATGATTATCACTTAAAGCCTGTAGATAATTAATATGTGATATAAGAGTTGTAAATAGATAAGATAAGTTATCTAAAGATAGCGTTTATTTTGGGTTTGTGCCTTGTCTAGCTTGTAGGTTGCTCATGGTAGCCTCCATCCTTGTGCTTTTACTAATTCGGTCTTTAGGCCGAGTGGATGCTGTGGTAGAAGTTGGAAGCCATGCGACGGTGTTGTTTGCAAGCTATCATAGTTGTTTATTATTGGATATCCCATTGAGGTCGGTAGGTATTTGAGAGTCCTCAGCCAATCTAGATGAATACGAGTGTAGTTGTTTTGCACAGATCGGGCAAAAAAAGCAATGATTATTCCTGATCCAGTTAGAGAGTTGTCGATTGAGTGTGTACTAAGTGATCATCTAGATAGGCTACTGGTTGGATGGAGATGTCTTATAGGCTGCTGGAGGATGGGGAGATCTCTGGTATAGAGTGGTTCGCTCGTGGTGTAGCCAGCCATGTCCTATTTCATGATGCCAAACAGGTTTCTTCGTAACTAGTTTTTGGTCTTTTAGAGATACTCGACATCATTGAGCGAAAGTTTTGAAGAAAGCTATGCCGCCTATTGAATGAGCTAGTGGCATGATAAAGTTGTCCATTGCTGATATATGGGTGGTAAGGGACGCCACCGAAGTAGGATGATAAGCTGTGATTTTTCTTAGGGGCCATCAGTACCATTGTTCATAGTTTCGTCGAGGTTTTGATTATTCATCTTGTGAGAAGGTTGTTGTGTTCGTTGGAAGACAAAATTCTCGCCTGAGAAAGTAAGTTTGTCCATGCTCACCGCACCACTGAAAGATTGGTCAAAGATAAGGTTCTCATACTAACCTTTAGAATATGAATGGAGGTCTGCCTTCGCCAGAGAGGGTGGCTACAAGATAGAAAAAGGGCTTTAGAGCGACTAGCTAAGTGACCAGCATAGCTTCTTCGATGCCTAAGTAAGCATGGGGTGTAAAGAGGAGGCAAGAGAGATTTAGGTTAAGAATGATATACCTGATTATGGGGGTGAATCCCCTATTTATTATGTGATGCCTCCTAATTAGTGTATGATTGTGTTTCCTTGCTGGGATGAGGAGTCCTTGTTGGTCAAGGATCCTATTTAAGCCTTATTTTCTCTTGAAGAGTATTCTTCCTTTTTATATGTTCAAGAAAGAGTTAATATTCCTATTTATCTCAATAGCAAAGGAGTTAGAGATGGACTCTATTACCGATCTGAGGGCATTTTTGCTCAAGTCTTCCATCCGGTAGGACGAATGGTCATCCGTCTATGAGACTAGCTGGCACTCAGGCGCTAAGTCATTAGTCCATATGGATTCATAATTTACTGAATTATCACGTATGTACCATAATTTGTTTGACTTTTTTTGACTGAAGAATATAGTCTATTATATAAATTAGAGACAATAACAGCTCTTATCGAAGGTGGACATAATCCTCCTACATATTGATGAATCAGCTGCTCTAGCTAACAATATTACAACATAAATCACAGACCGATAAACATAGACAATTTAAAATTAGTAAAGCAAACCAACGACTACAAGTGTTAAAACACTGAAAAAAAAACAAACCCAAACGTACTAAATATGCTTATATAGTAAGACAAACATGCCCTTGGGCAAGACTTATTAAGAAAAAACAAAATAAACGCTACAACCTATATTTTCTTATGACTAACGATTTCGAAGATCCACAACCATAAGAATATTTGATTACGCCATAACATCAACCAGTATTGCAGATCTGAAACAATCTTGCTGTAGGGAGATAAATTTGGGTGTCTACTGTGAAAGATCAATAAATATCTTATCTGAAGGCGGATGAAGTCAAACCCAGTTGTAAATCAAGACTGAGTTATGCTATAAGAGATCCATGATTGAAGAAAATGATCGTATGTGAAAGATATAAAAAAGATGTAGATGTAGATTATTCGCACACCTAAATAAAAAAAAAGAAAGACAAAAAAACAAAGGGTACCTTCCCCATGAGAAGGAGAAAATAGCTGAAATTTCTATCCTACTGTGCGATGTGTTGGAAATAATGATCCAGAACAACAAATAATCCGGATTAGATTTGAAGTAAACAAAACACCTAAGTATAAAAGGACCTAAGTCATATTATTCAGACATAAAAATAAGACATCGAAAGTCAAAGGCAATCATTAAAGTGAAGACAACTACCTAAGCATGAAAGAAAAGCATCCGATTAGAGTTTGGAAAGGAAAAAAACTGCTAACTCCTTGTACAATAGCACCTGGAGGAAGACTAATTGAATAACATCCAGATTTCAAGAGAAAAAGTCATCTGGAATACACAGTTATAAAGACAAAGGGAAAAGTTTCGAAAATAACTTTTCCCTCCATCCTTTTTAGTCTACAGTCAAAGATCCTTTCCCTATATGGAAGACAAAAGATAGCTAACATACTTTTTAGAAAAGGACTGATAAACTGACATAGGAAAGAGAAAATGAGGACAACCTTTTTGACATAGACCAATAAGAGAGGTACGTCACACACACATTCTGGACTACTGGCGTAAAAGTTGATGAATCACCAAAATACAAAGAAAACGATCACTGACAACTTTTCAGCCTCAATTCTAAGGATTCAAATGGGTCAAAATCTCTATCTAATGGATTGATCAACTGTTCTAGAAATGTCACATATTACCTTATAAATGGTGAAGATTTAATTCAAGTTCAACAACCCACAACGGCTACATTTATGATGGAAGCTAATAAAAGGGAAGCATCACAAGTTGAGAGGGTGCTGGTTAATTTTAAGAAAGCATACACAAGAGAATTCAGTAGAAAGCAATCAATTACTCAATCCCTCCAAGAAACAAACCATTCAAAATCTATTTATAAGGATTCCCAAGTGAAGTTATAAACTTCAGGAAGTCCAAAACCAAAACCTTTGGGAAAACCAAAGTGTAAAAGATCTCCTACTTGGGTGAGTAGTCAGATTGGGATATAGCTTGAAGTTGGTGCTTTGAGTGGGATCTCCCTATAGGACTTAGCTTAGGTTTAGGTAGAAATCTAAGTGGTATATCCTGCTAAAGACAAAAGGACTCAGCGAGGAGTTGGTGCTTCTAGTGGTATATCCTACATCCGAAGGGGGTACCATCCGGAGACAAATTGTAAGGCTTAATTCCTACCAGTTGGAAAGGAATCCACTAGTGGAAAAGCTTGAAGGAAGGAAACTCCAGGGACCGGAGTAGGCGGGGCCGAATGAGGATAAAATCCTTATGTTTGATTTTCTAAATCTTTACTTATTTGCATCGTATTTTATGTATACATCATCCGATTCCATTACATCTGGAACATAATCAAACACGCTACACAAAGTCTTTTTAAATTCTGTTAATTCCATGAAAAAAGGGTCATTCACCCCCTTCTGGCCTTATTTAGACCCTCCGAGGGACAAACAAGTGGTATTAAAGCAAGTGCTCAAGACTACAGATCTAACAATCTCGAGCTAAAGGCCCAAATTATGATCCAAGTATCAAAATGAGTTTCCAAAACTCACAACTCATTCCCAAGGGTATATCCATTACCCGTCCGCCACTCTTCACTGGTGAACACTACACGTTATGGAAAAACTAGATGAAGAACTTCATTCAAGGACAAAGCATGCAAGCATGGTTGACCATTAAAGATGGCCAATATGAGCCTACTCATGAAGAAGAGGGTATCACTATCCGAAAGCCCTTAAGTTTATAGGATAAGAATGACTTTACAAAATTGTGGGAAAATACAAATGCTATTAACATGCTTCATTGTACTCTTAGTGCAATAGAATTTAATAGGATATCCGGGTTTGAGACTGCATAAGAGATTTGGCAGAAACTGGAAGTGACCTATGAAGGAACCAACATGGTTAGAAAAGCCAAACTTGACCTACTCCAGCAAAAGACTGAGACCTTCAAAATGGAGCTAAAAGAGTAAATCAGTAGCATGAACACTAGATATACAAATCTAGTGAATGAAATTAAGAGGCTTGAAAAGAAAATATCTGAAGAAGAGATGGTAAAGAAGGTGCTCCGGACTCTTACCAAGGAATGGGACAACAAGAAGACTGCCATTGAGGAAGCTCATGACTTAAACTTCTCTAGTTATGATCAGTTCATTGGGAACCTTTTACCTCTATAATTATCATTGGAGAGATATAGCTAACAAGAGAGAAATCAGGAAGAAAAGAAGAAGGCCATTGCACTTTAGGCAAATTCTGTCGGATCAAACTCTTCCGAATCAGATAAGTTACCAAAATAATCAAAGTACAGTGAAGAAGATATGGCCATACCGACCAAGTACTTTGATAAATTCCTAAAGAAGAAGGATAGAAGGCAATCCTGAAGATTTGAATCAAAAAGGCCAAAGGAAGGCACCTCAAGAAGGGATAAGCAAAGAAAGGCTCTGGAAGAAAAGAAAGATCCGGAAAAAGATGCGGCCTACATTGAATGCGGAGAAAAAGGGCACTTTAGAACCAAATGCCCCAAGCTAAAAAGGGAAAAGAAATATAAGAAGAAAGTTGTGGTGACCACATGGAGCAACAGTTAAGAAAGTAGTAGTTCATCTTCAACAGAAGAAGAGGAGATTGCTCATTGCACGTTCATGGCACTGACTGTTCCAGAAAAGAAAGAATTATAGAACAAAAGTTGCACCTCTAACCAGCTTTCGGATACATTCCGGATAGAATAGTATATAAGAAGCTGGATATGTTGGAAACTATAGAACGGAGGATCTGAAGAAGATCCAGAAGAAGCAGGAGCAAACCAGACCCATCTCAAGGTGTAGGTTTTATGGGAAAAATAACCATATTACTAAATTATGTAGATTCAAAAATGGTTATTATGATGTTTATCCTTGGCCTGAAATGGTTGATAACCTGAGAGGACCCAAATCTGATTGGTACCCAAACCGACTTGATCTTTTTTGCAGGTATGCCTTAGATCCACAGAAGATCAACATACATGGTACATTGATAGTGGATGCTCAAGGCATATGAATGGTGATGAGAAAGCCTTCATCAGTTTAATCCGAAAGGAAGGTGGAGTAGTAAGCTTTGGAGACAATAAAAAAGGACAAATCATTGGGCATGGAACCATTGGATCTAAAATAAAGATAGAAGATGTCTCTCTAGTTGATGGGCTAAAGTTGAACTTTCTTACTATAGCACAACTCTGTGATAAATGAAGAAAAGTCACCTTTTACTCAGGAGGATGCTCAATCTATGATAGTAAGTGTAATCAACTAATTCTTTATGCACCTAGAGTAAATAATGTTTATTGTGTTAGCATTAAAAATGATAAAAAGAATATATGTTTCGTGTCTAAAGAAGAAGAATCATGGCTATAGCACTAGAGGTTTGAGCATGTTAGCATAAACCTCCTATCCAAATTAGCCAAAAAGGAATTAGTTGTTTGTTTACCTAAGGTAGCTTTTGATAAGGATCACATATGCACTGCATATCAATTAGGTAAACAACATAACAAGAGCTTCCCTTCCATCTCATAGATACCTTCCAACAGAGTTCTTGAACTCTTGCATATTGATCTCTTTGGTCAAATCAAACTATTGAGTCTAGGTAGAAGAGAATGCACTATGGTCATTGTGGATGATTATTCTCGTTGTACCAGGGTAGCTTTGCTAGCTAACAAAGATGAAGCCTTTTACCAATTCTCAAAAATATTCATCTGGATAGAAGTAGAATAGGGCATAAGCATTGCACGCATCTAGAGTGTGATGGTGGCGGGTTCAGAAATAAGCACTTTGATAAATTTTGTGACTCTAAGGGCATTGAACATAACTTCTCTTCCCCTCATACTCCTCAACAAAATGGAGTTGTTGAGAGGAAAAACAGAGCCATAGTTAAGATGGCTAGAACAATGCTAAGTGAGAATTGTTTGCCAAAATATTTATGGGGTGAGGCCGTAAACACAGCATGCTACATTTTGAATAGAGCTTTCATTAGAAAGACCTTAGAAAAGACCCCCTATGAAATCTAGAAGGGAAGGAAACCCAAAATTGGGTATTTCAAAGGCTTTGGATGTAAATGCTACATCCTTAATGATAGAGAGCAATTAGGAAAATTTGATCCTAAGCGTGAAGAAGCAATTTTCCTTGGCTACTCAGCACATAGTAAAGCTTACAAAGTCTATAACAAAAGAACCCAAACTATGGTAGAGTCGATACATGTAGTTTTTGATGAGACTAAACATGCAGGAATAAGAAATTCTAATCCAAAAGATCAAACTCCAGAAGTTGAAAGCACTGGAGAAAAGAAGAATTTCAGATTCTAGATTCCTTCTAGATCAAGAAATACAAGGAAGAAGATGAAGGAAGTAATCTCAAGTTAGAAGTTCCACAAGGTTATCTCAATCATCAAGAGATCAACTTTATGAATAACCAAGAAGAAATTGAAGTAGTTGAGGAACAAGCTCCAAACCAGCATGCAGATCTTCAAAGAGAAATCCAGACTCATAGAAATCATCCGGTAGAAGCTATTTTGAATGATGTCCAAAATCCAGTCAGAACTAGAGGACATCTCAACAGGATGATGAGTCATGCTGCTTTTGTCTCCCACATTGAGCTAACAAAATTCGAAGATCCAGAAGGAGATGAAAGCTGGATGATGGCCATGCAAGAAGAACTAGATCAATTCACCAGGAATGATGTGTGGGACCTAGTGGCACCTCCAAAAGGAAAGTCAATCATTGGCATCGAATGGGTATTCCAGAAAAAGCTTGATGAATCCGGGGTAGTGGTAAGAAACAAGGAAAGATTGGTTGCCCAAGGCTATAATCAATTGGAAGGGATTGACTTTGAAGAAAAATTTTCCCCTATAGCAAGATTGGAGGTAATCCAGATTCTATGTGCTTTTGTATCATTCATGGGATTCACATTGTTTCAAATGGATGTCAAAAGTGCATTTCTCAATGGAGTTATCCAAGAAGAAGTATATGTAAAGCAACGACCTGGATTTGAAGACTCAAAGCATCCAGATCATGTTTACAAACTAAAGAAAGCTCTATAAGGATTAAAGCAAGCACCAAGAGCTTGGTATGAGAGACTCACTACAATTCTCATATCCAAGGGATATGTCAGGGGAAAAGCAGATATAACTCTCCTCATCAAAAAGAAGAAGGGTGATGTTATCCTAGTCCAGATCTGTATAGATGACATCATTTTTGGAGCTACAGATGAAAAGATGTGTGAAGAATTTAGTACTCAAATGCATAAAGAGTTTGACATGTCCATGATAGGAGAACTTAACTTCTTCCTTGGTTTACAAATCAAGCAGAGTCCGGATGGGATTTTCATAAACCAATCCAAGTACACCAAGGAGATTTTGAAGAAGTTTGAAATGGGTAAAAGCAAGAGTATTTCCCCTTCGATGGGTTCAGATACAGTCCTATCCAAGGATTGTGAAGGAGAAGATGTTGATCAGAAGCTATATAGAGGAATGATTGGATCACTTCTGTACTTGACAGTTAGCAGACCTAACATACACTATACAGTTTGCTACTATCCAAGATATCAAGCTAATCCTAAGGATTCACATTTAAAGGAAGTAAAGAGGATCCTTAGATATCTCTTAGGAACCACAGAAGTTGGTTTATGGTATCCTAGTAATGGGAATTTCACACTTCAAGGCTTCACTAATGCAGATTATGGCAGAGACACTCTTGGAAGAAAGAGTACATTCAGAGGCTATCACTTTCTTTAAGATTTCTTGGTGTCATGGTATAGCAAGAAGAGAACTTTAGTTGCCTTATCAACCAAAGAAGCAGAATATAAGGCAGCAGGAAGTTGTGTAGCTCAACTACTATGGATCAAGCAACAGTTGGAAAATTATGGGGTTCAATTCGGATGTGTTGAGGTAATGTGTGACAGCAAAAGTGCCATAGATATGTTCAAGAATCCAATACTTTATAGCAGGATGAAGCATGTAAACATCAGGAAACATTTTTTCTAGGATCATATGACGAAGAAGGATGTTGCATTGGTATACATTCCAACCAATGAGAAATAGCAGATATCTTTACCAAGCCATTGAGTAAAGATCAATTTAACAAGCTAAGGGAGTCAATTGGAATGTCTAATGCAATTTAAAAGAAAGTCAGGAAGAAAATTTGGGATTAGTTTGAAGTCCCATGAGTTAAGGAATTCGGAAAAGAAGAAAAAATTATGTTGACTCTAGATCCCGATCAAAGATTGCCAGCTTAGCATATAGAAAGGATAAATGATAGTAAAAGCACTGAAAAGTAACTGTACATGTTTTGAATTTAAAACATCTACTGGATGTTACACGCACGGTAAAATTAAATGACTATTTTAAAAAATAAACCTTTCCCATTCTTTAGTTTTAATGCCATTTATGTCTCTCCTAAATTCCATCTACCATGTAATCAATCTTGTTAACTTTAACTGCTTCTGAATTACCATTATACCCTTACTATATAAACCGTCCAAATTTCCCCTTCTTCCTCACGCGAGCAATTGTTACTCTGTAAAAGTCAATTTCCAAACCCTAATTTCTTCAGAAACTCTCAAATGGAAGCCATAATGTTGAACAACAAAATCCAAATGCTTCCTCCAAGAAACATCTTTGCAGAATTTGATCTTAAAGATGAACACTTCACACCCCTCAAGCTCAAAACCAATGACTCAGTAGTTCCTACTGACTACTTAGGAGATAATTTTCTCTTTGAAACAGACCCCTACCCCAAACTGATTAAGCATCAGCATCGGGGTGATTTCCTCAAGATAAATTGCCCAACTTATCTGTATTTGTGCGAGAATTCTACTCAAATCTGAGAGTACACTCATACCATGATGCTCTTAGAACCTGGGTTCAAGGTAAGGAAATCACCATCTCTCTAAAATTCTTTGTGAAGGACCTCAACATGAAGAATGATGGAGTTCAACTAAGAAACGATAGGGATGAACTGCTTGTGAAATATCACCCCAAGATGTGGCTTCATCCCAATTACTTTGGAGATAAATTCTCAACCTACTTTCCGAAAACACAAGCAAATCTCTAACATACTTGTTAGCACGGGTCCGTTCTGGCCCGATGAGGAAGAATGCCTATTTCGTTCACTGATTAGACAAGAGAGCCAAAAAGGACCAAATTGTCATCCAAAATAAAAAATTTAAAAATCCGCATTCTAGGGAAGCTTTAAGTCAAAGTTCGGTCAAACATAGGTAATCATCCTGTCAGTTAATCACCCATCTATAGTAAAAAAAAATCAAATCTTACTGAGATCTGGCAAGATTTTACGGAATCTGATGTAAAATCTTATCAGATATGTAATTAGCTCGCTAGCTAATTTCCTATGTAATTAGCTTACCGGCTAATTACCTCCACAGTATTAATAGAGGACTTGCCCCCTCATTTTCAATAGAGAAAATTTTTTTTATATAAATCCCAAAACTCTTTTAGTTCCGGGAGTCCCAAAAGCCTCAAAACTATGTCAAAACACTTCTAAATTCGAGCTTTATCACCGACACTCGGCATAAACTCAGTTCCTTATCTTTTTATATCAAAATCTCACAGTTATCTTGGGTCTAAAAATGACTTAAACCCTCACAAATCCTATATTTCCTTTAGGAATAATCCAAGATTATAGCCATAACTTGGGTTAAACTTATTTTCTAACCAAATCACAACCTCTAACAACTTTGGTCCTACACCAGCTCTCAAGTCATCTTGGACAGACGAAAAGGTAAACTGAGGGTAATTGGCTCTAAGCCTAACTTTAAAATCCATTTTAATTACTTTTATTATTGCACATTTCATTCCATTTCTGTGGTTAAGTGAGCCACTAGAACCATTTAAACTATAATATGTGTAAATAAGCTCGCAGGTACAGGCAAAACATCCAGAATGTGAGGAAACTTTATCCGAGTTTCCAGGCCAAAACCCAAGTGCTGCCGTTACTCTGCCAAAACTTCGGTAGCAAATTTCTATTTATTTATGCCATTATAATGCCAATTTTATTTCTTGACTTTAATTCTTAAATAAAGCCATTTTAATGCCAAAAATTACCACATATTCCAAAATTCCAAAATTAATCCAAACAATTTGAACAATATGAGTACCTATCATGTCCGAACTCAGAATCTCATTATGATTTCGATATAAAAATCTCATTTTGGATCAGTATACCACAATTCCCGGTGGAGCTGAACTGGATGATGACTCTATTTTATTTTTAAATAAAGTAAAAATGCTTCATTTTAAAAATATCTTTTCCTAAGAAAATGTTTAAGTATATTTCTCAATATAATCACATTTTTGGCTTATAAAGCCATCGCATTTAAGCGAACCGGATTTTCTCAAACCAAACCGAACACCACGGTTTCCTCAAACTACACCGAATCCTGCCCCACGTGCATCCCTATTAAAACCCTCACCCACTCACAATGGCGACTCAGCTAGGGAGAATTATTTTTATAAAAACCCGATTTTTATAAAAAAAAATTTTGACACGATAATTAAAATATTGTTCAAATTAAATTTTGAAATTATGGAATATGTGGTAATTTTGACACTACACAAATTCTAGGGTTGTATAGCTGTGAGGTGTCGATGACGTGTGGGTCTCCCTTAGCGCCTGTGTGAGAGGAGGTGGGGCCTAATAGGGGTTTGATTGGATTTAGGGGTGACAAATCATTTTTAGTTGAAGTTTGAACAGTAAGCCAATTTTTAATGAATAAAAGAATCGAGACCAAAATCTCGATACAATTGATAGAGTCGCCACCCAAGTTGTCTACTTGGGAAAGAGTTTTGATACGGTTCCTTCTAGGCGGGAGATATATACCTATTTGATCAAAGATTCGGGTATCAGATGAGTCTCTTGTTTCTCATTTAGTTGATTCAAAATTACATTCACCGTGTAAAACCGTTTTAGTTTTCATCATTTAGGGATTTATCACAGAAAGCCTATTTCTACGCTCTTCCACACTTGTTACATGAGTTTACATATTACAATAAAGCACAAATAATAAATGGGGGAATAAAAATTTCAATCGAGGAAAAATGGGGGAATTGCAAAGAGAAACTATAAATTTGTTCTAAGTTATAAAACAAAACGAAAATAAATTCCCCTACATCCATAGATGTTAGCATAGTTTATAGCACATCATATATCTACACTTCAGCATATTTTGTTGTGAAAGCACATTTTGACTTCTATGGGTGGATTTACCAGATTATTAGTGTAAATGATCACATGGAAAATGGTGAGTTGGAATTATTTTTAACCAGTTAAAATGAGATCTAGAATCTGCCTAGGGCTGGTACCCGTATGGGTGGGTGGGACCCGTATGGCTACTAGGGAGGATCGGAATGGGTATGGTGTACTCATATGGGTCCTATCTGGTCCAGGGAGAAACTTTGTTCAGTTCAGTTTATAGGTTAATGTAGTATCAGATTGGTGGCAGAAAAATAAAATAAAAAGGGATTTCCTTTCGTATGAGTACGGCGTACTAATGTGATATCTTTGGGGATATATAGTGCCACCAAGGCTTATATGGGTTAGGACCAGTCCCAAAATAAAAAATGAAAGGAACAAATATAATAGAAGGAATAGAGAATAATAATAATGAAATAACAGAGATGTGAGTCTCTTTGAAACTCAGGAGTGTTACCTTTGCGGCGTGAATCCACTTTGAGATGATCCCTTTATTTTTAAGAGCGCCCAACGAAAGTAGATGATGAAATAGGACTATTTAGGTAAGTATTTGTGCAGACATAACCTCCCCTAAATTCTAATAAAAAAAGCTAGGAATGAATAAAATGTGGATAAAACCTCAAAGGAAGGGTTTTCTCCCTATTTTATACCTCCTATACCCCCACTATACCTTTTATATACCTATAGAAATTGCTAGAGTTTTAGTACCATTTTCATATGAGATGTGTGTGTCTAAAGTATGAAGAGAAGTGCCCTATTTATAGGGAAAGGCGGTTTGAACGCAGTAAATTGCGTTTATGACCTGCCTTTTCTCGAAATAGGAAAGGATTCCTTTCCAAAAGAGCCTGTTTAGGCAACAAGAGGACCCGTACGGGTGGAGGCCCACCCGTACGAGTTCTAGGGGACCCTTATGAGTCCCCTAGGCATATGGAAGGAATGACCCATTCGGGTCCGCCGGTTGATCCGTACCACCAGGTAGCACCCATATGAATCCCTAAGGTCATGCTAGGTCTCCAAACTTTGGCCAAACACAACTCTATAGTAGTAGGAACACCTCTGATGGACAACACTTGAAAGACATTGCATCTTATAGCTCTCATCATAGTTTTGTGAGAAGGATCGTTAAAATCTAGTGCTTACAGACTACCCCTTATGGGATAATCACAGATACGGATCTATATGATCTCACGATGTGAGAAAGGGTTTAGAGGTTATACTTGGGGTGATGACATGGGTTAGTTCCTTTCTTGAGGCAAACTTTTTTCCTTTACTGATGCGTACCCCTTGTAGCTATACTAAGGAATGTATATCCCTTCCCTGTAGTGGATGACTTTCCTTTTGCTAATGTGCATATCCCTTTCTTGAGGCCGATGACTTTCCTAGCCAATGCGTATCCCTTTCCTGAGGCAGATTACTTTCCTTTTACTATCATGCATATCTCTTTCTTGAGGCATATGACTTTCCTTTTGCTACCGAGCATATCCCTTTCTTAAGGCGGATGACTTTCCTTGCTAATACGTATCCCTTTCTTGAGGTGGATTACTTTCCTTTTACTACCATGCATATCCTTAGTGGCTCAATTAGGGAGGATGTGTGTATCCCTTTCTTAAGGCGGATAGACTTTCATGGCTGATGATGGTGTATCCCTTTCCTAAGGCGGATGACTCTCCTGGCTTATGATTTATACCTTTCCTAAGGTGGATGACTCTCCTTTTAATGATGGCTTCTCCGGGGAAGATGTGAGCATCCCTTTCTTAAGGCGGAATGACTTTCCTAGCTAATGGTGTATCCCTTTCCTAAGGCGGATCGACTTTCCTAACTGGTGATGTATCCCTTTCCTAAGGCAGATGACTCTTCTAATTGGCGATGTATCCCTTTCCTGAGGTGGATCGACTTTCCTAACTGGTGATGTATCCCTTTCTTAAGGCAGATGACTCTCCTACTGGGGAATTTTAATAACCTAAAAAGAGACAATAATCAAACATCGAGTTATTCACTATCCAAGCTGGCACTTCTGTATTTTTAATTGACTTTTGTGAAAACAAAATATTTTTACCCCTTCAATTAATAATAAAGAAGTGTGGATGCGATAATCTAAAAATTATGTGCAGGAAATGTCAGGTTTAGCCCCATCACTCTATAATGAAATGCCCCTTGGAGGGTGCCTCTCAAAGAATGCCCCTATAAGGGCTGGTTTATTGGGGATGCCCCTAGATTGAATGACTCCGCTGTTGAAGGAAGGGGGAATGCCCTGGGCCAGTGGGGAGATCCCCCTGGGATATGATGATTCCGCTACTGGGAGATGAGGGGATGCCCCTAGGAACTAATTCCTCTGCTAGGGAATGACTCTAGGGTAAGGTGCCCCTTCTACTAGGGAGACCCTAACTTTGTAAAATTCATTTTTTGGGGGAAGAACTCCTATGTAAGGATGGACCTGTACACAAAATTTTATGGTCAGTGATCAACTAAAAAATGACTTACCTTGATTCTTGATTGGCTTTTGTGAAAACAAAAAAGCATTTTTGCCCCTTCAATCAAGTATCAAGGTGAGCGAAGGGAATTTTCTCAAATACAACAAAAATGTCAAGTTGAGAGGGAGTGGGGGTTGGCCCCAAACATAGACTGGATGAATTTCTAGTGTTTGCTAAAACACTCATGCAAAATCTATCCTTGGATGGCAATATAGGGCCCGTATAGGCGGGCCAAACCCGTACGGGTGAAGATCTTGAAAGTGGTGACCTGTATGGATGGGGTGGGACCCGTACAAGTCCCCGACAAGGGTTTCAAAAGGCACACAAGCCCCCTTATATCCTATACCACAATTTCCCATTTTGTAATTCATGCGATTTTCTTCCTACAATCACCCAAACATGTACATAAAGAGGCCAATGGCCAACCGTTTCTCACTTGGACTCGAGGACTTCCCTCGATGGATGATTCGGGGCTTCGAGAATGCCTGATTTCCATTGGGTATGCATTTTGTGGAGGAGACTCATTCCTGGGGCTCACTCCTGCCTTTGAAGTGCCACTGAACCCTTCACCTGAGACCCATACCTCAAAACTTCAGGTAATTTCACTTGATTCTCTATTTTCCAATTTTGAACTTTTGGCGATTTCTTGAATTTTAGGATGAATTAAGGTGTTTTAGACCTTAGAATAGAGCCTGATGCATTTAACTTTAGCCTAGGATGCTTTTAGGATAGTTTTTGATGAACTTTGGTTGAAATTGGATAATTTTGGATTTTTGGGAGATTTTTCAAAGAGGAACTACTTGTTGGGGACCCGTACGGGTGAAAGAAGACCCGTATGGGTCTCGCTTTTGATATGGGTGCTCCTCTAGGACCCGTATGAGTGGAGCTTACCTATACGGGTCTTGTCCTCTAGGACAGAATGCTGGCTACTTTGCTTTCTATAATCTTTTCATAATTTTGAACTTTTCTGCTGTGTTCTGACCCTGTTAATCTTTAATTCTATCTCTGCAGTTCCAATATGAGACTGTGGGTGCCCTGTTAATCTATAATTCTATCTCTGCAGTTCCCATATAAGACTGACCCACATCGATTCTTTTGGTTTCAATGACATTATCAGGGCCATTCCTTAGGCTCTAAAGACGTTGGCGCTTGGTGTTATTTCAACTTTGACTGAGAGGTGGTCTGAGATGACCCATACTTTTGACTTGCCCATTGGGGAGGTCATTATCACTCCCTCGGATGTGTGTGCCATGACTGCCCTGGAGTGGAGTGGGGATGTGGTCCATTTTGATGTTTATCCCGACTAGTGGCATTCTTAGCCTGAGGTGAAGGCCTACGTTGCTAGATTACTCGGACTTCATCTGGGAGGGATGAACAAGCTCAACGATAGGGATTTACATGCTTACTCGATTAGGCAACCGAGTTCTATTGCGGCTGACAAAAGGGACCAGTATGCCTTATCTTTCTTGCTGACATTTCTTACCACCGTCTTCTTGCCAGTCTATTCGAGGAATCTCAACTATGGTTTGCTCTCTTTTGCGGAGAACCTTGCCGCTGTGCTAGGGAAAAACTAGTGCCAGGCTATCATGGTACAACTATACTATGGACTAGACATCGGATTCCAAGGCGAGCAGTCTGAGCTCAACATCTATCATCTAATACTACTAGTAAATCCCAAGCTAATCTCTTGTGCTTTAGCCTTTTGTCTGAACCTGTGTAGCAACTAATCCTTACTTTATCTTGTAGATTTGGCCTTTCAAGCATCAGTTGTTTCCTAGACTAGGTTTACCCCTACAGCCTAAGATGCCGCACATTATATCTAGCTGGATGGGGCCTAACCATAGCACAGTACCGAGAGTTTTTACACCAGCTGTACTCAGATCAGGTAAACTTGCATTTTACCCCTCAATAAACCATTAGTAGAAACTGTACTTACTAAGTTGTGATGCTTACAATGCATTTATTTCGTATAGGTTATTCGAGACCCATGGGAGAGATTGGTAACATATAGAGCTATCGAGCAGATGCGGGATAGCGTGGATGACCGTCCCTTTGTCTTGGAGTCACCGCTCTCCTATGAGTGGTATTTCGGTGAGCGGGTCTAGGGGTGGAGGACAAGTGCAATGGTGGAGAGACCGATCCCTCCCCCGATCCTAATGGGCATTTTCTTGCCTTATCACACGCTAGGGGACCGATCAGAGGCTATATTTGTTGGCTGAGGGAGCTCGTGTGCTGTCTATAGAGGGCTCTAATACTGAGTTTGTTTCTCCTTCCTCCCAGCAATAGGGTTCACCATGAGGATGAGCCTCTAGAGTTTCGCTAGATCGACAGTGGGGATGATGATGATGAGGAGGAGGAGGAGGAGGGTGGACTGAGGGGTGACCATGGGGGTCCATCTATAGTTTAGGTCACCAGAGGTTCGTCTAGGTCTACTACCCCTTCTTCTTAGCTATACCTCTAACTTAGCCTTTATGAATACTTTAATGCTTTCTGAAATTGGGTGTGATTCAGAATCTTATTCTTTGATGTTACAGCCTCTTCCTTCCATGCAAAAGAGATCTGCAGCCGCTACTACTATATCCCCTGAGCTGCTAGCGAAGAGGTCTCGGGCTTGTGGATCTGTGAGGGAGGGCATCCTTTGAGCTGAATTGGATACTTTCTTCAAGCTCCTTAACCATTTGGGGAATTGAGCTATCAAGAAGCTTAAGGAGTTCGTCCAGCTTATTGGTTTCACTCCTTCTAGCTCCACTCATGTAAGGAATCCTTTACCTTTTACTTTGTCCACTACTGTAATTACTTAGGGCCTCTTATCTTGATATGACCCTTTCATTTTAGGTGATCATTTCTGTGGCCGAGAGGATAACCTAGTTGTTATTTTTCTATCTGGGATCTGCTGTTGGCTCATGACGCGCTAGCTTCAGTTTCTTTTACTTGGAAAATTTTTATGAACTATGCATGATGCATGCCATGACATTTATATATGTGTATTGATCTTATGATTTCCATTGCAGGTTGGTCATGGAGTGCAGCCAGTCCACCTAGGATTTGGACTCTTCAGAGGAGAGAGCTAGATTTTTAGAGGAGCAGCTGCGGGCAGCCAGTGCTGAGGCTGATGAGGCAGACGCCGATTCTTTTTGAGGGGTTAGCTAGCAAGGATGACTGAGGATAGGCAGACGCTACTTCTTCCTGTTGATGAGTCCGAGAATGATCTTTTCACATATCTAGCAACTCAGAGGGGCATAGATCAGCGTGTTGAGAGGAGTGATACTACTGGGGCTATTGTAGGGACCTCAAAGACTAGGGCCCTCTCTCAGCCAGCTACTGGTGTAGGTGACACTGAGGACCATATGACCATAGACGTGGATTATCTATTGGCGGATACTCAGGACCAGGCTGAGGAGGGTCTTCAGGGATAGAATCCCCCGATAGCTTAGATTATGATTATCTTCTGAACTATTTCCTACTTTTGGGCGCCCTGCACGGATTGTTTTGATTGTAAACTTTGGATTGGTAATCTTGATATTTGACTATTATGAAAGTTGACTTTTCTTGAACTGAGATTGTTGAGTATTGTTGCCTTGTGAACCCGCATTTTGTCCAGTGATTTTACAGTGAGGGGATCAGGTGACATTCTAACTTTTGCATAGGCCACTCTGTGTGAGAGGACCTATCGAACATTTATTTATCTTTTCTTTCTTTTTGTTCTAATTTTTGCCTGAGCTGTCCTTGACGGCTTAGCCCAATGGATTTTTTTCTTTTTAGCTTTAACTTTTGCCTAGACTGCCCTTTTAGGTTTTAACCATAGCAAGCTTTTCTCTTTCTTTTTGCCTTAATTTTGGCCGAGATAGCCTTTTCAGGTTTTCAATCCCATAGGCTATCTTAATTTTTTCCTGAATTATCCTTGACGACTAAATTCAGCAGACTTTTCTTTGTCATTTTTTTGCCTTAACTTTTGCTTGGATCGCCCTTTCAGGTTTTCAATCCAACAGGCTTTTCTGAATATTGCAAATGCATGGTAAAGCCGAATACAATGATGCATAACACGTAGAGAAACGACGATGTTCACATACCAACAATTACTTCACCTAAAGACATGCACGCATTCATAAGACCAAGATTCTTAGGAAAATCATAACATATGCATTGATGAAATTAATTTGAGTACATAGGCAATGGTAACAATTTCCAATGGTTAACCCCTACTTCCTACTAGTCTTTTACAGATTTACCAAAAAGCAACTGACATTTTTATCTCAATGCCCTAACTTTTGCCTAAGCTGCCCTTTTCGAGTATTCAGCTTAGCGGACTTTATTTGCATTGGAGTGCCCTAATTTTGGCCTGGTCGGTTTACGAGATACCGATCAGCTGGCTGCACCCTAATTTTCGTCCGAGTAGTAGAGGACCGCTTACCGGGTTTTTTATTCTTTATTTCTTTTATTCTTTGTGCTACTTTTTTTATCATTTAATCCTTTTGACCTAGACGTGATAAAGCTTGAGCCTATCTAGATTCACTAGGTTCACGAACTCATTTCCATCCATGTCCATAAGCTCGATTCTTCCTTTACTAAGGACTTGCTTCACGATGAATATTCCTTCCAAATTAGGCCTGAACTTGCCCCTAGTGTCAGTGTTGAGTTGGCGTAGCTGCTTGAGGACCAGATCTCTCACTTTAAGAGATTGTTTCGGGTATCTGATTCTATTGTTATAAGCTCGCGCCATGTGCTATTGGTACATCTGGAGATGGTGAAGTGCCTTGAGCTGCCTTGCATCTATCGCATTCAATTATTCATACATGGCTCTTGCTCAATCCGATTCTTTTATCTGCGATTCAAGTGCCACTCTTAGAGATCTTACTTCTATTTTGACTAGTAAAATGGCTTCCATTCCATATACCAAGGAGAAAGTTGTTTGGTCGGTGGGAGTTCTTACACTGGTTCTATACCACCAAAC
Organism: Euphorbia pulcherrima; assembly: GCA_947683365.1. Classification (NCBI taxonomy): domain Eukaryota; kingdom Viridiplantae; phylum Streptophyta; class Magnoliopsida; order Malpighiales; family Euphorbiaceae; genus Euphorbia; species Euphorbia pulcherrima. The sequence continues at coordinate 42,365,897 of CANTUS010000009.1, forward strand.
TGTGAATGGAAGTTTATTAGCCTAGTCTCTATAAGTGGCCACTGTCTTTGATGGAATCTTCTTGATTGACTTATTAGTAGCCTCAACTGCCCCATTAGCTTATAGCCTATATGGAGAAGATCTGTGATGCTCGATGTTGAACTTCTCAAATAATTCTGCCGTGGCCCCCTGAAACTGACCCTATTATTGGAAACTACATGGTGTAGAATTCTATATCTTGCAAAAATATGCCTCTCGATGAACCTGGCCATTTTCTTGGCGGTAATGTTGGTGTAAGATTTGGGCTCTACCCATTTTGAAAAATAATCAACTGCAACTATGATGAATTGATGATCATTGGTTGATGATGGCTGAAGTTAACCGATTATATCTATCCCCTACGCCGAGAAAGGCCAAGGAGTAGACAAATTATTTAGCTTGGATGAAGGGAGATGTTGTATGTCCCCGTGAATCTAACATTCATGACATTTCCTGACCTTGTTGATGCAGTCAGCATTCATTGTGGTCCAGTAGTACCCCATTCTCTAAATATTTGTAGCTAAAGCTATCCCATTCATATGCAAACCGTGATCCCCCGAATGCACCTGAGTCATTACCCTTTCTGCTTCTTCTTCTGTCAAACACCTCAATAATAAACCTTTAGTTGTCCTTTTCAAGAGATCTTCGTCGGCTAGTCTGAATTGGATTGCCAACCTTTTGAAGGTTAGACGGTCTATGCCTGATGACCCTTGGGGGAACTTCCCTTCTTTCAAAATCCTTTCAATGTCATTGTACCAACAGACCTCTTGCTCCTTTACAATCATAACCTGAACCTTCTCATGAAATGGAGAATGAGCTATTTTTACTATAAGTAGACAGATCGTTTGAGTCTCTTCTCCCTCCCACATTGAAGCTAGGGCAGCCAAGGAATCTGCCATCTAACTCTCATCCCTCGGTATATACTAGAAGATGCATTGGCTAAACCGTGCTGACAAATCCCAAATTGCTTGAACATATGGTAGAGTGACTCTTCCTTGATTTCCCACTCTCCCACGACATGCTTTGTCACTAATGCAGAGTCCCTCACCACCCTGACTTCCCTTGACCCTATTTTTAAGAGAGCATCAAGACTAAAGAGATAAGCTTCATACTCAGCCCCGTTATTAGTGACTGAAAAATCCAATCGTTTCCTCAGTGGAATAACCTCCCCTAGTGGTGTAATGATGACTACCCCAAGCCCTGAGCCCTTTCTATTCATAACCCCATTGAAATACATGGTCCATTTGGCCTTTTTAGCATTCACTTCTGATAACTACTCATCGGGGAAATCTAGGTTTTTGACATTGTTAGACTCTAGGGGTTGACTTGCCAAAAACTCAGCCACTGCTCTCCCCTTAATGACCTTCTTCATGACATACTTGATATCAAACTCAGATAGTAACAAGAGCCAATGAGAGAGTTTCCCTACCAATGTGAGGGATTGACAAAGATACTTCATCAGATCAACCTTTGCAACTGCTTGAATTTTGTAAGACTAGAAGTAGTGCCTCAACTTCTTGGTCAACTATACCATTGTTGACCAAGTTTTTTCTGCTACCGTGTATTTCATCCCATATTCCAACAACTTTTTGCTTAAATAATAGATGGCATGCTTGTTCTTATCCTCTTGTTCCTAAACTAACATTGCCCCTACTAATAACTCTTCTATGGCCAAGTATAGAATCAGCTGCTTGCCGGGCATCGGAGGCTTTAAAACTGGGGGGCGCATAAGATAAGCCTTTATCTTGTCAAATGCTATATGGCATTGTTCATTCCATTCTATCGGCTGCTTTCTCCTAAATAACTTAAAGATTGGCTTACAAACAGTTGTTAGCTTGGCAATAATACGACTTATATACTAGAGCGATCCAAGGAATGACCTAACTTCACTTTCAGTTCTAGGATTAAGCATTTCCTGAATGGATCTAACCTTATCAGGGTTGACCTCAATTCCTCTCTGACTAATGATGTGGCCCAAGAGCTTTCCAAATGTGACTCCAAACACACACTTCTTTGGATTCAAGTGCATACAGTTCTTGATTCTAGTCAAGGATCTTTCCAAAATTTCAGGGTACTCTTCCCTCGTGTTAGAATTTACTAGCATGCCATCTACATAAACCTCAACCTCTTTATATATCATGTCATGTAGTAAAGCTATTACAGCTCTTTGATAAGTTGCCCCTGCTTTCTTCAACCTGAAAGGCATTACCTTATAACAATACACTCCCCATTCTATGATGAAGGCCATCTTGACCTTGTCGATGATGTCCATTAGAATTTGACTATACCCAGAGAACCTAGCTAAGAATGAGTACATTATGGCCCTGGTGGTGCTGTCTACCAACATATTGATATGCAATAATGGGAAGTTTTCCTTGGGAGATGCCTTGTTTAAATCGCGAAAGTCGACACCCATTCTGACCCTCCAATCTATTTTAGGAACCATGACAACAGTTGCTAACCATATCGGGTACTCAATTACATCAATGAATTTGGCTTCCAATAATCTAGAGACATCAGCTTTAATCTCATCGGCCCATTCTAGATGTAAGCTTCTTAAATTTTGTTTGACTGGGATCAATTGGGATGCGATGATCGACAAATTTGTGATCTACCCTGGGCATGTCTTTGTAGGACCAAGGAAAGGTGTTAATATGTTTTCTAAGCACTTTTATTATCTCCCTTTTTTTGATACGGGTCAATCCATTGGAAATAGTTACCATTTTTGGATTTTCCTTAGTACCCAAGTTAATGTTGTGCAATGAAGTGGCATGAATGCTAAAAATGTTATGCGTATCGTCAGATGAATGCATGGCGCCGTTAGGCAAAGCATCAAACAAGTAAGCAAAATCATTTTCACTATTATTAGGGTGCCCGAATGCTACATCATTTTCATTACATATAATTGCAATTTCATCCTCCATGTGCGGAGGGCATTATTGGTCATTCATCAGAATGTGAGCCAAGTCACGATCCAGGTCTTGCAATTTTTCTCTATCAACACATTATCCACAGCTTCCCTCGTAGCTTGGGCGAGGTTTCTTAAGGCTTCCTACAGCTTCCCTCGTAGGTTGGGCTAGGTTTCTCAAGGCTTCCTGATTCCGTGTCTTCTTCTTATTCCTTAAGCCTAAGATAGTGTATATTGAAGTGGTAAGGGTATCAATAGCTTTGTCTACTTGAATCTTTCATGGGTCACTGTCTTCCAGTTGTTTTGTACATTTTTTTACTTCTATAGCTACTTCGTAGCTCTCAGGGATAGTTTTGTATGTAGTCATAAATGCTATTTTACGGATGTGAGGAGATAACCTAAAGATGAATCCGTCAGCTAATTCCTTCTCTTGAGGTTTGCTTTTAAGGGATACCGCAATCGTTAACCATCTCTTAAAGTAGTCATGGATAGGTTCCCCACTCCACTGTCTGGTAGCTATCAGATCAAATATGGATGGCTCTTCTCTTACTTTCTTGGTCTCCATGATGCATTTCGTACCTCACTTTCTTCTAATCCCGAGTTGATCATGGCTACTTTATCCCCTCTCCTTCGAGGCTCAGAGACTTTTCCTTTGTTGATTACTGCTGTGATGGCTTTGAGGAGGTCCTCATATGTCCTAGTTAGATGATCAGGACTGACATGATATATGGAGAAGTTGTCCCTCTCCTTAGGTTTTGGCAGAACATACGGTCCGAGATGATCAATCAATTGGTATTTCTTCAACTTATTGAAAAGGCTCAACAAAGGAGTACCCTAAGGTGAGATATCATTAAGTGTCATATGATGAACCACCTGGTCGTGGGTCATGCCATAGCGTAAACCCATTAAATAAAGCAGGATTGTCCCCTTCGGCATAACCATAAAGTCTGGCAGTTGACTCATATCCTTGTTGTGGTAAAACTGCAGAATAGCCTCTTGACGGAGTGAATGAGTCTCTATTGACTGTGCGGAGCATTGGGTTTGTTGGTTGAGCTGACTAACCAAACTGAGCCATACTAGGGACTAGGATGAGTAATGGATGTGATTGACGATTTTTGTCTTGAACTGTGGCGGTAACCAAGAGATCAGTACATGTATGTGATGTGGTTTGCGTGCATAAATTACAATGATTCATGGTAGGGTTAATCACAAGGGTATGTAACACAACACATGCGAAGTGATCGATTTCATCCTTCTTCCTCCTACCGAGTCTGAGGGTATTCTTCCTTAGTCTGATCTACCAAAAAGGTAAAATTTCTATGGCTTTCGATAAGAATGGTGTAGGGACATATCGGAAGTTGATGTAGCAGGTTCCCATCGCATCAAGGCTCTTTTGGAGGGAGATGACAATGAGTGCTCCATGCACTAAGGTGTCCCCAATATCCCTAGCGGTCATGGGTATCACCGTTGTGAGTGTCATTGAAATAATAGGTCACCTAACCTAGCACTAGAAGAAGAGCGCATCTAGCTAAAGAGAGAAGGAGATGAGAATATAGAGTGTGATAATTTTTCCAAATGATGAAAACAAAAGCGGGTTGAATCAAATAAATGACTTTCAGTGCTCATCTTAATCTTTTAAGCTATTAAAATAGACCAATATTTTGTAAGTTAGAAGAGTTTCCCCAGCAGAGTTGCCACTATGAAGTGTCAATGACTTGTGGGGCTTCCTTGGCGCCTATGTGAGAGGCGGAGCCTAGTAGGGGTTTGGTTGGATTTAGGCATGACAAATCATTTATAGTTAAAGTTTGTACAATAAGCCAATTTTTGATGAATAAAAGAATCAAGACAAAAATTCCGATACAATTGATAGAGTCGCCACCCAAGTTGTCTACTTGGGAAAGAGTTTTGGTACGGTTCCCTCTGGTTGGGAGACTCATACCTATTGGATCAGATATTCGGGTATTGGATGAGTCACTTATATTCATTTAGTTGATTCAAAATTATATTCACCGCATAAAATCATTTCAGTTTTCATCGTTTAGGGAATTATCACAGAAATCCTATTTCTACACTCTTTCACACTCGTTACATGCGTTTACATATTACAATAAAGCACAAGTAATAAATGGGGGAATGAAAATTACAATCGGGGAAAAATGGGGGAATTGCAAAGAGAACCTATACATTTGTTCTAAGTTATAAAATAAAATGAAAATAAATTCCCCTGCATCCACAGATGTTAGCACATTTTATAGCACATCATGAATCAGTACTTCAGCGTATTTTGTTGTGAAAGCACGTTTTAACTTTTGTGGGTTGATTTACCAGACTATTAGTGAAAATGATTGCATGGCAAATGGTGAGTTGGATCAATTTTTAACCAGTTAAAATGAATCTGGAGTCTGCCTGGGGCTGGTAGCCATATGGGCGGGTGGGACCCATACGGCTACCAGGGAGGACCGATACCGATATGTTGTACCCGTACGAGTCCTGTCTAGTCCAGGTAGAAACTTTGTTCAATTCAATTTGTAGATTAACAGATTATCAGATTGGTGGCAGAAAATTAAAATAAAAAGGAATTTCCTACTATATGAGTATGGCACACCGACTTGATATCTTTGGGGATATATGGTGCCAACAAGGCTCATAAGGGTTAGGACCAGACCTGAAACAAGAAATGAAAGGAACAAATAAAATAGAAGAAACAGAGAATAATAATAATGAAATAACTGAGATGTGAGTCTCTTTGAAACTCAGGAGTGTTACCTTTGCAGCGTGAATCCACTTTGAGATGATCCCTTTACTGTTGAGAGGGCCCGACCAAAGTAGATGATGAAATAGGACTATTTAGTTGAGTATTTGTGTGGATAGAACCTCCACTAAATCCTAATAAAAGAAGCTAGCAATGAATAAAATGTGGAAAAAGTCTCAAAGGAAGGGTTTTCTCCCTATTTTATACCTCCTGTACCTCTACTATACCTTTTCTATACCTATAGAAATTGGTAGAGTTTTACTATAATTTTCGTATGAGATATGTGTGTGTCTAAAATGTGAAGAGAAGGGCCCCTATTTATAGGGGAAAGGAGGGCTGAACGCAATAAATCGCGTTCATGACCTGTATTTTCCCCGAAATAGGAAAGTATTCCCTTCCAAAAGAGCCTGTTTAGGAAACAAGAGGACCTGTATAGGTAGAGCCCCATTAGTATGGGTTCTAGGGGACCCGAATGGGTCCCCCGCTAGGCAGGTGGAAGGAATGACACGTGCGGGTCTACCGGTGGATCCGTACGACTAGGTAGCACCCGTACGGGCCCCTAAGGGAAAACGAGGTCTCCAAACTTTGGCCAAACTCAACTCTGCAGTAGTAGGAACACCTTTAATGGACAACAACTAAAAGATGTTGCATCATATAGCTCTCATCATAGTTTTGTGGGAAGGATCACTAAAATCCTGTGCTCAAAATAGCATCGGCATTCTTCACCCTTAAACTAATTTAGGTGTATTTTGGTGAAATATCTTCAAGTTCGCTTAGGGCTTGAGGGGTATGGATCTAATCACACCCCTTATGTAATATACAAGGACCTCGCTTGCTTAAGGGAAAGACTACCCAAGTATATTATATGTGGAAAAGTTTCATTTGGTTCACTTAGGGCCATTGGGTGTCAGTACACAAAGGCTTAGGGTACCCAAATCACACCCAATCCTGGGACCGAAACCCATATATAGATGAACCATAGACACTTGCCCATAGGTTTACCAAAGAACCACGAGTGCACACAATCAGACTTTGGTAAGTCCCCTGTTGGCTTTAAAGCGAAGTAACCAAATGGAGTTAAAAGGGCGGTAGGCCTGATCTAACCGTTTGCTACCTATGCAGGTTTATTAAATATAAATAAACAAAAAATGAACATCATAAACATCATGTTTGTGTGAAAGCTAATCACATCTTTGTGCAGCCGTGACATTGATGTGTGCCACACCACTTTATTTCCTTAAATTCTAGGAACCTAATTTAATCGAGACCAGTGAGTCCACCTAGGCCCAACCCATGAGCTGAAATAAACCGAGACTAGTGAGTCCACCTAGGCTCAACCCGCAAGTCAAAATAAACCGAGACTAGCGAGACCACCTAGGCTCTACCCATGACCCAAAATATGCAAACCTTAGAGTGACTAGCGAGTCAGCTTACCCTTAGACTAATGAGTCAACCCTTTTTGAGTGACCAGCGAGTCAACTCAGCCTTGGACCAATGAGTCAACCCCTTTTCGAGTGACTAGTGAGTGAGCTCACCCTTGGACCAATGAGTCAACCCCTTTCGAGTAACCAGTAAGTCAGCTCACCCTTGGACCAATGAGTCAATCCCCCTTTTGAGTGACCAGTGAGTCTGCTCACCCTTAGACCAATGAGTCAACCCTCTTTCGAGTGACCAGCGAGTTAGCTCACCCTTAGACCAATGAGTCAACCCCCTTTCCAATGACCGACAAGTCAGCTCACCCTTGGACTAATGAGTCAACCCTTTTTGAGAGACCAACGAGTCAGCTCACCTTTGGACCAATGAGTGAACCCCCTTTCGAGTGACCAGCGAGTCAGCTCACCCTTAGACCAATGAGTCAACCCTTTTTGAGTGACCAGCGAGTCAGCTCACCCTTGGACCAATGAGTCAACCCCATTTTGAGTGTCCAGTGAGTTAGCTCACCCTTGGACCAATGAGTCAACCCCCTTTTGAGTGACAAGTGAGTCAACTCACTCTTTGACCAATAAGTCAACCCCCTTTTTGAGTGACCAACGAGTCAGCCCACCCTTGGACCAATGAGTCAACCCCCCTTTTGAGTGACCAATGAGTCAACTCACTCTTCGACTAGTGAGTCAACCCTTTTCAAGTGACCAGCGAGTTAGCTAACTCTTGGACCAATAAGTCAACCTCTTTTTGAGTGAGTCAGTTTACCCTCAACTATCAAGTCAAATCAACGATAGACTCACCCCTTTGTCTTCGAATCATGCATTTGTGATATTCCACAAATATTACAGGCTCTCCTGGCCAATGGCTCCTTGAACAATTGGAGTGTACCCTCTTCCCTATTATTTGGTCATATCCATTCATTCATTCATTCGCATATTCATTCATTCATTCATTCATGCATCCTGACAGGACAAGGTAAGAAAGGTTCAGAGCCACACCCGATACACTTACTAACACTTGATCTCTTACATTTTCAATTTGGAAGCGAGAGAAAAAGAAGGTTAAGACGCATTACGGGAAGCCCAAAAGTCACCACCCCACCACTAGTCCAATCTCTAGCTGGGTTTTTCTCTGATCTAGAACCTAAAATTGCAATGGCAGACGATGATGTAGTTGGACAGTCTCTCAAAAGGAGTCTTGTCACCAGGAATTTCGGGATGTTTAGGAAAGGCTAAGCTCTTCTAGTGCTTAGAAAGCCCAATAGCAAGAGGCTAAGATAGCGAAATTAAATGCAAAGATGGCAGATATGGAGAAGTTGTCCCCCACCAAAGACAAGTCTCTTGCTCCCTCCATCGAGCAGTAAGTCAATATTGACTGATTCTTACCAAAGGAATTAGAAGCCCTTCCACCTTACTATGTGATGCCCTATATGGCCCCATATACCGGTATTAGGCCCCCTCACGTGCATGTGGAGGGTTATCTTCTTATTATGACTAGCATAAACATCTCTAAGGTTCATATAGTCAATCTGTTCCAAGCTACTCTATGAGGATCCACCTCAAAATGGTATATAAGGATGCCAATAGACGTGAAATCTGATTGGAAGAAGCTATGCTCTGCCTTTCTGTAAAATTATGCTTTCAATCCGAAGGTCAAAACTACTTTGCAAGACCTTAAAAGGATCAAACAATGACCAAATGAGTCCTTCAAAGAATTTTACTTGAGGTGGATGGCTATTTGAGTACTTGTAACTGGGGCACCCGATCAAGATGCCCTAATAGTGAAGCTTGTCAAAGGATCTAGCCTGAAATATCAGGATGAGATGAAGATGAAAATATTTGACACTTTTAATGATGTGGTGGACTATGCCAAGAGACTAGAAAAGTACGAGGAAGAAGATCGAGCAAAGAAGCAAGAACAACACGCTTATACTAAACCTCGATACTGGAAAAGGGTGGATCCTCTAAATAGGGCAGTTCTAAATCCTCAAAGACTATGGCCAAAGTTGTAGCAGCCAATTAGGTGTAGACTCACCAATCTATCTCCCCATTGGTAGAATCATTGTCATAGATGTTTACCAAACTGAGAAAGTCTGACCAACTTCAGAGTATCAAGCTGTTCGCTCTACCTGCCGCGGCAGACAGAGATAACTTTTGTACCTATCATATCACTAAAGGGCACCGCACTAACGAATGTGCCCAATTACTAAAAGAGCTACAATAGATTATAGCCAACGGAAGACTGAAAGAGCTTGAGAAGAAGCCAAGCATACACACTAATCCCCTGTCGAACTTTTAAGCTATGATAACTGCTATCAATGTTCAGGGGGAGGCCGATGAATAAGGTATTAACGTGATGGACAACTTCCTTATGATTTTTGACAACATGGACATCATCTACATGGTCGATCAATATGTCTTGAGAATGAGAAGAGAAGGGCTGGATCAATACTAAGTGTGATCGCACCTCATGTTCTGAGGGGAGTCTGACCCAAATGAGCATATAGAAGAGTTCATCCAATTCATGCATGAATGAGAAATCGCCATAATGTGATTTGCACCCCAGTTCCCCCGATTCTTATAAGGACCAGGCGTGGATTGGTATAATGCAATGCTACTCGAAGGGTGTTATAATTGGTACCTTATGGAGATGTCTTTCCTCCACTATTTCTCAGCTTCTCAGCCATACTTGAATATGCTCTACTGGTTGCTGGCACCACAAGTAGACCAATACTATTGCTGGCAGGCAAGATATTCCTCCTCTTCAGCCTCCCATGTATACTCCCCCAGATTACATGAGTCTGAATCACATCGGCCGGGGCCAGTTTAAATTTATGAGCTCCTCTATAATGGCGCGCCCAAAAAATCAAGAGTTGTACAATCTTGAACAAGCTTGGAGTAATCACAGAGACCAGTAAAGGTACCTTGGCATTATCTTGAAGACCCAGTTGATGAACTCTGCATAAATGTAGCATAATAAATGGACCATAGAAACCAAGTGTTGAATTGCGAGACCCATTTGAAGGGATTCATGCTGACATCACGGCATATGGTGCCCTTGTGGAGGAAATGTTTGCCAGAATATGGTGCATGGTCTCTGGCTTTTCCTTAGCAAATACAGGAGTCAAGGCATGGATAAATGCAACAGAAGAAGAAGGTCCCAAAGAAGATCCCCGAAGAAGATCCCGAGGAAGATCCTGAGGAGGATCTGGAAGAAGATTCTGATGATGGTATCCCAGCTCAGCACGCACCAGATTGGGTCTTTGAACCATTGGATGGGCAATAGCCATCCAAGGATTCAGATGAGGAAGTACAAGAATTAGTAAACTGTAGCAAATCGGATCACAAAGATGAAAGTGAGGTGGATAACTTGGGATATGAATCAGAGACCTTTTCAAACGATGAGCTAAATCACTTGTCGGGAGATTTCGAATTTAAGGCCCCCTTCCCTAATTTTATGATGGTCGATTATGATAAAGCTGAGAGCTATGCCTCATCTTTAGAGCAAGACTCCTCAGGTGCCTTATGGTGTGTAGCAAGTGATGATTCTGGAGACTTTATGGACTTCAACACCAACAACGATCACATCATTAATATGATTCGAGATGTGGGCCAAGAGCCTTCATGCGAATACATCATGGAGAGGATCTGTGCAGAAAATGAATTAGCCCGAGCCAGTTATTAGATCCAAAGTCCAGACTTGAGGGAAGTTTATCCCATATTATACAATGGAAACACAAGGCCACACCCCTACATCTATGAATTTGTCCAAATCATGAATGATGGGTACATTCACTACGCCCATTGGCTAAAAAGGTTCTGTCATACTCTCTGAAAAAAGCAATTGTTTGGTATGAGGGGCTAACATTCTACCAAAAGATATTTTAAAACACTTTAGCCAAGCAATGCATCAATTAATTCACATGGGTAGATCTACTAGAAGGAAAGACCCCTAAGCTAGATTGGTATAAGAGCCCCTTACTATACTGGGAATAGGAAGCAATGAACGCTATCTGCCCAACATCAATAGAATCGGCCAAGGAATACCCGTGGTACATAAATAAATATGAAGATGGATAAATCGCCTATAACAACACACCAAATTTGCTCAACAATCAAGATCTAACTAATGGAGCTTCCTCCTCGTCCATCTATACGATTAGACAGGAATCCAATCCTATCCTATGCTAGATCCTACAAGAGAACCCCATTGTTCTGGAAAGATAACCTAAAGAGGTTCCCTTCATGCAATGGCCCTTCACCACCAAATCCCCATCTTCCGTAAACAAACCGATTGACTTGGGAGAGATACCACTTGATGAACATTTTGACTAATTTGAGGTCTTTGAAACAACAAACTCACCAACCCAGGTTGTCAGTCCTATCACTAAAGGATGTAAAATCAATGGATCAGTAGCCCCATATGCACCATAAACTGAACCCCTAGCACCTCCTACTTTTGTTAAATCCTCATAACAGATAGAAAGTCCAATTATAGATCAGTTAAAGGCTACCACTACCAAGATGAGCATTTGGGACCTCCTCCTTGGTTATCAAGATCATAGGCTTGCTATCGTTAAAATGCTAATGGAGGTCAAAATATCTCCCCTAGCATTGCCGGAACAAGTCTGCACGCTACTTAAAAACAAGACTAGCATTGTCATCCCTGACATTATCTTCTCTAGCTTGGATCTAGCAGACGAAGGCATTCGCCACAATATGGCTCTCTACTTGAAGGCAAGTGTTTTTGGGCGCATCATTTCGTATATAATGGTTGACAACGGTTCATCACTGAATGTCTGTCCTAAGAATATTCTACCAATCCTAGTACTAATTGAGAAGGACTTAAAGAGATCCACAATTGTCATCAAGGCCTACGACAACTCTAAGAGGACTGTTATTGGCACATTTGAGGCTGAAGTTACCATCGGTGAAATCTTATCTATAGTACTTTTCACAGACATAGATATCCCGTTGACCTTCTCTATATTGCTCGGGCAACCATGGTTCCGTGCTCTGGCAGGAGTTCCATCCACTCTTTAGTAGAAAATCAAAATCCCTTCCATAAAAAGATCATTACTCTAGAGGCTGACGAGGTGTCAGTGGTGGCAGCACTAAAAATAGAAGAAAGCCATATGAAAGGATTTACCACAACCACATTGGGCAAGAATCAAACAAGCAACTAGAGGTGCACCAGGGCCCTTGGATTTAGGGTTACGTGTAGAAATATAACACCCGTGGAAAAGGACTAGGTGCCCATGAACAAGAAATGCCGACCTTCAATATAGGGGTGAGAGACTAGAAGCCCACAGGACTCGGTTATACAGGCTCTAAAAGGATCGATCAAAAGACGATCTTTCAAAAGTAGTTACAACAGCCCTACAACAAAACCCCTAAGCCTGTTACTCACTAAGGAAAGATAGTTCTAGGATTTGAGATCTTCTCAAATGTAGTCGACTACTGCAGGTATGGTAAAAGCTCTATAACTTGTGTATTAAAGGAAGCAAGTCATCAGCTAGATATTGGAGCAATTTCGGATCAGACCAAACTTGATGAACAGGTACACCTAAAGAAGGTGAAGAAGCTAAGTAAAGAGGGGGAAATCCTTGACACCCTAACCAAGCACCTTCAAACATAGCTCAAGATAAGAAGCAAAGAGCAAGGGAGGTAGCTTGAGCCAAGCCGTTGTGGACATAGTCAAGACCATGAAGGGCAAGGTGAAGGCATAAGAACTTGTTAAAACCAGTTACCATAGGAGAATCATTCGCTGCAAAGACACTGATTAGGATCAGTCTTTTATTTATGTTTCCAGCTTGTTCGAAATGAATAATGTACTTTATGATGATAATAAGATGAAGAACTTTGCTTATTTGGATTATGTTTCTGATTACGATTCCATGCATCCATTCCAACATTCATCTAGCATCTTTAACATCAGTAATGATATTACAAGAGAAATTAACTTAAATATGGAACATGAAAAAAAATGGTATACATTTCCAATCAATTGCCCATTGAACAAGAGAGAGAGAGAGAGAGTTAATAAAATTAATGAAAAATCACATTTTAGCCTTCGCATGGTCCCATGAAGACATGCTAGGACTTGATAAGCACATCGTCGAACACAAGATCCCCACGGACCCAAAATTTAGCCAGTGAAGAAAAAGATGAGAAGAATGCATCCAAAATGGGCTGAAAAGGTCAAAGTAGAAGTGGCCAAACATATCAAGGCCAATTTTGTTGAGGTTGTCGAGTATCCCACATGGCTAGCCAATGTAGTTCCTGTGCCTAAGAAGAATGGCGACGTTCAAGTTTGTGTCGACTTCAGCGACTTGAATAAGGCTACCCCTATGGATGATTTCCCACTATAATACATTGATGTTTTGGTAGATAGCGCAGCAAGTCCAGCCATGTATTCCTTGATGGATGGGTTCTCTGAATATCACCAGTCCTCATGAACGTAATAGACAAGTTCAAAACCGCATTCATCTCAAAGGGGGGAACCTATTGTTTTAGGTTGATGCCTTTTTGACTAAAAAAAGTAGGGGCAACCTACCAACGAGAAGTCACGACATTGCTATATGACTTGATCCACAAAGAAGTCAAAGTCTACGTCGATGACATGCTTGTAAAATCCGCCACGCCGAAAGTGTACCCAGTAGTGTAAAAACAATTCCTCATGAGAATAGAGAAGTACAATCTTCGTATCAACCAGAAGAAGTGTATATTCGGTGTCACGTCAGGAAATTTACTAGGACATATGGATAACAAAAGAGGCATAGAGATGGATCCTAACAAAGCTAATGCTATCAGGGAAATGCTTGTATCGAAGACCAAGAAAGAAGTAAGGAGTTTCTTAGGGTCGATACAGTACGTTAGTCGCTTTATAGTACGGTTGACCACCACATACGAGCCTATCTTCAACCTCTTGTAGAAGTAGCAACCAATAAAATGGAACGACCAATGTCAGGAAGCCTTTGATAGAATCAAAGCTTGGGTAATGAAGCCGCCAATTCTCGAAAAGGCGCTCATTCTCTATTTAGCAATAGAGGAGACATCTATAAGAGCCATGTTGGTTCAGGAGCATAAAGATAAGAAGGAACACACAGTTTATTACCTCAACAAGAAATTACTAGAGTACGAGACTCGATACACTATCGTGGAGAAAACTTGTACCACCATGGTCTGGCTCACCATGAAACTTAGGCACTACTTCCAATCTTAAAAAATCCAAGTAGTCATAAAAGCTGATCCAGTGACATATTTACGCCAGGCTCCCTCGCTAACTAGAAAAACGGTAAGGTGGCTCTTATTACTATCAGAATTTGATATCGAGTACGTCACTAAGAAGACCATCAGGGGAAGGGCAGTGGCTGAATTTCTAACAAATCAACCACTCGAGGAAGGAGAACATGAGAACCTAGAATTTTCTGACAAATGTTTTGCAACCACTACGAAGAGTCCTAGAAAATTGACCATGTTGTTCGATGGTGCCGTTAACAAGCGAGGAGTTGGTTTGGGATTCATCATCATTACGCCAAATGGAGCACTCATACCTATTTTAAAATGATTAGAATTCCTCACCATGAATAACAAGGAAAAATATGAAGCTTGTCTATTTAGAATGTTTGCCATGATCACTCTTTGAGTGGACAAGGTAAAGATTATTGGTGACTCGGCTTTAGTCATCAAGCACATCATGGGAGACTGAGAACTAAAAGAAGAATCCCTTAGGCCTTACCTAGAGGCTATATCAAGGAAAGCTGCAATGTTCAGCGAATGTGAGTTTTGTCACACTCCCCGAGAGGAAAATCAGATGACAGATGCATTGGCCACTTTAGCCTCCATGTGGGAAGGGCGCCAAAAGTAGCCAATCAAACCCCTTAGTATAGTGATGACTCGATTTCTGTACTATGTCCGCATGATAAATGACACTGTGGATAAGAAATAACCCTGGTACTCTAGCATTTTCAAGCTCCTAAAAAATGGTGAAATTCTAGCAGAGGCTATGGGTTCCCCTAGAAATACGCTAAGAAATCTCGTTGTACAGTTTTTCTTGATTAAAGGAGATTTCTTCAAGAGATCCTCTGATTGCCTGCTGTTAAAGTACCTGACCCAACAAGAAGCTGAAAGGGTAATGAAGGAGGTACGTTCGCTAGACTACGGTCCATACATGAATGGCGTCATGATGGTAAAGAAAATCCAAAGGATGGGATACTTCAGGTTAACAATGCTAGCCGACTGTGTTCAAGAAGCAATGACTTGCCATGCTTGTCAGATATACGGAGATATGAACCACTTACCCCTAATAACATTGCTGAGTTTGACAATGCCTTGGCCTTTCTCAGCTTGGGGTATCCATATCATTGTTGAGATAAGACCATCTTCGACTAACGGTCATCACTTTATTATAGTAGCCGTCGACTACTTTTCCAAATGGGTTGAAGCAGAATCATAGGCGAGCATCATGGCCAAGAAGATGGCCTGGTTTAGTCAGCAACATATCTTCACCAAATACAACATTCCTCATCACATCGTATGTTACAACAGTATACAGTTCCAAGGGAAACGACTGATCTTATTGAGAAGCACGGGATTGAGCATCATTGATCCCTGCCCTATCGCCCTCAGGCCAATGGAGCTGTAGAAGTAGCCAATAAAGCAATTAAGAAAATCCTCTCCAAGATGATCTTTTACTACCGAGATTGGGCTGACCATTTTCCCTATGCCTTATAGGGATACAGAACCAGCATCAAGACTCCCACAGGTCAAACTCCTTTTTCTCTCATCTACGGAATGCAGGCAGCTTTGCCCGTTGAAATAGAGGTCAAATCTTTGCACATAGCCCATGAAGTAAGATTTCCTAAAGATGAGTGGGCAAAAGCGAGACATGAGGAACTGGCTCTAATTGATGTAAAACGATTAGCCCCGTTGGAGAATCTACAGTTATAACAATAGCGCATGGCCAGGGCTTACAACCTTAAAGTCAAGAGGCAAGACTAACCTCTTAGAATGGGTGATATGGTCTTAAAGCAGTCTCATAAATTGCACACAGATGCTCGAGGTTCCGGCCAAACTGGGAAGGTCTCTAGGAAGTAAGAAAGACTCTCAGAAAAGGGGCAGTGAAAATCTCAGATCTAGATGGCATCGAATTTATGAATACAGTAAATCGTGACAAGCTGAAGCGCTATTTTGTGTAAAAAAAGAGAAGTAATAAAAAATATAATATAAAGGTCTATCAAGAGCTAGTAAGGGCTCTTGAGAAAAAAATAAAGACTCCAAAATAAAAGAGCGAAGCCTTGGGTAAAATACGTTCGAAACTTTAGGCGACGATGGGCATTTCTTGGAAATAAATACCATTCATCCTTCCTATTTAAATGATATCTTCCATAGTAACATGTTCATGTTAAATGGAAACTTTGAATTGTTTAATAAAACACACATTCAAATAACATTTCTTTTCATCTTTATTACACATAGAGTACATTACAAACAGGAAACAGAAATGACAAAGACAAAATGATGAGGCCCGACGCCTTTATTCTCCCATAGGAATAAAAGACACACAATGACAAGCTCAATGAGCTACAAAGAAATCACAAAGTCTCTGTGTTTCAGTAAGCCTCTTCTCAAGAGTAGCCAGTCCACGAGTACTCATAACCTAGGCACGATAAGCATCGGAAGGGTGGACATCAAAAGGCATGGAATAGTTCATCTCCAACTGAGAGCAGTTGATCCACCTCACATCATGATAGTAAACCTGAGTATAAGAAAGCTCAGAGCCAATCAAAGTACACAAGGACATTAGAAACCCCTGAGGACAGCCATACTGCCTACACAAGCGATAAGGAGATTAAGTGACGATCTTTGAAAGACCAATGAGGACCACACCACCATTGGCAACATCAGTAATCACATGCATGATTCCCCACCAAGGGCAAACCCTAAAAATATCCTCAATAGCTCAACTCCCCATAAACTTGACCCACTCCTCAACGGTAAAATCTCTATGAGGACGATTGTCGATGCAAACTATGGAACCCCGTGCCCAGTAGGGCTTCAAAAAATAATCCACGCTCATAGGGATAGACAACACACAGAGCTTATCCTAGTGCCAAAGCTGTAAAGGCAACACAAAAAAATAAAAAAAATAAAAAAAACTAAAAAGAAAGAGAAAAGATAGCCTACTGGATTGAAAACCTGAAAAGGAAGTCCAGGAAAAAATTAAGGCAATTCTGATGAATCAAAAACCTGAAAAGGTGGTTCATGCAAAAAGAGAAAAATTATTACATGAAGGAGAAGCCTGCTACCTCAACTAGTAGCTTCTGTCCTATTCAAGGAAGAGCACACAAAAATTAGTGTCTCAGCCAAACTCACCGTAATGAGAGATTTCCCCTGTAACATCTGATCAACAATAGTCAAGAAGTTGAAGCTACAAACCATAGTGGGAACTTTGCAAAGGAAGACCCCTAACAAGAGCAAGCAAATGAGCGAAAGCCAGCTCGAGTCGTCAGGAAAAAGTCTCCTAACTATGTCAGAGGCCACATCCATCCTCGAGCCCTCATCATAAATCAGTCAGCGCCTGTCAAATTGTTGCAGTTGAAAATGGTTCATCAATGGACTGGAAAACTCAGGATGATGTGACGGAATGGCTGGGGGCATGTTAGTTGAAGATCTCAGAAGCCCACAAAATTCCTTACACAAGGAGCATAACTCATGCTCTCCAAAATGGAACACATTGTCGATGGGATCAAAGAATTTGATGGCAGCCTGAATCACATTATCCTTGATAAAGATGCGACAGTATTCCTTCATATACGCCAGGCCGTAAATCCTAAGATGGTCCCAACCGATAGAATTCTTCAGTTAAATATTCAAATCTACACAGAAATGAATGTACCCCTCCATGGAAAAATTTCAGAAGAGGAACAGTTTGCTATACATAGTTTATGGGGCAGTCTGCCAATATCTGGCAGACTATCCCAATAAACTCGATCATCAATAAAAGACAACACAAAGTGAGGAATATCGAAGAATTCATTCATATATATAAAAAATATGTTCATATAAGGAAAAGGTACTGCAAACGGCCCAAAGAAAAGAAAATGACAAAAAGAAAGCCTTTCTACTACCCGCTAGAGCTCGGGTGGCTAGCATCACAAGGAGGGTAACCACTGTAAGGAAAGAATCCAGATGGACTGCCTTGTCCCTACTGCGGCTGCTACTGTGGGTCATCCATATGGAGCATCCCCAATAGACCTCAGAGCTGTCAGATCTGCAGCTGTGACATTTTAACATAGATCATTCATATGCATTTTATAACATGCTACGCAACATTGTTAAAATAAAAAATAATAAACATACAGCCATACCAGAGTTTTCGTTCATCATGAACCGCTGCTGCCCTAGAATATATCCCCAATCTGAGATACTATCAGTCATAGGCACCTACAGGAATGAGAAGTCAAAACGAATCAGAACCATCATAATCCAAGATCCTAAGAAAAAATAAAAGCGGAGAAGGCTCACATGAGTGGTATCGGCTAGATAAAAGGCAACTACATGCTTAGGATCCAAATAAGGTAGAATCACTAGCCTATAAGTACTCAGGTCAGGACGGTACATCAGAGACACGGGCAGCTAACACTGAAACCCTCGATGTCCCTCCACCATCTCCGAACTCTGAGGTGGGATAGAAGACGCCGAAGAGTTACCCACATGAGCAGAAGTAGTTGTAGGTCTCTCCCTACCTTGTTGATCCTACAAAAACAACAAAGCAAAGGGAAATCATTCCAACTAAGCATGATGATGATTATAAGAAAGAAATTTGAGTTAATGAAGGAGAAGATACCGTCATCAGAATAGTCCCAGGTGATCCCAATCTAGCATGGCCGCTAAGGTAGAAGTCGAAGGGGCATCATCCTTAGAAGGGTTGTGAATGACTGGTTTAGGCTCGATAGGAATGAGATCTATCTCTAGCCATCCAAGTAGCTATCAGCAGCAAAACTCCTTGTATCCCCCAACCCACTCCGGGAACATGATCGGTAAGCCATCACAAGCCAATCATGCAAAGCTAGGCGAGCTATGAGGCTACAAAATCCACTGTGGCACCTCAGGAGGAATTAAACGTGATGTAGGAGGAAGATGCCAACCTTGGATATGCTCCCCAAGGTATCACTCTAAGGAGAAGGGAGTCTCCATAATCAGCCGGGAGTTCACAAACTCCCCAACTAATATCATGTCCTCTTGCCAGTGAAGCTTTTGCCCCGGGGGTGCGTCTTAATCTAAAAAAAGAAAAGACCAAACAATGATATGATGATTGTGGCAGATATAGTGATCAAAATAAATCAAGAGAGTCATAGAAAATACCTTCTTTGAAAACAGATTACAAAGCTGAGAGGAGAGCACAAAATGAGACTACATCTTCCAACCGCGCCAGTAATGAGGCAGTTGAGGGCAAAATGGATAGCTACCATCTCACACAAGCTTGGTCCCTGGGAGAATCCCTATCCCAAAAACCCAGATCTGTGAAAAGTCAAAAGAAATCAAAGCGCTAAAAGATGGATAAAATGCTCATATGAAGGAAAAAGAGTTAACTCCTTACATAAACAATCTGGGGACAAGATTTGAACTTGCCAATCCTGTTCCTCGTGCACTAATCAAGGGCCTAGTACATATGACCCAACACATCTAGCCTCGCAGGTCGAAGTCAAGTGCCTCCTATCGCTAGTAGTCTTAAAGTTCGTGAGTTTCTCACAAGAAACTCACCGAGGATTGTCCCTAGATTAGCCAATCAAAGCCTCAATGGTCTCCACATCGAAGTGGTGATAAGTAAAGCAAGCACTGAAGTGGATCATGTTACCGTGGAAGGGAAGACCTGTGATGGTATAGTAATCCAATGGACTAATGGTACACTCCCCACAATGAAAGTGGAAAGTGTGGGTAGTATTAGACCACCTGCTCAAGATGTTGGTAGAAGTACCGACCAGAATATACGGATACTTGTGATGCCTCGTGTACTTACAGTTCCTCATGATGCTCCCCAAAGATGTCCTATCTACAAGGGCTTTGGAACTAGGGGATAGCACCTTATACCACTTATAAAAGTGGGTAATACTATCGCCCTCATGCTTGGTGACCTGAAATAATGCATATACACATATCATATATCAGTTTTTGATAATTCACATGATTATCGGAAAATCATTGAATATAATAAAGCATTGCACAAAATAAATAAGCAATAAAATGAATGAAAAACATAATTTAAAAGTAGCAGTAAGGCTTACCATAATCTGAGAAAGATGATCAGAAGGCTTTAAGGCAGGTAGAATAAAATCTCTAGGACAAATCCTGTGGTACATCCAATTCTACAGAAGCCCGTATAAAGCATCGGCAGGAACCTCAGATAGTTCCACTTGCTGACCACTAATGAGCACATTCTAAGTAGTCACTTGAATGACTGGCAGATCCAAGCGGATATTATAAAGCTTGAACCATAAAGAAACCCCACAAAATTAAAGTAAAAGGGGCAGAAAAGGGAAGAAAATGAAGGAAATCATTGTTGAAGATAGCTTGAAAGCGAAAATTTTTGAAAAAAGTTGAATAGAAAACGTAAGGGAAAGAAGAAATAATTTTTGGTGTGGTGAAAATAGGAGCCAAGCTGCTGCTTTTATAGACTGCAGGTAATTAGCTGGCATATGTAACTAGCCCGCCGGCTAATTATCCATCTAGCTGTCACGCGTTTATGCGTCACAACTATAAAAGTTACATTTATATAGGAAATTAGCCCGCCGGCTAAGTATGTATGTTTTGATTTTTTTTGTAATTTTGCATATTTCATCCATTTTCTGCATTGTTTACAAAACGAACGGACCTAAAAGCTATTTTTACAAAGTCACTCATGCCTTAAGCACTCCAAAATATTTATTTCGACCCTCGGTCAATTTTAAACCTCATGCAACTCATTAATAAATTTTTAATTGTAGGGGAAAAATATATTTTGTTTCAAAATTCATCGATTAAAAATAATTTAACTCATTGCATACCACACATTGTTTTATTTGTTTCGCATATGACAAAATTTCTAGCACGAAATTTATGTATGTGAGGGGCAAACTGTCCAGTCTGGCCCGATGAGGAATAATGCCTATTTCATTCAATAATTTGACAAGAGAGCCAAAAAGGACCAAATTGTAATCTAAAATCCAAAATTTAAAAATCCGCATTCCGGGGAAGCTTTGATTTAGAATTTCCTACTGAAAAATCAAAAAGTCAAAGTTTGGTCAAACATAAGTATTCATCCCGCTAGCTAATTACCCATCTGTAGTAAAAAAAACAAATCTTATCGAGATCTGGCAAGATTTTACGAGATCTAATGTAAAATCTTGTCAGATAGGTACTTAGACCACCTGCTAATTACCTATATAATTAGCCCGCCGGCTAATTACCACCCCATTATAAATAGGGGACCCATCCCCTTATTTTCAACAGAGATGGAAATTTTATATAAATCCCAAAATTTCCATTGTGTCCCTTTTCAGTTTCAGGAGTCCCAAAAGCCCCAAAACTCTGTCGAACCACTTCCAAATTTAAGTTTTATCACCGACACTCGGTATAAACTCAGTTCTCTGTCTTTTTAGATCAAATCACATAGTAATCTTTGGTCTAAAAAAGACTTAAACCCTCACAAATCCTATATTTCCTTTAGGAATAATTCAAGATTATAGCCATAACTTGGGTTAAACCTAACCAAATCATAACCTCTAAAAATTTTGGTCCCGTACCGGCTGTCAAGTCATCCTAGACAAATGAAAAGGTAAACTGAGGGTAATTGGCTCTAAGCCCAACTTTAAAATCCATTTTTATTTCTTTGATTAATGCACATTGCATTCTATTTCTCTTGTTTAGTGAGCCACTGGAGCCACTTAAAATATAATATGTGTAAATAAGCTCGCAGGTATAGGAAAAACATCCAGAATGTGAGGAAACTCTATCCGAGTTTCCGAGCTAAACCCAAGTGCTGCCGTTACTCTGCCGAAATTTCTGTAGCAAATTTTTATTTATTTATACCATTATAATACTCGTTTTATTTCTTGAATTCAATTCTTAAATAAATCCATTGTAATGCCAAACTTACCACAAATTCCAAAATTAATCCAAACAATTTGAACAATATGAGTACCTATCATGTCCGAACTCAAAATCTTATTCTCTTTTCGATATAAAAATTGCATTTTTTATTAGTATACCACAATTCCCGATGGAGCTGAACCGGGTGGCAACTCTATTTTATTTTTGAATAAAGTAAAAATGTTTTATCTTAAAAATATCTTTTCCTAATAAAATGTGTAAATATATTTCTCAATATAATCACATTTTTGGCTCATAAAGCCACCGCATTTAAGCAAACTAGATTTTCTCAAACAAAACCAAACACCACGGTTTCCTCAAACTGCATCGAATTGTGCCCCATGCACTGCACCCCGCGTGCATCTCTATTAAAACCCTCGCCTGCCCACAACGCTCTTGCCAAGTTGATCTTCATTCAAAAGGGCTCTCTAACCTTCGTATCCTCCTTTTAACATTGAGTATTACAACACTAGGTGGAGAGGAGAGTGGTGAACATGACGGTATGGATTATTCACTATCTAAAATAGCACAAAAACTCCCATGGTGCCATCATAACAAGAATCCTCATAGCTAATGAAATCAATCTATCCGAATTTCAAGCTGCTTAAGGAAAGGAGATTCTTAAGAAGAATTTCAAGAAGTTGACCTATGGAGAAAAGTGGGATGAGGCTAAGGCCATCAAAATGAAGGATAAGAAGAAGAATTGGGCTAGCCTAGAAGGCCAAAAATCGAGCTAAAGATGGTCATGTTCCAAAGAAGGCCAGAACCGCCAAACCTAAAGCACAACAACATCTAGCTTTGATTCTGATGGCTGAGGTTGATGAGGATACCCAAACCCTTACTCAACTGTTAAAGAATAGCCATAAGAATCCTAAACCAAGGGGGAGCCTGATAAAGGCAGCAGATAAGAAGGGGAGGAATGTGAAAACCCGAGAAGTTATAGTGGAGGAAGAGGAGATTGAAGATGAAGCTCTTAAACAAAAAGGAGACTATTAACAAAGAAGGGTTGTACTTTTTATGAGGCTGTGGCAGCCAAGAAAAGAAAAGCAAAGAGGACGCCAGAATTGTGATTAATTAGGAGGCTAGGAAAAGGGCAAAAGAAGAAGAAGAAGAAGAAGAAGAAGAAGAGCTGGCAAGGGCAAAAAGAACCAAGGGAAAACAAATGCCTAGATCAGCTGAGGAAGTCACTCTGAATGATCCTCACTATGAAATAATAAAGGAAGCCTTGAAGGACAATGATAGAATAAACAAGCTTACAATAAAAGGACCCAAAGGCTCTTCCGGTGCCCAGGCTAATCTTATTGCTCCAACAGATATCGAAACCACCCAGATCCAAAAGTAGATCTATCAGTTTTCTAACCTAGAATTGGACCACACTTTCCAAAAAATCTGATAAATCTAGAAGTTGAGATAATCTCTGAAGAAAGACTTGAAAAGCCATGTGAAGATGGTGTTGAGGACACTACCAACACTCCTAAGGGAGTGATTAGAAGTCCTGAAAAGGAAAAAGAATGGAAGACTAAGGACATTTACAATCTTTCGGGGGTTGTGGAGGAGGATAAAGGAAGAGATGAAGCAGACCATCTAGATCCAACCCATGAGGTAATCCTTGACTCTACACCTCTTGCTGTTAATACTGATTCTACTATCAATGTCAATGACATATATCTTGAACATCAAGGTAACTTAGATACTAAAATTTCAAACATATCTAAGGACAACCAGCCTATCTTAGAACAAATCATTCCGGAGGAGGAACTAAGTTTAAGAACCAATGAAAATGCTTCTAAAGCGAATTCAAAGGGCAACACAAGTTTGAGGGAAAGGTCAGATGAAGATGAAGAAGAAGAAGATCAAGAAGCGGAGGATAAGGAGGAATCCTCTAGCCCTAAGCCATCTAGAAGCAGCTTAAGTACCATAGAAACCTCAACCTTCTCTTTCAGTTATTTGCAAAAACCTATCCTCAACCAACAAGGCATGAAAAACTGAGAGTGGCTCTCAGACTGATAGATAAAGCCACCATTGAAGGGCATAGGGAAAATAAAAACTCAAGGGCACTCCGGGAAACTTCTATAAGAAAAACCTCATTCTCCGGATTTGAAGTCTAAAATTGGGGAGATTAAGGGGAGAGTTCAGAGAATTGAGAAGAAAGTGGTGGATTTTCCCACCATTGAATTGGTGGCAGAAGTGTAACTTGCAAAGCTCACTCCAATATTGGAATAGATCAACACAAGCATAGCAGGAGCAAGTCGCTCTGCAGATCAAGCCAACATTAGGGCTACAAATAATTGTGCAACCATAATGGACAAAATCATATCCTCCTCATCTAAACTGACCACTGAAATCAAGGAGTATCTACATTCTAAGTTTGAAAACTTATCCAAATTCATTACTAAAAATAATGAGAAGTTAGCCTTCACTAGCCTTAATTAGAAGTAGCAGGCTACATTGGACAAGCTGACCAAATTCATTGAGGAAGACATGCTCAAACTTCTTGCCACACAGATGGAAAATATTGCAACTAAGTTTGCAGGCCAAATGAATGGATCAGATACTATCCTTAATAATGTCAAGGAGGAACTTCACAAAGACCTCATGACTATCATCTCCAGCATTCACAACTGTCGCAAAGATATGGGCAAAGAATTTGAAAAACTAGCATCTAGCTTATCCAACTTGTCCATCTTCAGATCTTCTTCCTTATCTTCCATTTCAAAAAGCCATTTACTGCAAGTACTTCAAGATCTTGTACAACGTATTGGGGATACGGGGCTTCTTTGGATATAAAGGAATAGCTACACTTCTGAAGGCACTCTTCCCCTACTTTGATGAGAAGGATCACGAAAATGTTCTAAATATGCATCTATACATCACAAAGTCATATAACCAACTCCAAAAAGTCTTTCGCCCTCTACATCTAACTCCAGCCACAGTTGACACTATCCTTGAGCGTAGAAAATGAGGAAATCTGGATTATTCCATCTATTCCAAAGCATGGTAGGAGAACTGGGATTGCAAGACCTATATGGTTATTGACCCCCAAGAAGATGCAAACAAAAAGGGGTAGAATAAAGATGGGGAGGATAAAGCTCAAAGTGAAATGGGTGGGAGGAGTAAAGGAAAGGAGAAGAAAGGAGAAGCATTTGGATCAAAATAAGTTGAAATAGAAATAGCTATATAATAAGTGTAATAGCTAGATTTATTTTTCACTTATATATTTCTATAATCTGTAATCCAAAACTTCATTGATGTTAACTATTGTTAACAGCAGAAGTATATACAGTGAAAAGTTACTATAAAACTTGCTTCTAAAGTACAATATGCAATTGTACTACAAAAACCATAGAAGCTAGAATTGAAAAACGTTGGGGGAGTTACGGATGCTAAAATTGTCGCGGAGTAAAAATTGTAAATGACTAAGTATCAAGAATAATACTCAGATCATAAAACCCCCTTTACTTATGCTTAGATAACTTAGGTTTTTCTTTCCATCAAATGGGGGAGATTGTTGGAAACAATGATTCAGAATAACAAATAATCTAGATTAGGTTTGAAGTAAACAAAACACCTAAGTACAAAAAGACCTAAGTCAAATTATTCAGACATATAAATAAGACATCCAAAGTCCAGGGCAATCATTAAAGAGAAGACAACTACCTAAGCATGAAAGAAAAGCATCCGGTTAGAGTTTGGAAAGGAAACAAATTGTTAACTCCTTGTACAATAGCATCTGGAGGAAGATTGATTGTATAGCATCCGGATATCAACAGAAAAAGACATCCGGAAGACACAGTTATAAAGACAAAGGGAAAAGTTTCAAAAATAACTTTTCCCTCCATCCTTTTTGGTCTACAGTCAAAGATCCTTTCCCCATATGCAAGATAAAAGATAACTAGCATACTTTTTCAGAAAAGGATTGATAGACTGACACAAGAAAGAGAAAAAGAGGACAACCTTTTTCAGATAGACCAATAAGAGAGGCTTATGACACACACATTCTAAACTACTGGCGTAAAAGTTGGTGAATCACTAAAACACAAAGAAAACGATCACTGACAAATTTTCAGCCTCAATCCCATGGATTCAAATGGGTCAAAATCTCTATCTAATATATTGATCAATGGTTCCAAAAGCACCATATATTACCTTATCAATAGTGAAGATTTGATTCATGTTCAATAACCCATAATGACTATATTTATGATGGAAGCCTATAAACGGAAGCTTCACAAGTTGAGAAGGTCCTGGTTAATTTCAAGAAAGCATACCCAAGAATTCGCTAGAAAGCAATCAGTTACTCAATCCCTCTAAGAACCAAACCATTCAAAATCTATTTGTAAGGATTCCCAAGTGAAGTTATATACTTGAGGAAGTCTAAAACCAAAACCTTTGAGAAAACCAAAGCGTTAAAGATCTCTTACTTGGGTGAGTAGTGAAATTGGGATATAGCTTAAAGTTGGTGTTTGAGTAGGATCTCCCTACAAGACTCAGCTTAGGTTTTGATAGAAATCTAAGTGGTATATCCTGCTAAAGGAAAAAGGACTCAACTAAGAGTTGGTGCTTCTCATGGTATATCCTACATCCGAAAGGGGGTACCATCCGGAGACAAATTGTATGGCTTGAATCCTGCCAGTTGGAAAGGAATCCACTGGTGGAAAAGCTCTGAGGAAGGAAACTTTGAGGACTGGAGTAGCAGGGCCAAACAAGGATAAAATCCTTGCATTTGATTTTCTAACTCTTTACTTACTTGAATCATATGTTATATCTACATCATCCGGATCTATTACATCTGGAACATAATCAAACACGCTACACAAAGAATTTTTAAAGTCTGTTAATTCCACGAAAAAGGGTTATTCACACCCTCTAACCTTATTTAGACCCTCATAGGGACCAACACAATGATCATGGTGTGCATTTTTGGTTTACTAACAGTGTCCCTAACCATCCTCCCCCTCTGAAACAACCAACGGCTATAAACTTGCCAGGAGTCCCAAGCTCGATGTCATGAGTGTCTGCTTCATGAGACGAGGAAGCTAAAATTTATATCGATCAATGCATTATATCACCGCTAATTCCACAAGGAGTAAATTTGGATTTTGGAAAGGATACGGATCCCATAACTATGTGCTCCAAGAATTTGACCAGCTCTAGTTCATCTTTAGGAAATACATTAGCAACAGCGAAGGTTCTGTCCACTAAGATTTTCATACCTAATGGTGGACCAAATAGGAAGATGATCTCATCTAAAAGATCTATGACTTCGGAATCCTTCGGACCTGATATAGCCAATTTGAATAAGGTTATTACTCGTTCCAGAGCTAGACTGTCAGGGGTTATCGAGAATAGGGCAACTCTTAAAGTTGGAAAGAAGATAGGGGTCTTTTAAAATAAGCATGCTAAAGTTATTTTACAGGCATTGGATTCGTACAAAAATTGAGTCGGTCCGTTTCTATGTATTTTGTTATATATTATGACTTTGAACTTCTTAAGTTGGAATTGTCGAGAGGGTCTTAATAATGGGGGGAATACAAGGTTTAGTTAAATCTCTCATTTGTAAATGGAATCTTCATGCCTTATTTCTCTTAGAAATAAAATCTATTGGGCTTTAGGATAGGTTATACGAAAATTCTGGGGTCATAACGACTTTGACTTCCATCGTGTACCGGCTGAGGGTTTATTGGCTGGTTTGGTAGTTCATGGAGTGTATTTCTATTTCAAGGCTTAATTATTTGAGAGTCAGATAGCTTGTTAGACTTACTTCGAGTCAGGTTGTGGTTCACTTGGTTTGTGTCTATGCAGTGAATAATGATGAATCTAGGAGACAAATGTGGCATGATTTAAGCCCTATTATAGTGAGCTTACAATCGGTTATTGTATGTATAACGAAGTGTTGCATGCATCGAAAAGATATGGGGATAGAACAACTAGATCGATGTTAGAGTTTTATGATTTTGTTGATGAATGTAGTCTTTACGACTTGCCTCTTCAGGGAAGAAAATGTACGTGTGCCAATCATCATTCTTTCTTGAGGATTAATTAGGTTCTTGTCTCATGTGAAATAATGTATCAATGGCCATCAATGACATTATCATCAGTTTATTCAACACTTTCAGATCACTTCCTAATTATATTCTTATCTCAAGTGCATGGGATTGCGAAGATGAAGCCATTTAGATCACTGATTGCATGGTGGGAGAGAAATGCATTTTTACTCTTTCTCCAATAGCAATGGACAATAGTTTCGACATCATACCTTAACTAGGATATTAATTTCAAGTTATGTAAGTTGAGGAACGTTATACGACCATGGCATAAATCAAATTTTGGGAATCTAGAGGAGAGGATTAAGGCACTTGAGGAACAAGTGCTTAGTCTTACATCAAACTTGGTAGTACGACTGATAGAAAATGGAGAAGGATCGAAATTACATGACGTAAAGTTAGAATTATTAGCATGCAGGAGAAATCTAGAGAATATAAACCATCAACATTCGAGGATGTAGCGGACTTTGTTGGGGGATGATAACACTAATTTCTTTCACAAAATAGCTTCGGCTAGAGCTAGAATTAATCATATTAGTCAGCTTAAAGTGGATGGTGTTTTGATAACTGAGACCAGATTGATTGTTAGGAAAATAAGGAACTTTTATTAGGAGGTGTATGCTGAAAGATGAGCTATCCCTTTTTCTTCAGAATGCTTGCCCTTTAGATGCGTTGATTTAGGCTTGAATTTGCGATTGATAACAACCTTTTTGGAGGGAGAAATTTGCAATGCTCTGTCATCATGTGGTGAAAACAAAGACTCTGAGACCAAATGCTTACAAATTCTACTTTTACAAACGGTTCTGGACAGAATTTAAAGGGGATTTGAAACAACTTTTCAATAATTTTCACATGAAGACTAGGCTACCAGAAGATATAAAAACATCTCATATGATTCTGATTTTGAAAATACCGAGTTCATGCGCTTTATTTAATTATAGACTGATTGCTTTGATCCATAGGGTATACAAATTTGTAGCAAAGGTGTTAGCTAATCACCTGCAACCTCATTTGTTGAAGTTGATATCGGACTCATAGTTTAGTTTCATTAAGGGGAGAAGTATTCATGAATGCTCCTTTATTGCATCCGAACTATTACATGCAATTCATTCATGCAGGCAAACTTGTATGCGGTTGAAATTGGATTTTCATAAGGCATATGACAGTGTGTCTTGGACATATATTGATAAAGTGATGAGGGGAATGAAATTCGAGGATAAATGGATATCTTGGCCGCCTAATTGCCGGAAAAATTCATCTACATCTATTCTCATAAATGGAGCACCTTGTAATCAGATTCGGCTTTGACGTGGCATCAAACAAGGAGACCCTTGGTCTCCCTTTATCTTTCTTTTAGCTATCGAGGGTTTGAAACAATTATTAGATGCTAGCTCCCTGGGTTTCGGTTGAGGGTTCAACAATGGACATTTCAGTGTTATAGTTAATGGACGACACAATTTACTTCTTACCCGCTGACGAGGCTGTACTGCCAATGTTTGTTAGAGTGCTTCATTATTTTGAATTGATTTCAGGCTTATAGATAAATTGGAGCAAAAGCTCCATACTAGGTATAAGTGTATAAGAATCTGTTTTGATCTCATGTGCGGATTTCATTGGGTGTAAAATTGAACACTTTCCGATTACTTACGCTGGAAACGAATCCCAATTTCATCATTGTCTCTGCTGATATTAAAATTTTAGAACAAGTTAGCAAGCTGGAAGGGTAACTACCTATCTTATGGAGGGAGGGTAGTTTTGATTAAGTTAGTTTTAACTTTACTTCGATTTATTTGATGCCTTTGTTTAAAATGCCTATCGAGATCAATAATAGGCTTACCCAGTTACTGAGGAATTTTTTGTGGAAAAGCGATGCTAATGCTAGGAATTTTTGCAAGGCGGGATGCAGTTATATTGTTTTGCCAAAAGAACTAGAAGGGCTTTATATATAGGATTTTAGACTAGTAAAGTACAACTTGTTTTGGAAATCTCTGTGGAGACTTCAAAATGTAAACCCCTAATCTATTTGGTTTGAAATTTCCATTC
Organism: Euphorbia pulcherrima; assembly: GCA_947683365.1. NCBI lineage: Eukaryota > Viridiplantae > Streptophyta > Magnoliopsida > Malpighiales > Euphorbiaceae > Euphorbia > Euphorbia pulcherrima. The sequence continues at coordinate 42,396,218 of CANTUS010000009.1, forward strand.
ATCAGTATGACTTTAATTCTTGGGTGGAGTTGGAAAGCTGCAACACTTGGAGACTATCCTCTATATGGAAAGGGGTAGTTTTCCCATGCATATCGTATAGGCAATACTGGACCTTATTTAAGAATTCGTCCTGAGTTATTATTGAAAATGGGAGTTCTGCGTCCTTCTGGCATGATAACTTGAGCTCAAATAAGCCTCTTAGTAATTTATTTCCTGATTTATTCCCTATTTGCAATAGGAAACAATGCACAGTGCAACAGAGTTGTGAGGTCTTATTTGGGTTAGACACATTTAGTCGGCCTTTCTGGAAATAAAACCTGCGCATATCGACAAGAGATCAGTGTAGACAGCTCAAATGGTGGATTGTTGAGATGTATCCGACACACTTTGCAATGACTGAGATGGGTTCTGTTGAGGACATTTAGAGAGACTGCACTTTTACTATGGTGGCAGACCGATTTATATGGATGGGTGAATCACATAACAGATACATGGCTGAGTAATTTTGTCTACTATTTTATCCTAAGCCAAGATGGACGAGACCGGCTGTAAATTTCAAATTAGTTTGGAAATAAAATCTTTTGCCGAAGATTCATTTTTTTTGTTGCTTATGTTTCATGGATGCTTGCCTATGAGATTCTTCATTTTACGTTGAGGTTGCAGGGCTATAGACAGTGATAAGTGCCCTGTTTATGGTTTTAGTGAGATGAAGAACCTTGCACTTTTCTTTTGCCCCGGGATGTTATGTGTATGGCATCAATTATTTTGGCTATTTGGAATCTCAATCACCATGCCTATGTCCAGTGGGGTTTTTATAGAGCTATGACGTTCTCATTTTGTACGAGGCTTAGGTTGATATTTTGCTAACTCACTATGGTTCGTGATTGCATGGTCGTTGTGGAAACGGAGGAACAAGTTCATATTCGAAGGCACTATTGGATTGTAGGATGTTTTAATATCGAGCATTTACTTTTGTTGGTTCTTATTTTTGTGTAAGAAGCGCAATATGAGATTCCTTGTTTCGGATGTTTTTACTTTTCCACAACGACTTATTTCGTGTACGTGAGTATGTTGATCACACCTTGTGATTAATATTCTCATCTGAATTAATAAATTACCTGGGTTTAGCCTCATTTGCTTTCCCTAGACGTTCTGATTCATAAAAAAACAAAGGGTGGGAGGGCCTTGTTAGACTTCTTCTCCCTCGCTCCGTAATTTGTTTAACTTAACTCTTGTCTATGAAAATATGTCGTATACATTTGGTAGATTAAAAAATGATTTAAATCAACCAATTAAAAAAGAAATTTTTATCTATATCTAAAGGTTTAGTCGTTTATTATGTACCACAATTTGTATAAATAATGTCGTTTAATTTCTCATGCCTCTAAAAATATGTTACATATGGCTGAAAGATTTAAGATTGACTAACGAAATCTATAAAGTTTCAGTTCATAAATGACATGATTTCCCTTGTTGGAACGTAATTTAATATTGAGTTTCCTTTGTTTGTTAATTTTTGAAACCATAAACTCCGTTTTAAAAAAAATTCCACAAACATTATTGTGTAAAGTAGCTAATTTGTAAATTTACCCTAATAATAAATACAAAAAATTATATATTAAGCCCTGATAATAACAATAATATTTAATAATATATGGAGCTTTTGGATGGAATATAGAGTCTTAGTACTGGTGTGGAATGATAAACTAGTTATTCTAAAAATTCAGCTAATAGTTTCTCGTTTGTTTTGATGAATTTGTAGGAATATAATATCAATATATTATATATAGAGTAAAAGACAGTTAAGTACCGTTTTTAATACAGAAAATTTCTTCAGAAAATGCAGCGGAAAGAATATGATCGAGAACTACGTGTTACTAGTCAGGTAACGAACTACATTCTATGAGAGAACGTTACACAAACCACAAACTAAAGTAAAACAGAGACAAATAAAAAATAAAAGAGAGAGAGGAAGAGTCGTTGCTCTTCTCTACTCTTCATTCTAATGTATGCGCGCGCGCACATATATATATATATATATATATACACAATTTGTGCATACTAGTGGGCATCCAACAACTAATTAATTGTGGTTGTTGGATGTCAACAATTGCCTGCCCTATCGGGCAGGTAATTGTCATTGTTATTGTTATTTTTATTATACTATATTTTAAACTCCTTAACTTATATTCGATTAACATGTATTGATATATATAGTTCACTTTAGATTACACCGACACAAATACTAGTGTAATGGGTCTAAAGCTAACACCGAAATAAATCACACCTGTCCTGGTACGGCGGATATAGTCTAAAATCCAACATATCCCACTCGCACGTAACATAACACATCCATTACCTTTTGTCTCTTTCATACTCGCAAATAGTTCATGCGACTAACATACATTGAGAGCTCTAATGCTATACACTCGTTGGAGATATATAGTAGCTCGATGAAAAATATTGAAGCGTTGTATGCCTTATCCTAGATTCCATATCACATCCCCTATAATTATTTGATCTCTACAGTTTTCTATCATCACAGCTATGCCACATGCATAACTACCCGGGTTATGAAGTATAAAAGCTTAAGATGTGAACACATGGCAATCTTTCCCTTTTACTATATTCCTTCCATCATAATCTAACTCGCTTGTCCAGTCAGGCTCATTCAAGGTTGAATCATACTTAATCTCTTCAAAGTCTCCTTCCAAAACAGCCACATTAGACTATACTTTCAAAACAAGTTAGGCACCTGAGGATAGCAAGCTAAAAAAACCATAGTTTTGTTGCGTGAGTCTCACACTAGGAAAAGCTGAGATCATTTCTTTTCCATCTCATGGTCGATAAACACACATGGCATGAAATCATGTGTTATGGTGATCTTTTCTTTCCATTTCAAAGAAGCGCATGTCTCATTAACACAATACAAAAGCATCAGTTAGATGTGCCAAAACATCTAACTTTAGTTCGCTTACTTTATGTACTACTTTTGGCTACAAAGACAGAATAGGAGCATGTTACTTGTAATAAGTCCATTTGTAGATTACATATAATCTCTGACATACCTGCCTTTTGCAAATATGTGACTCTTGCACTTTCATGAAAACATTTTTCATATTTCAAACAAGACAATATCCATTATTGAACAAGCTCTCAATTATTCAAAACTAGTCTTATCCTTCACATCTGTTATCTAATAATAGAACAAGGGTAAATGCTTGTGTGAGTGAGCTATTTCTTTGTCTTACATGCATCTCAATAACATCAAATATTGATAAATAATATTCGCACTCGTGTATTGCACAATTCAAGCTCTGTTGAATAATATGTCCTTAAACATATGACCTAGATCCGGTAGATCTAGCATATTCAACATAAACATCTTTCATGTTGAATCCTTTACGTGCTATATAGAAAAATGATACTTAATCTTTTACATGCTTTAACTCGATAAGGAACCTCAATTCCGTAGCAAAAACTATATTAGATTGACTGTCATTTTCTTTTCTATTTACAATTTGAGCATTTGTAGAAGTAACATAAAGATGGTTCAGTAACCTTCTTGATCAATTAACTTCTAAATAAGAGTATCACATACACTCTACTTTATAATGGATAGGGAGGCATAAGTTTATTTCTTGTAACTTCATAATATGACACTATTGTCAATTAACGAGATAAAACAAAAAAAATGGACATTATTTTATCCATGTCTCTAACCCAATTGGCTTTTGTGCATCCTTTTAATTTATATTATTGCAAACTGACAACACAAAAAATAGCCTACAATGCCTTTAAGGTATCTCATTATCCTTTTCACAGTTTTTAATGTGCTTTTCTTGGATTTGGCTGATATATGCTTATAATTCCAACTGCATTACAAATATCAGATTGTATACACACTATATTGTAAATATGAGGCTTCACAAAGCTCTCATATAAGGAAAATTAATCATTCGTTCATTTTCTCATTTGTGTTGTGGGACGCATGTAAGTATTGTCAAATTTGATCTTTAGTCATCTGATTATACATATAGGCTTAAGATTGCTTATATTGAAAACTCAAGAACATTGTCCATTTATGTCTCTTAAGACAAGGTTAACAACTTCTCGGAGTAATCTCTTCGAATCTTAATTCTAAGATCATAAGCAATTTCACATAAAACTATCATTTCAAAATTTGATATTAATCAAACTTTGATCTAATTCATACATTCCATGCCATTTCCAGCTATTAGAATGTCATTAACATGCAATGACATACTACCAAATCTATTCAAACTTATTATAAAATTAAATATTTCTTGATCTGGCATGACTATTTGAGGAAATAAATTGATCATTTCAATGTACAAACCTTTTGTTCGTGCCTTAGTTACAAATCTACAGGTCTTTCCTTGTCGATTTGTTTATCTTCGCACAATAGAGAAAAAAAATAGTCTTAACATCCATTTGATTTAGTTCTAGATCTTGACTTGTTATAAGGGCATGGATCGTCTAATGGATTATGTACAGTACTTTTGGAATTAGGCAAACTTAATATCTATTGATATTGTCATCAACCTAATGCTTGAGAACCCTCTTATTCTTCATAGCCTTTCTTCCCTATGAATAACCAACGAGTTCATAAACTCTATTGGATTTCACGGAAGCCATTGTTTTTCCATTGTTTTTATCCATTATTCTTATGTGGAAATGGGAGAGTCTCTTTCTCTCGTCATCATTTTATGAACTGAACAATTAAAGTAAAATAGTTATGTCATCAATACATCAATCGACGATATTCAACTATGTTTCTGTAGTTCAAAATTTTGACAAATATCTCTTACATTTTTCAAAAATCTATATGCTCCCACTTGAACCATGTTCCATACTCCCACTGAAGTTTGGATCTATCTAGTTACCAAAAAAAATTGGTCAAGACCTTGATCTCGATCATTTAAATTGTTTTGATCATCAATTTTAAAGACAATGGTATACTAAATAATGGTTCAACTCATCTAACTTAGTGAACTTATTCTCTAAGAAGATAACAATGCTTAATCTGAATTTTCTCACTTTATTTTTCTCCCATTGCGACGTGTCCTTTTGACATGTTATGATACTTTTAAAAAAATGCACTTTTGCATCCTAAGTGTAGTAACTAATACTTGCTCAAGGTATCATGGGTGAAAAAAATTGTAACCTATCGTTGGTTATGGTTACAAAAATTAGGTTTTTGACATGTCCACAACTCATAAGTAGTGGAAGTGACAAATTCAGAAGGCACTTAGTTAAAACTTTATGTGGTTGTTAATAGGATATCTCCTTAGTAGGCGATAAATAAATCTGTTACAACCACCATTGATTTAACCACACTAAGAAGAGTTATATTATTCTCTTAACAACACCATTGTGTTGAGTGAAAGAAATTGAAGACTTATGTTCAATTTCATTTTCATCACATAAAGCTTGAATTTTATCATAATAAAATATATCTGACCACGGTCAGTTCTCAAAGCTTTAATTTTAAACTAATTGATTCTCAACAAAGTTCAAAAACCATTTGAAGCAGTACGTATCTCCAATCTTATGGGATATCAATTAATCAAGACTATACATTATACAATATATAATGAGAGTGATGAAATATAATAGGCCACATACCCTTTTTTTTGCCCTCAATTCCAATCAGATCACTAAAGGGATAATTATAAAAGGAAATCATTTGCCTTTTAAATGATATTTACATATTTTCTTATAGATGACAAAAAATATATAATTCAAACTTATTTGAATTTATGATTAAACATTCTTTGACTTATTTGACTCATTCAAATTAAGTCGACACAGTTTAATGTAATATGTTATTAAATTGTATTACTATTTCAATAAGATATAGAAGTAGAAATAGTTGAAAATATGTCTTTATTATTTCTTTTTGGAACAATATCCAAAAGAAAAAATTATTAAATCATTCAAAATATGTCCCAACATAAGTTTGAACTGTTGTTTTCAAAGTACAAGTTGAATTTTATATTCAACACAATTGTAAGAAAAATGAGATTCCTTAAAATCTCAAAAGAAATAGGATATCATGTATAATCACTATACATCTAACTATATAGACATAACAATACATCAATTCCTATGATTTCAACTCTTACGTTGATTTCTACATAGATACTTTTATCTATACAAGATTACTTTAAAAAATATAAAGGATCATCTGTCCTCACTACATGATGATACTTGAGTCAACAATTCACAAATGAATTGTATTTTGAATGATATATTGAAGATACAAATTTACTCACACTTGAGTTAATTAGATATATCTTTTACATTAAATTCACAATCTTAATTGGAATTTCAAATATTTCACTTTGAAATATGTATCTATTTCTTTCATTTCAAATGTCATTCGGCTCATAAGCCAACTCTTTGCATTTTTTCTAATAATAAAAGCATAAAGCATATGCTTTTATTGATGGTTATTGAAACTATTTCCAATAAATACATGAAATGTCTCGTTATTGATGTAATAATCAATATTAGACTCTTACCCTCCAACTTATTTGGGTGGATTTAATTATCAAAATACTAATATTTTGATATTATTTGTGAGCATCATATATGCCTTTTGATATTTAGCAAAGAGTAAATATCATTATTAATTTTCATTTTGTTACCCCACATGGACCTCTGTCCAATTTATGCTAAACGTTTGTTCCCTCTTTGAACTTAGCCATAACTATGGTTCAATATTCTAGAACATATTCTTCTCAACATGACAATTTAATGCTCTTTCTTACAGTTGTTCACTTGGAACTTGAGTCCCATTCATTTTATTAATTCAACCACAGTTGATATTAATTATAATTATATTGTATGAACTTATTCTAACAATTTTCGTTTATAAGTACGATTTAATATGAATTTGATAATACACGAATATTTAATATATAAGCAATAAATTTGAGCAAAAATTTTCGTTAGAATTCAATTCGAAAAAAAAACCTTAAAGGCTCTAATCACCCTCTCTTTTCTAATGAAAAAGTTTGCTAAATTTATATATATGCATATTAAATATCGATATTCTTATAACTTATTACAAGAATAAAAATTCATCAATACTGTCACTTACAATATTTACAATATATTAAGCTCATATAATAAATTATACAATGATAAATTTTATTAATAAATATTAACAAATATTTATTACATAGATTTTGAACTCATTCAAAGTTTCCATATGATACTTCTTCTTCAAGTACCTGCAATAAATTATACTCATATAATAAATTGACAAAAAATTAATAAATATTCCCAAATATTTATTTTTAAATTAAGAACTTGTTCTTAACAATTTAAAAATTAGAGATTTCAATTTCATATATATTAGTACTTACATTTTAAGTACATACAATTTATTATACTCATATAATAAATTATTAAATTAATAAATATCCTTAAATATTTATTTTTAAGTAAGAACTTATTCTTAACTTTATAACAAGGACACTTATTCTCATGGTGTTATGAACTTGACAAAAATATTTTATTTTAATTAAGAACTCATTCTTAATATCAACATAACACTCATGTTTATGTTATAAATTTAATTATTCCATAAAATTTTGTTATACACAATTTATCAATAAATATCATTACTAACCATTATTTATTTCAATCTTAAATAAAATAAATATTGAATAAATTTAACTTTCAAATATGAGTATCCCTAATTTCTGGTCTACAGCAAACCATAAGAAAAATCTTATCATTTATTAGGGTGCATACTAATAAGGACCTAGCATTATTTGAAAGGTTCCAGTAATAATAATATATTCATTTATTTATAATCAAATTTATAGGAACTTTAATAAACGAGACAAATCTAGTCCATTTTCTTTGATATTCAATGAATGTTCAAATAATCATAATTATTCTATATCACAATAAAGAATAATATTTTGGTCCAATTTTTATTTTCGTAACTCATTCACAAAAATAAACTTATTTGACGTAATTATACATATTATTTATGATCAAAACATATTTCGATCAATCCAAAATCGGAACAGTACTCATCCAACGAATTCAAATATTCTAAAAACATTTATAATTTTTCGGGAATTTTTTTTATTGAATAGAGATAAGTTTAAATAATTTTTAGTTAATCAAAATATTAAGAGTTAATTTTCTATCCATCAAAAAGTTAAATAAAATTCACTGAAAAATCCTAAATATTTGAAAACTTAAAACTGCCAAAAACCGGTGACCGGACATTCCTGAAAAATGACTTCACTCTCCGCCTCATTGGCCAGTGGGGTCCACTCGCCGGCCTCTAGACATTTTCTGGTTGTCGAGTTCCGGCTACCCCTAGGTTTTTGGGTACTACAAATTCGTTGGTGGTGTCCGTTTGACAACCAAAAAATGAAGTTTGACAAACTCCTAATCCTAAGAGTGGAATAGAAATAAAAAGTTATATATATATATAATAAAAAAACTCTTCAGGTTTATTTATACTGTTTTTCACATAAAATCAGTCCAAAATTTATCTCTAAAATTACTTTTTCTCAAAAATATGATTTTACACAAAATTTAAAATATGTGGTTCGAAACTGATTTTCGAAAAATGACCAAATACATAGTATATGGCTCTCGTACCAATGTTGGAATATAAAATCAATACATTATATATAGAGTAAAACATAGTTAATTACCTTTTTCAGTACAGAAAATGTCTTCAGAAAATGCAGCGGAAAGAATATGATCGAGAACTACATATTACTAGTCAGGTAACGAACTACATCCTATAAGAGAATGTTACACGAACCACAAACTAAAGCAAAACAGAGACAAACAAAAGATAAAAGGGAGAGAGGAAGAGTTGTTGCTCTTCTCTACTCTTCATTCTAATGTATGCACATATATGTAATATGTGCATAGTAGTGGCCATCCAACAACCAATTAATTGTGGTTGTTGGATGTCTACAATTGCCTGCCCTATTGGGGCAAGTAATTGTTAATTGTTAATTGTTAATTTTATTATATTATATTTTAAACCCCTTAACTTGTATTCGATTAACATGTACTGATAAATATAGTCCACTTTAGATTACATCGATACAAATACGGGTGTAATGGGTCTAAATCTAACACCGAAATGAATCACACCTTTACTGGTACAGGTGGAATGGGTCTAAAATCCAAAAAACTTAAATAAAAAGTTGTGTTAAAATTTTTCAGTGTTAGGTTTAGAGCCATTCCACCCATATATAAACAAGGAAATCTACGCAAATCAGGTAAAATCGTAGCTCCATAACTCTGATTTCTCTCTCGTTTTCTACTAACAAGCATCGCAGTTCATCGTTTTTTAGGTTTTTAATCCTGAATCTGTTGTTCATTACCGATGTCGTTCTATTATCCATGTTCTTTCAATCAATATTCATCGATCTCTATTTTTCCTATATTTGCAATTTATTCTCTCAAAAACAGATTCGAATTGATTTTATGCAATTGAAGATAAGCAGCATTCATGTTTTGCTTAATGTTAATGGAATATGAATTGATGACAATAGATTTGTTGGATTCAAAGTCGATGGAGTGTCAATTCCAACCAATTTCAGCTTTGATGAATTCAAATTACTCATAATTGAGAATTTGAATATTGATCCGCAAAGAGAAGATCTGAAAATAATTTCAAGTTACAGCTTGCCATCCTACTTTAAAATAAGGAATGATACATCTTTCAAATTTTTTATGCAACTGAAAGCTCCAAGTATGATGATAACTGAATTTCCTCTGTGAATATCTATAGTTCCAATTATCTATCAACATTTAGAAGGTGTTTCTTAAGTTATTTTATAGATCTAAAGTGATTTATGTTTGTTTGTTTGAATCTGTTGCATATCTAATACAAAACTAATGTAATCCTATGATAGGAAACTAATATAATCTTGTTATACATCTGCTACATTGCTGATAAATTCATGATAAAGGTATTTGGTGAATATATATTAGATTTATAATAGTATTTTATTACAAAGGTCTTTTACATTATCACTAAGTAAGTAAGTCTTCATCTAATACAAAACTACTATAATTTTATTATAAATCTGGTACAATGTGGATAAATGGCTGATGCAAGTGTTTGGTGAAAAATATATTTGATTTACAATAGTATTGTATTACTTATCACTATTATAAAAGTGTTTGACATGATCCGTAAGTAAATCTTCATCTAATACAAAAACTACTATATATCTGTTATAATTCTAATATAAATTGCTATGAATCAGTTACAAACCTAATAAAAGTTTAATAGAACTGATTACTAAATTCAAATGGTACATTTATGTCTTTCAGAGGTCCTTTGGATGAAATGATGTTGATACAATGGAATTTGAAAGTAATATTTCTACTAAATCTCTTATTTCACTTAACTGATACAAAACTGATATATATCTAATATAAATCTGATATTACTTCAGTTTTTGCATTTGAAGAAGGGAATATCAGTGCAATAGTAGATGTTCCTATGTAAATAGAATACAATCTGATAGTCGATGTCAATGTATCATTCAGTGTGGAACATTCTCTCTATATAGTGAATATTTCAGAATTCATTATTCAAACAAAAGGCTATTTTACCGATGACGAGTTGGATAATGAAAAAGATGATGATATGGAGATCATAAACTCAAATACTATAGATACAATAAAAGTTGGACAAATTTTTGTAGGTAAAAAGGTGTTGCAAGAATCGGAGAGTTTATATGCAATTAGGAACGATTTTTAGTTCAGGATGCAAAAATCCTACAATAGGTAGTATTGGTTGATTTGCATTAATCTAGAATCCAATTGGAAAATGAAAGCATTAGTGAGAAAATCAATACACAGTTTTTGGGTCAGAACTTACTTTCTAGAATATATCTACAACATCCATGAATGAAATAGTGAGAAGAGGCAAGCAACAAAGAAGTTTCTTGCTAAACAAATCAAAAATAAATACTTGAGAGTCAAAAGGGTGAACAGACCACTAGATATTTCCTCTAATGTAAAATCTATATTTGGAGCTAATATAAACTACCAACATCCTTGGAGAGTGAAAGAGGAGGCGCTTAAGATGATTAGAGGCCCGGTGAAAGAATCATACGGCAGGTTGCCAAGCTTGTTGTACATGATCCAACAATATAATCTAGGTACCGTAATTAACATGTTTAAAGAGGAGGACATGTTTAAGTACCTTTTTATTGCAATGGGAGCTTGTATTGAAGGCTGGAACCACTATAGACTAGTTCTTGTTACTGATGCTACCTTTTTAAAGATGTGCTACAATGGATCGTTAATTTCATCTTGTGCTTACGATGCAGGAGGTATCTACTTTGTTTTCTCCCGTAATTAAGTTCATTATTGATGTCTAGTTGAGATGTGTTAAGGTGCTGACATTTTACAAAACTGATATATACCTGTTATAATACAGTTATAAATTTACACAATGTTATTTAACTGATATAGGGCTAGTACATAACTATTATAAATGGATTGCAGTGGTTAAAATTGATAGTAAAAATATTTTTTTTGTGCTATTGCTATAGTATATTACATTTGTTATATATATATATATATATATATATATATATATATATATATATATATATATATATATATATATATATATATATATATATATATATCACTGTTCTGAAAATTTGAAGGAAAGATTTTTCCACTTGCATTTGCTATTGTCGATGGAGAAAACAATGAATCTTGGGAATGGTTCTTTAGAAGGTTTAATGATGCTTTTGGGGAAAGACCTAACATGGTCGTAGTTTCTGATCGACACCCAAGCATAGAGGGAGCATCAACAATAGTGTTCCCTAGTGCACCCCACTATATTTGCTCGTATCATTTACTACAGATGCTCAAAACCAATTTCAAGAAAAACATACCTGAAATGTCAAAGTACTTCAAACGGGCGGTTAAGGCATACACGCTAAAACTATTTGAAAAGAACATTAAATAGCTCCATGGTATTTAGAAAGGCATTCCGGCATACTTGCAAGAAGCTGGCTACGCTAAATAGAATTGGGTGCATTCCATTAAATATAGATATGTTGCAATGATGTCTCACATTGCAGAATCAATGAATGCAATGGCGAAGCACGAAAATGACCTTCCAATTGCATCTCTTGTAGACTTCCTAAGAGTTACGATTTAGAAGATATTCTATACAAATATAAACATCTGGCTGAACATGTTTACTGGTATTTTTAAGAAATACGAGAAAAAACTCTAAAAGCAATATCATCTACCAGTGATAATGGAGGTGCTTTATTTTAATTCATTGTTCAATATGTGTTTTGAATTCTATTTAACTTAATGGATTGCTTCTAATGTACACTAAATGCATTTTAGGTGGCTCCTCTAAACAGCCAATTGGTATCCGTAAAGAGTAATGGATTTGAATATGTCGTAGACATGCTAAATATGACTTGCACATGCAATAGATTTCAGATGGATGAGATTCCATATGCCCATGCACTTGCTTTTGTACGAAAGTTCCATCTATCATCTTACGATTACTGTTCAGATTATTAAAAAAAGAAGCTATGCTGGCAACTTATAGAGCAACAATACATCCAATACCGTCGAATGATAATTGGCTGATCCCTCAAGAGGTTCTGGATGAGGTTATTCCTCCTTCAGGTGTGAAACAAAAAAGTAGGGAGGCCAAAGAAACAGAGATACAAGTTTGCTTTGGAAAATGAAAAAACTTACAAAATCAAGTGTAGTGTGTGTAAGAGGTCTGGACATAAAAAGAGGACGTGTACGAGAGTGATCCACTGATTCTCCATGTCACGCATAGAAACTCCTTTCCTTTGTAGCAGTCATAATTTTTTTCAAAATAGGTGCTCACGAACAACTAATACAATTCTGTTCCATATCTATTAAACAAGGACTTTACAACTCCTTTAAATCAATTAAGAATGTAATGAACTTTTTCAAATGATATACTGCATTTAGAAGAAAATTTAGTGAAATTTGGAATCAAGTTTTTGTATGATGTGTTATCTATAATTTTGCAAAGCCATACTTGCATTAATGGCTTATATTAGGCTCATGGCACAGTTATAATAGAATAATAACAGATATATATTAGATTTGAGTTAGGTGATGTAAGTTATACATTTCCAATATATATCTATTATAGATAAAATATATATCAGAAAAATAACATATATATATATATATATATATATATTATATTTGACTTAGTTGATGTAAGTTCTACATTTCTAATATATATCTGTTGTAGATGTATTATATAATAGAAAAATAATAGATATATATTAAATTTGAGTTAGGTGATGTAAGTTCTACATCTCTAATATATATCTATTGTAGATGTATTATATAACAGAAAAATAACAGATATACATTAGATTTAAGTTAGGTGATGTAAGTTCCACATTTTGAATACATATCTATTGTGTAAGTATTATATATCAGAGAACAATAACAGATATATATTAAATTTGAATTAGATGATGTAAATTTTATATCTGTTATATATCAGTTACATATCATATATAAATGAGATACAATTCTGATATAAACCCTTTATATACATAATATAAGCCAGTTTAAAACAAAGGAGATGTTAAAATTTTGAAAACAACACTACTGAAATTGATTGGCAACGTAGAATATAAACAATGTATTGTAAAAAAAATCAAAGTAGTACTTTTACAGGATCAAAAAAAGATCTGAAACTAGAAAAGACATTAATAAAACTAAAACTTAGGACAAACATAGCCTATTCATATCCATATCTTGATTCAAACTCTTCATCACTCACAACACCATCTTCTAGCTTTTTCAACCCATAATTGTGCAAACTCAAAGCCAAACGGAGCCTATGCATATGCACATCAATCTTGTCAGGGAATTCCATGTTTTCAATGATATACTCGATGTAGCTGAGTAAAAACACACCACTGTCACTGTAAGAGCAATTCAAAAGAGAAAAGAAAAAATAGAATAGAAATCAAAGTAGCTTAAACATGTGTGTATATACAAAACCATAATGTATTCATAAAATGGTGAATTCAAAACATACCATAATAGTTGCTGAGGAAGCCCATTGACGTATACAATATCGAGAGGGCAAAGTGGATTAGCGGTGTTGTATAGTTCAAAATGCAAGATGTCTTGCCTATTGTCAAAGATACCAAAGTTATGCAAGTAGTACGGTATCAGGGTTGCAGATATACTAACAGCTGCTGGAGTATAATTATGATATGACACCCTGCCCATAAATGAGTCGTAGATGTAAAGCGTCCTAGACATAATCTCAAGCCTCCCCAAAATCCAATGTTCTGTCCTGGACATAATAGCAATAAACACATTTTCTACTTCATCCCAACGCTTGGGGCAGTGAATGCCTAATCCATTCATATTCCATGAAGTGATGTCTTCAATATTGACATTATCTTTGACCCACTTCCTCGATTCCTCGGTATCTTTATCCATCATGGCCTTGATAGAACCTAGCCTCTGAGCAAAAGAATCATCCATATTGGTGAAGCTGTACTTTATTCTTGGGCAGTACTTTCCTTTCTTTCTTAGATAATAGAACACCGTAATAATGTGCTAAAAAAGTAACAAATACATAACCAATGAGCATATCAGATTAGAAAAAAATAAATAAAACACTTTTGTAACAGAAATATAATAGAATTGTGTCAGTTATATAACATAATTCTATAAGACTTTCTAATTTATCATATCTTACTATGAAAACAAGACAAGAAGAGATAAAAATAGAGCAAGTGTCTTACATCGCTGCTGAGATAATCTCCTGTTGTAAGAAGATTGGCCCAAAATGTCTTTCTCGATACGTGAAAAACGTTGAAGTCTAATGGCTTAATGTTGTCATTCTTTGTGCTATACCATGAGTGTTTCCTATTTCGTAATATTTATTTAAAAACAAATGATCAGTTTTTAAAAAAAAATGTTACACGAATTCCACATATATTGGACTAACACATTTACTTACCCTCTTGAAACATTTTTATGCTTATTGACAAATCTCATGAAAACTTTAATAGCTTCAGTATCTGAAATATCATGGCCAATTAGAGCATAATCATCCAATGGATAGCGGTCACAGACTTTAGTCTTCCTAGATGATATTACTTTCGATGAAGGATTCACCCTCCTCCTTGTTCTATGCTTAAAATTTGCTGCTGGGATCACCTACAGCTCCTCCTCTTCTTCAATCTCCTTTAATCGCATTAAAAAAAGAGTCAATAAGGATTGTAATTTTATACAAACAAGACATTATAATTAATATGATACGCACTTGCTTAACTTCTTTGATAATCGTTAATATTTCAAAACAATCAGCCTCTAATTTATCAAGTTCTGTTGGATCAACAGAGTCTAAGAAACAAGGAGATCCAGCCTGATAATGTTTTTTAGACATACGAAATTTGATCAGAGAACAAAATCCAATTTCCAATGTAAAATCAAAATTCAAATGAGTTTTATGTTTTACCTTTCCCTTGACATTTTGCAATTGTGCCAATCTAGTGAGAGCTTCTTGAACATTTTTGTCCTCAAGACTAACTCCTTTATCAGCTTTAACTTTCTTCTGTTTCCTAGCTGGAGCTTTCCATTTTCCTCTTTTTGTAGGGACAGATGTTTCAAGATCAACGGATTGAGCAACCTCTCTTGCAATATCTGAAATCATATTCCAGCCATCTTCCAATGTCTTAAGGGGCTGCAAATTTATTTTAGCATTTAATGTGTTCTTAAATCCAGAAATTTTTGAAAAATGCTTCATCCTCCAGGACCTACTTAGGATAACTTCTTCATGAATTAGATCCTTTTTCTAATAATAATGTAAACAAATGAAATCTTAGAATAAATAACAGATAGAAAAACATTCAATGAAAATGTTAATGAAATAGAAATTATTATATATATAACTGATATAAATCAAGTATATATCAAATACAAATTTGATTTGTGTCAGAAATATAATAGATATATATCTGATAAATATATATCTATTATATTTCTATTATATATCTGGTATATACCAGATAAAGATCTCATCTATATTAATTCAACCAGGTTACCTATTCCAAAGCCACTTTACTCTCTTGAACTTCTTTTCCGTCTCCTTGAGGATCTTGGTTGTACTTTTGATCAATGATAGTTTTGACAGCACCAATCCCTTGTACAGTTTTCTGGCTCATCTCGTCAACTAACTCCTATTAAATATTAGGAAATTGCTCCATTACATGTGTATTACAAAATAATTGTATTTAATCAATCATATAATAAAAAACGTATTAGATATTTAACATGATGATTCATGATGTTACTTCATCTCCTATCTTTATTTGACCTGAAATATACTCATCATGACATATAATATAATATATAACTTACATGAATTCATTACTATATAAACAATAACATTTCACATAATTATAACAGATATATAATATGTATATTACTATATCATTGTACTTATACTTACATAATTGGTTCCACATGTTCTTCCCGAAACTCCATCGCAACATCATCCTTATCAACATGTTCTTCAACAATATCAATTGCATCCTCTTCTTTATTCACAAGAATTCATGCATCCTCCTGTGGTTTGTCCTGCTTACATGATGACAAATTGTCTTATTATAAATCTACGAGAATCCTATTAAATATGTATTATAAATGATCTTATGCTGTTATAAATTAATTTCAAAATATCTTTTATCATAAACAAACATTTATTGAATACAAAGAGTGCTGGTTCATAATGTTACCTTTGTCAATTTTTGAGTTGTTTCTGAATTTATTTCTTTTGTGATAAAAAGCTATTGAGTTTGAATCAACTCTGCATATTCAACTAGTGGAACTGTGAACGTGCTGTCTACAGCCGCTGTTATCGTATTGGGTGTTTCCTGCAATTCATATTTTGGTGAAAAAGCAGCAGGATTGAAATGGGATTCAACTAATTATGGAGCTTTGTGTAAAGATAAAAGTTGAAATTACTTTGAAAAGCATGGTCCGTGATGATACTTCAGATCCTAACTCAACTTCACCAGACATATGCTCTTCCTGATACAAAAATATATATAAAAAGGAGATTGGGTATAGTTATAATAGGTATATAATAGATATATATTACTATTTCATTACACTTGTAATTACATTAAGTTCAACAGTAGGTGTTGCTTCCACATTTTCTTCCTTAAAAAGCAATGCAACCCCTTCTTTATTGACAAGACTTGCTGCATCCTCCTTAAATTTTCCCTGTTTACATAACAATAATCTAAATATTCATTTATTGTTATTAAAAGCAGTAAATTATCTATCTAACATACTAATGTGAGATTTGTACCAGAATTGTATTCGTATTAAATTAGATTCAAACTTACATCACTTTCAGTACTAGCAATCGCTTCGACTACCTCATCATCCTCATTGACTACATGATCCTCATCGCCCACCTGCACCATGAAACCCTAGTAGAAATTAAAATATCAAGTTTTATATTTTAACCACAAAAATTTCAGTAACTTCTTCTTCTACCTTCTCATTCATGATATCATCCTGCTGTTCGATCAGATACCGACATCAGATCCTTCCTTGTAGGATTCACTCAATCCCCCTGGCTGAAATTTTGAATGTGGGGTATCTCCTGTTAATTTAGTGTAGAAATCAACATCATATTCCCCTACACCCGCAGGGACGTCCATTTTATTCAACAACTTATTCTGCCTCAACACATCTTTTATGACATTGACTTCTTCTGCAAGATTATCAAACCTCTTTTCCAACAAACCAACTCTACCCTCAATTCTTTCAAGACCTTCATCAATTTTATTAGATAATGCCTCCAATTGGTTAAGAATTTGAGTCTGGCTACTAGCTGGAAGGTTAGACTGAGATGCTTGATTGTTGAAAAACTGTTCAAACTCCAATGGTTCTTGAAAGGGAATAAGTTCCCAAGCAGCAGATTAGCAATCTCCTCTTCTGTTGGAATAATTTTCCTCATGAACAACTAAAATGAAAAAAATTAATAAACATGCCAGACAGTATATCAAACAAATTATGAAAGACTTAAAACACAAGTATAGAATAATTATAATGCATTTATAATAGATATATAATAGATGTTACTTTATTCCTTAATTTTGAATTTTATAGTACACATATCAAATATATATGAGATATATATCTATTACATATCTGATATAAATCTATAACTATCAGACAAATTCAATTAATTTAACACTTATACTACATTTATAAATAGAATTATAACACATACTTATTTTAAACAAAAAAGGGAAAAAATTTGCAACGTGTGCTTACAAGTTTTGATTGCTTGTTCAAAATAAGTACATTGAAACTTGCTGCTTTGGTGTTCAGTTGGTGTGCTTGCCATTTAAAAAATCTTGGTTTGAAATCTCCACTATCATCTTTAATTTTGCTCCAAACAAAACCTTCACATGCTCCCACAACTTGGTAAAACTAGATATAGAACACCAACGGGCGTGCCTTCAGCTTGTAATTCGGTGCCTAAGCCCTTTCCTTCCATTTTTTAAACCTTCAATGGTCTAATCGAATGACAGCTTACCCCGAGCTAATTTATCATACGTGCCATTGCAGACACGATCAAAATACATTTCTAGAACTTTATTGACAGGATCCCTCCCCACGAGATAATATATGATGAAATAAACCATCAAAAGCTTGAAATAATCATCATCAGACTCAATAGGAACTTTTTCATCCGGTTCTCTATCACCTTTTGATTTAAGGTACACATATTCATCTTCCTGCTCCTCATCACCTCTGTCTTCCTTACTTTTCTTCACATCCTTATCCAACAAATGAATCAAATCTGCTCGCATAATAAAATGAGAGTATTTTGGAAAATACTTCCTCCTGAATTCTTTTGAATCTCCAATCTTAACTAGCTCAAAGTCCCTATCTAAAACTAGTCGCAGCTCTAAAACTGGTCACAGCCCACTAATAAGATAGAAGTTCTCGATTCTAAAATAAAGTGGACAACTAGTAACTAGAATGCACATACAATCATTATAGGGCTAATTTATTTCTCTCGATATAATAGAATGTAGAAATGCGCTCTGCACTTCAAGACGGGGACGCGTGAAAAAGTTTCCAAAAATAATTTGCTCTAACCTTTCAAGAACAAAAGTAGGAACATTATTCGTGATAAAGTCAATAACTCAGACGATGCATTAACACCAGATGTCCAAGGTTTGTGATAGATAGGGGCATATAGCTTCAGCCTTATTGCCGCTATAAAAGGATTGTACTCTTCATCATCTTCATTTTTCCTCTAAAAATTATAAAAGAAGTAAGATGTTATAATAGGCAACCTATAACAACATAGACAGCAAAGAACTAAGCATAAAAAATAAATAGAAAGACTTCTAAAGATCTATCATGCTAATAAAGCACTTAATACATTTTGAACTTGTATTCATAACATATTTATATAGTATAAAAGCTTTAAACAGATAATAAAACTCCACATACAAGAAATTTGTAACTTATAACAAAAATATAACAAAAATATAACACATTTGTATCATATATTGATTTTCATTGAAACAACACACTTTTATGTTTTTATAAGAAACATACAATAGAGTTATAACACATATGTATCACATGGTAAATATCCAAACACCAAGCAGAGTCTTATAGTAGAAAATAATAGAACTGTAACACATAAATAATAATTGAACAAAACTATTATAACTTCAATTACTTACATACAGACACATTATATGATACATAAAGCAAAATTATATTAGATAAAAAGAGACTAAACTATTAATTCCAAATTTTAGCAAATCTGGTATAAATATGATATAAATTTGATATATAAGAGCCAAATCGTATATTATGTCAAAAAATTTCATGGTTCTTATGAAAACATAGCAGAAATATTAGATTTATATTACATATAAAACAAATGTATTTAATAAACTACTTAAAATAGTAATATAACAGATATATAATAGAAAAATAACACATGCATACTATATCAATCAGATCTAGAATTTACTTAACTTCCGTCTAGATTTCGCAGCAAAAGCACCCCTACTTCTGGATGCTAAAGGAGAAGAAGATTTTAGTACCAGTTGCTTCTTCTTGGGTGCCATTACAACTTTAAAACATGAAAATCACTAATGTAAGAAAATAGAAATCAATAGAGAAAGCAAAACGTAAATATTAGGTTTCTCAGATTTATGTTTACCTTGAATTCAAACTTGTAGAATATCAAACAAACAGATACCGTAACTTCAACTAAGGAAAGAACGAAGAAAAAAAGTCGAATGATCTGAACAAGAAGAGAATGCGACGGTTTTTATGGAGAAGAATAAAGAGATAACTGAAAGAGGAAAAATTGAAGAGGAAAAACTACAATGAGAGAAATAGCTTGATCATGTAGAAAATGTGAAAATCGAAGAGGAAAAACCATGATGAGAGAAACGGCTTGATCGTGTAGAGAATGTGAAGGGTTAAAGGTAACTAGCAAGAGTTTTAGGCGTAAAAAAGATACTAAGGACGTACAAGAGTAATTGTGAAAACTTATTGTGACTTGTAGGTTATTGGGTGAAACTTTGAAAGAGATTATTTATGAAAATTGAGCTAAAAGTGACTATCCTCAAATATATTTAAAAAGAAAGAAAGTTAAAAAAAGAAAAAGAAAAAAAAACAACAGATAGAGCAAAACGAAACAATCCCAAATAAGTTTGATGGCATTACTGTAACATATAAATATAATGATTAGGCGATATAAAACTTATTAAAAATAGGTCCAAATAAAAAATTCAAGCATGTAATAGCCCAAACAGAAATTGTAAGGAATGTAGGGGTTAACTAAAAGATTTACATTATTGGCTTCTACTTTAATAATTAACTCTTTGATCAATTTTTAAAATTTTCCTTTTCAACCTCTACGTTTGATGAATATGAATTATACCTATTTTATTATGTGTTTGTTGAGCTAAAACAATGAGAAAATGAATGGAGAATTAGCTAATTTTGTGGAATTTAAGAAAACAAGTAGGAGCAGGCAGAAAGGTTGCTCTAAAGGAAGAAAGCAAGCAGAAAACAGAAAGAAGCAAGCAAAATGGTTGCTCTGAACCGAAATGTGTTTTTGATGGAAAAACAAATTAGCTCCAGCCATAAAAATGGTAAAAGAAACATGCCAAATGAAGAAATAGAAGGTGATGTTGCTAGAAGAAAGGACAACACCTACCACTAATTAGAATAGAGAAAAATAATTAATTATGAGGTGGTGTTTTATTAGTGGTAAAATTGACACCTATCACCATTTGGAAGCTAACAATGACAAGTGTATGACAAATTCAACTAACAAAATATGAGTTACCATGAAGAAAGCAAGTGGAGCCATTTTGTGAAAACACCTATATTTTATTATATTAATATAATTATGTAATTAGTTATTTTTAATTCCTAGTTAACCCTTCCTTCCACTATCAATAAGATAGTTTAGTTTAGTTGAGGGGATCATATATCATATTATCATATTTTGTACTTCTCTTTCTATAATATAAGTTTGTTTCTCTCTTTCTATGCTTTTAATTTATTCTTACTGGATTATCCAACTATGAAGTGTGAGTAGACTTTAGAGCAATCTCAGTCTGCAAGCAAAACTTGAGTAAGTTCTCTTCCATTCCATTTATTTGAGCATTAAAACTGTTTCTTGGTTGTTAATTAGCATGCTTCATCCTTATGAGTTGGCCACGTCTTATTTAGTAGTTGTTATAAGACTAAGCAGAGATTTACACTATGGAACAACCATTTAGCACATGTATGCATGAGACAGATCAAGTAATTGCTTGCATGTTAAGGGTTTTAATCATTAACTTGGTGAAATGCTTACTTTATCTAATGCATGGAACTAAATCTAGTGAATAAACTAGGCAATTTTTCATAGAATCTAAGTGAGAATGATCAATTGAGCTTGGTGAAGTTAGAAGTAAGATACCTTAAACCTATGTTCTTAATATTGTTCAAAATAAATGGTAGAATGTGTTCTGAAACTGTTTGTGCTTGTTTGACTTGGGATTGTGCCTTTAATATTGTATTTTGCCACCACCATTTTAACTGCCCTGTTTTAATTTTGACTACTCCATTTGAAATTTGCATCTAACTATTAAAAGAAATCTCAGACTTCCTATTTACTGTTGATTTAAGATTATTTACATTTAATCCCTGTGGAAATGACACTTGGACTCACCATATGCTATAGATTGACCTTGTATACATGCTAGTGTTAGCTTTGGGGACAACAAGATTTTGTTGCCATTGCAGGGGATTGAATTGTTAAAGATTTTAAATTTTCTTATAAGTTTTGACCTGTTTGTTCAGCCTGCATAGTTATTTCTTGTCTGGAGCAATCAATTGTGAATGCGACGAGCATGTTTGCCTGGATTTCCCATAGATCCAAAAATAAAACAAACTTATATGAGAAGGAGTGGTGTAGCAAGGCATGCAAGGCAAAAATAGAGAATGGCAGATTGTAGAGTACCTCCTGAGGGAGGTAGGCAGTAACTTCTCGAAGGAAACGAATATGAAAAAGGTGAGGGCGAGGTTTACTTGCCTCCTCAAAGGCATACACTGAAAGGGTATTCGAAACCATTAATCGAGGGACACTCTTTTTGTGTTATGATACCTAATGAAGGTATCAATCTCTTTGAGATTAAAGCCCCAATGCGACAAATGCTCCGAGCTGTTGTTCAGTTTGGAGGATTACCAAGAGAAGATCCAAGGGCAAATATCCAAGATTTCATTACTAACCGAATAATTTTAGATGATGTTATAAAACTCAATATTTTTCCTTTCTCATTAAGGGATAAAGCTAAGAGTTGGCTCAAAAATCTTCAACCTGGATGGTTGGGAACTGACAGTCAATTTGAACATGCATAACAGGCACGACAGAAATTCAAAATTTTGTCCCTATCCCCAGGAACTCCTATTAGATGCATATAAATTAAATAATTCTCTACCAATGTTAACAATCATAGACTAGGCGTACCATAATTCTAAATTATATCCTAGCATATATATTTTATACTAAGCATATTATAACTCTAAGCTATAACCTAAGCATGTTATAACTTTAAGCTATAGCCTAATCATGTTATAACTCTAAGCTATAACCTAAGCATAAAATAAACTAAGCATGCAAAACAACCTAAGCATAATTATTAAGTCTAAAAATGCTTAAAGAAAAAGACCTAATAATTAAAATAGAAAGAAAGAAAACTTACTAGTTGAAGTGTACTTTAGCAGAACCACCTTGCTCAAGCCTCCAAGTGTACGATAGCCTCTATGAGTATCCACATAAACCCCACCAACCAAAACCTCCCCGAGAGGAAGAACTTACTAGCCTTGAGTAGTTGCTAGACCACTCTAGAAGCCCCACTTGAAAATATAGGCTACAAGTGCTCGATTAAAATCAAACTCGTCAAAAAGAACTTGCTCAATTGCCCGAGAGATTCATCTTTGTGAATCCCACTTAGGATTTATGCATTGAGCTATTGGTACAATTTGAAAGGGGGTATGGAGAAGCCTATATATAGGCCTGGGGGAGCAAAATTGCTCCCCCTCTTTCTGATGTTGCACATCCTACATGGGGTTTGTCCCGTGGATCCATTTGGATCCGTGGGCTGCACGCTGCATGTCCTGCTACAAGGCAGGCTCTCGAGAGCCTACCTTGTATGCGAGTTGGGCCTCGTGGAGCACCTATTGGGCTGCGCCTTTGGGTAGCCCATTTCCATGGGCTGCCGCGAGCAATGCCTAGCATTGCTTATGCACTCGAGCCTATACAAAATATATTTTGTACTCTCGGTCCAATTTATCTCACCAAGGCAAAATTCCCTTTTAATTTCAAATGAATATTTATTTTTTGACCCTAATAAATTAGTTACCGTTCAAAAATAAATCCTTGGTCCAACCAAATAATAATCTAATTATTATCATGTTATATTTTTTGTAATAGAATAAATCTATTAGTTCTTTACTTAGTCCAATGAAGGTCCAACGTGTGTGACCTTATAGGATCCCAAAGTATTAAGCTATTAAGGCTTAACCAAATCTTGTTCTAATGGAACCATTGGCTCGATGTTCTAGACCGTAAATACAACTAGATTACCTTAAATGACTGTAGTACACCTCTAGCAGGGGTTTACCATCCCCCACTACTCGGAATGTCATTTATGCTTATGACTTAATCTCAGTTAATGCAATAGTTGTCCAATGCAATGAACTCCTTGCATTCTTTAATATTAGTACCATCTGGTTTATAGGGTTCAGTTAAAGTGTTAACCCACTAATAGTAAGGTTGTTCCAAGCTATCCTAGTTATTAACTTGTTACCGAAGTATATTGCCATTTACCATAGTGTGTTTGACTAGAAATAATGTCTATCAAACACATACTCTGGTAAGAGGTTTATAGCAATCATTAATTCAACAAGTGGCCAAGTACAACTCTTTAATATAACCGGTGCAATGGATTCTTTCCGAGTACTTAACTTACCAATGTGTTGTCATCACTATACCCGTAATCACCCGTGACACCCTAAATTAATGAGTGTATAGAAATGACCCAAAGTATAGCAATATTACCGCACAAGGTAACTAGTATCTCAAGTATGAGGATATTCGCAAAGCTTATTGCATGAAGATAAACACTAACACATTGATATATACTCCAAGTGTTTATCTTACTGTGGTCTCCAATATATCTCCTAGATATATCCATGTGTCAAACTTAAGGCACCACCTTTAGTCCTTAGGAGATTGACTGCTTGGATCCATTCCAAGAAAGTTGACCACATGCTAGTCTTTCCGCTTTATCAATATCCATTCTTGATGAAACTATGACTAGGATAGTTTAGACAAAATCATAATTGCACATGAAGTAGGTCTCACTAAATGTAGTCCAACTATAATTTCTCTAACTTCATGCTATGATACGTCAAGGACTATTGTATACATACATCAATGAATATATTTTAACCATCTATAATATATTTATGAACACATTGATATAAACAAAAGTTTAAATGCCTTTATTAATTAAACAAAATATTCGTACTATTACATAATTAAGATATACAACCCTAATTGCCTTCAGGGCATAGATCATATCCAACAAACTCCCACTTGCACTAAGGCCAATTAGCCAAATGTCTTAATCTATATGCTTTAACATGCTGGTCATGTTTGACTTGAGTCAACAGCTTAATCAGACCATCCACGAGGTTCTGATCAGTGGGTACATATTCTAGTCTTATTACCTTAGAATCAACAATCTCCCTAATTATATGATACTTTCTAGATACATTTCTATTTTTCTGATAAGACTGTGGTTCCTTTGCCTGAGCTATAGCACCATTGTTATCATAATACAAAGTAATTGGATCAGCTATCTTAGGCACCACACCGAGATCACCAATAAATCCCTTTAACTAGATAGCTTCCTTTACTACTTCGCATGCAGCAATGTATTCAGATTCTATGATTGAATCAGCACAAGTTTCTTGGTTGAAACTCTTGCAGCATACTGCCCCTCCATTTAACACATACACACAACTCGACTGAGACTTAAAGTCGTCCTTATCAAATTGAAAACTTGCGTTAGTGTAACCTCTAATTGTGACTTCACCTTCTCCATAAATCAAAAACTCATCTTTAGTCTTTCTCATGTACTTAAGAATTGTCTTGATGGCCATCTAGTGCTTCTCACCTAGATCTAACTAATATCTGCTTGTAAAGCTCAAAGCCTGAGAGAAATTTGGCCTAGTACATTTCATAGCATACATGATAGATCCTATCGCGGATGCATAGGGTATATCCTTCATGCGCATTCTCTCCTAAGCTATGTTTGGACACTCAGCCTTAGATAGGTTAATCCCTTTTGTCATCGAGAGATAACCTTACTTCGAATGCTCAAGGTTGAACCTATTCAATACCTTGTCTATATATGTACTTTGAGAGAGACCTAACAGCCTCTTGGATCTATCTCTATAGATCTTTATACCTAGTATAAATGCTGTTTTATCAAGGTCTTTCATGGAGAATTTTCTTGATAACCATACTTTAACATTTTGAAGAAGAGAAATATTATTTCCTATCAATAGAATGTCATCGACATACAATACTAAGAAAATAATTGCACTCCCACTAACCTTCTTGTAAACACAAGGCTCATTAATGTTTTGACAGAAATCGAGTTCACGGATTATCTAATCAAACCTTATATTCCAACTCCTAAATGCCTACTTAAGTCCATAAATGGATCTTTATAGCTTGCATACCTTCGAGCTATTCTGAGATGTAAAACCCTAAGGCTATGTCATATATGCATCCTGGACTATAAATCCCCATTCAGGAATGTTTTTCTAACCTCCATCTCCCAGATCTTATAATCGTAATGAGCAACAATGGTGAGGAGTATCTTTATGGATTTAAGCATGGCTACTAGTGAGAAAGTTTCATCATAGTCGATACCTTCACAATGACTATAACCTTTCACAACCAACCTTGCATTATAGGTAATTACATTACCATCCATGTCAGTCTTCTTCTTGAAGACCCATTTGCACCCGATCGGTCTAACCTCTTACGGTGCATCAACCAAATTCCAAACTTGGTTCTCATACATGGAATCCGTTTTTGATTTCATAGCTTTTAGCCATTTATCCGAATTTGAGCTTTTCATTGCCTCATCATATGTCCTTGGTTTATCATCCTCCAATAGATACAGTTCCATATCATTAGTGATGATAAAACCATATCTATTAGGACCTTTATGAACACGACCTGATCTTTGCAATGTTTGTGTTTCGACAGGTTGTTCTCGAATCTCACTTTCTTATGTATCTAGAATGGGGTCAATCAGCTGATTATCTATTTCTTCCTCTTGAACTTCTAGTTCAATATTTCTCCCACTAACTTTTGCAAGTAAGTGTTCATTTTCCAAAAAGTGAGCATTCCGTGTCACAAATATCTTCTGTGCTTCGGGTTGATAGAATAGATATCCAATAGTTTCCTTTAGATATCCAATGAACATACACTTGTCAAATTTAGCGTTCAGGTTATCTGGTGCTATCCTCTTTACCATAGCAGGACAACCCCATACTCTTAAGTGAATTAGAGATGGCTTTTTATTACACCATCTTTTTTAAGGTGTAAAATCAACTAATTTAGTGGGCAGTCTGTTTAATACATAAACTGTGCTCTCTAGTGCATATCCCCAAAAGGATTTACTGCGATCTGCATGGCTCATTATGGACTGAACCATATCTAATAGAGTTAGAGTCCTCCTTTCTGATACTCCATTGTGTTGGGGCGTGTAAGGAGGGGTCCACTGGGGAACTATCCGTTTTTCCTTTAGATAATCCTGAAACTCCTAACTTAAGTATTCTCCACCTCGATTTGATCGAAGTATTTTAATACTTTTCTCAAGCTACTTCTCTACTTCAGTTCTGAATAGTTTGAAATTTTTGAAACTCTCAAACTTGTGCTTTATTAAGTACAAATAACTATATCATGAATAATCGTCAATAAAGGTTATAAAGTAGGAGTATCCTCCTAGTTCCTTGAACACTCATTGGACCACACACATTAGTATGTATAAGTTCTAATGTACTCGTGGCTCATTCACCCTTTCCTTTAGAGGGAAACTTTGTCATTTTTCCTTTTAAATAAGGTTCACAATCACCATAAGACTCCAAGTCTATTGGGCCCAAGTCTCCACGCTTATGCAACTTAGTTAAGTGGTCTTTGTTTATATGGCCTAAACGACCATGCCATAAGTAGAAAGATTTCTCATTATCTAAATTTCTCTCTTAGGAATGTTTATATTTGAGAATATGTTTTATAATTTTGAAATATCAATTGTCATATTATAATAAAATATCATTCATAGCTTTGATAACACCATTTATCAAATTGGAATAAAATTCCATCTACTGTGAAGCTGGAAACAATATTTTATAATAACAATTAAATTTCGTCCTTTTACAAATTTTAGTAAAATGGAAATTCCAAGTTCCTACATCAATAGCAGCCATCAAACTCTAATGATTTTTTATAGGTACAACTGTCCTTTTTTCAAAAACTCTACTTCTCAACAATATCTATACTATCGTATGGATATACGATTCTAATTAGGTATTCCATTTGAATTTCTTATTTCTAATATACTATATTGAAATGAAGATCTTGTTTCCAATATTTTGTATTGAAAACAATCATTTTGTCTCCTAGACAAAAATCTCAGTATTCCTTTTGCTTTTCTCTTCACTCTACTCTATCCTCCTTCTAAACTAGACACCATGTGTGTCTCTTTACTTCTTTGAGATATGAACCATTTGAATTTCTCACCAGTTGGTCCTACAAATTTCTATCAAAAATTTTGGTTCAAATTTTCCACCATGGAAAATCCTTTCTCTAAGATGTAAAGACATAGACTTTCAAGTTCATGATTTTATGATGCCCTTATAGCTAAGGTAACATGGATCCTAACATCTGTCTTGATGTTCAACCTTGTCTCTTGCCAGCAACTTACATAAGGTAATATGGATATTAACAACCACTAAGGTGTTGTATCCTAGTTTTCTTCATGTATTTCATGCATATCTGTTTCAAGCAGACTTGCTTGCATCATGTTGTTTAGATTTGGGCTTATACAATATACACGCCAAGCCCAAGGCTTTGAGGACTATTCTCACATTTCTAAACAAACTCTTTGAAGCTAGAGCCAATCAAAATTAGTTATCAATGCGAACTTTTATATTAAAATAAAGATTTCAACCAAGATGTAAGAAAAGAATTATTGTTTAGATATTAGTTTTAGTACATGCGTTTAATATAAGGTCTTTTAATTAAATACATTTGTCCTACTATTTTCTTCGAAATTTACAATAGCCCATTCTATTGAATTCAGAGATTTTAGCCCAGCTATATTTCCTAGTAGGTAGCTTCTATAACTAGTCTGTTATGACCCCCAAATTTTTGAGTCAAGTCACAATAGTAAGTTATAGTTGGAATCCTATTCCATTTGCATCGTATGCAAGTGCTAATTCATTCAAGTTCCCTAATCCTAAGGGACGTGTGCTCTTATTTTAGCATCTCCTTGAATATATCTCAGTCCTGCAGCTAGCCCCCAATTTTATGGTGGACTACCTAGTCCTGTTAAGGCAGACCCTATCTCTATTTTTGTAACTGATCAGTATGGACGAAAAGGAATGCTTTGCACAACACTTTTGTACCCCAAAGAGACCGTATTATAAATTTAAGTAAGGAAGACTATAACTTGCCCTAATATTTTTACTTTAGGATTTTATTAGTGTTTAAACGTCTCGCCCAATCTAGGATTTTATCAGATTGACATATTTATAATAGTTTATATTAATTCAGGGAGTTTTAGAATTAATTTATAAGGTCCAACCTTAGGTAGGTTCAAGCTCCTTATTATAAGTATTCCATCAACCTAGATTATATGCAAAATAATTAACACTTTTATTTGTTATATTTATATTACAATTCCTTTAAGCTTTTATTCAATAAATTTAATTTTTACTTTGTTATAGAAGCATATATAAGCCCCATCTTATGTACTAGAAATAAATTAGTCCACTTTAATCTCCCAAGTCAACTCGAGTTGCACCGATATAGGTTCTCAGTTAGTAGAGGTGCCCTTGAAGTGAATAGACACCAAGCCCAATCCTTAGCCAGAATAAATATGGGCACACCCTCGAAGACCAATGGATCCCTTTGAACTAATACATTTCATTCTTTCAATTCATGTAAATTGGAAACATCTATAACCCATGTAATTTATATACATTATTGAAACTTTTATAATTTGAGTAAGTTGAGCAAGCTTATTCAAAATTATTCACAACCATTTTCTAACCTTGAAATGAAAAGACAAGTTCATATATATTGTTCCAAATAATTAAATAAACAATAAATCATTTCATATAGAAAATAATATTCAGTTCGCTTCTAACTTAATTATGCACTAAACATGCAGGCTCTGATACCATTGTTAGGGACTGACAGACACTTTGTACATGCATAACAGGCATGACAGAAATTCAAATTTTGTCCCTGTCCCTAGGAACTCCTGTTAGATGCGTATAAATTAAATAAAGGCTTAACTAAATAATTCTCTACCTAGGTTAGTATGTATAGGCTAAGCGTACCATAATTCTAAATTATATCCTAGCATATATATATCATACTAAGCTTGTTATAACTCTAAGCTATAACCTAAGCATAAAATAAACTAAGCATGCAAAACAATCTAAGCATAATTATTAAGTCTAAAAATGCTTAAAGAAAAAGACCTAATAATTAAAAGAGAAAGAAAGAAAACTTACCAGTTGAAGCATACTTTAGCAGAACCTCCTTGCAAAAGCCTCCAAGCATAGGATAGCCTCTATGAATATCCACACAAACCCCACCAATAGAAACCTCCCCGAGAGGAAGAACTTAGGAGCCTCGAGTAGTTGCTAGACCACTCCAGGAGCCCCACCCAAAAATATAGACTAGTGGAGCTCGATTAAAATCAAGCTCCTCGAAAAGAACTTGCTCAATTACCCGAGAGATTTATATTTAAGAATCCCGCTTAGGATTTATGCATTGAGCTATTGGTACAATTTGAAAGGGGGGATGGAGAAGCCTATATATAGGATTGGGGGAGCAAAACTACTCCCCCTTTTTTCAATGTAGGATGTTCATTTTTTCACATCCCTTCCGGATTTGATCCGAAAATCCATTTAGATCCGTGGGATATACACCACGCTTTGCATGCTGTATATCCTGCTGCAAGTAGGCTCTTACAAGCTTGCCTTACATGTGAGTTGGGCCTCATGGCCCATGCCGCGATTCCAGCTCGTGTCGTACCTATTGGGCTGTGCCTTTGGGCAGCCTATTTCCACGGGCTTTCGCAAGCCCATTTAGGTGTTTCGATGCACGTTTGCACACTTGAGCCTGTACAAAATATATTTTGTACTCTCGGTCCAATATAACTCACTAAGGAAAAAATTCCCTTTTAATCTCTTTCAAATAAATATTTATTTTTTGACCCTAATGAATTAGTTGCCGGTCAAAAATAAATCCTTGGTCCAACCAAATAATAATCTAATTAGTATCATGTTATATTTTTGTAATAGAATAAAGCTATTAGTTCTTTACTTAGTTCGATGAAGGTCAAATATGTGTGACCTTATAGGATCCCAAGGTATTAAGTTGTTAAGGCTTAAACAACTCTTGTTCTAATGGAACCATTGGCTCGATGTTCTAGACCATAAATACAACTCGATTACCTTAAACGACTGTAGTACGCATCTAGCAAGGGTCTACTATCCCCCACTACTCGGAACGTCATTCGTGCTTATAATTTAATCCCTGTTAATGCAATAGTTGTCTAATGCGATGAACTCCTTCCACTCTTTAATATTAGTACCATCTAGTTTATAGGGTTTGATTAAAGTGTTAACCCACAAATAGCAAGGTTTTTTCCAAGCTATCCCAGTTACTAACTTGTTACCAAAGTATATTGCCTTTTACCATAGTGTGTTTGACTAGAAACTATTTCTATCAAACACATACTCTGGTTAGAGATTTATAGCAATCATCACTTCAATAAGCAGCCAGGTACAACTCCTTAATATATCTAGAGTGATGGATTCTTTCTGACTACTTAGCTTACCAACATGCTGTCATCACTATACCCATAATCACCCGTGACACCATAAATTAAGGAGTGTATAGAAATGACCCAAAGTATAGCAATAGCACCACATAAGGTAACCAAAAAAAAGTATGGGGATATTCGCAAAGCTTATTGCTTCAAGATAAACACTAATACATTGATATATACACCAAGTGTTTATGTTACTACGGTCTCCAATATATCTTCCAGATATATCCATATGTCAAAGTTAAGGCACCACCTTTATTCCTTAGGAGATTGACTACTTAGACCCATTCCAAGAAAGTTGACCACAAGCTTGTCTTTCAGCTTCATCAATATCCTTTCTTGATAAAACTATGAGTGGGGATAGTTTAGACATAATCATAATTACACATGAAGCAGGTCTCACTAAATATAGTCCAACTATAATTTCTCTGACTTCATGCTATGATACTTCAAGGACTTTTGTATACATACATCGATGAATGTATTTTAACCAGCTATAATATATTTATAAGCACATCAATATAAAAAAAAGATTAAATGCCTTCATTAATTAAACAAAATATATGTACTATTACACTATTAAGATATATCGCCCTAATTGCCTTAAAGGCGTACATCATATCCAACATGGATCAATAACAACTTGGGATGAAATGGGCATAACTTTCTTGACAAAATATTTTACTCCAAGGCAAGCAATCAGAATGAGAAATGAGATCACTCATTTGTCACAACAACTAGATGAAACTCTTTCAGAGGTGTGAGAAAGATATAAAGAGCTTCTAAGATGTGTGCCAAAGCATGGATTTCCCATGTGGATGCAAATGCAGAATTTTTACAATAGATTAACTAATTCCTACAAAATCCAAATCGAATCCACAGCAAATGGAGATCTGGAAGAACTTGAACAAGAAGAATTTTATGATTTAATTGAGAAGTTGGTTAATACCAGTTATAAATGGCAGTCTGTTCGTGAAGAAAGAAGTAAGCATGGTGAATTTGAAGTTGTTTCCAAACTATCTGACAAAGTGGACTTAATCTTGAGACAATATGCTAAGAATAACATATCAGCAATCTCAAATATGCAGGTATCTTATGATTTTTGTGGTGGTAACCATAGAAATGTTGATTGTGAAAGCTCTTTCCATTAGAAGCAATTTGACTTTATAGGGAAAAACTAAAGAAATAATCCCTATTCTAACTCATATAATCCTAGTTAGAGAAATCATCCTAACTTTTCTTAGCGTCAGCAATTAGAAAAACCATACCGACCACCATTCCAGCAACCAAACAACAATTTCCAACAACCACAACAATCTCAATAAAATTTCAAGCAAGAAGGACCTTCCCAACAATCAAAGAAATCTGATATTGTAGAGGTGAAAGATATGATGGCATGATTTATGAAGTAAACTCAGGCTTCTATCTAAAATTTGGAGTCCTAATTTCAACAATTTACAACAATTGCTACTCCAAAGAATAATGGGGCGATTCTAAGCAACATCGAGCCTTATCCTAGAGAAGAATGCAAAGAAATATCACTCAAAAGTGGTAAGGTTGGTGGTGATACTAACAAAATTTTTATTGAATGTGAAAATGTAGGGGAGCAAGAAAAACCACAAGGGGAGCAACTAGAACAGGATAATAAGGAGCAACCAAAGTAGAGTAACCAAAAGTGCAACCTGATTCCATTCCAAAGCAATTTGAAGTTACTCAACTAGACGGTGTTCCAAAGGAATAACCTCTTCCAGTATATCAACCAAAAATGCCCTTCCTTCAAAGGGCAAGGCAACATGAAATGGCCAAACAATTTGATAAATTTCTTGAAGTCTTTAAGAAACTTCACATAAATATTCCTTTTGCGGAGGCACTTTCCCAGATGCCAATGTATGTGAAATTCTCGAAGGGGCTGTTGGCAAAGAAATAGAAACTTGAAAGTATAGCAATGGTGTAACTCAACCGTGATTGCTCCTCAACTCTACAATGCAAGCAACCTTTACCTCAGAAGCTAAAAGATCTAGGAAGTTTCTTAATTCCTTATTCTATTGGCAATCTTAATATTTATAATGCATTGTGTGATTTAGGTGCTAGCATTAATCTTATGCCATACTATGTTTATAAACAACTTGGGCTAGGAGAACCAAAATCTACTAGAGTTCAATTCAACTTAACAATAGGACTGTAAGATATCCTAGAGGCATTGTTGAGGATGCTTTAGTTAAACTAGGAAAGTTCATTTTACCTATTGATTTTATTGTGATGGATTTGGATGAGGATTTACATGTGCCAATCATTTTAGGGAGAACTTTTCTTGCCACTGGTCATGCTATAATTAATGTGAATAATGAGAAACTCATTCTAAAGATTCATGATGAATAAGTAGTATTTAGCATGAATGAAGCAATGAAATATCCACCTTCTAGTGATAATTCACATTACTTTATTGATGCTACTAATAAGAATATATCTTATATGCAGGTACAAGATGAAGAGTTAAGTAGTGATGAAAACATGTTTGGCAATGAAGGTGATTCCTCCGCAGTTTTTGCAAGGAGCAACCACGTGGAATCTTTAATTGAAACACATCCACAACCTTCCAAATCATCACTTGAACAATCATCCATTCAAGAATTTAAACCATTACCCATACATATGGAATTTGCATACTTAGACCCACCTAGTAAATATCTAGTAATTATCTCTTCCAAACTTACCCAAGATCAGAAGGAGCAATTACTTGAAATTCTTAGGGGAAATAAAGAAGCCATGGCATGGACCATTTTAGATATAAAAGGGATTAGCCCTTCAATTTGTGTGCATCGTATCTTGATGGAAGATGATCAGAAACTAACTTTACAACCACAATGAAGGTCGAATCCACACATGAAAGAAGTGGTGAAAAGGGAAGTAATCAAGCTTCTTGATGCTGGAATAATCTACCCAATCTCAGATAGTACATGGACCAGCCCAATTCAAGTTATTCCAAAGAAAGGTCGAATGAATGTAATTTAAAATGAGAATCATGAACTTATCTATACAAGAACAGTCACCAGATGGAGAGTTTGCATTGATTACCGCAAGCTTAATGATGCAACAAGGAAAGATCACTTCCCTCTTCCATTCATTAATCAAATGTTGGAGAGACTTTTAGGATATGCATTCTATTGCTTTCTTAATGGTTACTCGGGGTACTTTAAAATTCAATTCACCCTTTATACCAAGAGAAAACAACTTTTACTTGTCCCTATGGTACTTATGCCTACCAGAGGATGCCATTTGCTTTATGCAATGCTCCAACAACCTTCCAAAGGTGTGTGATGTTAATTTTCAATGATATGATTGAAAATACCATGGAGATATTCATGGATGATTTCTCAGTTTATGGGAAAACTTTTCAATCTTGTCTCAACAACCTAGAGGCTGTCCTAGTTTGATGCAAGGAGACAAATCTTGTTCTTAATTGGGAGAAGTGCCACTTTGTGGTCGATGAAGGCATTGTTCTTGGCCATAATAGAAAAAGGTATTGAAGTTGATCGAGCCAAAGTAGAGGTGATTACAAGCTTAGGTTACCCTACATTAGTTAAAGAAGTTCGAAGCTTTCTTGGCCATGCAGGGTTCTACCATAGATTCATTAAAGATTTTTCTAAAATTGCACAACCACTTTAAGCTTTATTACACAAAGATGCAAAATTTAAATTTGATGCAAATTGTTTGAAATAATTTAAGGAGATAAAAAATAGATTGATCAATACTCTTATTTTGATTGCTCCTAATTGGAACCAACCCTTTGAACTCATGTGTGATGCAAGTGATACTTGTATTGGAGCTGTCCTTGGACAAAGGATAAACAAACATTATTGTCTAATTTATTATGCAAGTAAAACACTTACAGAAGTGCAATTAAATTACACTACCACTGAAAAAGAATTGCTTGCTATAGTGTATGCATTTGAAAATTTTATATCTTAGCTTGTGCTTTCCAAAGTTACTATTTTTACAGATCATGCAGCTTTAAAGTTACTTTTGAAGAAGGACACGAAACTAAGGTTGATTCGATGGTTATTATTGTTGCAAGAATTTAACATTGAAATTAAACAAGAAAGGCTCTGAAAATGAGGCTGCTGACCACTTATCCAGAATTGAAGGGAGCAATCAAATGGAGCAACCAGAAGTTACTGACTCATTTTCGGATGAGCAACTTTTTATGGTAAACTCTTCGCCATGGTTTGCAGATTTTACTAACTATCTTTCTTGTGGTAAAAAACCTCTACACCTTTCATATCATCAAAAGAAAAAGTTCTTTACTGATATCAAATACTATTTTTGGGAGGAACCATTTTTGTTCAAGTTATGTGCAGATCAAATCATTCAAAGATGCATTTCTCATGAGGAAGCTAAAATAGTTTTAAGGATTTGTCACACTATAGAGGCTGGAGGTCATTTTGGTTCAACTAGAACAACCTCAAAAGTGGTAGAATCTAGTTTGTATTGGCCCGCAATCTTCAAGGATGCTCAAAGGTTTGTAATGGAGTGTGATGAGTGCCAAAGAACAGGTAATATCTCTGCCAAAAATGCCATGCCCCTAAATAATATTGTTGTTTGTGAAATTTTTTTTGTTTGGGGAATTGACTTCATGGGACCTTTCCCAAGTCCTTATGGTAACAAATATATTTTTGTTATTGTGGATTATGCAAGCAAATGGGGTGGAAGCAATTTCTTGTCCTAACAATGATGCAAGAACTATTGTTAGATTTTTTAAAAAGCTTTTTGCTAGTTTTGGCGTGCATAGAACGATGATAAGTGACCAAGGTACTCACTTTTGCAACTCTCAATTTGAGAAGTTGCTACAAAAATATGGAGTCACATATAGAGTTGCTACTCCTTACCTTCCACAGACCAGTGGACAAGCTGAAATCTCTAATCGAGAAATTAAGCAAATCCTTGAGAAAATAGTGAACAACTCCAGGAAAAATTAGTCTAGCAAGCTTGAAAATGCTCTATGGGCTTATTGTAACCCTATGAAACACCCATTGGAATGTCACCATTTAGAATACTTTACGGAAAAGCTTGTCACTTACCTGTTGAATTAGAATTTAAAGCTCTATAGTCCCTAACTTTTCTTAATTTTGATAGGTAAGCTACTAGAGAATAAAGAAAGCTGCATCTACATGAATTGGAAGAATTCAGATTGTTTGCATTTGAAAATGCCATGAACTATAAAGAAAAAGTAAAGGAATGACATGACAAAAGAATTCAAGAGAAGGAATTCCATGAAGGCCAGCAAGTACTTTTGTAAAACTCTTGTCTAAGGTTATTCCCAGGCAAGCTTAAGTCGAGATGGATAGGACCTTTCACAATCACTAAAGTCTTTCCATATGGTGATGTTGAGATTGCTAAATCTGATGGAGATACTTTTAAAGTCAATGGACAAAGGCTGAAACCTTTTCTTGCTCAAGCACAGTCAAAAGTTTTTGGAGATACCCAATATCTTCAACCACCATAAGCAATCATAGAATTTGATGTCCACTTCAAACACCAACTGAAGCAAATGTTGGGCAAACCCCAACTTTTCTATCATATATTACTACAACCATATTATAGTTATATGTTTATTTTGAATGTTAATAGTTTTCTTTTGCTAATTTGGAAGGTGCTCATAGTGTCATTCAAGTATAGGGATCGTAACATGAGCTAGCATGTTCTTGTTGCTACTAGAGCAAAAAATTTTTTTATAGTAATCAAAACTACTAGAGCAACCTTAATTTTAACCAGGAATTTTGTTCTAACTTCCACATCCTAATTCTGGTATGAACTTTCACGCTGTACTCAATTGATAATACATATGGTAATACCCTTATAAATCCCTACTTTGTTCTTACTCAAGTATTGATGTATTGAGGACAGTGCAGGATTTAAGTATGGGCATGGAGTACTGGCAAACATTGTTGTATAATTGTGCTTTTTTTAAAATATCATTACAAGTTTGAACTTGCAACGTCCTTCAGCAATCTCTTATTCTGTTCTGATTTCTTCAAATTATTTTTCAAAAACTTTTCAAAAATGTGTGTAAAATGATTTTATGGTAGCTTAAGTGATCTGATGAACTTTTGAAATGCATGCAAAGAGTATGGTTCAAAGATTATGAAACTTGAAGTATTAAAAGTTCATTGGTAAGATTGATATAGTAGTTCAGAGTTATTAAATTTTAAGTCACAGTTCAACTTCTTAGCTTGATTGTTAACCCAATTTGTGAGGAATTAAACCTAATTTTTCAATTATATACATGAATATTTGCCCGATTTCCTTGTTGAGTGTGCTTACACATACAACTTTAGCTAGAACTTGTTTTAGCTAGTCCTTTTTGAGACCATGTGATTGTTCACACGCATAAGATGATTAATGCATTCGATTTTACCCTCTTTTAACCAAATAGCCACCCTTTTGTATTTTATCCCCCATTGTAGATAAACCCCTTTAAGCCTTAGGTTTTTCTTTCTTTAAACCCTAAAAAGTTTTTCCCTTAACCTTTTCCCATTATGTTGACCCAAAACACCCAAGAAATTTTAAAAGAAATCCATTATTATAAAGCAAATTCATTGATTGCTATGATTTCACAAACTTTGCAATTTTGTTTCTTTCAAGCAACCATTCAAGCTTTCTCCTTGTTCAATCAAATGTCTGAAAAGCAACCAAGTCTTTCAAGTTGCTAATTCAATTTTGTACAATCTGTTCATACAACCTCTTTTTCTATATGTAAAAAAAAGAAAAATAAATTATATATATATATATATTATTAATATTTTGTGAGATTGCTTGATACCTCTTTGTGCTCTTATCATCCTAATCATGTTGTACAAGTTAGTTTGCTTACATGCTCATTATTAATTCTTTGGTAATTCTTTTTCACCTAAATTATCCTTTTGACACACCCTAATTCTGACCTACGTTACAACACTATGTAAAGTCCTTTTAATTATGCATGATTGTTCAATACAAGTGGTAGAGAATAGACTGATTTTCAAGCATGTGGTCTAGAGTTTTTGTGTAAAGTTGATGAGTGCATTTTTGGAGAAATCACACTAAACACTTTGAGCGAAATGAAGGAAAATCTTGGTGAGGCAGTAGTTCAATCATTGATAGGTTGTTGACCTGTGAAGTTTAATTTTTGTTAAAAAGTTACAAAACTTGCTAACCCTATGGAGAGAAACCCTACCCGCACCCTCCCCACCCCCTCCCTCAGCCGCTGCCTACGCCACCGGCCGCTAACCACCCTGAACCGATTGGAGAACAACCACCGCCAGCCACAATACCGAAACCCCTTGCCCCCTCGCAATCGCCATACCCAAAACCCTAACCCCCGGAAAATATACTTTGAGAATTTCCCAAATTACTTTGTTGCGGCTGCAATGACAAGAATGTTCAATAGGTATGGAGTGTATGGACGGGTCTATATTGCTCGGAAAAGGAATGCTAAGAACCTTAATTTTGGGTTCATCACACTCGATGGATCTATGCGGCTACATGAGGCGTTGGAAGCGCTGAATATGATAGCGATTGGTGCGATAAGACTCAAAGCTTTTAGAGCCAGGTATGATAAATCGTTAACGGCCCCTCCAGCACGGTCTAACCCAGTGGTACCAGTCTAAAAGGTGTTGTTCTGAAACTCCCCTCGAGATCATCGTTCATTTGCGGCTGTTGTGGCCAATCAAGCCCCACGAGAGGAGTCGACCATCAACCCTATCCAGGTGGTATCTTCTCCTATTATACCTGCTGAACCTCTACTAAACAGTGAGGTAGTGGTTAAAATTGCACCTTGGAAATCTAAATCTTGTTTGGTTAAACTCAATAATATTTCTCACATCCGTAATATACATGATTTTCTGAGTGATCATGGATTTGAGTTTAGGTTTGCTGCTCCTGTTGGTGGGTATAGTGTGATTATTTCGTTTATATCAGATGTGGCTCTTAAGGATTTTATGAATGGCGATTGGAAGGTTATGGAACATATTGTGGAGTCAGTTTGCGCACTTCCAACAGATTTTGCGCCGTCAGAATGTATTATGTATCTGGATCTCATGGGAATTCCGCCAGCTTTTATCTGTGAACCTGTGGTGCATGAACTAGCAGTGAGATTTGGGCGGATTATTATGATAGATTGTAATTTTGAAAAACTGGATCGTCTAGACATAGTATCATGCCTTGTTTCTGTGTCGCTAGGGACAACCAGTAGAAATCTGACCCTGGCAGTAGGGGATAGGGATATAACGATATACACGAACCTTAGACAAGGAATTGGGTGTCAACATTGTCAAGAGCATGGATCGAAAGAGTGGAGTGAACCAGAGGAGGATCCTTCGGACAGGAGTAGTTGTGAATCATCTGGGAATGAAGTTGAAACTAGATCGTGCGAGGATGTTAAGATTGTTGCGGATAGCAATAATACAATGCCGGGAAGTAACCATCCTCCTGGCGATAGCCCGATAATTGGGGGGAATAATGCGATGGTTCCAGTTACGGAGGATTCAACCTCCTCGGGCCCGAACATCTCAAATATGAATAGAATTATCATCCGAAGGGAAGAAAATGAGCCAACTGTCAGTGAGGAACTAATGACATTCCGAATTGGGGAAAAGCTTGAGTTGTTTAATGAACAAAACATGGGCTTGATTATAGAGGCCTTGGAAGGGCAATGACGGTGAGAGGACGGTGTCCGATCTGGGTTATAGTTAGTATTATTATGTCTTTGAGTTTTATGAGTTGGAATTATCGTGGAGGCCTGTTGAATGGGGCCAAACAGTTTTTGGTGCGGTCATGTGTTCGAAAGTGGCAGCTTCAGGTTTTTATTCTGATTGAGACAAAGTCCCTATCGGTTTCGGATCAGGTTGTCAGAAAGTTTTGGGGCCATAATGAGTTTCAATCTCATTGTATTCCATCGCATGGATTGTCAGGGGGGCTACTGATCTCATGGAACTCTAATTTAATTAATGGCTCGATCACTACTTCTACAGATAGATGGTGCTTGCTACATATTGTGTTTAGTCAACTTGAGGTAAACTTACTATGCTTATATGGTCCCCCTATACCCAGGGATAGGAATCAATTTTGGTCTGATCTGCTGACCCATATTCAAAGCATGGATAACTTGGTACTATGTGGTGATTTTAACGAAGTGTTATATAGCTCTGAGAGAGGTAGAAGTGGGAATACGGTGTTGAGTTCGATAATTAGGTTCCAGGAGTTTGTTAATGAATGTGTTCTCTTTGATTTGCCTTTATATGGCCGTGACTATACGTGGTCTAATAGCCTATCCTTCTCAAGGATCGATCGAGTCTTGGTGTCATGCAATATTCTTGATAGGTGGCCGGGTCAGAATTTGATGACGGTTGATTCGACGTTATCAGATCACTTTTCAATTGTCTACCGGTCCCACGCATCAGTATGCGATGGTAAAAAGATTTTTCGCTCCTTGAACTGTTGGTGGGAGAAGGACGGGTTTCTACCTTTCCTAAGATCGAAGTGGGAGGCTATAGAATTGGAGGATCCGGGGCGTGACATTGATTCTAAGCTATGCCGACTAAGGAGCTTCATTCGGCCTTGGCATCTATCTAATTTTGGCAGATTAGAGGGAAGAATAAAGAAGCTAGAGGCTCATGTTATATCCTTGACATCTAGCTCGGTGTCTCGACCTATGGAGGAGGAGAGTAATTTGGAGCTTCAGTGCGTGAGATCGGAATTACTTACCTGTAGACGGAACCTTGAATAAATTCGTCATCAACAATCACGAGTTAACTGGACTATTTTGGGTGATGATAATACAAGTTTTTTCCATAGGATGGCGTCAGCGAGGTCTAGGGGTAATCAAATTTCACAGCTGGAAATTGATGGGGCTGTTTCTTCTAACTCGGAACTTATTAAATCCATGATACGGAATTTTTATTCCAGGCTATTTTTGAAACAAATGGAGGTGCCGTATACTTTGGGAGAGCTAAATTTTTGTATGGTTGATGAGACAGCCAATTCTCGGCTTGTTGAGTCATTTTTAGAGGCTGAAGTGTGGGATGCGGTTTGTGCTTGTCAAGAAGGTAAGGCTCCGGGGCCGGACGGATTTAATTTTTTCTTCTATAAATGCTTCTGGGAGGAACTGAAACTGGATATGTTAGCGCTGTTCGGCGAACTTTATAGGTACAATAATCTGCCCAATTCTATTAAGTCATCCTTTACCGTGTTGATTCCTAAAGTTCCTGGGTCGTCGTCGATGGGGAACTATAGACCGATTACCCTTATCCATGGTATGTATAAAATTGTGTCGAAAGTACTCACAAAAAGATTACAGGCTGTGTTGCCTCAACTGATCTCTGACAACCAGTTTGCATTTATTAAAGGCCGTAATATTCATGAATGCTCGTTTATAGCCTCGGAAGTGATCCAATCAATCCACCGTAGTGGCCAGTCTTCAGTGGCACTCAAGCTTGATTTCCATAAAGCATATGATAGTGTTTCTTAGACTTATATTGACTCAGTTTTGAAGAGGATGGGTTTCTCTGATAAGTGGATTAGATGGATGGCGGCTTGCAGAGAGAACTCGGTAACAACTATTCTTATCAATGGAAGCCCTACTGATCCAATCTATTTGGGTAGAGGGTTTAAACAAGGCGACCCCATTTCTCCATTTATTTTTGTCTTAGCAGTGGAAGGTCTTAAACATCTTATTGATGCAAGTGTCCTTAAGGGCATTTTACCTAGGTTTCGTATTGAGGGGGTCAGAGATGGATATATCTATTCTTCAGTTTGCAGATGACACGATGTGCTTCTTGCCTGCAGATGAGTCCCTCTTACCTATTTTTATCCGTTTATTACGTTGTTTTAAGCTGATTTCAGGTTTGCGAATTAATTTTGTAAGAGCTCAATTATGGGTATTAACGTGCAGGATGATATGTTGAATCGATGTGCGGAGACTATGGGTTGCAAGATCGAAAAATTTCCCATTACTTATCTAGGCGCCCCTCTCAGTACGAGATGCATCCCGGTGTCTTATTGGAACATGTTGATTGGTAAGTTCCAAAATAGGCTGGCAAGCTAGAAAGGTCAGTGTTTATCGTATGCTGGTAGGGTGGTCCTTATAAAATCGGTTTTCTCCTCTATCCCGATTTATTTGTTATCATTGAATAAGATGCCGGCCTCTATTAATAATAAGCTTGTGCAACTGATGCGAAATTTCTTGTGGAAAGGTAATGCGGTCTCTAGTGGGATTTGCAAAGTGAGCTGGGAGACAATTATGCTACCGAAAAATCTAGGTGGCCTGTATGTTAGGGATCTCTAACTAGTAAACTGTAGTTTATTGTTGAAATGGATATAGCGGTCTAGAGTAGACGGACAGGGATCGCTGTGGTATGAGTTGTGTGTTCGTAGATATGGCTCCGATTCATGGAACTCGTTTGAAAATTTTGAGAGTTCATGCCTGTCGTATGTTTGGCGAGGCATTTTATCTTGCTGTGTAAAGAACTCAACCTTCTGGGAGTTGTTTAAATCGAATGTGAGGGTGAAAGCGGGGAACGGGGCTTGCGGATCCTTTTGGTATGATAATTGGACGGTAAATGTGTCACTATCTGTTCTTTTTCCTGACCTGTATCTCTTATGTAATAGAAAAAGTTGCTCGGTTCGGGACGGGTGTCTGTCAATTTCTGAGGGTGCAGCACTATCTAGGCCGTTTTGGAAACGTAGTCTAAGGATTTCAAGTAGAGAGAGGTGCTCCCAGCTTCGGAATTCGATTTCCCAGACCTGCCCTTCTGTTTTTGTGGGTAATGGGGATGATGGCAA
Source organism: Euphorbia pulcherrima (assembly GCA_947683365.1). Classification (NCBI taxonomy): domain Eukaryota; kingdom Viridiplantae; phylum Streptophyta; class Magnoliopsida; order Malpighiales; family Euphorbiaceae; genus Euphorbia; species Euphorbia pulcherrima. The sequence continues at coordinate 42,439,843 of CANTUS010000009.1, forward strand.
TAGGGGGCAGCAGCTACATGCTGCGTTTCAGGTGGTGGCGGATAGGTTTGAATGGGATCTGGGAGCTAATAAGGTATTTTCAGCTGCATCTTTTTGTTTGGGGTTCTATAGGACGCCTCAATGGACTACGCCGGAAACGGATTACATGGTGGTTTGGAATGCATGTCTTCTTCCTAAAGTTAAATTCTTTGGTTGGCTAGTGTTGCATAGACGTCTTCCAACGAAAGTCTTTCTGGTTCGTCGCGGATGCCAAGTAGTAGTGGATGATAAGTGTCCGTTTTGTGAGGAGTCTGAAACAATCGATCATGCTTTGTTTCACTGTTTGGGTAGTTATCGTATATGGGCTCAAGCTTTTCTGGTGCTAGGGATTTCGGTGACAATGCCATTGAAGGGGGCTGATTTTCTATTAGTATGGCGAGCGCACTTTACCTCGGGTCTCGGACATTAGTTTGGTACGGCTTTATGGTTTATGATTGCGTGGGTTATTTGGAAAAGGAGGAATAAGTTTGTGTTCGAGGGTGTCTTAAGAACAGAAGATCATTTGGGGTCATGCATTCATCTATGCTGGTTCTTCTTCAAGTATCGAAGGCGGAATCTTAATTTTGTCGTTTTTGATGTATTTAATTTTTTGAACTTATTTCTAAGTTGTAACTAGATAGCTGGCATTCTTTGGCCTTATTCATTGTATAGTCATGTCTTGGGATCGGACTTCATATCCGTATCACCTTTAGGCTGTATTTCTGTCCAATGACGCTCTCATCTTGTGAGCTGTCTTTGGATTTCTTTAATAAAGAGAGGTAGGTGTTTTGTAGGTAAGCGTGGGCATCAACCTAGTTGGGACGCCCGCCTCGAAATTTTCACCTGCCTCAATCTTTTTCCTTCTAGGGGAACACAATGTTCCTCCGGGGGGTTTTCAAAAAAAAGTGTTTTGACTACTAGAATCAAACTTTCTTTTGAAAACCCCCCGGAGAAACATTGTGTTTCCCCAGAAGGAAAAAGATCGAGATAGGTGAAAATTTCGGGGCGGGCGTCCCAACTAGGTTGATGCCCCCGCTTACCTACAAAACACCTACCTCTCTTTATTAATGCAATCCAAAGACCGCTCACAAGATGAGAGCATCAGTGAACAAAGATACAGCCTAAAGGTGATACAGATATGAAATCCGATCCCGAGATATGTCTATACAATGAATTGGCCAAAGGATGCCATCTAGCTAGTTACAGCTTAGAAATAAATCTGGACAGTTAAATACATCAGAAACAACAAAATTAAGATTCCGTCTTCGATACTTGAAAAAGAACCAGCATAGATGAATCAAACTTTGCATTATGTCTCTTCTTATAGGACAAAATTCAGAAGTAAACTTGAGTTGATGCCTTGTTTTCAAAAATGTTTTTCAAAATTCATTCTACTTCTTTTTTTCTCTCTTGTCTTTGTTTAATTACTTGAGGACAAGTAATGTTCAAGTATGGGGATATTTAATAAGTATGAATTATACCCATTTTATTATGTATTTGTTGACCTAAAACAATGAGAATGAATGAAGAATTAGCTAATTTTGTGTAATTATAGAAAATAAGCAGGAGCATGCTGAATGATTGCTCCAAAGGAAAAAAACAGGTAGAAGCAAGTAGAATGGTTGCTCTGAGCCGAAATGTGTTTTTGATGCAAAGAGAAATTAGCTCCAGCCATAAAGTGGTAAAAGAAACATGCAAAATAAAGTATTAGAAGGTGATGTGGCTAGAAGAAAGGACACCACGTACCCACTAATTAGAAAAGAGAAAAGTAATTAATTATGAGGTGGTGTTTATTAGTGGAAAAATTGACACCTATCACTAGTTGGAAGCTAACTATGACATGTGTATGACAAATTCCACTAACAAAAAATGAGTCTCCATGAAGAAAGCAAGTGGAGCCATTTTATGAAGGCACCTATATTTTGTTATATTAATATAAATATGTAATTAGTTATTTTTAATTCCTTGTTTACCCTCTCTTCCACTTTAAATAAGATAGATTAGTTTAGTTGAGGGTATCATATATCATATTATCTTATTTTGTACTTCTCTTTCTATAATATAAGTTAGTTTTTCTCTTTCTATGCTTCTAATTTATTCTTGCTGGATTATCCAACTATGAAGTGTGAGTAGACTAAAGAGCAATCTTAGTCTGCAAGCAAAACTAGAGTAAGCTCACTTCTCTTCCATTTATTTGAGCATTAAAACTATTTATTGGTTGTTAATTGGTATGCTTTATCCTTATGAGTTGGCCACCTCATATTTAGTAGTTGGAATGAGACTGATCAAAGATTTACACTACGGAACAACCATTTAACACATGTATGCATGAGATGGATCAAGTAATTCCTTGCATGTTAAGGGTTTTTATCATTAACTTGGTGAAATGGTTGCTTTACTTAATGCATGGAACTAAATCTAGTGAACAAACTAGACAATTTTCCATAGAATCCAAGTGAGGATGATCAATTAAGCTTGGTGAAGTTGGAAGTAAGATACCTTAAACCTATGTTCTTAATACTTCTAAAAAATGGTAGAATGGTAGAAGTAAGAAACTATTTGTGCTTGCTTGACTTGAGACTGTGCCTTTAATATTATATTTCGCCACCACCATTTTAACTGCCCCTTTTTAATTTTGACTACTCCATTTGAAATTTGCATCCAACTATTAAAAGAAACCTTAGACTCCCTATTTACTATTGATTTAAGATTATTTACATTTAATCCCTATGGAAATGACACTTGGACTCACCGTATGGTATAGATTGACCTAGTATACTTGCTAGTGTTAGTTTTGGGGACAACAACATTTCTCCCCATGATGCTATTCCTTCCTTTTTTATTTTATTTTACTTTGTTTTGCATTTATCTCGCAAGATCATTTATTTTTTTATATGCCACTTCATAGTTTTTTATGCATCTCATTTTTATCTTCGAAAGCAGATCTATGATTATATAGTTTTTTCAACTTTTTATTTTTGAATATATGTAACAGATGATACAGGCATTATACCAGCATTATCAACCATTTTACCAGCATTATATGAGCATTTTACCAGCATTTTACTAGCATTATACCAACATTATATAAGATGTGAAAACCAACATTATACTATCACTATACCAGGTGTGAAGAACCAAAATCAAAAAAATCTATTTTATGAAAGGAATTAAACAAAAGCCACTTTATACCAGCATTATACCAGGTGTGAAAAACAAAACCAAACATATGCATCCATTTTTATGAAAGAAATCAAACAAAAACCACATTATAGCAGCATTATAACAGGTGTGAAGAACCAAAACCATACAAATCTATTTTATTTAAATCAAACAGAAACAACTTTATACCAGCATTATACCTAGTGTGAAAAACAAAAAAATAAGAACCTATTTTTATTACAGAAATCAAACAAAACCCACATTTGTACCATTATTTTATCATATTTTTACCATGTGTGATTAAACAAAATAGTAATCAGATAAATAATATATTTATACTAGCATTATACCATGTTTATACCAGCTGAACAAACAAAAAATACATTTATACCAGCATTATACCAGGTGCGACTAAACAAAATCTCAATCAAACAAAAAACACATTTATACTATATTATACTAGCAGAATGTAAAAAAGTTGTTAAATATGAAGGAACGTAAAAATGTTGTGTTTTGCCCCTGTTTTGGATATAAAAGTTGAGGGCTAAAGTTTTTGTTGAAATTCTTTATGGGCTTCAGTCCAGTTATGTACTTTTTCCTAGTCTAAAATATAAAATAAAAAGTGACGGCAACGTATGGACTTCAAAAAAAATTTAAACCAAAGAGCTTTGATTAATTAAGTATACACTTTCAACTAGAGCGACACGAAATAAACCAAACTGAATTGTAGTAGTTATAATAACAAAACATAGTACTTTACTTATTTTATTTATAATGGGAGGTCTTAGGTTCAATACCTAACCTCTAAAAAAAATCCATTATTATGTATATAAAAAAAAGCTTACATGTTAAATTATTTGATGCTTAATCAATTAGTCTTCCTATTTAACATTTAGGAATATTTCTTTATGGTAATCAATCTTGTAATTACTCCTATTTATTGTAGTAATTACTCCCATGCCTTGAAATCTCTACTATAAATAGACCCCTTTTGGTATCATTTGATATAAAGCAATAAGAAATCTCATATTGTTATTCTCTTTCTCTTATGTTATTATCTTAGAGTTATTCAGTTAGTTTCATAACACGTTATCAGCACTATACGTCTCTACCATTGATCCTGTTAAAGGTATCTTTTTTTTGTATCATTTGAATATTCTATTCTATTATGTGATTTGTTCATGATAATTTTAAATTATATGTTCCTGAAGAACATTCATACGATTATATTCGTGAAGAATATAACGAATAATTTTAATTTATTTGTTCTTAATGAAACACATATATAATTATATCCCTGAAGGATATAAAGAATAATTTTAATATGTATATTCCTGAAGAATATATATAATTGTATACATGAATGACATAATAAAATAATTTTGATGTATATATTCCAGAAGAATATATTTGTAATTATTATAAGGTTGTAAACTCTTAATGAGTTTGTATTTACTGTGTTTTTGGAAAGAATCAATTTTTGTTGAGGGATGAATTCAATTTTATATGTGTTATATATTTACATATATATTAAGATCCTAAAGATCTTTACATAATGATGTTACGGTGTAATAAGGAAAATACCATATATATTTGACTATAAAAGATCATGAAGATCTTTGAAAACAAATGTATCATTATGTATCAATAAAGGCTCATTTTAAATGGAAAGAAAGTCATATATCAGAATTTATTAAGAAAGAATTTATTTATGAATATATTGTGCTCCTACAGTAGCACTATAAATGAAACTGTTTCTCATGATGAATAAATTTATTGCTTTGAGCAAAATTATGAGATATTTATTGATAAGAATCATGAACTACGTCCAAATGGAACAAATGTATTTCCTGAAGTGAATACGATATCATATCATAATAATAAGTTTTTAATAACTGTGGACATGATAGCAGAAATATTCGTTTTTGATATTATATCCGCTTGAAGTGGAGGATGAAATTGATGATAATTATTACCCCTGAAAGTGCAAAGATTAAATTTACAATTATATAGCCACCCGGAGTGGTATGTCAAAATGAATTTATTTTATATAGTTAAATTTAAGAAATTTACTTATATTGCATTCTTTATAAGTTGATATTATTCATTTGAATCTATATTATAAATTTAGTGTTGTACCTCTCATTTGCGTAGCTCCAACTTGGATGAGTTAGGTGTTACCTACTCATATCAATAACAGTGGTGAAAATATAAATGTATCAAGATCCTTTAGATCTTTGAAAGATTTATCTTTATAGTTGTCAGAATATTTGATAATACAAGATCCTGTAGATCTTTGAAAGATTTATCTTTGCAGTCGTCAGAAGCTTTAATAATACAAGATCCTGTAGATATCCGAAATATATGACATCTTGAAAAATATATATATATTTACCAAAGGCCCATTTGAGAAGGAAATGATATCTTTTATTAAGAAAGAATTTTTCTTAATATGCTCCCGTAGTAGCATGTGCTCCAGCAGCAGAACCATATATGGAAAAGATTTCTCAAACATATGGTGAATTCATTTATTGCATTATATTGAGCAAAATAATAGCTTTTGTTAAAAAGCCATGAATATGCCTAATTGGTCACATACATTCCTTAAAGTGAATGCAATATCATATTATTATATCATGAACATAAATGTAAATCCACCCAAAGTGGAAAATAATTTGATAATAATAGCCACCTAAAGTGGATAAATATTTATGATGTTTTATTTATTTATCATATACTTGACTATGTTTGAGTTAAGAGTAAATAAACTGGAATGGTTAACTATTAAAGATCTCGTAGATCTTTGCAAAATTTTATATAATTATACGACTATTTCTTAATATTTAAGATCTTTTGCAATATGCACTTTTATCTTTATTTGAATAAGGACTTATGTCTTGAAGTTTGTTTTTTTAAAATCTTTTATATTGACGTCTATCTTTTACAACAACAATAATAATGATATATTTTCTTTTCTTTCATTGAAGATCATGAAATCTTTACCGGTACCTGTTGACTTTAAAGCATATGAAGCAAATTTATATATTATGGATAGTGTCATCACCCATATGATATTTAAAGAGGCTAAATACTTTTCTGCTTTAATAAAGGGTGAAACATCCGTTACCGCTATATCTGGTAATACAAATATAATAGAAGGCTCCGGAAGAGCCCAAGTTATTTTACCAAAGCGAACAAAATTATAATAAATAATGCATTATTTTCCCCAAAGTCTTATAGAAATTATTAAGTTTTAAAGATATTCGCATAAATGGATATCATATTGAAACTATGAGTGAAAGAAACAAAGAATGTCTATATGTTACAAACATAATATTTGGGAAGAAATGTTTACTTGAAAATTTTTATATTCTTCCATCCGGTTTATACTACACATTTATAAATGTGATTGAGGCCAATTTAACTATAAACCAGAAGTTTATAGATTCAGAAACTTATAAAATTTGGCATTTTCGACTAGGTCATCCTAGTTCGACAATGATGAGAAAAACAATAGATAATGCACATTGGCGACAGTGAATCTTTTTGTATTACTTGTTTGAAAGGAAAATTAATAATAAAACCTTCCAGAAGTAAGGTTGAAATTCAGTCTGTAACATTTTTAGAACGTATACAATGTGATATATGTGGACCAATTCATCCACCTTGAGGACTATTTAGATAGTTTATGGTTTTAATATATGCCTCAACAAGATGGTCACGTGTATGCTTATTATTATCACGCAATATAGCTTTTTCAAGATTACTTGCTCAAATAATCAGATTACGGGCACAATTTCCCGATTATACAATCAAGTCAATACACCGTGATAATGCTGGAGAGTTTACATCTTGAACCTTTAATGATTATGATATGTTGATTGGGATAAAACTTGAACATCCTGTAGCTCATGTTCATACTCAAAATGGTCTAGCAGAATCGTTCATTAAACGTCTGCAATTAATTGCGCGACCAATGATCATGCGAACAAATCTCCTTACAACAATATAGGGGTATGCAATATTGCATACAATAACTCTTATTTGTTTAAGACCAACAAGCTACCATAAATATTCTCCCCTACAATTTCCTTTTGGTCATGAGCCCAATATTTCTCATTTAGAGTCTTTGGTTATGCATTATATGTTCCGATTACTCCACCACAATGGACCAAAATGGGTCCTCAAAGGAGATTAGGAATTTATGTTGGCTATGAATCTCCTTCAATTATTAAATATATAGAGCCACTAACTGGAGACATGTTTACTGCACATTTTTTAGACTGGCATTTTGATGAAGGTAATTTTCCAAAATTAGGGGGAGAAAGTAAGAAAAACCAATCGTATGGAATGCTTCATCATTATCTCATATAGATCCTAAATCAAAGGATTCTGAACTTGAAGTTCAAGAGATAATCCATCTTCAAGATTTAGTAAACTGATTACCTGACGCACTTGCTGATCTAAAACGAGTAATAAAATCGAATATACCAGTAGTAAATGTGCTGATCCGAATAGATATTCTGGAAGAACAAACTAATAACAGCGCTGTGACATGCCTGAAGTGTGGATGACCAATTGGTTCAAAGGATAAAAATCCTCAAAAAAGGAATATTGCCTGCAGTAAAAATGCTCCCATTGAGGATAAAAATATTACTACAAATACACTTCCTGAAGAAGTAAAAACACTTGAAGTGCAAGCACCTAAAGTGCAAAAACTTGAAGTTGTTGAAAATCAAGAAATTCAAATAAATTATATCAGTATCGAAAAAGGATAGAATTGAGACATAACGATTGTTGATCCTATTTTTGCATTTAATGTTATAATGATATTGAGAATGAAATTATGTTTAATGAACCACAATCTATTCAAGAATGCAAGGACAGAAGTGATTGGTCAAAATGGCAAGATGCAATCCAAGCAGAATTGAATTCTCTTAACAAACGTAATGTTTTTGAACCTGCAGTTCGAACACCATAGGATATTAAACCTGTGGGTTATAAATGGGATTTTGTAAGAAAGAGAAATGAGAAAAATGAAGTTGTGAGATATAAGACAAGACTTTTTGCACAACGTTTTTCCCAAAGACCCGAGATTGATTACGATGGGACATATTCTCCAGTAGTTGATGCGATAACTCTTCACTATCTTATTAGTTTTGTAGTACAACAAAATTTACAAATGCATTTAATGGATGTTGTTGCAACATACTTATTTGGGTCACTTGATAATGAAATTTACATGAAAATCCCTAAAGGATTGAAATTGCCGGAAAAATATAACAAACACGAACTTTATTCAATAAAGTCACAAAGATCCTTATATGGATTAAAACAATCTAGGTGCATTGGTTATAACTGTCTCAGTGAATATTTAATAAAAGAAGGTTATAAAAACGATCAAATTTGTCCATGTGTTTTTATAAAGAAATCAAGATCGGGTTTTACCATTATTTCAATATACATTGATGATTTAAATATCATTAGACCTCCCGAAGAGATTCCAAAAGTTTTCAATTCTTTAAAGGAAGAATTTGAGATGAAAGATCTTAGAAAGACAAAATTTTGTCTACAAATTAATCACCTTGATAAGGAATATTTGTTCATCAATTGAACTATACACAAAAGATATTGGAATAATTTAATGTGGACAAAGCACATCCATTAAACAATCCAATGGTTGTACGGTAACTTGATATTAAAAATGATCTTTTCAAGAAGGTAATAAGGAAATTCTTGGTCCAGAAATACTATATCTTAGTGCGATTGGTGCGTTAATGTATCTTGCCAATAATACAAGGCCTGATATAGCACTTGCTATTAATTTGTTATCAAGATATAGTTTTGCACCAACTCAAAGACATTGGAATGGAATTAAGCATATAATGCGCTATCTTCGAGGAACTATTAATTTGGGTTTATTTTATTCACATGAACCCAATCCTAAAATAAATGGATATGTAGATGCGGGGTATTTATCTGACACGCATAAAGCTTGATCTCAAACAGGCTATTAATTCACATATGGAGGTACAACTATATCTTGCGGTCAACAAAGCAAACTATGATGGCTACTTCCACAAATCATGCAGAATTAATAGCCATCCATGAGGCTAGTCATGAATGTATATGGTTGAGATCATTAACAAAGAATATCCGAGATGCATGTGGAAGATCAGTGACTAAAGAAGATTCGACGATGATATATGAAGACAATGTTGCATGTATTGCTCAATTGAAGGAAGGCTACATTAAAGGAGATAGAATCAAACATATTTCGCCCAAATTCTTCTTCACTCATGATCTTGCAAAGATGGTGAGATAAGTATTCAACGAATTTGCTCTTGTAACAACTTAGCAGACTTATTCACTAAGGCTTTACCTTCAACAGCATTTAAGAAGTTGGTTCATAATATCGAAATGCATCATCTCAAGGATCTTCAATACTCTTACGAACAGAGATAGTAAACACTATACTCTTTTTCCTTTAACAAAAGGTTTTGTCCGACTGGGTTTTCCTTGGTAAGGTTTTTAATGAGGTAGTGTCCTATTTGCAATGATTGACATCATAGGGGGAGTGTTAAATTATTTGATGCCCAATCAATTAGTCTTCCTATTTAACATTTAGGAATATTTCTTTATGGTAATCAATCTTATAATTACAACTATTTATTATAGTAATTACTCCTATGCCTTGAAATCTCTACTATAAATAGACCCCCTTTTGTATCATTTGATATAAAGCTATAAGAAATATCATATTGTTATTCTCTCTTTCTCTTGTGTTATTATCTTATAGTTATTTAGTTAGTTTCATAATAGTATGCACTATGAACTAGAGCGACACGAAATAAACTGAACTAAATTTATAGTAATTATAACAAATAAACATAATACTACAAGAAAACAAAATAATATATATATATATATATATATATATAATTATTTTACTATTAAAAAACATTTGTGTAATAGTGATTATACATGACTCCTTTTTTTAAAAGTGAAACTTTTTTATGGGATTTTGTCATTGCCTGAAAAGCCTAAAATAATTGGCCCAACATGAAAACTAATTACAAAATGGATTAAAATATTTACAAACCTACGGTCCCTTTCAAACCATTCTCACCAAAAACTCTTCCTCTTCTCCCTCTCCTATACCTGCAATTTTGAATTCAAAAACCATAGATCTTGGCTCTCTGATCTATAAAATCATCCCAATCCCTCTCCCATATAAACAACGTATTGATCAGCTTTAGAAAGTGAAAGTAAACCCCAAACTACTACTGCCAAATCGTATTTCATACAGAAATAAGAAGGTAAGAAATGAAAAAACCCTAACATTATCATATTTTCATTCACTTGTCATTCACTAATCAAATGCTTGATTACAGGTTTTAATGGCTACAAATAGAGTAATTACAAGGAGCAAAGCATCAGAAACAACGGAAACGCAAATGGAAGTAGAAGCAACAACAAAACCAGAGGTATGATTCGAAAATTTGAACATATCTGTTAAAAATGGAATGTAAATTGAACTACAAGTACATATTTTCCATATAACAATAAGATAACTATCAAATATCTAAAAGAATTCTGCTAGATAAAGATTAATGGACTACCAAAGATACATAATGTGTAGCAGTAGATATCAATCAATGTGTATTATATCTATTATGCAAATAACTTACAAAGTTCTAATATCTAAAACATATATGTCAGATAAATACAAAATGTTGAAAGAATGATTCAACAACTGTTTATGAGTTCATGTATATATGTATTCAAAGTTTCCTGCTACAATTAAAAGCACATTTTTAGACATAATCTTGAATATAATGATGTGCATCTTGGTGAATGTGATGTATAAAGATAAAGAGTCATATTATATGTTCGAATATAATACGTATCTACTAGTTATATATTCCAAAAAACTATAAGATGTCTACTAGAAATATACTATATATCAAATAGAGGCAGTATAAAGAAGACTATCAACTGAATATAACACATAACTAGTAAGTTACATACCAGATAACTATAGGATGTCTACTAGAAATATACTAGATATCAAATAGATGCAGTATAAAGAATATTGTAAACTGAATATAATAAATATCCACTAGTTATATACCAAATAACTATGGGATGTATACTAGAAATCTACTACATATCAAATAGATGCATTGTTAAGAACATTATCAACCGAGTACTGAGTGCATAAGTCAACTTACCACATCACTGGTTTTATGTTTCATATGTTTCCTATATAAAAAGTTAACAAGATTGAAATATATTGCTAACACTTTAACTTACTACTGGCAATTGTTAGGCAGCAAGCAAGGACATACAACCTTATATACCCTTCAAATACATGATTTGTGCCTGCTGTTAAAGCAATAGCAAATGACAAAGTCATATCTTTCTTGAAAGTCAATCTAGCAACAAATGTGCTAATCATGCTAAAGCAAGGCATTTTTGAAAATTTTTCAAGGGACCAAACTTGAAGCCACAGAATGCACTTCTCCACAACTTGATCGTATGCAAAATCAAACAAATGGAAGATAGCTGCATCTGCATTCTAGTAGGAAACAAACCACTTTATTTCGGTATAGAATACTACTTGCTAATATCAGGAATGAAAACATGGCCAACAAATTTCATATTGGAAGAGACAAAAGAGTCAATGAATTTCAGAAAGAAGTATTTCAAAAAACATCCACATGACATCAAAATGAAAGATATAGAGAACTTATTGGATTCAAGTAAAAAAGGGAAAGCCAAAGTACAAGATGAACAAGACCAATTAAAGCCACTGTATTTCATCGCTTTCTACTTAGTGGGTATGGATCCTGATGTTAAAAAACCACTAGAGTACGACGACTATGTATACAATAATACTTACAAGGTAGCAGCTTGGGGTGATATTTTGTATTAGTACACATTGGAAGGTCTGAAGAAAAATGGGGAGTATGGAAGTAAACCAACTTCGTACAGATTAAATGGATGTCCACTAGTCTTCCAAGCATGGTTTACGAAGTATATGGACCATGTGAGGGGTACATATGCAAAAAAAAGGAAACACCAGAATTCATCCAACTACTTTTTAAATGGAAGCATTTGATAAATAGTTCAAGACTAAAGACCTGAAGAGACTCATATTCAACAAGAGTTTAAAAAAAGTAAGCAACCAAAACACCAAAACTACTTTGTCAATGATTTTCATGAAAACAATTATATATATGCACATCAGTTAGGTAACATGTATATATCTAGTAGATAGATAGTAAATATCAAATAAACTTCTATTAGACACCTAGTTTAATTATGTGTCGTTGCTTAGTCGCTAATAAAAAGTCAGAAATTAGAACATTGAATCTTACTGGACAATTTAATTCTTGCAGATAAAGCCAACAGATGAAGAGATTACGAGATTATCCCTACATGAGTACCTTAAATGATAGACCCGGCAGAGTCTGATACTTTGTTTATTCAAACAATCCATTCATAGAAAAATGAGAGCAGCCAAGAGGAATTCATCACAAAATTAGAAAACTTGTCAAAGAAGATGGAGAGTGAGTTCAAGAAAATCACCATAAGACTCAACAAAATGGAGAAGAAATTATATGCTTTGACAAGACATGTTAACAAGATGGAAGAAAGCCTAGAAGAAATGAACAAGTCTGAAAGTACTAGGGAGGAAGAAGATACTGAACATCATGGCAATGAAACTGATGAAGAGACTGACGATGAAAACAAGAATGAAAAGAGTGAAGATGATGATAAAGAAGAAAGTGGTAAAAGTTATGATGATGGATCTAGTGATGGAAATGATGTGGTAGAGATGGTGACAAAGACAAAAATGCAAAGGACAACAATAATTCTGATGCTGAAAGTGAAGAGAAAAGTGAGAATGACAATAGTGAATTAGAAAGTTGAGAAAGTGATGAAAATAGAGATGAATCCAAAAAAATCAAGTGACAGAGAAAAGGATGGACCTAAGATGAGCGATAATTAGGACACTAAGGTTGGCAGAGAGGACAATGCAATCAAAAAGGACAAAATTGACAATGAAGAGAACATAGAGGTAAAAAAACTAAAACTACAAAACTATTTAATTTGTATTACATGAAAAAAATAAAACACATGGATTTTTAATCTAAGAATCTATCAATTGATTTCTTAAAGAAACAAGAAAGTGAAGATAAGATGTTAGTAGATGATGAGCAATATGAGGAAGGAGGCACAATGCCAATATATACAAGCACACCGGACACAATGATACTTACTCCGGAAAATGAAACTGACGAAATAGGTGGAACAATACAATTAGATGCCAGTTCAGGAGGAAAAACAGTGATATCTAAAGAATAAGAAACTAATAACATAGAAGGGGTTATTGATATCAATGTAAGAAAAATACATACTTCTTAAGTAAACAAAAACTTTAACTAAGTTTCTATAAACGCATGATTAAGAGAGTGAATGATGTAAATGACTTGTTTTCTATTGTCTTTGAAGGAAACACCACAACAGAAAGGAGAAGAGATAGAGATTGCACCAGTGGAGGAAGATCTTAAAGATGGCAGAAACTAAGAGAGTGAGGAAGACAAGATTCAAACAATAGAGCTAAAACTAACAGAGGTAAACAAAAATAAATCAGAAAGACAAAACTGTCATATGTGTTGATAAGTATCTAATAGATGTGAAAATGTGTCTAGTAGTCTTCTAGTGGATGTCTAGAAGACATCTAGTAGATATAAAAAAAAGTGACAAACACCATCAGTCTATACCCATCCACTTGCACGATGAAGGAAAAGCAGAAAGAGAAAAAGGAAATGAGGAAGTGAAAACTATAGTACAAAAAGAGGATGAAAACAAACAACCTGAAGCAAAGGATGGCAAGTAAAATGAAGAGAAGTAGAGATGCGCAGAGTTGCTCCTCTTCAATCCAAACTATGACTTAATAACCGTAAACCTAAGTCCTTCAAATGAAAAAGACAATGAGAAGTAAGAAGGTGTACAACATAAAGGGGATAAGAGTGATATGAATGAAGGAGACAATCAAAAGCAAGAAGCTAGTAAGGCTGTAATGCAATCTGGAGAGCTCCAACAGTAGGTAAAAATCATATCAAATACCTTTTTAAAAAATAAAAATACACTTGATTTGATTTATTAAAATTTAAAAACATTATCATGCTGGATCTCCCTGTTTCTTAGATACTCTTGATCTAGCAAAACTTGATAAGTTAGAAGCAGATAGTACACGAAAATATGCCATTATTAAAGAAATAAAACAAATGTGTATTTGATTCTTCAAAATATTACATTTCTACAGCATTGATAAAAAAGAAAACAAATATACTAACGATGCATGATTACGATTATCTTGTCTTCAAAAGATTGAGGATGACTTTATTGAGGTTGGCCAACAATATTACATGCGAAGAACAAAGAGAAAGATATACACGGGGAATTTTAGAGCAGCAATGAAAAGAAAGGTAAAGTTGGAATATGTGCTTGATGACTACGCAATGATAGGAGAGCAGATCGAAGATAAACAACTTGTTGCAGAATTTGATCAATTCATAAAAAAGAATATCAACATTTTAAAAAGGTATAAAAATTGATTAAATTTTGAATTTAAAGTCTCTATTTCATATTATTAGGGTTTTACAAATCACAGTGAAAGAGAGAAAAAGTGGTACAGTGTTGTGAATGACAGCATGCCAACGATGATGTTCGAAATCATGGGAGTTTCGAGCAAGACATTCTTTGCTGATATTTACATTAAAGGGGAACAGACAAGTAATGATGTAAGTAACATTGCAAAATTTGAAAATTTTAGAAAAATATAAGATCAAATTATCTAAAAGAAATTCTGTCAATAAAAACCTAACACTACACTAAGGTTTAACACAAAAACAAAAGTTAGACAGCTAGTAAAATTCTAGTCGACTCAGATTACAGAGATTATTATTTACAACGCTTGTAATTTCTCAATAGGCTGTTGATGTTGTGATTTACTACATAAGAAAAAAAGCAAAGATTCAGCTACAACTTTACAACTACGGATACAATGTTCGATCAAAAGGATCCATGCATTAAGGAAAACATTGAAAAAATGAGGGGGACAAAAAAAAGTACAAGAACAAGCAAGTATAATAGACACAATCTCATTCCAAATGGCAGGGAGGCAAATTTGGTGTGGAAGGCATTAGAGTGAAGTAGAACATGTGTTTTTCCTATTTCTGGTAAGAAATAACCATTGGGTTCTAGGGAGATTTGATATCCACCAGTGCAAGATCTACATATATGATTTCGCAACCAAGAGGAGATCACATAGATTTACAGAGATTGCTGCCAATGAATATAATACGATCTTGCCAATTTACCTCAAAGAAGCAAGGATATTTGATGCAAATAAAAAGATCAGAGAGTCCGAAGCATATAAAAACAAGAACCCTCTGGCAAAGATTGAGTTTGAAATAGTGATGGAATTACCACAACAAACCCTATGGTAAGTCACAAATAAAACAAATACACACACAACACCATTTTCTCTCTTTAAATCTAAATTTTAACTTAAAACAAAAAATCAATAATGAAAACACTACTTTCAATACAAATGTTTTTCTATGAAACAAAATGCAGTGACTCCAGGATATATATGCTGAGCTTCCTTGAATACATCAAGAGCAGAAAGAGATACCAATGGAATTCAATGTCAAGATTCAAAAAATTCGATTAGCACTCAGTTTATATAAGCACAGAAAAAAATATGTGGATGAACACATAGAGTGATGAGGAGTATGTAAGATGAACGAAAGACGCAGAAGCCTGATTTCATAATGCTTGTAACTGAAATATAGATAAAAATTATCATGTTTAACTGTTTGAACTTATGATTGTGTTATTAATAGGGATTGAAGTAGCCTAATTAGGAATATGTTTGAAGTTTTCATTGAGTCATTGGTAGGGATTTAAGTAGTTTAATTAGGAATCTGTTTCAAAGTACTAAATTTGACATATTATGATAATACTTTATTTGGCAATGACTGAGTTTGTCAGCATAAATACTTTACAGAAAAATTATATCCATGTAGAAGAGGTGAATGATTAGTAGACAACTACTAGATATCTAATAGATGTCTAGTATAAATCTATTTGAAAACTACTGGAAGACTACTAGATATATAACGCGATTCAAACATGCAACTTCTTACACATAAGCATTTTCAAACAAAAATATACAAATTTAAAAAGGCAACAAAGAAACAAACAAGACTGAAGATTAATAGAATGCCGTAAGATGTTAAAAGCAACTAGTAGAAAACAAATAGAAAACTAACAAAAATATGGTACACATCTAGTACTAATATTATATAAAAAAAATTTAACATCAATTACACCAGCAAATAGAGCAATAAGAAATTAAAAAAGATCCAACATAACCTTTTTAGCATCCAAATAAGTGCAAAAAAGAATAAAATTACATTCACACGCTTACACGTTCTCTTATTGTGCCTGTTTCTAAGACAAACACTGCATTGTATAGACGACTTGCCTGCTTTCTCTAATGCCGAGCGATATCTTTCTTTTTTCGGTCTCCCTTTACCTTCACATATAGGGAAAGAAGAACTTGTTGCTTAATACTAGTAGGTACAACCTAAATACCATTTGAAGGCAAGGAATTTATGGTTCCTTCGTAAGCTGCTAGCATTTTAGCTTTTGTATAATACTCAGAACAGTATTCATAAGTAGTCAAGTGAAATTTCTTTATATGAGCAAGAGCATGTTCACATAGATGCTCATCCATTTGAAACTTATTACATGTATAAGTTCTCTTGTTCAAATCAACAGAAAACTCAGAACTGTTACTAGTAATGGAACCCAAACGAGCAGTTGATAGATTTACCTAACATCAATATAACAAATAAAAGTGAATAACAAATCTATGTGACAAGTCATACAGTTAACTAAATTATGTATTTCGCTGATAAACTACTACATACTATAAATATTTGATATCTAGTAGATACCTAGTAGAAAACTCATAGATATATGGTAGATAACTAAAAAATCTTTATTAGACATCCAATATAAAACGTGATTCTTTAAATAACATAGCAACAAATTAAAAAATAAAAAAAATAGAAGAACAAAGGTTAAAGATCTAACCCTCATTCATGAAGTCAATGCAAACCGATCTTGAGGCTCTTTTTCATATCTCTATGTTAAAATTGAAAATGTGTACAATCCAACATTTCTATTCTTATAAAATAATTTTTGCATTAGAGATCTCAGATAATCAACAAAAGATGCAATTGGGAGAGATTTTGCATCCTTTATCATAACATTAACGAATTCTGCTGTATTTGACGTCAACAAAAAACACATCTTACAAGGCGCATACAACTTGCTCCATCTTTCATAACCTTCCTTTCTTAAATATGTGGGAATGCCTTTCTTAATTTTCTCAAGTTGTGTCATCAAACTGCTTCAAAGTGTAAGATTTACAAGCTTGGAAAAAATACTTGGACATTTCTCCTGAGCTAGTTTTGAATTCCACTTTCATATTCTGAAGAATATGGTACGAGCAAATGCAATGTATAACCACAGGAAACACTATCAAACAAGTCTTTTTGATACTCTTATGATGATCGGAAACAACAACCATCTCAGGTCTCACACCGTATGCAACTTTCAATTGACCAAAAACTAATGCCACGACACGTCGTTCTCTCCATCAATGATAGAAAGCAAGTAGAAAAATCATATCTGCATTTCAAAAAAAGAAAAAAACAAAAAAGGAGTTACAATAGAAATGCATGACAGAAAAATAACTTCAAATAGGAATACATACTAGATAACTAATACATATCTAGTAGGCATCCACTAGATACTTACTAGATACCTATTAGTTATCTAACATGTTAACAAAAATAAGCACCTGCCGCATCATGAGCAGAAGCAGTCAACAACACACCCCTATAACACATAGTAAGAAATGTAGCATCAACAATAATGACAAGTCTAGAGTGTTTCCAACCGTTAATAGAAGCTGAAAATGAAATAAAGAGGTATTTAAACTGAGGGTCGTCCATCACAAGATCTATTACTGATCCCGGATTTGTTTCCCTAATCATAAACAACAAACTCGGTAAAGAAGAATATGATTCAGCTGGTGATCCATTAATCATCTTCAATGCTTCTTCTTTCGCATACTAGGATTTTTGGTAATTAATATCTGCTCTCATTTCGTCTCCTTGAAGTTTTAAAATACCAAGAGCAGTTTTCACCAATACACCGTGACCATAACTGTTTGGGGTGTGATTTCTGAATCTTGAATTGAAAATCATCTCTTATTGCATAAAAACTCATAGCATCTTAAACTACATACCTATCCTTAAAAACCTGCCCAACCTTAAACGAATCAACATTTCTAACCAAAATCTCAAACTCATCAATAAAAATTAGCGCCAACTCTGCTTCTGCCAAACTTTGCATCTCATCTAATGCCATATCAGACATATTACTTATGTAAACAGAATGATCATCATGAAAATCTACTTCACCATCAATACAACACATATTAGATAAAGTATCTACTTCCAAAGCAGGGACAATACTATTACTAGTTCCCTCCACTACATACCTGATAACAAATAGATAACAAACATGTACAAAATAGTGAGGATAAAAGAAATTTACAAAGATAAACATATACAATTCAATGGACAAAACTAACAAAATGTTGAACAAAATATAGAATGACAATATAAAAAAAAAGCATGTAATCGTAGAACAAATGAATATAAACAACAAATTCAAAAGTACCATATATATAGTAATGAACCACCAGATACCTAATACAAAATTATCATATGTGTACTAAAAAACTTTGAAACACAACACAGTCTAGTAGATATCTAGTATGCATCTGGTAGATGTCCCCCAAAGATCTAATAGGCAACTACTTAAAATAAATTAATAAAATAGCATTCATCTAATAGTTACCTCGTAGATAGCTGTTAGATATCATACGGAAATAAGACAGAGATCTCAAAATACTAAAAAAACAGCACAACAACAAATGTAAAGCAAAAAATAAAGCAGGAATCACCTTGAGCATCACCAGAAATAGTAGATGATATTGTTACACACAAAGGATACTCATGTATCACATTAGTCCGAGATTTCAATTAGAGATATATACGGACAACCAAATCATTCTTGATCTCCAATGAAGGATATCCATCTGTAACTTGATACTCAATTTTAATATCAAAATTCGGCTCATCTAATATTAAACACTCAAGAATAGAACATTTAAACGTAGAGAAATTAGCAGACCTAGAAACCAAACCCGCAACTATAGTAAAAGAGAGAAAATTATGCCCAATAGTACATAATCCATTGTCATGAACTAAAATCGTGATATCTTCCATCAATTAAAAACAATGAAAGCAATAGATATTCAAATGAAATAAGTATCAGAAACACGAAATAAAACAAAATCAACAGAAATTGAATAAATCGAAAATCGAAGCATTGAGAACAAAGATCAAATTGCACAAATCGGAGAAATCATGAATGAATAGAAGTGATTTGAAAAGGAAAAAGCAAAATCAAATGGAGAAGAAGATCATAAAAATTGATCGAGAAGAAGCAGAAATGCAGAGAAAAATCATATAGATGAATGATAGCAGAATTCGTTATTGAGGAAAAAATAGAAACCGACGACTTATATACACCGTAATTCTGTAAATTATTTATCAAAAAAATAAAAATAAGAAATAAATGAGATTGTTATATATGTAAATATTTTGGTATTTGTTGGCATTTGTGTAAGATGCCCTTTTTTATTTATATCTTATTATGGCCCATTCTTTCGATGGTCATAAAATCATCATTCTTTGGCTTAAGATTAGATAAACTATCAAGAATAGTCATACTTTGTAAACTATTCATAAATTCACCATCAAGTCAAACTATTTACAAATACACATTCCCTTCAATTCAATTTACATATCATGCCATTCACTTGTTTCTCCCCTTTTTCTTTTGATTTTTTTCTTATTTTTCACTTATCTTTCAAACCGTTTATTTTTTCGACATGCCGCTTTAGAGTTTTTTGTTTGTCTTATTTTTATCTTCGAAATGAATCCATTGTGACATATTCAAATTTTTTGAACTAGTAGACATCTGATAGATGTCCAATAGACATGTGATAGAAGTCTGGAGACATATGGTAGATATTAGTTTTTGATGGGTTTTTTATGAAATTGTTATGTTAGTTTGTGCAAACCTTTAAATCAAACCACCAGCTAAACAATGATAAATTAGTGGCAATAATCAAACAACTAACAAGAAGAGAACAGAATCGAGATACGATTTCCAAATCAAGAAAAGAACGTAAGAGCAGATCCAATAGAGAGAAAGTACAACATACAGATCATAAGAGAAAAAAGGATAATGAAAAAAATAGAGTCCACACATCATCCAGACTTCTACCATATATCTATCAAACTTGTATAACATATCTACCAGACATCTACCACATGTCTATCAGTGGAAAAAGTTTAAAAAAGTCACAGTGGAAGTCATTTCGAAGATAAAAAAAGAGATGAAAAAAAAAATTCTAAAGCGACATGTCGAAAAAATGAATGGTTTGAAAGATAAATGCAAAAGAAAGTAAAGAAAATATAAAAAAGCCATGAACAGTACCATGAGAGGGGGGAGCGTATGGTTGTAAATATTTTGTCTTTTGGTCCAAATTATTTTATGAAGAGGGGTGTGTTTTGTAAGAGCCCCTTAAGATTATAATGGACTAAAGCAAAATAGGTCTTTAGACTATCTAAGCTTCTTATATTGTGAAGTCGTAGATAGTTGTTTGCAACTCCACTTCAGGGTCAATTAGAAACAATTTATCTATAATTACTGAAGTATGGCTGAGTACACCTGACCCCCTATCCTGCTTTTGCAGGAGGGGTAATGTTGTTGTTATATAAGTATAACTCTATAATTATTCCAAAAAACTTATAGCGAAGAAAAAGTTGCATTTGTTCAAAATTCATACCAATCACTGAATTTTGTTTTTTTCATGTGTTGGATCTAGCTAAGAAGCAAGAACTCCTCAGAAACCTAGAAACATGATTCTCTCTCAGAACTAAGAAGATCCAAAGAAGTTTTTGAGGATAACAAAAGAGGATGAACAAAGGATTGGATCTAGATAACAAATCCATTGGATCAAGCTTAGGATAAAAACAACTCAGAGTTTAGAAGATCCAAGAACAATTACTCATTGTGCTCAATGTCAAAGAATAAAGAAAAAGAAGGTTGTTCTCAGAAGGAAACCAAACTTAGAGGATCGCTTAAAGTTTATAAGATTAAGTCTACACAAGTTGATATAACATTCATGAACACAAGCAAAGTAGAAAAGGCTCCTAAATCTTACAAGCTCACTGAACAAAGACTGGCTTTAAAGAAGAATCATCAAGGGCAAAGGCATCAGAAGATATGATAGCTTATAGGAAAAATATTAGACTGCTCATATGCTAATACAAATTGAATTGGAACAAGAAGCTTAAGAAGATAAACTCCACTATATAAAATCATCAAAACACAGCACTAACCAAGAAAGATATTATCAAGTGAAGAGTTTGCAGGATATAAGGCAAGCTCAGAGTTAGGGATATCATGTCTAAATCACTGAAGCATCATTCCAAGGAAAACCATCAAACAAAGAGGATTCTGTTAGAAGAAAGATCATGCAAGAGGAAAGATACTAGAAAGCTAATTTTGAGAAACACCAAAGATTCCTCGGAATCACATACATCAGAAGCTCAAGCTATCACCAGAAGTTTTTCAGAAAGACTAAGAGGAAAACATACTAAGAGGAACATTACTTTAGGGTAATAAGGTATAGGTAGCATCAATGTCCTCAGAACCAACCGATATGTCTAAGAAATTGATAATCCCTAAGCAACTCATGTAAAGCCGCCTTTTCCAAGAATAGTAGTCTTAATCTTCTCAATTCCTAAAAGACTACCTACCTGGCTTTCACTAAAAGAGATAAGACATCTCTGAAATATGAGTTGACTAGCAGGAGCAAAAAGCTACTTTCTACCACCTAACTCCTGACACATGGAAAGCTAGAAGCACAAAAATGGTATAAATGGAAAAAGTTAGAGTACAGATGGAACTGGCCTTATTTGGACTTATCTAATGGAAGAATGGATCTCATTCCAACCTCAAATCTAATGGTCACAAAGAAAGAAGCCATTTAGAGACAACGACTAGAAGGACCCTCAGAAGATAACCATTCTGAGGAATGTATTTTTCTTTTCACGATGGTAAAAACACTCTATCTCATCAAGGTACACATCAATGGTCAACTACAACAAAGAGAGTATAAATACACATCTATCTGCAACTATCAAGGTGTCGAGCAACATCACAAGTGCACACATCATAACATATTAGAACAAATTTTCAAAAGAAAACAAATTCATTAACATATCTGTTTGTAATTAAAAAGCTCCATTAGAACAACACATTTCAAATTTGTTATAAGTGCTACTTGATAACAAAGTACAAGAGCATAAATTCATCAATCAATCTACTAAAGAAGAAGAAGGCGATCAGAAGCTAGGCAAGGGGGACTTGGCAAGGCTCCTGAGTCATAACAAACTAGGCGAGAGTGTTGAGGTCTTCAACCCTGATCACAACTTAGCGAAGCTGGTGAGGTAGAAGAATCTAAGAGGAGGGTACTCTTAGATTAAGGAATCAAAAGTAGTAAGAGTGGTGTACAATGTCTGTGCAGAATTCTAGAATTGTAAAGGCTTCTCCGCCTTTGAAGGAGTTAATATAGTGGATTTAAGCTCGAAGGAGGAAACTCCAGGGACTGTATGTAAGCAGGGTTAAACTAGTATAAAAACCTTGTGTTCGATTTTCTTTAACCTTTCACTTATTTACTTTGAGCTATTTTCATTGATCATATTTTGCTAACAAGTAAATAACATACATCAAACACTATCATTCATCAATAAAGTTGTATCAACACTCTAAATATATCTGTTGATAAAAAGTTTATTATTTCACATCCTTAATTTGAAAAGGAGTCAGTCACCCCCCTCCTCTGACTCCTACATCCCCCTACGGGGACCAACATCATGTAAAAGGTTAAAAGATGGATAGTTAACATTTTGGGTAATATTTTTTAAAAATTGATTTCTTCTGTATTGAATTGATTGAAAAGAATTCATATGGCTCAAATAAAGAAAGTAAATAGTACAAAGATTTTTCATTCATAGATGTTGAAAAGATCCTTCTACTTAGGAGCAACTTAGGATGACATAACCTTGAAGTTAAGGTCGAAGTTCAAACAAGAAAAAGCTAACGGTGGATACAGAGGCACCCAAAGATGGGGAAGGGCATAGTAAGTGACGAAAGGCTTCGACGAGTTAAACTTGTGAGTAGATTCGGAAAATCTCGAATATGTCAAACTTTCATATTAGTAGAGGTATAAAAATAAATGAATAATGCTATATGTTTTTATTAAGTTTGAATTATAAATTACAATGGAGATAGAAATATAAAAATACAATTAGAATAAAAACATACTCTCAAACCTTTTATCGAAATTATGTTTATTGCGGATGCCTAAAACTCAGTTTCCTTAAGACAGTTATTCGTCCGCTACCTGTGAATTTGTCTCCTGGGATACAACTGCAATCGTAGGTAAACTCTAATTATGTGAAGAGCAATTCACAAGAACCTAATAATAAGTAGCCTTCACTTGTAAAAGACTAAAAACTTTGAGGAATATTTTTAGTTTATAAAACAGAAAATGTACCACAAAGTAACCAATTGAACAAGTACCAGCGCTGAATTTTTATCAATAGAAACTTGTATTTTTGAAAGTTAGTATGAAGGCTACAAGAGGAGGAGTTTATATGGATCATATGACATTAACATGGTTTTATTGTGTTTAATGGAGATTAAACACAAGTAACCACCACTTTTTATAGTGGGTAACTCATATATGTTATGAGTTATTGATTAATGGAGTTACAACTCATTAATCCATAAACTAAAACATATGAGAAAGTAAAATGACAAATAGTCTTTCTATTGAAATACCGACGTGGCACGTCAAAGTCTGACAAATATTCAAACTTTAATCTTTCAATTTCTCATTCACCATAACACATTTTAGGCTTATAGTATATCTAAAAAACTCATAATATTCAAACTTTACTCCCTCCATCTTTTTAAAATAGGCATTCTAGCCACTTTTTAAAATATTTTTTTACTTGTTATTTTCAAATTTCTAGGTACTTTTTGGATTATATTTCCAATTGTATCCTTATTTATCTCATTATCATTAATTGCAATGAAGTGGAAAACTAAACATTAATTAGAGGGCAAATTAGTATTTTTCTGCCTTAATTAATTAATTCCTTAAGAAGTGTGAAATGTGTTAGAAGACAAGTAAAAAAAGATGGACGGAGTATAATTTAGCCTAAAGTTGATAATGCACATCATTATCACTTATGCCATATCTCCGACAATCCACCACATGAATGGAAATTGAAAAAGACAAGGGCATATTCCAAAATTTGAAGGGTGAAAATGCTCTTCAGCCAATATTTGCATAGGATAGGTAGGCTACAACCTTTGAACCTTCCCTTGTGAAAGTATATTTACTTTACTGGCTAACTAGTAGACAGGATGCCCTTGAACTATTCTTCCATTTATGTAAATGATGATATACCCCAAACAAATACCAACACATCACGGTTTTTGGTTCTCATGGTTATGTTCGTTATGGTCATGAACATCTCCTGGTTCTGCAAGATGTTTAGACTACTATGCCAATAGTATTATTTAAAGCGACCCCAGTTCACTCCATATAGGTGATCTCTTTTGCTCAACCATTGATGGACAAAGGATCATTAAAAGTATGTAGCTTAACCTTAACTCGTTTTGTCACTATTTATGTCACAGGAATGGACACGGGTTTACCCCCACATTGACCACATAAGGTCTATGCGATTAGGTTATCCCATTAAACCAAGATCTTAGGATCTACAGTCAAACATGGTTGGGTTTTCCTTCACATAGCGCCTTAAATATTCATAGGCTTTTGTCCCATTCCTTTTGATGTCTTTTCAACTTGATCTCAGTTTAACCCTTTGGTTAGCATCCGCAATGTTATCCTTTGATCCTACAAAATCAATAGAGATAGCTGACATTGAGATTAGTTGTCTTAAGGTATTATGTTGACGACGCATATGTTTCGACTTACCATTATTTATTACATTTTGTGCTCTTATAATCATTGTTTGATTATCATAATGTATGCAAATTTCAGGCACAGGCTTAGGCCATTCTAGAATATCCTCTAAGAAGTTACGTAGCGATTCAACTTCTTCACCCGTTTTATCCAAGGCCACAAACTCAGCTTCCATTGTATAACGAGTTATAATCGTTTTCCTTGAGGATTTCTAGGACACTACTCCTCCTAAAGTGAACACGTACCCACTTGTACCTTGAGAATTTTTTATATTAGCTATCCAACTAGCATCAAAATATGCTTCTAGTCAACAGGTTCTCTAGCATCAAAATACGCTTCTAGTCAACAGGTTCTATCATATAGTGCAGTATATAATTATGAGTATATCACAAATACCTTAGTATTCTTACGATTGCATCCCAATGGCTTTTACCTTGGTTACTCGTAAATCTGCTTAAACTACTTACAGTATAAGCAATATCTTGTAAGGTACATTAGATGGCCTATAGCCCTTGCATATTCCACCTGGTCTATGCATTCACTTTTGTTCTTGGAAAAATGTAGACTAACACCTAATGGTGTTTTGGCTATACCAATATCACCTTTGTTAAACCTGTCAAGTATATTGCCCACATAGTGTGACTGCGTCGATATGAGAGCATCAGGTGAAAGTTGAACTTTGATGCCTAAAATTACATCAGCTAGTCCCATATCTTTCATGTAAAATTTAGAACTTAACATATCCCTGGTACGTTTTACCATTCTCTCATTGATTCCAATAATGAGTATGTCATCAACATACAAACATAGAATAACATATCCTTCATTTGTAGTTTTGACATATATGCACTTGTCACACTCGTTTATGCGAAAGCCACTTGCCATCATAGCATCATCCAATTTCTTATGCCATTGTTTTGGTGCTTGCTTTTATCCATATAAAGACTTCACTAACTTACATACTTCCCTTTCTTGACTAGAAGCTACACAACCCTCGGGTTGTTCCATGTAGATTTCTTCTTCAAGATATCCGTTTAGAAAAGCTATTTTCACATCCATTTGATGTACTTCAAGATTTTGCAAATCAAAAATTGCATGTATAATCCTAATGGAAGTTATTCTCGACACTGGAGAATACGTATTAAAGTAATTAAGGCCTTCCTTTTGTCTATAACCTCTTATGACTAAATGAGCCTTGTACTTATCAATTATTCCATTAGCTTTTGGCTTACATTTGAAAATCCATTTAGAACTTAGCGTCTTAGTTTCAGGAGGAAGGTCCAATAGTTCCCACATATGAATTTGCAAAATGGAATCAATTTCACTCCTTATGGCCTCTTTCCATAAAGGACTTCCAATAGAGCTTATAGCTTCTTTGTACGTTTGAGGTTCTACTTTAACCATATATGTTAAGAAATCCAGACCAAAGGATTTTTCAACCCTTACCCATTTACTTCTTCTAGGTTCTACCTCATGATCCTTATTACTCTCTTCTTGAGAGTTTTGATCATCTTCTTCAATTATTGATTGAAGATTGTCATAGTTATCAATGCCTTGTTGATGAACTTAACTGTCTCTTACAATAAGTTCATAAGACCTTTTAGTTCTCGGTCCTTCGCCTTTTCCATTACATGGAAATACATTTTCAAAAAATGGAATGTCCTTTGACTCTATCAAACTGTTCTTGTGTATAGTCGGGTTTTTAGGTTTATGCATAAGAAACCGATATGCGTTGCTATTACTAGCATAGCCAATGATAATACAAACCACCATTTTTGGACCTAATTTCATACGTTTAGGTAAGGGTGTAGTTACCTATGCAAGATGCCCCTACACTTTCTAGTAATTATAAGAAGATTTTCTACCCTTCCATAATTCATAAGGGGTTTTATCTTGTTTCTTATGTGGTATCTTATTTAAAAGATAATTTGCTGAAAAAACAGCATCACCCTACATGTTTTGTGGTAAACCAGAACTGATCAACATTGCATTCATCATCTCTTTTAGAGTACGATTTTTGCTTTCAGCTACACAATTTGATTGTGGATAGTAAGAAGGTGTTACTTCGTGAATAATTCTATTTTTGGAGCAAAACTCACCAAATGGTGCAACATAATCACCATCTCGATCACTTCTTACCTTCTTAATTATCTTATTAAGATGGTTTTATACTTCTTGCTTATAGAGTATAAATTTCTCTAAAGCTTCATATTTGCTTTGAAGCAAATATACATAACAATATTTTGTGCTATCATCTATGAAGGTAATAAAATATTTATTGCCTCCTCTTGATTCAGTGTATTTCAAATCACAAATATCACTATGTATTAGATCGAGTAATTTTGAATTTCTTTCAACGAATTGAAATGAAGATCTTGTTAATTTTGTCTCAACACTCGTTTCACATTTATGTGATTTATCAACATGAAATTCGGGTATATGATTCAAGTTAATTAAAAGTTGTAACGTATCAAAATTAACGTGTCCAAGTCTACTACTCCATAAATTAGAAGACTTAATCATATAAGCAATAACGTTATTCTCATTAATAGAATTTTACTTATACGAGACACAATTAAATTTGAACATTCCATTACATTCATATCCCTTTCCCACATACATGTCTACCTCAGACAAAATAAATTTCTGAGATTCAAATACCATCTTGAAGCCATGTGCACTCAATAGGCTCCCAGAAACCAGATTCTTCTCCTTGTCAGGTACATACAAGACATTTTGCAGTTTTACTTCTTTGCCCGAGGTCATTTTCAGAATCATCGTTCCATGTCTTTTGACATTAGAAGTAGTAGAATTTCCCATGAAGAGTTTCTCACCATTATCAATTAGAGTCAATCCAGCAAAAGACTATTTATCACAACACACTTGACGAGTAGCACCAATATCAAGCCACCACTCCATTGGGTTTGAGTCAATTATATTGAGCTCAAAAATTACACATACACTGATGTCATATACATCTTTTGTAATATCTTTCATAACGTTTACCTCATTGTTATTAACCGTTTTTGTCAATTTACAAACAAATGATTTTTGTCTCATCTTGTTGCAATTTAAGCATTTTCCATTTAACATTTGTCTCTTGGATATGCTTCCATTTTGTCCAATTTTAAACTTACGTTTAACATATTGTTTGCCCTTTATGGAGGGTTTAATGACCTCCACCATGTTAGCTTTCGCCAAAACTTGATTAGAAATAGAAAAAATTTTATTCAAGGAATCCCATAATTCTTTTGCAATACGCTTAATAGTACACACCTCATATAGGTCAATGACTAAGTCATTTAAGATATGATTTTTACAAATAAAATTCATATGATTCCAACCATCCATAAATAATTGAAAAGAAGCATTAACCACTCCAACATAAGGGTCATCTTTCAATATTATCGTGTCTCATGCTTGTCAAATAGAAAAATATTTTATATTGTCAAACTTTAAAATTTGATCCACAAAATTTCTCCAATCTTTTAAGAGTTGAAATAAGATATAATCCCTAAGCAACTTCATGATCATTAGGCATAACAATCGTTAAACTCGAAAGTTCATTTCCATTAGGTCCAGTACCAACAGGACCAATTTGTCCATTTTGGCTATTCTGACCTAGAACCTTTTCAGAACCATTACTTCAAATCAGTAAAATGATGTCCATAATATTCTCAATTTACAATCTGAAATACTACAGAGTAAGTCAGAAACTTGTAAATGAGAAAAACCAAGAAAAAGAAGAAAGAGAATTTTTTTATAAAAAGCAATTTACTGTTTTTTTTTATGAACTACGTGTTGTCCAAAAAAATAGTCTTCAAAATCCAGAGCAACCTACACTTAACTTAAGAAAATATAGACATAATTGTCTTAAGATTGCTAGTAGCGGTATTAAAATAAATGGATAATACTATATTTTTTTATTAAGTTTGAATTATAAATCACAATGGAGATAGAAATAGAAAAATACAATTAGAATAAAAACATACTCTCAAACCTTTTACCGAAATTATGTTTATTGCAGAGGCCTAAAACTCAATTACCTTAAGGCATTTATTCGTCCCCTACCGGTGAATTTGTCTCTTAGGATACAACCGCAATCAGAGACGAACTCTAACTATGTGAAGAGCAATTCACAAGAACCTAATACTAAGTAGCCTTCACTTAAAAATGAATGAAAACTTTGAGGAATATTCTTAGTTTACAAAACAGAAAATGAACCACAAAGTAATCAATTGAACAAGTACCAGTAATTTTTATCAATAGAAAATTGTATTTTTGAAAGTTATTATGAAGGCTACAAGAGAAGGAGTTTATATGGATCATATGACATTAACATGGTTTTATTGTGTTTAATGGAGATTAAACACATGTAACCACCATTTTTTATGGTGAATAATTCATATATGTCATGAGTATTAAACACAATTAAACCACCACTTTTTATGGTGAGTAACTCATATATGTTATGAGTATCTTATTGATTAATGGAATGACAAGTCATTAATCCTTAAACTAAAACATATGAGAAAGTAAAATGACAAATTGTATTTCTATTGAAATACTAACGTGGCTCGTCAAAGTCTGACAAATATTCAAACTTTAATCTTTCAATTTCTCATTCACCATAACACATTTTAGGCTTATAATATATCTTGAAAAACTCATAATTCGTAGAATAAATAACATATTTCATTTTATTCAAATCTTTTTATATATATATATTATAATTTAGCCTAAAGTTGATAATGCATATCATTATCACTTATGTCATATTTCCAATATTTCAAACTGCTGTTGAATGCATGAGAAAATAAGTTACAACTGAACTAAAAGGACCAAAAGCACATTTGAAAAGTAGAGGGAGAAATTGAAAAACGTGGGTTACCAATTTTTTCATAAGTTACAAGTATGTTGATTGATGTGATATTGTTTACGGTTTAATCATACCCAAGATTTATCAGTACTTTCTACAAATGTATTTAATTATAGCGGATCTGAGTGTCTCGTTCGTGTTCAGCCTATGTCTCCTAGAGCTACAATTTGTTAACCCAATTTTACTTATTTGAAATGCTGTGAGTAGGGATATTGAATAGTACATGCTAACCTTCTGTTTTGAAATTAATTATTTGTCCTCGAACTGTAGCCCAACAATCCACAAATATTGAGGACCACGCTTATAATCCTGCTATTGCCGACAATTTTTTCAATCGGTCCTTGTAATTTGTTTTATACTCAGATATATTATGTGGAAATGTGAATTAATTATACCAATGCTCCAATATCTAATTATTTTCCAAGGACAAAAACAATAGATGTGAAGTTCAAATTTTGTCGCAAAAGAGAAACCGGTCAGTTGATTTGTCGCATAGTTTTTAATTTTGGGGAAAAAAAGATTATTAAATTTTTAATAAATCTATATGTATATATACAAGGGAATTCCTAAATTATCTTTTTACCCCTACACGTTTTAAAAAAATAGTAACATTTTATTATTATTATTATTATTATTATTATTATTATATATATATATAATAATACTATTATTATAGATATTGGCTAATATCTCTATAATAATGGTAATTAAAATTGGTTAATATTCATACTAATCATAACAATACCAAAATATAAAATTGAAATAAAATTAAGATAACAACAACATCAATAATAGTAATAATAAAATATTTAATGAGTATTTAAAATACTAAAAATATAACACATGTTGTTTACAAAATTAAAGTAATAATAATAATAACAATAATAATAATAATAAAAATTTGATAAGTAAAAAGTAGTCAATTAATTTTGTAGAGTCATATTAAGGAGCCACATTAATTCTTATAGAGTGACATTAATATTACTATAATAATGGTCTCATAATAATTTTTAATATTATTTGAAAATATTACTGTAATAATGGTATTTTGAACGCATATGACTTAGATTACCTTTCAGTGGTGCGGTTAGCTTAGACACATCTTATAGAGTCACATTAATATTGTTGGATACGATGTATGCCCTTAGGGCAATTAGGGCTATATATCTTAATTATGTAATAGTACGAATAATTTGTTTAATCAATAAAGACATTTAATCTTTTGTTTATATCAATATGCTTGTGTATATATATATATATATATATATATATATATATATATATATATATATATATATATATATTAAAGCTGGTTAAATATATATTCATTGATGTATGCAAAAGTCCTTGACATATCATAGCATGAAGTCAGAGAAATTATAGTTAGACTATATTTGGTGGAACCTGCTTCATGTGCAATTATGATTATATCTAAACTATCTCTAGTCGTAGTTTCATCAAGAAAGGATATTGATGAAACGGAAAGACTAGCATGTGGTCAACTTTCTTGGAAAGGGTCCAAGCAGTTAATCTCCTAAAGACTGGAGGTGGTGCCTTAAGTTTGACACATGGATATATCTGGGAGATATATTGGAGACCGCAGCAAGATAAACACTTGGTATATATATCAATGTGTTAGTGTTTATCTTCATGTAATAAACTTTGCGAATGTCCTCATACTTAAGATGCTAGCTACCTTGTATTGTACTATTGCTATACTTTGGGTCATTATTATACACTCATTAATTTAGGGTGCTACGGGTGATAACGGGTATAGTGATGACATCACGTTGGTAGGCTGAGTAGTCAAAAAGAATCCGTCGCTCCGGATATATTAAGGAGTTGTACCTAGCCACTTTTTGAAGTGATGATTGCCATAAACCTCTGATCAGAGTATGTGTTTGATACAAATGGTTTCTAGTCAAACACACTATGGTAAAAGGCAATATACTTCGGTAACAAGTAAAAAACTGGGATAGCTTGGAGCAACCTCGCTATTAGTGGGTTAACACTTTAACCGAACCCAATAAACCAGATGGTACTAATATTAAAGAATGGAAGGGATTTATCTCACTGGATAACTATTGCATTAACCGAGATTAAGTCATAAGCATAAATGACGTTCCAAGTAACGGGGGATGGTAGACCCTTGCTAGAGGCGTACTATAGTCGTTTAAGGTAATCGAGTTCTATTCACGGTCTAGAGCATCGAGCCAATGGTTCCATTAGTACAAGGGTTGGTTAAGCCTTAACAGCTCAATACTTCGGGATCCTATAAGGTCACACACATTGGACCTTCATCAGACTAAGTAAAGAACTAATAGATTTATTCTATTACAAAAATATAACATAAATAATAATTGGATTATTATTTGATTGGTTAAAATTGATTAGATCAATTTTGGATAGACCAAGGAATTTATTTTGACCGATAACTAATTAATTAGGGTCATAAATAAATTATAATTGATTAGATCAATTTTGGTTGGACCAAAAAATTTATTTTGATTGGTGACTAATTTATTAGGGTCAGAAAATAAATATTTGAAAAATGATTAAAAAGGGGAATTTTGCATTGGCGAGTTTAATTGGTCCGAGAGTACAAAAGTATTTTGTACAGACTCGAATGCGTGAGAGTACACCGAAAGGTGTGCGAGCAATGCTGAGCATTGCTCGTGGCAGTCCATAAAAATGGCTTGAGCATGCGCAGCCCACAAGCAAGGCAAAGCCCACAAGGGCTTTGGCTTGTATGTGCACACAGCATGCACGCTGTGTGCACATGGGATGGGAGTAATTACTCCCATCCCATGTGCACACAGCGTGCATGCTGTGTGCCACATCGTTTAAAAGGGGAGCAAAATGCTCCCCCAAGCCTATATATAGGCTATCCCATTTCCTTTCAAATTGTTCCAAGCTCAAAGCATAAATCCTAAGCGAGATAATTAATCTCTCGGGTAATTGAGCAAGTTATTTTTATGGAGCCTGAAGTTATTCGGGCACCGCTAGTTTCTATTTTTTGGGTGAGGCTTCTAGAGTGGTCTAGCAACTACTCGAGGCTTCTTAGTTCTTCCTCCTGGGAAGGTTTTGGTTGGTGGAGTTTGTATGGATACTGATAGAGGCTATCCTACGACTAGAGGCTTGTGCAAGAAGGTCCTGTAAAAGCACGCTTCAACTGGTAAGTTCTTTTTCTTTCTCTTTTAATTATTAAGTCTTTTTCTTTAAGTATTTTTAGACTTAATAATTATGCTTAGGTTATTTT
Organism: Euphorbia pulcherrima; assembly: GCA_947683365.1. Lineage (NCBI taxonomy): Eukaryota > Viridiplantae > Streptophyta > Magnoliopsida > Malpighiales > Euphorbiaceae > Euphorbia > Euphorbia pulcherrima. Next base: position 42,473,464 of record CANTUS010000009.1, read on the forward strand.
TGCATGCTTAGTTTATTTTATGCTTAGGTTATAACTTAGAGTTATAACATGCTTAGTATAAAATAAATATGCTAGGATATAATTTAGAATTATGGTATGCCAGTCCTTTAGCATGCTAACCTAGGTAGAGAATTATTTAGTAAGGCTTTATTTAATTTATATGCAACTAATAGGAGTTCCTGGGACAGGGACAAAATTTTGAATTTCCGTCGTGCCTCTTATGCATGTTCAATTTGACTGTCAGTTCCCAATAGCGGTATCAGATTCTGCCTATTTAGTGCATAATTAAGTTAAAAGCAAACTAAATATTATTTTCTAAATGAAATGATTTGTTTATTTAATTGTTTGGAACAATATATACAAAATTGTGCCTTTCATTTCAAGGTTAGAAAATGGTTATGAATAATTTTGAATAAGCCTGCTCAACTTACTCAAATTATACAAGTGACAATAATTTATTTAAATTACATGGGTTATAGATGCTCCCAATTTACATGAATTGGAAGAACGATTAGTTCAAGAGAATCCATTAGTCTTCAAGTTTGTGCCCATATTTGTTCTGGCTAAGGATTGGACTTGGTGTCTACTCCTCATAGGGCACCTCTCCTACCTGGAAACCTATATCAATGCAATTTGAATTGACCAACCAGGGGATTAATATGAACTAATTTATTTCTAGTATATAAGATGGTGCTTATATATGTTTTTATAATAAAGTAAAAAATTAAATTTATTGAATAAAAGCTTAAAGAAAATGCAATATAAATATAACAAATAATAGTGTTAATTATTTTGCATATAATCTAGGTTGATGGAATAATTATAATAAAGAGCTGAACCCACCTAAGGTTAGACTTTATAAATTAATTCTAAAATTCCCTGAACTAATACAAGTTATTATAATTTTGTCCATCTGATAAAATCCTATATTGTGTGAGACGTTTAACACCAATAATATCCCAAAGTAAATATATTAAGTCAAGTTATAGTCTTCCTTACTCAAATTTACAATACGGTCTCTTTGGGCTATCAAAGTGCTACGCAAAGCATTCCTTCTTGTCCACATTGATTGGTTGGAAAGTTTGAGATAGGGTCTGCCTTAATAGAGCTAGGGTAGTCCACCATAAAGTTGGGGGCTAGCCCAGATCTGAGACATATTCAAGGAGATGCTAATATAAGAGCACACGTCCCTTGGGATTAGGGAACTTGAATGAATTAACAATTCATGCGATGCAAATGGAATAGGATTCCAACTATGACTTACTATTATGACTTGACTCATAAAATTGGGGATTGTAATAGACTAGTTATAGATGCTACCTTCTAGAAAATTTAGCTGGGCTAAAATTCACAAATTCAATATAATGGGTTATTGTAAATTTCGAAGAAAATAGTAGGAAAATGTATTTAATTAAAAGTCCTCATATTAAATACATGTACTTAAACTAATATCTAAGCACTTTTCTTTTCTTATATCTTAGGTTGAAAATGGCTTCCAATTTTAATCTTCGTATGTTACTTGACACCAAATTGAATGGCTTGAACTTTTCTGATTGGTTTCGAGCAGTGAGAATAGTTCTCAGATCTGAGGGAACTACCTATGTCCTAAGTGAAATTTTCCCTGTAGAACCTGATGTTGAGGATCAAGTTGAACATGATGCCTGGTTGAAGAACAGGAAAGATCGTGAGACTTCCATGTGTATTATGTTGGGGTCCATGAATCCTGAGCTTCCGAAACAACATGAGAACATGCCCTTGGAGGATATGGTTCTCCATCTTAAAGAACTCTTTTCGGAGAGGGAGAGGATAGAGAGGTATGAGACCTCCAAGCTCCTTTTCAGGACCAAGATGCAGGCTGGCACCTCTGCCTCTCAGCATGTACTGAAACTCTTGGGATATCTTGAGAAGTTGAATCGATTAGGATTTGAGATGAATCATGACTTGAGCATTGACCTTGTGTTGATGTCCTTGATAGATAGTTACTCAGGCTTTATGACTAACTATTACATGAACATGATTAATTCAACTATCCCTAAATTAATCAACATGCTGAAAATAGTAGAACCTCAGATCAAGAAGGACCAGAAACCTCTACTGTTGGTTGAAAAAGGCAAGGCTTCTAAGAAGAAGAAGCAGGCACTGGGAGCCAAGAAAAGAATCAGTAAGAAGAAGAATGAAAAGAAGGCATCTAAGTAAGTCTACTTCCAATGTGGGAAACTAGGACATTGGAAGAGGGATTGCAAAGCTTCTGCTTCTAAGCATTTGAAGAAGAAGCCTACAGAGGCATCTACTTCAGGTATGTTTGTAATTGAAAACTTTGCTACTTTTCCGCAAGAATCCACTTGCGTATTGGATACTGGTTGTGGTTCTCATATCTGTACTTCTGTGTAGGGACTAAGGAACTGTAGAAAACTTGCAAAAGGGGAGATGGACCTACGCATGGGAAATGGAACCAGAGTTGCTACATTAGTCGTAGGGAGCTTTAGTCTTGTTTTTCCAAGTGGACTTGTTTTAGTTTTGAATAATTGTTACTACATTCCAAGTGTTACTAAGAATATTGTATCTGTTGCATGTTTAGCAGCTAAAGGATTTGAAATTTTATTTTCGAATAATAATTATCAGATTCGTTTGAATAATATTCTTTATGATTATGGAATGTTGAAAGGTGGCATTTATATTCTTGATACTAAAACAGAAGTTTTCAATATAAACAATGTAAAGAAAGTTAAAATAGATAATGAGAATTCCTTCTACTTATGGCATTGTCATTTAGGCCACATAAACAAAGATCGCTTAACCAAGTTGCATAAGCATGGAGACTTGGGCCCAATAGACTTGGAGTCTTATGGCGATTAAGAACCTTGTTTAAAAGGAAAAATGACAAAGTTACCCTTTAAAGGAAAGGGTGAACGAGCCACGAGTACATTGGAACTTATACACACTAATGTGTGTGGTCCAATGAGTATTCAGGCACTAGGAGGATACTCCTACTTCATAACCTTTATTGATGATTACTCATGATACGGTTATTTGTACTTGATGAAGCATAAGTCTGAAAGTTTTGAAAAATTCAAACTATTCAGAGCTGGAGTAGAGAAATAGCTTGAGAAAAGTATTAAAACACTTCAATTAGATCGAGGTGGAGAATACTTAAGTCAGGAGTTTCAGGATTATCTAAAGGAAAACAGGATAGTTCCCTAGTGGACCCCTCCTTATACACCCCAACACAATGGAGTGCCAGAAAGGAGGAATAAGACTTTATTAGATATGGTCAGGCCCATGATGAGCCATGCAGTTATTAGTAAATCCTTTTGGGGATATACACTGGAGAGCGCGGTTTATGTCTTAAACAGAGTGCCCTCTAAATCAGTTGATTTTACACCTTATGAAAGATGGTGTAACAAAAAGCCATCTCTAAGTCACTTAAGAGTATGGGGTTGTCCTACCATTGTAAAGAGGATAGCGTCAGATAAGCTAAATGCTAAGGCTGACAAATGTCTGTTCATTGGATATCTAAAGGAAACAATTGGATATCTGTTTTACCAACCAGAAGCACTAAAAGTATTTATGTCTCGAAATGCTCACTTTTTGGAAAAGGAACACTTACTTGCAATAGTCAGTGGGAGCAATATTGAACTAGAAGTTTAAGAGAAAGAGACTGATAATCAACTGATTAACCTCGTTCTAGATACACAAGAGAGTGTGATCCAAGAACAACCTGTCGAAACACAATCATCGTGAAGATCAGGTCATGTTCTTAAGGGTCCCAATAGATATGGGTTTATCATCACTAATGATAAGGAACTATATCTTATAGAGGATGATGAACCAAGGACATATTATAAGGTAATGAAAAGATCAGATTCTGATAAATGGTGAAAGGCCATGAAATCAGAAATGGATTCCATGTACGAGAACCAAGTTTAGAATTTGGTTGATGCACTGCAAGAGGTTAGACCAATTAGGTGCAAATGGGTCTTCAAGAAGAAGACAGACATGGACGGTAATGTAATTACCTATAAAGCAAGGTTGGTTGCGAAAGGTTATAGTCAACGGGAAGGTATTGACTATGATGAAACCTTCTCATCGGTAGCCATGCTTAAATCCGTAAGGATACTCCTCACCATTGTTGCTCATTATGATTATGAGATCTGGCAGATGGATGTAAAAACAACATTCCTGAATGGGGATTTAGACCAGGATGTGTATATGACACAAACTGAGGGTTTTACATCTTAGAATGGCTCAAAGGTATGCAAGCTACAAAGACCCATTTATGGACTTTAGCAAGCCTCCAGGAGTTGGTATATAAGGTTTGATTAGACAATCCGAGAACTAGATTTCTGCCCAAATGCAAATGAGCCTTGTGTTTACAAGAAGGTTACTAAGAGTGCAGTCGTTTTTCTAGTATTGTATGTTGATGACATTCTGCTAATAGGAAACGACATTTCTCTTCTTCAAAACGTTAAAGTATGGTTGTCAAGAAAGTTCGCCATGAAAGACCTTGGCAAAGCAGCATTTATACTAGGTATAAAGATCTGTAGGGATAGATCCGGGAGGCTGTTAGGTCTTTCTCAAAGTACATATATAGACAAGGTGTTAAATAGGTTCAACCTCGAGCATTCTAAAAAAGGTTATCTCCCGATGACAAAGGGGATTAACCTATCTAAGACTGATTGTCCAAAGACAGCTCAGAAGAGAATGCGCATGAAGGATATACCCTATGCATCAGCTATAGGATCCATCATGTATGCAATGATATGTACTAGGCCAGATGTCTCTCAAGCTTTAAGCTTTACTAGCAGATATCAATTAGATCTAGGTGAAAAGCACTGGATGGCCGTCAAGGCAATCCTTAAGTACTTAAGAAGGACTAAGGATGAGTTCTTAATTTATAGAGAAGGTGACCTCACTATCAAAGGTAACATTGACGTGAGTTTTCAATCTAACGAGGATGGCTATAAGTCTCATTCAGGTTTTGTGCATGTGTTAAATGGAGGGGCAGTATACTGAAAGAGTTCCAAGCAAGAAACTACTACTGATTCAACCACAGAATCTGAATACATTGCTGCATACGAAGCAGCAAAAGAAGCTGTTTGGTTAAAGGGATTTATTGGTGATCTCGGTGTGGTGCCTGAGCCTATTGATCTAATTACTTTATATTGTGATAACAACGGTGCCATAGCTCAGGGAAAGGAACCGCGGTCTCATCAAAAAAATAGACATGTATCCAGAAAGCACCATATAATCAAGGAGATTATTGATGCTAAGATAATAAGATTAGAATATGTACCTACTAATTAGAACCTCGTGGATGGTCTGACAAAGCCATTGACTCAAGTCAAACATGACCAGCATGTTAAAGCATATGGATTAAAACTTATGGCTAATTGGCCTTAGTGCAAATTGGAGTTTGTTGGATATGATGTATGCCCTTAAAGTAATTAGGGCGATATATCTTAATTATGTAATAGTACGAATAATTTGTTTAATCAATAAGGGCATTTAATCTTTTATTTATATCAATATGCTTGTATATATATATATATATTAAAGCTTGTTTAATATATATTCATCGATGTATGCAAAAGTCCTTGATATATCATAGCATGAAGTCAGAGAAATTATAGTTGGACTATATTTGGTGGAACCTGCTTCATGTTCAAATATGATGATGTCTAAACTATCCCTAGTCATAGTTTCATCAAGAAAGGATATTGAAGAAACGGAAAGACTAGCATGTGGTTAACTTTCTTGGAAAGGGTCCAAGCAGTTAATCTCCTAAAGACTAAAGGTGGTGCCTTAAGTTTGACACATGGATATATCTAGGAGATATATTGGAGATCGCAGCAAGATAAACACTTGGTATATATATCAATGTATTAGTGTTTATCTTCATGCAATAGGCTTTGCGAATGTCCTCATACTTGAGATGCTAGCTACCTTGTGTGGTACTATTGCTATACTTTGGGTCATTACTATGCACTCATTAATTTAAGGTGCTATGGGTGATTATGGGTATAGTGATGATAGCACATTGGTAGGCTGGGTAGTCCGAAAGAATCCATCCCTCCGAATATATTAAGGAGTTGTACCTGGCCACTTGTTGAAGTGATGATTGCCATAAACCTCTGATCAGAGTATGTGTTTGATAGAAACGATTTCTAGTCAAACACACTACAGTAAAAAGCAATATACTTTAGTAACAAGTAAATAACTGGGATAGCTTGGAGCAACCTCGCTATTAGAGGGTTAACACTTTAACCGAACCCAATGAAATAGATGGTACTAATATTAAAGAATGGAAGGAATTTATTGCACTGGATAACTATTGCATTAATCGAGATTAAGTCATAAGTATAAATGATGTTTCGAGTAATGGGGGATGGTAGACCCTTGCTAGAGGCGTACCACAGCCGTTTAAGGTAATCGAGTTCTATTCACGGTCTAGAGCATCGAGCCAATGGTTCCATTAGAACAAGGGTTGGCTAAGCCTTAACAGTTCAACACTTTAGAATCCTATAAGGTCACACACATTGGACCTTCATCGGACTAAGTAAAGAACTAATAGATTTATTCTATTGCGAAAATATAACATAAATAATAATTGGATTATTATTTGATTGGTTAAATTGATTAAATCAATTTTGGATAGACCAAGGAATTGATTTTGACCGGTAACTAATTAATTAGAGTCATAAATAAATTATAATTGATTAGATCAATTTTGGTTGGACCAAGAAATTTATTTTGACTAGTGACTAATTTATTAGGGTCAGAAAATAAATATTTGAAAAAGGATTAAAAAGGGGAATTTTGCATTGGCGAGTTTAATTGGACCGAGAGTACAAAAGTATTTTGTACAGACTCGAGTGCATGGGAGTACACTGAAAGGTGTGCGAGCACTGCTGGGCATTGCTCTTAACAGCCCATAAAAATGGGCTCCACATGCGCAGCCCACAAGCAAGGCACACAGCATGCACGCTGTGTGCACATGGGATGGGAGTAATTACTCCCATCCCACATCATTCAAAAGGGGAGCAAAATGCTCCCCCAAGCCTATATATTGGCTATTCCCTTTCCTTTCAAATTGTACCAAGGTCAAAGTATAAATCCTAAGCGAGATAATTAATCTCTCATGTAATTGAGCAAGTTATTTTTGTGGAGCCTGAATTTATTCGGGCACCGCTAGTTTATATTTTTTGGGTGAGGCTTCTACAGTGGTCTAGTAACTACTCTAGGCTTCTTAGTTCTTCCTCCTGGGGAGGTTTTGGTTGGTGGGGTTCGTGTGGATACTGATAGAGGCTATCCTACGATTGCAGGCTTGTGCAAGAAGGTCCTGCAAAAGCACGCTTCAACTGGTAAGTTCTTTTTCTTTCTCTTTTAATTATTAAGTCTTTTTTATTTAAGTGTTTTTAGGCTTAATAATTATGCTTAGGTTATTTTTGCATGCTTAGTTTATTTTATGCTTAGGTTATAACTTAGAGTTATAACATGTTTAGTATAAAATAAGTATGCTAGGATATAATTTGGAATTATGGTAAGCATAGTCCTTTAGCATGCTAACCTAGGTAGAGAATTATTTAGTTAAGGCTTTATTTAATTTATATGCAACTAATAGGAGTTCCTGGGACAAGGACAAAATTTTGAATTTCCGGCATGCCTCTTATGCATGTTCAATTTGACTGTCAGTTCCCAACAAATATTACTATATTAATGGTATTTTTTAATGAATAAAATCAAAATAACAAATATATATATATATATATATATATATATTAAAATAATAAAATTATATTTTAGTTATATTCAAAATAATAATCATAACAATACGAAAACATAAAATTAAAATAATTATAACAATAACAATAACAATAACAATATTAACAATAATAATAATAATAATAATAATAATAATAATAAATATTTGATGAGAAAAAAAGAGTCACATTAATTCTTAAATAGGATTATAATCAATAAAGTCATATTTTGTAAATTTTAATTTGTTGCTCACATTGTTTAATGGTTATGAAATATTTTTTACAAATTGATTCTTATATTTTTTTTGCCAATGTGAATATTTGATATGTTATTGCTAACTTTTCCAATTATTTGTTTACATATAAAAGCTTTCTTTACTTTAATTGATTTTATTTCACACTATATATGAGCAGATTTTATTACCATCTACAATAATTATCAAATTGGATATTTTTCATGAATTTAAATCGGAATTTTATAATTTGATTTAATTATAATCCTATTTATAGATGAAGATAATGCACGAATTTTGAGCAATCGAGCAAAACGGATAACGAGAAGAATAATTGAGATGTGTCTCATTTTAATGATGGATTAGTATTTGTTGAATCATTGTCAATATTTCAATATTTTAAATTATTAGGTCAACTAATATATCTTCTAAATTTATTTATTTAAAATTTAATTTAATTTGTTTTTTCTTTAATTATGTTGGTTATAATCCTATTCAGGAAAAAATTTGAATTTCATAATAGTACTTACTCCTTATTTAAGAATTAGTATGACTCTTTTCTCCTTATAAAATATTGGCAAAAAATTATAAATTATAATCCTATTTAAGAAAAGATTTGAATTTTATAATAGTACTTACTCATAATTTTGTAATAGTACCTCCTCCTTATGAAAGATAATGGATTATTTTTATTTATTTGATCAAGTGAATTCAAATTTCATAATTATCATTTAAGTATATTTATCAACTATATATTTCCAATATCAGTAATAATATAAGAGCTAACTATATTTGAGTTTGACTAATGAGCTTAAGCTTTTAGAACGAACGGTTCCATGACTTAAAGATTGAGAATTTGAATTCCATTCTATTTGTTTGTTTAAATTTCAAGACACGTGATAGAGTAAACATGTGTTGTAACCACTTTAATCTTACAGAGCATTCATGTGCGAGGTAATGTGCATTTACTAATCTACATAAGCTTTAAGGTCATATGGTTTCATGGCATGACATAAAGGCTTTGTGAACATAGAAGCCGAGGGCATGAATCATAGCAATTCCATTTGTTGATAAAAAAATAATTCAATATATGGTAGAATAGACTTGTGTTGTACCTGCTTTAATCTCAAAGAGCATTCACGTGTGAAAGAGTGTCATTTATTATATAAGAGCTATGATTAGGTCCATAAAGTAATGTTATAAACTATTTCCGGATACTAAAAAAATATAATATTTTCTCTAATCATGAAATATATATATATATATATATATATATATATATATATATATATATATATATAGTTTGTCGTATTGAAGTGAAGGTAGTTTAATGAATTGAGAAATCATAAGTATCAGGACTGTCTCGGAAATTTTTGGGGCCCTGAGTGAAAGACGAAATATGAGCCCATGTAGAATTGTGCTTACGTTAAATATGAAGAAAAACCTTACATAATCCCTCATGTGACTCAAACTTATGACATCCCCTAGTCACAAAAAGAGTCTCAACTACTAGTCTAAGACATTTGTCAATAACTAATGTAGCCAGATAACCAATTTCATATATAGTTTTATATGTTACATAATTAAATTGATATTATATATTTTTAAAGACATATATCAACTCATGAAACTATATTTCAAAATTATGCCAACAACACTATTACTCATTGCTCTAAAATTATAATTCACAAAATTTTTAATATATATGTTCGATCTCATACTAAGTAAAACGACAATGGTTTTTTTTAAAAAATAGTATCACTGGACTTACAGTAATAACAAAGAAAAACTTCATCCCATCCCACTCGAATGTGGACTTGAAACAATCAAATAGTTTTTTAAATACAATTATATGTGAAACTATTATATATCTTAATGTATTTTAAAGTACATATCAATAAACCATTAGTTTAGCTTCAATAACATCACTTCGATTTTAAAATAGTATATTTAGTAAATAACAAAGAAAAAATATTTAGACTCTATACAGCCTAATCTTTATATAAACATAGATATAAGTAAAAAAAAGTAAATTTAGAATGCATTGAATGATTTGAAAAATACGTAAAAGGAGAGCAAAAAAATAAGTACTACGTCAACTAATAATGATTAATTTACAATGACTTTTACTCTAATAACATTTAATTAATTTAGAAAAACAAACTTAAAAAATAAAAAAAGAAAATATATTTAGATAACATACCATCTAATTATTTTGTTAATGAAAATATATGTAAAAATAATAAACTTAAAATGTTTTACACAATAGGTGAAAAGAGAAAAAAAAACACAAAAGGGGGCCAAAGATGAACCAGTAATAGATAATATGTAAGTAAATAGGAGAGAAAAATCATAAAAAAATATTTAGTAATTAAACATCTCTTTGATGTTAAAATAGTATATTTAGTAAATGAAAAAGAAAAAATATTTAGACTATGTTGGGAAACAATGATCCGAAAGAAGTAATTCCAGAATAATCCGGATCAAGTTTGAAGAAAACAAAAACTATACAAACAAAGTCTTAAGGAACAAAACATGTAATCTCCTTAATCCAAAGTGAAAACATCTGGTCCAAAACAAGTCATCAGGACATAAATGGAAAACTACAAATACCTAAGTACGTAATGGAAGCATTCGATTAAAGTTTGAAAAGGAAACAAACTTTAAACCGCTCAAGAACAACATCCGGAAGAAGAACTGGATGAAATAGCATCCGGATACAACAGGACAAATTCATCCAAAAGATACAGTTGTCAAGAAAAAATGAAAAGTTTCAAAAATAACTTTTCCCTCCACCCTTGGTCTAAAAGTCAAAGATCCCTTTCCCTTGTGCAAGACAAAAAATGACAGCGAGCATGGTTTTCAGAAAAGTACAGAAGGACTAACATAGGAAAGAGAAAACGTAAAAACCTTTTCTACCTAGACTAATAAAAAAGGAGCGCGAAGCACACACTCCATATTTTTGGCATAAAAGTTGGTGGATCACAAAAATACAAGGAAAACTATCACTGACATCTTTCAGGCCTTAATTCCAAGGATTCAATGGGACCTTTAATCAGTCTAATGGATGGATCAACGGATTTGGAAGTGCTGTATATTACCTGATCAATGGTGAAGATTTAATTCAACTACAACAACTTACAATGGCTACATTTATGACAGAAGCCTATAAAAGAGAAACTTCACAAGTTGAGAAGGTGCTGGCTGTTTTGAAAAAGCATACATTAGAGAATATGCTTTTACGATCAATGACATAATCCGTCCAAGAATCAAACCATTCCAAATCAGTTTGTAAGGATTCCCAAGTGAGTTATAAACTTGAGGAAATCCAAAACCAAAATCTTTGAGAAAAACAAAGTGTAATATCTCATACTTTAGTGTGTAATGAGATTGGAATCTAGCTTAGAGTTGGTGCTTTAAGTGGAACTTCCTATAAGACTCAACTTAGGTTTGGGTAGATATCTAAGTGGTATATCTTGTTAAAGACAAGAGGACTCAGCTAGGAGTTGATGCTTCTAGTGGTATATCCTACATCTAGAAGGGGCTACCATCCGAAAACAAATTGTAAGGCTTGGTTCCTGCCAGTTGGAAAGGAATCCACTAGTGAAAAAGCTTGAAGGAAGGAAACTCTAGGAACTGGAGTAGGCGGGGCCGAACCAAGATAAAATTATTGTGTTTGATTTTCTAACTCTTTATATTATTGCATAACATTTCATATTTGCATCATCCGGACCCATCATATACGGATCATAATCAAACACGCTACACAAGACTTTTTAAAGTCTGCCTATTTCCGTGAAAAGGGACATTCACCCCCCTCAGACCTTATTTATACCCTTATAGAGAGCAAGTGCTCAAAACTAGAGGTCTAACAATCTTGAGTTAAACGTCTAAATTTTGATCCAAGAATTACAATGAGTTTGCAAAACTCACAACTCCTTCCTGAGGGTATGTCTATTACCCATCCTCCACTCTTCTTCGGTGAACACTACACATTCTGGAAGAATCGGATGAAGAACTTCATTCAAGCATAAAGCAGTATGGCATTGATGGCAATTGAAGATGGCCCGTATGAGCCTATTCATGAAGTAGAGGGTATGATTACCCAAAATCCCTCAAGTGTATGGGATGATAATGATTATAAAAAATTGCATGAAACACAAATCCTATTAATATGCTTCATTGTGCTCTTAGTGTAGCTGAATTCAATAGAATATTCGGATGCGAGACTACACAAGAAATCTGGCAGAAGCTGGAAGTGACCTATGAAGGAACAAACAAAGTCAAAGAAGCCAAAATTGATCTACTACAGCAAAAGCTAGAATCCATCAAGATGGACCCCAAAGAATCAATCAGAAGTATGAATACTAGATACACCAATCTAGTAAATGAAATGAAGGCATTTGGGAAGGAGTGTTAGATACGATGTATGCCCTTAAGGCAATTAGGTCGATGTATCTTAATTATGTATTGGTATGAATAATTTGTTTAGTTGATAAAGGCATTTACTCTTTTGTTTATATCGATGTGCTTATAAATATATTATGGCTGATTAAAATATATTCATTGATGTATGTATACAATAGTCCTTGATGTATCATAGCATGAAGTAAGAGAAATCATAGTTGGACTCTATTTAGTCAACTCTACTTCATGTACAATTATGATTATGTTTAAATTATCCCTAGTCATAGTTTCATCAAGAAAGGCTTTTGATTAAGCGGTAAGACTATCATATGGTCAACTTTCTTAGAAAGGGTCCAAGCAGTCAATCTCCTAAGGACTTAAGGTGGTTCCTTAAGTTTGACACATGGATATATCTAGGAGATATATTGGAGACGTAGTAAGGTAAACACTTGGTGTATATATCAATGTATTTGTATTTATCTTCATGGAATAAGCTTTGCGAATATCCTCATACTTAAGATGCTAGTTATCTTGTGTGGTACCATCGCTATACTTTGGGTCATTCATATACACTAATTAATTTAGGGTGTCACGGGTGGTTATAAGTATAGTGATGACAGCACAATGGCAAGTTATGTAGTCGGAAAGAATCCATCACTTCGGATATATTAAGGAGTTGTACCTGACCGCTTGTTGAAGTGATTATTGCTATAAACCTCTTATCGGAGTATGTGTTTGATAGAAATAGTTTCTAGTTAAACACACTATGGTAAAAGGCAATATACTTCGATAATAAGTTAATAACTGGGATAGCTTAGAGCAACCCTACTATTAGAGGGTTAACACTTTAACCAAACCCTATAAACCAGATGGTACTAATGTTGAAGAATGGAAGGAGTTCATCGCATTGGATAACTATTTCTTTAACTGGGATTAAGTCATAAGAACAAATGACGTTCCGAGTAATGGGGGATGGTAGACCCTTGCTAGAGGTGTACTATAGTCGTTTACACTAATCGAGTTCTATTCATGGTCTAGAACCTCTGGCCAGTGGTTCCATTTAAATAAGGGTTGGTTAAACCTTAACAGCTAATTACTCCAGGATCCTATATGGCCACACACATCAAACCTTCATCGTACTAAGTAAAGAATTAATAGATTTATTCTATTACGAAAATATAACATAATAATAATTGGATTATTATTTATTTGGTTGAAAATAATTAGATTATTTTAGATGAGCCAATATATTTATTTTGACCGGTATCTAATTTATTATGGTCATAAAATAAATATTTTTTTAAAGGAATTAAATGGAATTTTGCCTTGGCAAGTTAAATTGGACTGAGAGTACAAAATATATTTTGTACAGGCTCGGGTGCGCAAAGGTGCACCGAAAGGCGCGTGAGCATTGCTAGCGATAGCCCATGGAAATGGACTGCCCAAGGCACAGCCCAATTGCGTGCCATGAGTTGGGCTCACGGCATGGGCCGCGAGGCCCAGCTTGCATGCAAGGCAGGCTCGCACAGGCCATAAGCAGCGTACTTTGCACGCTGCACACGGGTAAGACCTGTGGGGCTGCATGCCCCGCTGGAAAATGGGGAGCACATTGGCTCCCCCAAGCCTATAAATAAGCTTCTCCATGCCCCCTTTCAAAATGCACCAAGCTCTAGAATAATTCCTACGACAAAGGTTAACTTGAACAAGTTATTTTTGGGGAGCTTGATTTTATTCAAGCACCTCTAGTTTATATTTTTGGGTGGGGCTTTTGGAGTGGTTTAGCAACTACTCAAAGCTCCTTTATTCTTCCTCTCAGGAATGTTTTTATTGGTGAGGTTCATGTGGATACTCATAGAGGCTATCCTACGCTGGGAGGCTTGTGCATGGAGGTTATGCTGAAGCACGCTTCAACTAGTAAGTTTTCTTTCTTTTTCTTTTAATTATTTAGTCTTTTTCTTTAAGCATTTTTAGATTTAATAATTATGTTTAGGTTGTTTTTCATGCTTAGTTTATTTTATGCTTAGGTTATAGCTTAGAGTTATAACATGCTTAGGTTATAGCTTAGAGTTATAACATGCTTAGTATAAAATATTCATGCTAGGATATAATTTAGAATTATGGTATGCCTATCCTATGCATGCTAACCTAGGTAGAGAATTGTTTAGTTAAGACTTTATTTAATTCATATGCGACTAATAGGAGTTCCTGGGGATAGAGACAAAATTTTGAATTTCCGGCAAGCTTGTTATACATGTTCAATGTGACTGTCGAATACCAACAGTTGTATCAAAGCCTGCCTGTTTAGTGCATAATTAAGTTAGAAGTGAATTTAATTTATTTTCTATATGAAATGATTTGTTGTTGAATTAATTTTTTGGAACAATATATATGAACTTGGGTTTTCATTTCAAGGTTAAAAAATGGTTATGAATAATTTTGAATAAGCTTGCTCAACTTACTCAAATTATGTAAGACTCAATAAATTATATAAGTTACAAGGGTTATAGATGCTTTCCAGTTACATGAATTGAAGGAATGAAATATATTAGTTCAAAAGGATCTGTGGTCTTTGAGTTTGTGCCGTATTTGTTTTGGCTAAGGATTGGACTTGGTCCCTACTCACTTCAAGGACACCTCTCCTACTTGGGAACCTATATCGGTGCAACTCAAATTGACTTGGGAGATTAAAATGGACTAATTTATTTCTAGTATATAAGATGGTGCTTATATATGTTTCTATAACAAAGTAAAAAATTAAATTTAATGAATAAAAGGTTATGGAAAATGCAATATAAATGTAACAAATAAAAAAGTTAATTATTTTGCATATAATCTAGGTTGATGGAATAATTATAATAAAGAGCTTGAATCCACCTAAGGTTGGACCTTATAAATTAATTCTAAAATTCCCTGAATTGATATAAATTATTATAAATATGTCCATCTAATAAAATCCTATATTGGGTGAGACGTTTAACACCAATAAAATCCCAAAGTAAATATATTAAGGCAAGTTATAGTCTTCCTTACTTAAATTTATAATATAGGCTCTTTGGGCTATCAAAGTGCTGTGAAAAGCGTTCCTTTTAGTCCACATTGATCGATTATAAGAATTGAGATAGGTTCTACCTTAATACGACTGGGTAGTCCACCATAAAATTGGGGGCTAGTCGCAGGACTGAGACATATTTAAGGAGATGCTAGAATAAGAGCACACATCCCTTAGGATTAGGGAACTTAAATGTATTAGCAATTGCATATGATGCAAATGGAATGTGATTCCAACTATAACTTACTAATATGACTTGACTCATAAAATTGGGGGTCATAATAGACTAGTTATAGATGCTACCTACTAAGAAATTTAGCTAGGCTAAAATTTCCGAATTCAATAGAATGGGATGTTGTAAATTTTGAAGAAAGTAATAGGATAAATGTATTTAATTAAAAGACCTTATAACTAATGCATGTACTAAAACTAATATCTGAAAAATAATTATTTTCTTACATCTTAGTTGAAATCTTTATTTTAATACAAACGTTCGCATTGTTAACTAATTTTGATTAGCTCTAGCTTCAAAGGGTTTGTTTAGAAATGCGAGGATAGTCCTCAAAGCCTTAGGCTTGGCATGTACATTGAATAAGCTCGAATCTGAACAACATGATGCAAACAATTCTGCTTAAAATAGATATGCAAGAAACACATGAAAGAAACTAGGATACAAAACCTTGGAGGTTGATAAGATCCTTGTTACCTTATGTTAGTAGCTGGTAGGAGACAAGGTTAAACATCAAGGTATGTGTTAGGATCCAAGTTACCTTAGCTACAAGGGCATCATAAAATCATGGACTTGAAAGTATATGTCTTTACATCTTAGAAGAAATGATTTTCCATGATGGAAAATTTGAACCAAAATATTTTGATAGAAATTGGTAGGACCAATTAGTCTGAAATTTAAATGGTTCATATCTCAAAGAATTAAAGGGACACACATTATGTCTAGTTTTGAAGTAGGATAGAGCAGAGTGAAGGGAAAAGTAAAAGGAATACGAAGAATTTTGTCTAGGAGACAAACTGATTGTTTTCAATATGAAATAATGGAAACAAGATCTTCATTTCAATATGGGATATTAGAAATAAGATCACAATGGCTAAAGTCTCGTAGTATGAGAAGAGGAGGCTTAGAGGTTCCACTTTAAGATGTTTAATATTGAGAATTTCTACATCTCAAGGAAATTCTAAATTGGTATGGAATACCAAATTAGAATCGTATATCCATATAATAGTATAGATATTATTGAGAAGTAGAGTTTTGGAAAAAAGAAGAGTTGTACCTACAGAAAATCATTAGAGCTTAATGGCTGCTATTGATGTAGGAACTTGGAATTCCATTTTGTTAAAATTTGTAAAAAGATGAAATTCAATTGTTATTATAAAATATTGTTTCCTGCTTCACAACAGATGGAATTTTATTCCAATTTGATAAAAGGTGTTATCAAAGCTATGAATGATATTTTATTGTAATATGACAAATGATATTTTGAAATTACTAAACATATTCTCAAATATGAACATTGCTAAGAGAGAAATTTAGATAGTGAGAAATCTTTCTACTAATGGAATTGTCATTTAGGGCAAATAAACAAAGATCGCTTAACCAAGTTGCATGAGCATAGAGACTTGGGCCCAATAGACTTGGAGTCTTATGGTGATTATGAGCCTTGTTTAAAAGGAAAAATGACAAAGTTACCTTTAAGGGAAAGGGTGAACGAGCCATAGGTACATTGGAACTAATACATATAGATGTATGTGGTCCAATGAGTGTTCTGGAACTAGAAGGATACTCCTACATCATAACCTTCATTGATGATTATTCACGATACAGTTATTTGTACTTAATGAAGCATAGGTCTGAAAGTTTTGAAAAGTTCAAACTACTCAGAAATGCAGTAAAGAAACAACTCGAGAAAAGTATTAAAGCACCTCAATCAGATCGAGGTGGAGAATACTTAGACCAGAAGTTTTAGGATTATCTGAATGAAAATGGGATAGTTCCCCAGCGAACCCCTCCTTATGCACCCCAACATAATGGAGTGTATGAAAGGAGGAATTGGACTTTATTAGATATGGTTCGGTCTATGATGAGCCAAGCAGATCTCAGTAAATCCTTTTGGATATATGCACTAGAGAGCACGGTTTATGTATTAAACAAAGTGCCCTCTAAATTAATTGATTTTACACCTTACAAAAGATGGTGTAATAAAAGGCCATCTATAAGTCACCTTAGACTATGGGGTTGTCCTGCCATGGTAAAGAGGATAGCATTAGATAAGCTAAGTGCCAACTTTGATAAGTGTATGTTCATTGGATATCCAAAGGAAACTATTTGATATTTGTTTTACCAACTCGAAGCACAAAAGGTATTCATGTCTCGGAGTGCTCACTTTTTGGAAATGGAACACTTACTTGCAAAAGATAGTAGGAGCAACATTTAACTGGAGGTTCAAGAGGAAGAAATAGATAATTAGCTGATTGACCCTGTTCTAGATACACAAGAAAGTGTGATCCAAGAACAACCTGTCAAAATATAAGCATTGTGAAGATCATGTCATGTTCATAAAGGTCCCGATAGATATGGTTTTATCATCACTGATGTTATGGAACTATATCTTATGGAGGATGATGAACCAAGAACCTATGATGAAGCAATAAAAAGCTCAGATTCTGATAAATGGAATAAAGCCATAAAGTCAGAAATGGATTCCATGTATGAGAATCAAGTTTGGAATTTGGTTAAAGCACCACAAGAGGTTGGACAGATCGGGTACAAATGGGTCTTCAAGCAGAGGACTGACATGGATGGTAATGCAATTACCTATAAGGCAATGTTAGTTGCGAAAGGTTTTAGTCAACGTGAAGGTATTAACTACGATGAAACTTTCTCAATGGTGGCCATGCTTAAATCCATAAGGATACTCCTAGCCATTGCTACTCATTACAATTATGAGATCTAGCAAATGGATGTTAAAACAACATTCCTCAATGGGGATCTAGGCCGAGATGTGTATATGACACAGCTTGAGGGTTTTACATCTTAGAATGGCTTAAAGGTATGCAAGATGCAAAAATCCATTCATGGACTTAAGCAGGCAACCAGGAGTTTGAATATAAGGTTTGGTCAAACCATCTGGGAATTGGATTTCTATCCAAACATTAATGAGCCTTGTATTTACAAGAAGGTTAGTGGGAGTGTAGTCTTTTTCTTAATATTTTATGTCGATGACATTCTACTAATAGGAAATGATATTTCACTTCTTCAAAATGTCAAAGTATGGTTGTCAAGAAAGTTCTCCATGAAAGACCTTAGTGAATTAGCATTTATACTAGGTATAAAGATCTATAAGGATAGGATTAAGAGGTTGTTAGATCTTTCTCAAAGTACATATTTAGATAAGGTATTGAATAGGTTCAACCTTGAGCTTTCGAAGAAACGTTATCTCCTAATGACAAAGAGGATTAACCTATCTAAGGTTGAGTGTCCAAAGATAGCTCAAGAAAGAATGTGCATGAAGGATATTTCCTATGCATCCGCAATAGGATCCATCATGTATGCTATGATATGTACTAGGCTAGATGTCTCTCAGGCTTTTAGCTTTACAAGTAGATGTCAATCGGA
Organism: Euphorbia pulcherrima; assembly: GCA_947683365.1. NCBI lineage: Eukaryota > Viridiplantae > Streptophyta > Magnoliopsida > Malpighiales > Euphorbiaceae > Euphorbia > Euphorbia pulcherrima. The sequence goes on from CANTUS010000009.1 coordinate 42,492,541, forward strand.
TCCATATGAGAAACACTTGATGGTTATCAAGGCAACTCTTAACTACTGGAGAAGGACTAAAATGAGTTCTTGATATATGGAGATAGTGACCTCAAAATTAGGGGTTGCACTGACATGAGTTTTCAATCTGACAAGGATAACTTTAAGTCTTAGTTTGGTTTTGTGTATGTGTTAAATGGAGAGGTGGTATGCTGGAAGAGTTCCAAGCAAGAAACTACTATTGATTAAACCACGGAATCTAAATACATTGCTGCATGTGAAGTAGTAAAAGAAGCTATCTAGTTAAAGGGATTTATTGGTAATCTCGGTCTAGTGCCTGAGACTGTTGATCTAATTACTTTGTATTGTGATAACTATGGTGCTATAGCTCAGGCAAAGGAACCATGCTCTCACCAGAAAAACACACATGTATCCAAAACGTATCATATAATCGGGGAGATTGTTGATGCTAAGATAATACGACTAGAGTATGTACTCACTGATCAGAACCTCATGGATGGTCTGACAAAGCCATTGACTCAAGTCAAACATGACCAGCATGCTAAAGCATATGGATTAAGACATATGGCTAATTAGCCTTACTGCAAGTGGGAGTTTGTTAGATATGATGTATGCCCTTAAGGAAATTAGGGTTATATATCTCTATTATATAATGGTACGAACAATTTGTTTAATTGATAAAGGCATTTAATCTTTTGTTTATATGAATGTGCTTATAAATATATTATGGTGGGTTAAAATATATTCATTGATGTATGCATAAAAAAGTCCTTGACGTATCATAGCTTGAAGTTAGAGAAATTATAGTTGAACTATATTTAGTGAGACCTGCTTCATGTGCAATTATTATTATGTCTAAACTATCCCTAGTCATAGTTTCTTCCAGAAAGGATATTGATGAAGCGGTAAGACTAGCATGTGGTCAACTTTCTTAGAAAGGGTCCAAGTAGTCAATCTCCTAAGGATTGAAGGTGGTGCCTTAAGTTTGACACATGCAAATATCTGGGAGATATATTAGAGACCACAGTAAGGTAAACACTTGGTGTATATATCAACGTCTTAGTGTTTATCTTCGTGCAATAAGCTTTGGGTCATCCTATATATCATGTGTAAGTGTTTATCCTCATACTTGAGATGCTAGTTATCTTGTGTGCTACCATCGCTATACTTTAGGTGATTCCTATACACTCATTAATTTAGCGTGTCATGGGTGGCTACGGGTATAGTGCTGACAGTACATTGGTAAGCTATGAAGTTGAAAAGAATCCATCGCTCTGGATATATTAAGGAGTTGTACCTGGCCGCTTGTTGAAGTGATGATTGCTATAAACCTTTGATCCGACTATGTGTTTAATAGAAATAGTTTCGAGTCAAACACACTATGGTAAAAGGGAATATACTTCTATAACAAGTTAATAACTAGGATAACATAGAGCAACATTGCTATTAATGGGTTAACACCTTAACCAAATCCTATAAACCAGATGGTACTAATATTAAAGAATGGAAGGAGTTCATCGCATTGGATAACTATTGCATTAACCAGGATTAAGTCAGAAGTGCCAATAACTTTCCTAGTAATGGGGGATGGTAGACCCGTGCTAGAAGCATGCTACATTCGTTTAAGGTAATCAAGTTCTATTCACGGTCTAGAACCTCAAGCCAATGGTTCCATTAGGAGAAGGGTTGGTTAAGCCTTAACAACTCAATACCTCAGGATCCTATAAGTGTTGGGAACTGATAGTCAAATTGAACATGCATAACAGGCATGGGTGGAATTCAAAAAAGTTTTCCCTGTCCCTAGGAACTCTCATTAGAGGCATATAAATTAAATAAAAACTTAACTAAATAGTTCTCTACCTAGTTTAGCATGCAAAGCTCTAGGTATACCATAATTCTAAATTACAGTCTAGCACATATATTTTATACTAAGCATGTTATAACTCTAAGCTATAACCTAAGCATGTTATGACTCTAAGCTATAACCTAAGCATAAAATAAACTAAGCATCCAAAATAACCTAAGCATAATTATTAATTCTAAAACACTTAAAAGAAAAGACCTAATAGTTAAAAGAGAAAATTAGAACATACCAGTTGAAGCGTGTTTTAGCAGAACCTCCTTGCATAAGCCTCCAAGTGTAGGATAGCCTCTATGAGTATCCATACGAACCCCACCAACCAAAACCACCTAATAAGGAAGAACTAAAGAACCTTGGGTAGCTGCTAGGCTACTCTAAATCCCACCCAAAAATATATTGCTCAAGTTTACCTTACTTGTAGGATTCCCAACTTGAGTTAGTGTGTTAAACAATGGACAAAAGGAATCAATTTATAGGGGGAGCTAGGGCTCCTCGCATTTAATGCAAGATGAGGAAAAACTCCATCCCACCCTTGGCAAACATGCGGATCCTATATGATCCTCGTGCTGCCCATGCTAACCCGACTTGCTCCACAAGTCGAGTCCTTTTCCACACAAGGCCGGCTCATAGGCTGGGCCTCGCGAGCTCTCCCATGAGCCTAGCTTGTGGGTGGTAAAGGCTGCACAAGGCAAGCTCTTGTGATCCTGGCTTATCCCATGGGCTAGGCCTCGTGAGATTTCTCGCGAGCCTAGCTCATGAGTTGCCCTGCTGTAGGCCAGCGTAAGCCTAGCTTGCACTGCTTGCACCCCACAAGTGCTTTGGCACTCGTGTAGGGCCCCGTAGGCCCGCAAAGCCTCCTAGTTTGCGAGTCCTATTCGCGAAGGGTCAAACCCTTGATTTTTATAGTTCTAGCCTTTTCTCCAATTTAATCTAACATTTATTTTATAACCCTAACAAATTAGTTTCTGGTAAAAAATAAAATTCCTTGGCTTCTTAAAAAATGATCCAACCATCTTTTGAATAATTAAATAATAATCCAATTATTATTATGTTATATTTTTGTAATAGAATAAATTTATTAATTCTTTACTCAGTTCGACGAAAGTCCAATGTGCGCAACCTTACAGGATCCTGAAGTATTGAGCTATTAAGTTTTAACCTACCCTTGTTCAAATGGAACCATTGGCTTGATGTTCTAGACTGTGAATAGAACTCGATTACCTTAAATGACTGTAGTACGCCTCTAGCAAGGATCTACCATCCCTCACTACTCGGAATGTCATTTATGCTTATGACTTAATCCCAGTTAATGCAATAGTTGTCCAATGCGATGAACTCCATCCATTCTTTAATATTAGTACCATCTGGTTTATAGGGTTCGGTTAAAGTGTTAACCCACTAATGGCAAGGTTACTCCAAGCTATCCCAGTTATTAACTTGTTACCAAAATATATTGCCTTTTACCATAGTGTGCTTGACTAGAAACCATTTCTATCAAACACATACTCTGATCAGAGGTTTATAGCAATCATCGCTTCAACAAGCGACCAAGTACAACTCCTTAATATATAAGGAGCGATGAATTCTTTTCGACTACTTAGCTTATGAACATGCTATCATCACTATACCTATAATCACCCGTAACACCCCAAATTAATTAGTGTGTAGGAATGACCCAAAGTATAGCAATGGTACCACACAAGGTAACTAGTATCTCAAGTATGAGGATATTCACGTAGCTTATTGCATGAAGATAAACACTAATACATTGATATATATACACTAAGTGTTTAACTTACTGCAGTCTCTAATATATCTCCTAGATATATCCATGTGTCAAACTTAAGGCACCACCTTCAGTCCTTAGGAGATTGACTGCTTGGACCCTTTCTAAGAAAGTTGACCACATGCTAGTCTTTCCGCTTTATCAATATCATTTCTTGATGAAACTATGACTAGGGATAGTTTAGATATAATCATAACTGCATATGAAGCAGGTTCAGGCAAATATAGTCCAACTATAATTTCTCTGACTTCGTGCTATGTTATGTCAAGGACTTTTGTATACTCTCACCAATGAATATATTTTAACCAGCTATAATATATATACAAACACATCGATAAAAAAAAAGATTTAAATGCCTTTATTGATCAAACAAAATATTCGTACTATTACATAATTAGGATATATCACCCTAATTGCCTTAAGGACATACATCATATCCAACAAACTCCCACGTACACTAAGGCCAATTAGCCATATGTCTTAATCTATATACTTTAACATGTTGGTCATGGTTGACTTGATTCAATAGCTTCGTCAGACCATCCGCAAGGTTCTGATTAGTGGGTACATATTCTAGTCTTATTACCTTTGCATCAACAATCTCCCTAATTATATGATACTTTCTGGATATATGTCTATTTTTTTATGAGACCGTGGTTCCTTTGCCTAAGCTATAGCACCATTGTTATCACAATACAAAGTAATTGGATCAACAGACTTAGGCACCATACCAAGATCACCAATAAATCCCTTTAACCAGACATCTTCTTTTCCTGCTTCGCATAAAGCATTGTATTTAGATTCTGTGGTTGAATAAGTGGTAGTTTCTTGCTTGGAACTTCCAGCATACCACCACTCCATTTAACACATACATAAAACCTTACTGGGACTTAAAGTCATCCTTGTCAGATTGAAAACTTGTGTCGGTGTAACCTCTAATTGTGAGGTCACCTTCTGTGAGCACGGGCTTTTCGGTGACCCATAGAACGATGATGAATTTTTGCTCTTACCTTTTATCGGTCTAGTTGTTCTATTCTTTTAGAATTAAATCGCATTTGGCAAGTTCTTTGTTGACAAATTTATGCCTTTGGCCCTAATTAAAAATGATTAACATGCTTTGAGAATTAATCGTTTCCCTTCCCCTCCCGCGTAGTAATTTGTTTCATGATTTTCTATAAGGTCCAAAAATTTTTAGTGAGTCTAATTTATATCATTGGATTTTTGACTCTCCGAGCTTTCCAGAATGTCAAGAATCGCCTTAATCGGATAAGCATAGTGTAAGTTATAAGTGTTTGAAGTCTGGCCTTTATTGGGACCGTATCCCTTGCCCTTGCCCTAGCTACCCTCTCCCCACCGGTGCCCCTACTCCGGCGATGGTGGTCGGCGCTATCACCGGAGGATGGGGCTGCGCAGTCCACACGGTGGGCCCTATGGACCACATAGGTAGCAGCATGGGCGTGGTCCCCCATGTCTGGGGGACCATGCCCCAGGCCATGTCAGTGACGTGGCCTCAATCTGATGTGGCCTGCTATGTTAGGTGATGTGGCCTTGGTCTGGCCATATTGTCGACGTGGCCTTGGCACGGGGTCTTTTGGGTTATGCATTTTTTTGGGTTTTTCTTGCCCTGCAAGTCGGGTTTTGCGATTTTTCTATCAAATCCGAATATTTTGGGGATTAATTATGAAATTTTGCACTCTCTAGGGTTTATAAAACCCCACGAAATAATGATTTTAGGGACTTCTACTCATTTTTGAAAGTAATTCTGATTTTAGAGTTTAAGGCTATTTAGGAGGAATAAGTCTAATAAAGTGGCGGAAATCTAATTATCTTAATTTCCTAGGGTTAATTAGGCTTTATTCTTTAGTTTAAAAAGTTAAAATCAATTAGAAATCTTAGGTAAAAACTAATTTAAATAGGATTTAGGGACTTTTTCCTTACAAATCACTAAATCCCTAGCTAAATTGGTCATTGTTTTGTCGGGTTTCATAACAAATCCGTCACAAAGCTTGCCAAATGACTGGTTTGAGTCTCGAGAGTGGATTCACAGCCTTTAGGTAACTTTCCAAGTTCCAAACTATTTCATTTAATTATTTCTTGTCTTTTATTGTGTTTTTGGCTGGTTTTCCGGGCGTTTGGCCCTTGTTTTTGACTATTTTTGTGATTTTCTGGCAAAACTCCGGCTGACCAGTTCGGCGAATGTCAGGCCGCCTGAGCGACATGGCTTGCCGACTCAGCGAGTCGGCCTATCACGTCACTTAGTTGGCCTACGTGTTGTTAAAGTAGCCAATCATTATTTCACTGGATTTTCTGGGTTCTATTCCCCCAAACTGAAAAACTAGAGTTATTTTAGCATTTTAAGTACTAATGTACTATAATAGTGTAGGAAACGACTTGAAGTACCAATAATCTTGGGTTTTCAGGCACAAAAATGTCGATTCTGGCTTGTGTAGAAACGTTTTCCGATAGACCACTTTAGTGGGCAGAAGGCCAACTGAGTGTCATCTAGGCCACCTTGCTGAGTTAGCCTACCATGTCACTGAGTCGGCCTACCACCTCACTGAGTCGGCCTACTAGTAAAAAATGTCAAAATTGTCCATATTGTTTTATTTTGTGTTTTTGGCCGTGTTTTGTCGTTTTAATGCATTTTTAACTCCGATTTTCACCCAAAAAATTCTCCAAAAATCACGAATAATCTAAAATTAATTAAATTAATTTTTAATCTGCTAGAATTATTTTATTAATTATTAAATTGGTTAAATGTCTATTTAATTACTTAAAATGGATTTTTCATCAAATAAATCTAAATAAATCCTTTTTCATCAATTAAAAATCCCAAAAGATTTTCTAGAATTTTATTCACATATTTTAGGTTGTTTTTTTTATTTAATTAATTTTTTAAGGTTGTTTAGTCCTGAGAAACTATGATCCGGATAAAGAATTAAACTAAACTAACCGGATCAGGTTTGAAAGAAATAAAAACTTAAACTATGTAAATACCAAATCCAAATGGAAACATCCAGACAAAGATCCAGCTACAAGGTTCTCCATTGAAGGTATCAAATACCTAAGCTCATGGAATCATCAGAATAAAGCTTAGAAAGGAATCAAGCCTTAATCCATCAAGAATAGCATCCGGAAGAACTGATTGCCCTATCTCCGGAAGAAGGCAGATCCGGAGAATATGAGTCTAAAGACATCCAGAAGACTCATACTTAAAATGGAAAAAGTTTCAAAGACAACTTTTCCCTCCACCTTTTTGGTCGAGAAAGTCAAAGATCCTTTCCCCATGAATAAGGCAAAAGAACCAGCTTGCACTTTTTAGTAAAAGGACAAAAGGACTGACACTGGACTAAAAAAGTTAATAACCTTTTTCACCTAACCAACAAGGAAGCGCATGGAGATCACACCAAAAAGCTAATGGTGTAAAAGTTGGTGCATCACAAAAAGCGAAGTAAAATGATCACTGACAACTTTTCATCAGCAATTACTAGAATTCAAACAGGTCAAATTATAGTCTAACGGATTGATCAACGGTTCCGGAAGTGCCACTTATAACCTGATCAAGGCCGAAGATTTATAACAAGTTCAATAACCTAAAATGGCTACATTTACGATGGAAGTCTATAAAAGGGAAGCTTCACCAAATAAGAATGTTGGCTATTGGATTGACAAAAATAAGTAACAAAGAGCAAGCATTCAATCAACGTACAATCCCTCCAAGAATCAATTAATTCAAAATCTGTTTTAAGGATTCCTAAGTGAGCTATGAACTTATGGAAATCCAAAAACCAAAACCTCTGTGAAAACAAGAGGGTAAGGATCTCCAACTTGGGCGAGTTGTGAGATTAGGATACAACTTAAAGTTGGTGCTTTAAGTGGGAACTCCCTGTAGGACTCAGCTTAGATTCGAGGTAGAAGTCTAAGTGGTATATCCTACTAAAGACTAAATGACTCAACTAGGAGTTGGTACTTCTAGCAGTATACTCTACATCCGGAAGTGGTTACCATCCGGAGACAAATTGTAAGGCTTAATTCCTGCAAGTTAGAAAGGAATCCTCTAGTGAAAAGCTCGGAGGAAGGAAACTCTGGGGACTGGAGTAGGCAGAGCCAAACCAGGATAAAATCCTTTATATTTGATATCTTTAACTCTTTATTGATTGTATTATAATGTCATAATTGCATCATCCGGATCCATCATCCGGATCATAATCAAACACACTACACTAAGACTTTTTAAAGTCTATATATTCCATGAAAGAGGGTCATTCACCCCCCTCTGACCTTATAAAGACCCTTATAGGGACCAAGTGGTATCACAACAAGTGCTCAAAACTAGAGTCCTAGCAATGTCGAGCTAAAGGTCTATTATTTTTATTCATACATCAAAATAAGTTTCCAAAACTCACAACTCCTTCCCAAGGGTATGTCCATTACCCGTCCTCCACTCTTTATCGGTGAACACTACACATTCTTGAAGAACCGGATGAGGAGTTTCATATAATGACAAAGCATGCAAGCATGGTTAGTCATTAAAGATGGCCGATTTAAGCCTACTTATGAAGTAGAGGGTATGACTACCTGAAAGCCCTCAAGTATATAGGATGAGAATGACTTTAAAAAGTTGCGTGAAAATGCAAATGCTATTAACATATTTTATTGTTCTCTTAGTGTAGCTGAATTTAACAGAATATCCAAATGTGAGACTGCAAAAGAGATTTGGGAGAAGTTGGAGATAACCTATGAAGGAACTAACAAAGTAAGAGAAGCTAAGCTTGATCTACTTTAGCATAAGTTTGAAGCTTTCAATATGGAGCCAAAAGAATCCATCAGTAATATGAACACTAGATACACCAATCTAGTGAATGAGATGAAGAGGCTCGGAAAGGAAATTCCTGAAGTAGAGATGGGGAAGAAAGTGCTCCGGAGCCTCACCAAGGAATGGGACAACAAGAAGACTACCATTAAGGAAGCTCATGACCTAAACTTCTATAGTTATAATGAGCTCATTGGCAATCTCTTACCTCAAGAGCTTTCCTTGGAGAGATACAGCCAACAAGAAAAGAAGCCTGAAGAGAAAAAAGAAAGCCAGTGCACTAAAGGCAGAGGCTATTAGATCATCTTCATCCGGAGAAGAAGAACAAGCCACAAAACCTCAAAGTACTCAGGAGAAACTAGCTCTATTAGCCAGAAGGCTCAATAGGTTACTAAAAAAGAAAAACAGAAGGAAGTCCTAAAAATATCAATCGCGTAGATCAAGAGAAGGAACTACCTGAAGGGACAGGTCCAAAAGAAATTTGGAAGAAAAGAAGGATCCGAAAAAAGATGTTGCCTATCTTGAATATGGCAAAAAAGCCACTTCAGAACAAAATGTCCCGAGCTTAAGAGAACCAAGAAGTTCAAAAAGAAGGCAATGGTATCCACCTAGAGCAACAGTGAAGAAAGCAGCAGCTCATCTTCAATAGAAGAAGAAGAGACTGCCAATTGCGCTTTCATGGCACTGACTGATCCGGAAGTAGAATAATCCAGAAGAAATGCCTCCAAACAAGAAATAGTGCAAATCGAAGAATCAGAATTAGAAATAGCAAACACTGAGGTAAATTGTTGTACTAATTCTGCTTCTAATTTGGACCTTGCTAGAGCTCTATCTATTGTAATCAATGGTGTAAAGAAGGATGCAAAAGCAATCAAGTCCCTTAAAAGAGTAGTAATGGAGTTGGCAGAAGATGCTGAAGTAAGGGCATAAGATATCAATCTGATTAGAGCAACCAAGCATATTGATGTTGTGGAGGAGAACTTGCTTAGGAATCAAGTCCAGATTCTAAATGACAATGTAACGGGACTGAATAGAGAAATCAACTTATTAAAGGAGGCATCCAAGAAGAGGCCAGAGACAAGAGCTCCAAGAAGAGATAATCATCCTCCTACTCAGAACAGATTCCAAAAAGGATGAAGGAAGTTAGCAAGCAACCATAAGCCCAAAGATATACTACTGCTCAAAAGGGAAAGGCTAAGGTGGCATAAAACCAACAACCTATCAAAAAAAGAAGAAATTATGGGGCAGAAGTTGCACCTCCAACCCGTTTCTAGATTCACACTAGACCATCAACCAGTATGCAAAAGCCTAGATATAAAGGGAACTATGATAAGGAGGATCTGAAGAAGATCAACGAGAAGCAAAAGTAGAACAAAACCATTTTAGGGTGCAGGTTTTGTGGGAAAAACAATCATATTACTAAATCATGTAGACTAAAAAATGGCTATTATGATGTTTACCCTTGGCCTGAGATGGGTATTTACCCAAGAGGACCCAAATCTGATTGGGTACCCAAACCCACTTGATCTATTTTGAAGGTATGCCTTGGATCCATAATTGATCAACACACTTTGTACATTGATAGTGGATGCTCAAGGCACATGACAGGTGATAAGAAGGCCTTCATCACATTGACTTGGAAGAAGGGAGGCAAAGTAAGATATGGGATAATCAAAAGGGATAGATCATTGGTCATGGAACCATTGGATTTAAGTTAAAGATAGAAGATGTCTCATTGGTTGATGGACTAAAATTCAACTTTCTAAGTGTGGCCCAACTCTGTGAGAAAGGAAGAAAAGTAACATTTGATTACGGAGGCTGCTCAATCTATGATAGTAAGTCCAACCAACTCATTCTTTATGCACCTAGAGTAAATAATGTCTATTCTATAAACCTTAAAAATGATAAAAAGAATATTTGCTCGTGTCTAAAGAAGAAGAATCATGGCTATGGTACCAGAGGTTAGGTCATGTCAGCATAAACATCCTATCCAAACTAGCCAAAAAGGAATTAGTAGTGGGTTTGCCTAAGGTTGCTTCTGATAAGGATCATCTATGCACTGCATGTCAATTAGGTAAACAGTATAAGAAAAGTTTCCCTTCCATCTCATACATTCCTTCTAAAAGAGTACTTGTGCTCTTGCATATTGATCTCTTTGGTCCAATCAAACCATTGAGTTTAGGCACAATAGAATATACGTTGGTCATTGTGGATGATTATTCTCGATATATCTGGGTTCTCCTGCTAGCAAGAAAGGATGAAGCCTTTGACCAATTCTCTAAAACATTCATCTGGATAGAAATAGAAAAGGGCATAAGCATTGCATGCATTTGGAGTGATAATGGTGGAGAATTAAAAAATAAGCATTTTACTAACTTTTTTTACTCCAAGGGTATTGAACATAAATTCTCTGCCCCTCACACTCCTCAACAGAATGGAGTTGTTGAGAGAAAGAATAGGACCATAGTTGAGATGGCTAGAACAATGCTCAATGAAAATTATTTGCCAAAATACTTTTGGGGAGAGGCCGTGAATACAACATGTTATATTCTAAATAGAGCTCTCATTAGAGAGACATAAAAAAGACCCCATATGAAATCTGGAAGGGAAGAAAACTAGAAATTGGGTATTTCAAAGCATTCGAATGTACATGATACATCCTTAATGCTAGAGAGCAACTAGGAAAATTTGATCCTAAATCTGATGAAGTAATTTTCCTTGGCTACTCAACAAATAGTAAGGCTTACAGAGTCTTCAATAAACGAACCCAAACTATGGTAGAGTCAATACAAATAGATTTCAATGAGACTAACACTGCAGGTAAAAAAACTACACTTTGAAAGATCTAGTTCTGAAAGCTAAAAAATATGGAGAAAAGAAGGAAGCAGGAATTCCTGATTCATTTCAAATTAAGAAATACAAAGAGCAAGATGAAGGAATATCCTTTGATCCAGAAGTACAATAAGTAAATCTCAACCCATAGGAGATTGATTTTTATGAAGGCCAAGAAGGAGTGGTTGAAGCTAAAGTGGAGCAAGTCCCTGCTCAACATGATGGCCTACAAAGGGTGATCTGGCCACACAAAGATCATTCCATTGAAAATACCCTAGATGATGTTTAGAATCCAGTAAGAACCAGAGATCAGCTCAATAGGAAGATGATCCATACTGCTTTTGTCTCTCTCATTGAGTTAAAGAAATTTCAAGATCCTAAAGGAGATGAAAGTTGGATGATGGCAATGCAAGAAGAGCTAGATCAATTCACCAAGAATGATGTATCGGATTTAGTACCACCTTCTGAAGGAAAATCAATCATTGGCACCAAATGGGCTTTCTGAAATAAGCTAGATGAATCCAGAGTAGTGGTGAGAAATAAAGTAAGATTGGTTGCCCAAGGATACAACCAGCAAGAAGGAATTGACTTTTAAGAAACCTTTGCTCCCATAGCAAGGCTAGAAGCAATCCAAATTCTATGTACTTTTACTTAATTCATAGGGTTCACACTATACTAAATGGATGTCAAAAGTGCATTTCTAAATGGTGTGATCCAAGAAGAAGCCTATGTTAAGCAATCACTTGGATTTGAAGACCCAAAGCATCTAAATCATATGCACAACCTGAAGAAGGCTCTTTATTAATTGAAGCAGGCTCCTAAAGCCTGGTATGAGAGGTTAACTGCATTCCTCATATCCAAGGGTTATATCAGAGGAAGAGCAGACACTACACTATTCATCAAAAAGACAAAAATTGATATCATTCTAGTCTAAATTTATGTGGATGATATCATATTTGGAGCAACTGATGAAAGGATGTGTGAAGAATTTAGCTCTCAAATGCAGAAGGAATTTGAGATGTCCATGATGGGAGAGCTTAATTTCTTCCTTGGTCTATAAATCAAGCAAAGTCTTGATGGGATTTTCATTCACCAGTCAAAGTACACCAACGAAATCTTGAAGAAATGTGAAATGGACAAGAGCAAGCCCATGTCCACTCCAATGGGATCAGATACAGGAGGAGAGGATGTTGATCAAAAGCTCTATAGAGGGATAATTAGCTCACTCCTATACATGATAACTAGCAGACCTAACATACATTATACACTTTGTTACTGTGTAAGATATCAAGACAATCCTAAGGATTCTCATCTCAAGGTAGTAAAAAGGATCCTTTGATACCTCCTAGGAACAACTGATGTTGGGTTATGGTATCGTAGTAACGGAGATTTCACACTCCAAGGGTTCACTGATGTAGACTATGGCAGGGATAATCTTGAGAGAAAGAGTTCATCTGGAGGTTGCCATTTCCTTAGAGATTGCTTAGTTTCATTGTATAGCAAGAAGCAAACTTCAGTTGCCTTATCCACTATAGAAGTTGAACACATGGTAGCTGGAAGTTGTGTAGCTCATTTCCTCTAGATAAAGTAATAGCTTAAAGATTATGGAGTTCAATTCGGATGTGTGGATGTTATGTATGACAGCAAAAGTGCTATTGATGTGTCAAAGAATCCAGTTATCTATAGCCGGATGAAGCATGTCAATAAAAGGCATCATTTCATTAGAGATCATGTAATGAAGAAAGATGTTGCATTGGTATACATTCTAACCAATAAGCAAAGAGCAGATATCTTTACCAAGCCATTAAGTAAAAATCAATTTGGAAAGATAAGGGAATCAATTGGTATATCAAATCCAATTTGAAGCTAATCTGGAAGACAATCCAAGACCAATATGGGTCATTAGCAAGGTAGCCCAGTTTGTAAAAGAAGAGCTATTGAAGATGAATTTGTTCTAGAAGAAAGTATGCCATGTCAGTGGACAGGAAGAACAAATGGCAGTAAAAGGGCTTAAAGGTGACAATTACTTTTTTGAATTTCAAAAGTCTATTGGGTGTTTGCCGTGTGGTAAATTTGACAGTTATCATTCAAAATAAACCGTTCCCATTCTCCGGTTAACTTGAATTTATCTCTCTCTTAAAAATATTGTTGCCATATCATCAATCCAGCCAAATTACTGGCATCCAGATTATAAAACTACCCTCACTTTGAAAATTCTATATAAACGCCTCAAATTCACTCTTCTTCCTCACGTGAGCAACTACTCTATTGTTACTCTACAAAAATGAAAACCTAAACCCTAATTCCTACAATCTTTTCTTTAAAATGGCAGCAACCATGACTGAGGCCGGACCAATAATGCTTCCAACCTAGAACATCTTTGAAGAGTCTGATCTCTAAGATGGAGAATTCATCCCCATAAGTTTCAAACCTTTCGACTCAGTACTACCCACATATTATTTGGGGACAATTTCATATTTAAGATGGATCCTTACTCCAAACTCGTAGAAGATCAAAATCTCATGGATTTCCTTAAGATCAACTACCCCATATATCCTAACTTGGTCAAGGAATTTTATGAAAATCTCAGCATTCACTCCAAGTTTGATGCTCTCCAAACCAAGGTCCACGGCAAAGAAATTACTGTTACCCCATATTTCTTCAAACAACATCTGGACATTGAAAATGAGGTGTTCTACTGCAAACTGATGGTGATGAATAGAAAGTAAAGTATGAAGCCAAATAGCGGTTGCATCGAAACTACTTTAGAGATAAATTCTTCACATACTTTCCTTAAATTCCTAGATACCTCCAACATGTCAAAACTGGTGCTCCTAAGGAAAGGATCTCTAACCATAGTGTCTTTATCTCAACACTGTGTACTTCAACACTAGGTAGAGAGCATGGTAGTCAACATACCTGCACTACTCATCCACTTCCTCAAGCAGCACATAAACTGTCATGGCTCTCTTATCACCCGAATCCTCCTTGGAAACAAAATTAACCTAACCGAATTTGAATCCGTCACTCATAAGGAAATATTAGAGCAGAACTTCAAGAAATTGAACTATGGGGAGAAGTGGAATGAAGAAAAGGCTAAAAAGTAAAGACATGAGAGGAAAAGCAAAGCTAGAAAAATCACCGATCCATTAGAGGCTTCGATTCCAAAGAAGGACTGGACTACTAAACCCAAGACTTTCAAAAAGCAGACTATAATTTCGGATAAAGAGGGGAATGATGACACCCAGATAATCACCCAGCTATTTAATAAATCTCTAGAAAAGCCAAAACCCAGGGGAAGGCTGATTATGACAAATGATTTATTGAAAAGACCAGTTTATGATCCGAAAGCAAGGGAAACCATTATTATAGTTGCTGCTGCAATAAGAAAGGGCTATCAGAATGGCCTAAAAACAAAAGCATCAAATTGCTAGTGGGGGAAACTAGGTCTGATGAAGAAGAAATGGAAGATGAAATGCCAGCACCAAAGAACCAGTTCACCTACAAGGGGTGTACTTTTGATGAAGCAGTCAAGGTATAGAAACATCAAAAGAAAACCGCCAAGAGGCCAACTACTATAGTCACTGATGAGAAGGCAGCAAAGAGGGTGGTATTGGAGGAGTTGGCTAAGGCCAAATGCTTAAAGGGCAAAAATGTTCCTGGAATCAATGAGGATATCCTTATGGAGGATCCTCAATATGAAGAAATGATGGCCTCTGTGGCAAACAACTACAGGATCAACAATCTTGCCATAGAAGGACCAGAGGATCCTTAGCTACCCCGATCCTCATAGATCAAGCTGCCTTTGCTGAGGTCTCAAAGATTCTAGAATCCGCACCATTCAATTTCCTAGCCATCACAAAGCCTCTTCCAAAAAATTCGCTAAATCCAAAAGTTGGATATCAAGCAGATATAAGTCCTATAAAGGCAACAATATAGGGCATTGAGGACGTTACTAATGCTCTTGGGGGAGGTATAATAAGTCCTAAAAAGGCACTTGGAGGGAAGACTGAGGGCACTTCCAATCATTCGGGGGTTGAAGTGGGAGAACTCAAAGAGACAATCATCCTATCCCAACCATAACTTAGTGAGGTACTTCCTATCATAGCCACTTTAAATATTAACGTTGATATTACTATTAGTGATGACATAGCAGTTGAGTCAAGGGTAACTTGGATACACATGCTCCAAATATATCCAAGGAAGGTGAGCCCAATCCAGATAATATCACTCCGGAGGAGGGAAAGGGTCTGAAATCCTAAGATCACGCTTCTAAAGTGGTCTCTAAGGGCAAGGCCAGTCCGGGGGAAAGGTTGGAAGAAAGGAGAGATGAACAAGATAAGTTCCTTTCAGAAGAGACTAATAATGAAGCTGATAATGAATCCTCTGAAAGCAGCTCTAGTTCTGGAGATAAATCCTCCAGCTCCTCTGAAGAAGAATTTCCTCCAAAAGTAAGCCCCATGAGAGTGCCTACAAATAACTCAGTTAAAGCCAAAGTTTCCACAACACTTCATCTACTAAAAGAGGATGCCCAAGAAGAGAATGAGGAAGGGTATGTCAAACAGAGCCTCTGAAATATCTATGCCCATCTAATAGGGGTTAAAAAGGAACTGCTAAGACAAGCTGCTGATTCGGATGTCAAGAAGGAGTTGGGTAAAATAACACATATAGTAAAGAACGTAGAAATAAAATTCTTGATTTCCCCACTTAGGGTTAAATAGTAGAACCTTCTCTCTCTTTGATCAAGCTAACAGTAAATAAGCTTAAAGAAAATGGTGCCACAGCCAACCAGACCGCTGATCAAGCCAATACCCTAGCTTCAAAATTATCTCTTCCACCTCAGGGCTCTCAGAAGAAATAAAAGCCTATCTGGATACCAAGTTTGAAAACTTGTCAAAATTCATGGCATAGAAGAACCTCAAGCCTACTATCTCGATTTTGGGCACTGACCAGTAAGTTACCCAAGAAATGCTGGTGCACTTCATTGAGAAACCATCCCCAAGATCCAGGACAAGATTCTGGATGACATAGGTGATGAACCGGGGAGTCGCCTATCTGTATTGGAGAAAATAATAATAGACTAGAAGGCATCCATCACCAAATAAATCTCTCTCCAAACAAAATCCTTGCATAATATTCGGAAAGGGATTAGTGAAGAAATCACTCTACTCTAGATCGAAATCAATAACCTCTCAATAACCGGCTCCTCTTCCTCTCCTGCTATTCCAGAAAGCCCGCTCCTTTCGATCTTCCATAACCTTATTCAAGCCATTGGAGATTTTGGCTTCTTTGGTGAGAAAGGAATGACAACTCTCCCAAGGGTCCTCTTCCCTTACTATGACCCAAAGGATCAAGAGTCTATCTTACGCATTCATCCATCCATCAAGCAATCTTATGAAAATTTGAAGAAGACCATCAGGCCTTACTATCTTACTCCTCCTACTGTTGATCGTACTATTGCTAAAAGATCTAAGGTAATCCTAATTACTCCATCTACTCAAATGCTTGGCAAGAGGCTTGGGATAACAAGACATATTGGTGATTGAACCCCAATTTGGCAATAAAAAAGGGGAGATAATTCTACAAGGGGAAGGAGCAAGCAAAGGGAAAGAAAAGGAAGAAGGTCAATCCTGAGGGAATTAGACTAGCTATGTTTTGCTATAATCTTGTAAAATCTTCTAATAGCTATATTCACTATTATATGTTTCTGTAATTTGTAGTCTGAACTTCATTGATTTTACTATTGTTAACAGTAGAAGTGTATATAATAAATATATCTAATTCTTAAAATGTTGCTTCTAAAGTACAATCTATAATTGTACTAAAACAAACTTAGAAGCAAGAATTGAAAAATATTGGGGGAGTTAGGATGATAGAATTATGGGGAAATGAAATCTGTAAATGTCTAAATATCAAGAATTATACTTAGTTCACATATACTCCATTCCCTTGTACTTAGTTTTTGTTTCCATCAAATGGGGAAGATTGTTGGGAAACTATAATCCGGATAAAAAATTAAACAAAACTCCGGATCAGGTTTGAAAGAAACAAAAACTAAAACTAGGTAAATTGGAAATCCAAATGGAAACATCCGGACAAAGATCTAGCTACAAGGTTTTCCATTGAAGGTATCAAATACCTAAGCTCATGGAATGATCAGAATAAAGCTCGGAAAGGAAACAAGCCTTAATCCCTCAAGACCAACATCCGGAAGAACTGATTGCCCTATCTCTGGAAGAAGGCAGATCAGAAGAATATGAGTCTAAGTACATTCGGAAGACTAATACTTAAAATAGGAAAAGTTTCAAAGACAACTTTTCCCTCTACCTTTTTGGTCTAGAAAGTCAAATATCCTTTCCCCATGGATAAGACAAAAGTGACAGCTTGCACTTTTTAGTAAAAGTACAAAAGGACTGGCACTGGGCTAAAAGAGCTAAAAACTTTTTTCACGTAGACCAATAAGGAGGCGAATGGAGCTCACACCAAAAAGCTAATGGCGTAAAAGTTGGTGCATAAAACGCCAAGTAAAATGATCACTGATAACTTTTCATCATCAATCCCTAGAATTCAAATGGGTCAAATTACAGTCTAACGGATTGATCAACGGCTTTGAAAGTGCCACCTATAACCTGATTAAGGGTGAAGATTTATTACAAGTTCAACAACCCCCAACGGCTACATTTATGATGGAAGCCTATAAAAGGGAAGCTTCACCAAATGAGAAGGTTGGCTGTTTGATTGACAAAAATAAGTAATAAAGAACAAGCATTCAATCAGCTTACAATCCTCCAAGAAATAATCAATTCCAAATCTATTGTAAGGATTCCTAAGTGAGCTATAAACTTAAGGAAATCCAAAAACCAAAACCTATGTGAAAACAAGAGTGTAAGGATCTCTAACTTAGGTGAGTTGTGAGATTAGGATACAACTTAAAGTTGGTGCTTTGAGTGGGAACTCCCAGTAGGACTCAGCTTAGATTTGGGGTAGAAGTCTAAGTGGTACATCCTACTAAAGACTAAAGGACTCAGCTAGGAGTTGGTACTTCTAGTGGTATATCCTACATCTAGATGGGGTTACCATCCGGAGACAATTTATGAGGCTTGATTCCTACCAGTTGGAAAGGAATCCACTAGTAAAAAGCTCAGAGGAAGGAAACTTCAGGGACTGGATTAGGAGGAGCCAAACCAGGATAAAATCCTTTATGTTTGATTTTTTTAACTCTTTCTTTATTGCATTATATTGTCATAATTGCATCATCCAGATCTATCATCTGGATCATAATCAAACACATAATACTAAGACTTTTCAAAGTCTGCGTATTCCACAAAAAATGGTCATTCATCCCCTCTGACCTTATAAAGACCCTCACAGGGTCCAACAAGTAGTATTAGAGCAAGTGCTCAAAAATAGAGATCTAGCAAACTCGAGCTAAAGGTCCAATATTTTGATTCATACATCAAAATGAGTTTCCAAAATTCATAACTCCTTCCCAAGGGTATGTCCATCACCCATCCTCCACTCTTCATCGGTGAACACTACACATTCTTGAAGAAGCGGATGAAGAATTTCATACAATTATAAAGCATGCAAGCATGGTTAGTCATTAAAGATGACCCATTTGAGCCTACTTATGAAGTAGAGGGTTTGACTACCCAAAAGCCCTTAAGTATGTGGGTGAGTATTACTTCAAAAAGTTGCATGAAAATGTAAATGCTATTAACATGTTTCATTGTGCTCTTAGTACAGCTGAATTTAATAGAATATCTGGATGCGAGACTGCAAAAGAGATTTGGGAGAAGCTGGAGGTAACATATGAAAGATCCACTAAAGAGAAGCTAAGCTTGATCTACTTCAGCAGAAGTTTGAATCTTTCAAAATGGAGCCAAAAGAATCCATCAGTAATATGAACACTAGATAGACCAATCTAGTGAATGAGATGAAGATGCAAGAAAAGGAAATTCATGAAGTAGAGATGGTGAAGAAAGTCCTCCGGAGTCTCACCAAGGAATGGGACAACAAGAAGATTGCCATTGTGGAAGCTCATGACCTAAACTTCTATAGTTATGATGAGCTCATTGGCAATCCCTTAACTCAAGAGCTATCCTTGGAGAGATATGACCAATAAGAAACGAAGCCTAAAGAGAAAAAGAAAGCCATTACATTAAAGGCCGAATCTACCGGATCAGCATCATTCGGAGAAGTAGAACAAACCACAGAACCTCAAATTGCTAAGGAGCAACTAGCTCTATTAACTAGGAGGCTCAATAGGTTCCTACAAGAGAATGAAATAAGGAAGTCCAGAAAATATGAATCACGAAGATCAAGAGAAGGAACTTCCAAAAGGGACAGGCCCAAAAGAAATTCAGAAGAAAAGAAGGATCCGGAAAAAGACGCTGCCTGTTTTAAATATGGAGAAAAAGGCCACTTCAGAACAAAATGGCCCATGCTTAAGAGAACTAAGACATTTAAAAATAAGGCAATGGTAGCTACCTAGAGGAATAGTGAAGAAAGCAACAGCTCATCTTCAACAAAAGAAGAAGAGACTGCCAACTGTGCATTCATTGTATTGACTGATCCGGAAGCAGAACAATTCGGAAGAAATGCCTCCAAGCAAGAAATAATGCAAATCAAAGAATTAGAATCAGAAATAGCAAATACTGAGGTAAATTCTTGTTCTAATTCTGCTTCTAATTTTGACCTGCTAGAGCTCTATCTATTGTAATTAAGGGTTTAAAGAACAATGCAAAAGCAATCAATTCCCTTAAAAGAGCAGTAATGGAGTTGGCAGAAGATGCTGAAGTAATGGCACAAGACATCAATCTGATTAGAGCAACCAAGCATATTGATGTTGTGGAGGAGAACTTCCTTAGGAATCAAGTCCAGATTTTAAATGCAAATGTAACGGGACTGGATAAAGAAATCCTTTTATTGAAGGAGGAATCCAAGAAGAGGCCAAAAAGAAAACTCCAAGAAGAGATAATCATCCTCCTGCTAAGAACAGATTCCAAAAGACCCCTAATAAAAGGATAAAGGAAGTTAGCAAGCAACAACAAGCCCAAAGATATACTACTACTCAAAAGGGAAAGGCTAAGGTGGCTTACAACCAACAACCTATCAAATAGAGAAGAAATTATGGACCAGAAGTTGCACCTCCAACCAGTTTCTGCATAAGAAAAGTTTCCCTTCCATCTCATACATTCCTTCTAAAAGAGTACTTGAGGTCTTGCATATGGATCCCTTTGGTCAAATCAAACCATTGAGTTTAGGTGGAAGAGAATACGCCATGGTTATTGTGGATGATTATTCTTGATATACCTGGGTTCTCCTGCTAGCAAGCAAGGATGAAGCCTTTAACCAATTCTCTAAAACATTCATCTTGATAGAAGTAGAACAGGGCATAAGCATTGCACGCATCTGGAGTGAAAATGGTGGAGAATTAAAAAATAAGCATTTTACTGACTTTTATTACTCCGAGGGCATTGAACATAACTTCTCTGCCCCTTACACTCCTCAACCAAATGGAGTTGTTGAGAGAAAGAACAAGACCATAGTTGAGATGGATAGAACAATGCTCATTGAAAATTCTTTGCCAAAATACTTTTTTAGAGAGGCCGTGAATACAACATGTTATATTCTAAATAGAGCTCTCATTAGAAAGACCATAAAAAAGACCCTATATAAAATGTGGAAGGGAAGAAAACACAAAATTAGGGTACTTCAAAGCATTCGGATGTAAATGCTACATCCTTAATGATAGAGAGCAACTAGGAAAATTTGATCCTAAATCTGATGAAGCAATTTTCATTGGCTACTCAACACATAGTAAGGCTTACAAAGTCTTCAATAAATGAACCCAAACTCTAGAAGAGTCAATACATGTAGATTTTGATGAGACTAACACTACAGGTAAGAAACGCTACACTCCGAAAGATCCTATTCTAGAAGCTGAAAAATCTAGAGAAAAGAAGGAAGCAGGAATTCCTGATTCATTTCAAATTAAGAAACATAAAGAAGAAGATGAAGGAATATCCTTTGATCTAAAAGTACAACAAGTTAATCTGAACCCATAGGAGATTGATTTTAATGAAGGCCAAGAAGGAGTGGTTGAAGCTCAAGTGGAGCAAGTCCCAGCTTAACACGAAGGCCTTCAAAGGGAGTTCTAGACACACAGAGATCATTCGATTGAAAATATCCTTGATGATGTTCGGAACCCAGTAAGAACCAGAGGTTCACTAAATAGGATGATGAGCCATTCTGCTTTTGTCACTCTCATAGACCCAAAGAAATTTCAAGATGCTGAAGGAGATGAAAGTTGGATGATGGCAATGCAAGATCGATTCACCAGGATTGATGTATGGGATCTAGTACCACCTCCTAAAGGAAAATCAATCATTAGCACCAAATGGTTTTCTGGAATAAGCTAGATGAATCCGAAGTAGTGGTGAGAAACAAAGCAAGACTGGTTGCCCAAGGATACAACCAGCAAGTAGGAATTGATGTTGAAGAAACCTTTGCTCCCATAGCAAGGCTGGAAGTAATCCGAATTCTATATGCTTTTGCTTCATTCATTGGGTTCACACTATACCAAATGGATGTCAAAAGTGCATTTCTAAATGGTGTGATCCAAGAAGAAGTCTATGTTAAGCAACCACCTAGATTTGGAGACCCAAAGCATTTAGATCATGTGTACAGGCTGAAGGAGGCTCTATCGATTAAAGCAGGCTCCTAGAGCATAGTATGAGAGGTTAACCTCATTCCTCATATCGAAGGATTATATCAGAGGAAGAGCAGACACTACACTATTCATCAAAAAGAAGAAAAATGATATCATTCTAGTCCAAATTTATATGGATGATATCATATTTGGAGCAACTGATGAAAGGATGTGTGAAGAAATTAGCTCTCAAATGCAGAAGGAATTTGAAATGTCCATGATGGGAGAGCTTAATTTCTCCCTTATTCTACAAATCAAGCAAATTCTGGATGGGATTTTCATTAACCAATCAAAGTACATGAAGGAAATCTCAAAGAAATTTGAAATGGACAAGACCAAGCCCATGTCCACTACAATGAGATTAGATACAGTCCTATCCATGGATTGTGAAGGAGAGGATGTTGATCAAAAGCTCTATAAAGGGATAATTGGCTCACTCCTATACTTGACAACCAGCAGACATGACACACATTATGCAGTTTGTGACTGTACAAGATATCAGGCCAATCCTAAGGATTCTCATCTCAAGGCAGTAAAAAGGATCCTTAGATACCTCTTAGGAACCACTGATGTTGGGTTATAGTATCCTAGTAATGGAGATTTCACACTCCAAGGGTTCACTAATGCAGACTATGGCAGGGATACTCTTAAGAGAAAGAGTCCATCCGGAGGTTGCCATTTCCTTGGAGATTGCTTAGTTTTATGGTACAGTAAGAAGCAAACTTCAGTTGCCTTGTCCACTACAAAAGCTGAATACATGGCAGTTGGAAGTTGTGTAGCTCAACTACTCCAGATCAAGCAATAACTTGAAGATTATGGAGTTCAATCTGGATGTGTGGATGTTATGTGTGACAACAAAAGTGCTATTGATGTGTCAATGAATCCAATACTCTATAGCCAGGTGAAGCATGTCAACATAAGGCATCACTTCATAAGAGATCATGTAATGAAGAAAGATGTTGCATTGGTATACATTCCAACCAATGAGCAAAGAGTAGATATCTTTACCAAGCCATTAAGTAAAGATCATTTTGGAAAGCTAAGGGAATCAACTGGTATGTCAAATCTAATTTGAAGCTAATCCAGAAGATAGTCCAAGATTAATTTGGATCATTAGCAAGATAGCCTAGTCTGGAAAAGAAGAGCTATTGAAGAGGAATTTGTTACGGAAGAAAGTATGCCACATCAGCAGACAAGAAGGACATATGCTTGTAAAAACACTTAAAGGTGACAAATACTTTTTTGAATTTCAAAAGTCTATTGGGTGTTACATGTGTGGTTACTTCGATAGTTATCATTCATAATAAACCGTTCCCATTCTCCAGTTAACCTGAATTTACCTCTCTCTAAAAAATCCGGTTTCCATGTCATCAATCTAGCCAAACTACTGGCATCCAAATCACCAAACTACCCTCACTTTGAAAATTCTATATAAACCCCTCAAATTCAGTCATCTTCCTCACGCAAGCAACTACTCTACAGTTGCTCCACAAAAATCAAAACCTAAACCCTAATTCCTACAATCTTTTCTTTAAAATGGCACCAATCATAACTGAGGCCAGACCAATAATGCTTCCAACCCAAAACATCTTTGAAGAGTCTGATCTTCAAGATGGAGAATTCATCCTCGTAAGTTTCAAACCTTCCGACTCAGTACTACTCACAGATTATTTGGGGGACAATTTCTTATATTGAGACGGATCCTTACTCCAAACTCATAGAAGATCAAAATCTCACAGATTTCCTTAAGATCAATTGCACCACATATCCTAACTTGGTCAAAAAATTTTATGAAAATCTCAGCATTCACTCCAAGTTTGGTGCTCTCCGAACCAAGGTCCAGGGCAAAGAAATTACTGTTACCCCAGATTTCTTCGAACAACATCTGGGCCTGAAAAATAAGGGTGTTCTGTTACAAACTAATGGTGATGAATAGAA
Organism: Euphorbia pulcherrima; assembly: GCA_947683365.1. Lineage (NCBI taxonomy): Eukaryota > Viridiplantae > Streptophyta > Magnoliopsida > Malpighiales > Euphorbiaceae > Euphorbia > Euphorbia pulcherrima. The sequence continues at coordinate 42,516,485 of CANTUS010000009.1, forward strand.
AGTAAATATGAAGCCAAATAGAGGTTGCATCCAAACTACTTTGGAGACAAATTCTCCACATTCTTTCGTCAAATTCCCAGATACCTCCAACATGTCAAAAGTGGTGGTCCTAAGGAAAGGATCTCTTACCACATTGTCTTCATTTCGACACTGTGTACTTCAACACTGGATAGAGAGCAGGGTAGTCAACATACTAGTACTACTCATCCACTTCCTCAAGTAGCATATAAACTCTCATGATGCTCTCATCACCTGAATCCTCCTTACAAACAAAATTAACTTTACCGGCTTTAAATCCATCACTCATAAGGAAATATTAGAGAAGAACTTCAATAAATTGAATTATAGGGAGAAGTGGAATGAAGAAAAGGCTAAAAAACAAAGATATGAGAGGAAAACCAAAGCTAGAAAAACCATTGATCCATCAGAGGCTCCGATTTCAAAGAAGGCCCAGACTGCTAAACCCAAGACTATCAAAAAGTAGACTATAACTCTAGATAAAGAGGAGAATGATGACATCCAGACAATCACCCAGCTGCTTAATAAATCTCTAGAAAAGGAAAAACCCAGGGGAGGGCTGACTAAGATAGCTAATTTATTAAAAAGACCGGTTTATGATCCAAAAGCCAAGGAAACCATTGTTGTAGTTGTTGTTTCAATAAGAAAGGGCTATCAGAAAGGCCAGAAAAGAAAAGCATCAGAATTGCTGAAGGGGGAAACTGGGTCCGATGAAGAAGAAATGAAAGATGAAATGCCAACACTAAAGAAGTAGTTCAACCGGAAGGGGTTTACTTTTGATGAAGCAGTCAACGCAAAGAAACATCAAAAGAAAACAGCCAAGAGGCGAATTGCTATAGTCATTGATGAGGAGGTAGCAAAGAGGGTGGTTATGGAGCAGTTGGCTAAGGCCAAAAGCTTAAAGGGCAAAAATTTTCCCGAAACCAATGAGGATATCCTTTCAAAGGATCCTCAATATGAAGAAATGATGGCCTCCGTGGCAGACAACTACAGAATCAACAATCTTACTATAGAAGGACCTGGAGGATCCTCAGCTACCTCGATCCTCATAGATCAAGCTGCCTTGGATGAGGTCTCAAAGATTTCAGAATCCGGATCATTAAATTTCCTAGCCATCACATAGCCTCTTCCGGAAAATTTGCTAAATCCAGAAGCTAGAAATAAAGCAGATATAAGTCCTATAAAGGCAACAGTAGAGGGCATTGAGGACATTACCAATGCGCCTAGGGAAGGTATAACAAGTCGTGAAAAGGAACTTAGAGGGATAACTGAGGACACTTCCAATCATCCGGGGGTTGAAATAAGAGCACTGTAAGAGACAATCACCCTATCCCAACCACAACTCAGTGAGGTACTTCCTATCAGAGCTACTTTAAATATTAATGCTGATATTACTGCTGGTGATGACACAGCAGTTGAGACAAGGGATAACTTGGATACATATGCTCTAAATGTATCCAAGGAATGTGAGACCAACCAGGATAATATCACTTTGGAGAAGGGATAGGGTCTGAGATCCAAAGAGCGTGCTTCTAAAGCGGACTCTAAGGGCGAGGCCAGTCCGAGGGAAAGGTTGGAAGAAAGCATAGATGAACAAAATAAATCCATTTTAGAAGAGACCAATAATGAATTTGATAATGAACCCTCCAGAAGGAGCTCTAGTCCTGGAGATGAATCCTCCAGGTCTTCTAAAAAAAATTTTCTCCAAACATAAGCCCCATGAGAGTGCCTGCAAATAACACAGTTAAAGCTAAAGTTTTTCCAACACTTCATCTATGAAAAGAGGATGCCTAAGAAGAGAATAAGGAAGGGTATATCGAACAGAGACTCCGGACTATCTGTACCCATCTAAGAGGGGTTGAAATGGAACTACTAAGATAAGCTGCTAATTCAGATGTCAAGAAGGAGTTGGGTGAAATCAAACACACAGTAAGGAACATAGAAGATAAAATTCTTGATTTCCCCACTATAGGGGCAATAGCAGAAGATTCTCTCTCTCTGATAAAGCCAACATTAAATGAGATTAAAGAAAATGGTTCCACAGCTAACTAGACCGCTGATCAAGCCAATACCCTGGCCTCAAACAACTGTGGAATAGTTCTTAAGAAAAACACCTCTTCCTTCTCAGAGCTCTCAGAAGAAATAAAAGCCTATTTAGATACCAAGTTTGAAAACTTGTCAAAATTCATGGCTGAGAAGAACCTCAAGCCTACTATCTCGAATATGGGCACTAACCAACAAGACACCCAAGAAATGCTAGTTCACTTCATTGAGAAAACCATCCCCAAGATCCGGGAGAACATTCTGGATGACATGAGTGATGAACTGGAGAGGCGCCTATTCGGATTGGAGAAAATAATAACGAATTGGAAGGCATCCATTACCAAAGAAATCTCTCTCTAAACAGAATCCTTGCATAATATCCGGAAAGGGATTAGTGAAGAAATCATCCTGCTCTAGACCGGAATAAATAACCTCTCAGTATGCGACTCCTCTTCCTCTCTTGTATTCCAGAAAGCCAGCTCCTTTTGGCCTTCCATAACCTTATTCAAGCCATTGGAGATTTCCACTTCTTTGGTCAGAAAGGAATGACAACTCTCCTAAAGGTCCGCTTCCCTTACTATGACCCAATGGATCAAGAGCCTTTCTTGTGCATTCATCCATCCATCAAGCAACCCTATGACAATTTGAAGAAGACATCAGGCCTTATTATCTTACTCCTCCTACTATTGACCATACTATTGCTGAAAGATCTAAAGGTAATCCTAATTACTCCATCTACTAAAATGCTTGGCAAGAGGCCTAGGATAACAAGACATATATGTTGATTGATCCGTAAGCTAGCAATAAAAAGGGGAGATAAGTCTACAAGGGGAAGGAGCAAGCAAAGGGAAAGGACAGGAAGAAGGTCCATCCGGTAGACTAGCTGTGTTTTGCTATAATCTTGTAAAATCTTGTAATAACTAGATTCACTATTATATGTTTTTATAATTTGTAATCTAAACTTCTTTCATGTTACTATTGTTAACAGCAAAAGTATATGTAGTGAATATATCTAATTCTCAAAATTTTGCTTCTAAAGTACAATCAGCAATTATACTAAAACAAACATAGAAGCTAGAATTGAAAAATATTGGGGGAGTTAGAATGATAGAATTATGGGGGAGTAAAATCTTTAAATGTCTAAGTATCAAGAATCATACTTAGTTCATATATACTCCATTCTCTTGAACTTAGTTTTTATTTCCATCAAATGGGGGAGAATGTTAGGAAACTATGATCAGGATAAAAAATTAAACTAAAGTATCTGGATTAGGTTTGAAAGAAACAAAAACTTAAACTATGTAAATCCTAAATATGAATGGAATCATCTGGACAAAGATCCATCTAAAAGGTTTTCCATTGAAGGTATCAAATACCTAAGCACATGGAATCTTCAGAATAAAACTTAGAAAGGAAATAAGCCTTAATCCCTCAAGAACAGCATCTAGAAGAACTGATTGCCCTATCTCCGAAAGAAAGCAGATATGGAGAATATGAGTCTAAAGACATCCGGAAGACTCATACTTCAAATGGGAAAAAATTTAGAGACAAGTTTTCCCTCCACCTTTTTAGTCTAGAAAGTCAAAGATCCTTTCCCCATGAATAAGACAAAAGTGACAGCTTGCACTTTTAAGTAAAAGGACAAAAGGACTGACACTGGACTTAAAAAGCTAACAACATTTTTCACCTAGACTAATAAGGAGGTGCAAGGAGCTCACACCAAAAAGCTAATGGTGTAAAAGTTAGTGCATCACAAAAATCCAAGTAAACCGATCACTAAACTCTTTTTAGCATCAATCCCTAGAATTCAAATGTGTCAAATTATAGTCTAATGGATTGATCAACGGCTCCGGAAGTGCCACCTATAAGGGTGAAGATTTTATTACATGTTCTACAACCCACAATGGCTATATTTATGATTGATGCCTATAAAAGGGAAGCTTCACCAAATGAGAAGGTTGGCTATTTGATTGACAAAAACAAGTAACAAAGAACAAGCATTCAATTAGCTTACAATCCCTCCAAGAATCAATTAATTCCAAATCTTTTGTAAGGATTCCTAAGTGAGCTATAAACTTAAGGAAATCCAAAAACCAAAACCTTTGTGAAAACAAGAGTGTAAGGATCCCCAACTTGGATGGGTTGTGAGATTGGGATACAACTTAAAGTTGGTGCTTTGAGTGGGAACTCCCTATAGGACTCAGCTTAGATTTGGGGTAGAAGTCTAAGTGGTATATCCTACTAAAGACTAAAGAACTCAGTTAGGAGTTGGTGCTTCTTGTGGTATATGCTACATCCGAAAGGGTTTACCATCTAGAGACAAATTGTAAGGCTTTATTCCTGCCAGTTGGAAAGGAATCCACTAGTGAAAAGATCGGAGGAAGGAAACTCCAAGGACTGGAGTAGGTGGAGCCAAATCAGGATAAAATACTTTGTGTTTTATTTCTTTAACTCTTTATTTATTGCATTATATTGTCATAATTACATCTTCTGGATCCATCATCCGCATCATAATCAAACACACTATGACAAGACTTTTTAAATTTTGTATATTCCATGAAAAAGGGTCATTCACCTCCCTCTGACCTTATAAAGACCCTCATAGGAACCAACATTTAGATGCTTATTTAAATACCTGAAAATTGTGTTTTAGTCCCAAAAAATCCAAAAATAAGCTTTCTCTGCATTATGTGTTTATTTTCTACCATTTACTTGTTTATGCTTTGTCTATTATTATTTGCATATTTCTTTTGCCTCGTTTGGAGCCAGGTTTGAGTTGTTAAGCTCGGTTCAAACCCGGTTTCGCCCATTTATTTATTTATCTCTTTATTTATTTTCTTGCATTAGAAAAATGTATAGAAATTTGTAAAGCCTTTTAATAATTATTTTCTTGCTTTGTTTATCGCTTTTTGTGTGATGTATGGCATATAAATTGAAAACTCCCAAGTATTAAACCAGATTTAAATCGTGTAAGAACTAAAGTCGCGCTTATTAAAACATAAACGGTTTGATTTAAAAATTAAAAAGTAAGCAACCTCATCCGAACTTGGAATCTCTATTTTAAGGTACAGTCCAACCACGTTGTGGGAATTTCGTAGCCAAATTCTCGGTAGAGCTAAACCGAGTGGTGACTCTATCTTAAAATATGGGATTTCAAGTCTCGCATCCCTTGACACGTAAATCAGACTTAAACTCAACTTCAACATTGCTTTTTCATCATCAATTTTCATCAAACCTAAAATTAGCACCCTTCACAGCCTCGTTGTTTTTCCGTCCCCGATGCTATGCATCTCACGCGATCCGAGCGGGTAGGAAATTGGTCGCTAGCTCACAGTGGCGACTTTACTGGATTTCCTTTTAACTTACAACTTGAAAATTGTTTTTATTTTCAAAATTTGGTTATAGGATTTTGATTATGTGCATAAATCATTTTTAAATCAATGATTTTTTTCTTATGCCTTTTGAATCCACCGCTTAGTTAGATTATAAGTTTTAAGGTGCCATTTTATCACCCCTATGAAGCTCACTTGTATACCTCATGCCCGCTAGGAATTGGAGATATTTGTGGGTGGAACACTTATTTTACCAACATGTAATTCCCGCGGTCGCACTCATTTGAGGAGTGGTTGAGTTACACAGAATCAAGGTAGACAAGACCCTTCTACAATGTCGTTCTATGACACCAGTAGTTTGAGACTATGAACCGTGATAAATCGAGCCATAGCAACTTACCCTTAGGTTCACCAAAATAATTTAGAACCACATCATATACTCTATTGTTGTTCCCTGGCATTAGAGTTAACCCATATTCCAAATTGGCGTTGCGTAGGAGTCACAAGGTTGGATAGGTTTATTTGCTTTCATGTGCTATTTGTGTTGTGTTCATGCATACACACTTCATGCATAGGCCACTTGTGGCCGACCTTTATTTTTGATTTTTGCTTACCTTTACTCTCCCCACACTTGAAGGGGGAATTTTCCAAAATGCCTAAGGTCATTTGAGTCCCGACGACCGGTATCTAGTTTGCTAGGCATAATGAGGAATTTGTACATCTCACGTATTTTGGGGTTAACCTTAAGATCATTAGCCATTCTGCTCTCTACCTCTCCAAACCACCCCCATATATGTGCATTCATCACTTAGATTATTATATAATCATTCATTTCATTCATGGTTCAATTTGGGGTGATCATCTTCCGATTTCTTTAGTTAGGTCGAGACATCCTCATCGCCACATTCCTCTTTGGTTGCATCTAGATCGCCGCTTAGTGTTTAAATCCGCTCTATCAACCATGTCTGATATTCCTCCGATTAGTGGGATCCCATCCGATATGTCTCTTCCTATTTCTTTGTCCCCGTCTGATCAGGGTCAGTCTTTGAGTTGGCTAATGCTATGGCTATGTTCCTGCAATCGGATATGTTTCGGGCCACTATTCAAGAGCAAGTTAGATTAGCTCTTAGGGAGGAAAGAGAGACTCAGAGGCCAGCGGGGCCTATAATTCAAGCTTAGGGAGAGATTGTTCAGAATATTGCTAGCCAGTCTCTGCCAGTTTAGCATTAGTTTTCAGTTCCACCACTTCCCCTTTTTGTCTTATCCAACAGAGCCAATTTCTATTTGGTCAGAGTTCCTGTTAGCCACCCCTATCATTTACTCCACCAATCTTTGGTTTTCCTCCTCCTGTGCCTTTGAGGCCCATTAGCCAAGCCCCTATATTATCGGCTCTCTCAGGGGGTTTTACCCCATAAATGGTCGTTCCCTCTAGCGGTTTCATCATCTTCTCAATACCGCCAACGCTGTTTGCGCCATCTCCACCCAATTTTGTGGTTACCTCACAAGGAACTACTTACCCCCAAAATCCTTTTGCTTTCCCCTAAATTGAGATCCCGGCTCCTCTAACATCTTAGTTTGGATCATCTTCAATGTTCAATGACCAGATCACGTGGCCTCTAGGGTGTGACAGCATTTGACTACGTCACACAGCCTCCGGGCATGACACCCAAAATGGCAGCTTTCTACAGGAAATTTCTGAGTAGGGGCGAGGATAAGGAAGAAGTGAGAGATGATGATTGGGTGCCAAAGAATTTTTCAATGCCCTTAATGGAAGCTTGTTTGGGTGAGGGACTTCCCAAGTTCCATATAGTGATGTATGATCAGATCATGCATGTATAAAAGATTGGGGACAAAGTCCTGGCTAAGTTATTCTGATGTACCCTTTCAGGACCTACTCTTGAGTGGTACAATACTCTCTCGGAGTCCACAATCCTAGATTGGAAACTCCTATATGAACCTTTGACTGCCCACTATAGATTTAATTCCACAATGGAGACCAACATTCAACATCTTGAGGCAGTTAAAGAAAAGTAAGGTGAATCCTTCAAGTCATATTTCAATAGATGGATGGCCACTCAGATTCTCTTAAAGCAAAAGCTCAGCCTAAAAGAAATGATCTTAAAGTTGCTTGATGGGGCTCTCCCAATGCTCTGGAAAGAAATGGAGACCGACTCTTTCGAGTCCTATCAGAAACTTTTCAAAAAACCTGAAAAAATCGAGCATCAAGAGGAGAAAGAAAAGGTATCAAGTCGAGTGCGAATCGGCCATGGTTTAAAAAGAATGAATGTAGCAAAATTGCCCCAGCTCCTACTAAGGGTAACTCGGTGCAAACCATGGCTCAAGAGGAAGTATAAGCAGTTCAAGTCTCAGCCCCTTCTCATCAACCATTTGTATCCCCGTGGAAATTGCCCCACGGTGTGATTTTTGCTAAGATGTATGAAGTGGGCCTGTTGAAGCCTCTACGCGATGTCTGGGCTCCTCGACTCGATGAAAAGGGAAATTTTTGCGAGTTTTATATGCAAAAGGGTCATCAGACCATTCAATGTAAGACTTTAGCTTCCACTATCACTTATGTGGTCGAAGAAGGAAATATGGCTGAGCCGGCCAGGAAGCGGAGCACTATGGAAAATCCTTTGCCTAATTTTAGAGGCAAGGTCTCTATGATCAGTTCTGGCATTAAGGAAGAGCATGTTCTAGAAATCATATCTGAGGAATTTGGAATGGTGATCGGCTCTGGTCTCCCTTTGAGCTTTGTATTTGATATGATCTCACAGTCCAATCCTATGGTAAGCTCCATGGAAATTGAAGAAATGTGGCAAGAAGAGGAGACCAAAACTAAAGATGTAGAAATGGTCAAAACAACATTATTCAATGTTGATGATTATGTTCTGAAGGGGGAGTATTCTGAAAAAGTGTTTTAGGCTTCAATGTGGATGAGTATGAGCTTCGGGAATCGGCATTCGTATATGAGGAACTACCGAATCTATTTGTAAACCCTGCCACAAAAAGCATATCAATTGATGGGATTATGTATGTCACCCGCAGTTGTCAAGTATACCAGCCTAAGGACAACAATCTCTACATTGAGAATGCTCCAATACCAAACCCCATTAAGAATGTACCTAAGCCGTTGGCACCGTCTCGTCAAGTTGAGACAAGTCTCGATATTGATCCTCTGATTACTCAGTTAAAGATGACTTAAGCCCATTTCAGCATTTGACAATTAGTTCTTGGTTCTGATGATTACCACCGGGCTCTAATTAAGAGGCTTCAGGAGCTTGAAGCAAAGCCTACTACTTCTATTATTGAGATGTGCAACATTATAGGGAAAGGAATACCACTCTCGAGAGGGGATGATCTGATAATGTTCTCTAATCAAGACCTTCCACGTGAGGGGTGTGGTCATAACCGAGCCTTGTTCATCCATGCCCATGTCCTTGACAGAATTATCCGGTGCGTTATGGTTAATGATGGTTCCTCCCTAAATCTCTACCATCTAAAGGTTCTTCCATATTTAGGTCTATCCAGGGAAATGCTTGAGAAATCCAACACTAACATCCGAGCCTATAATGATTCAAAGAGGGATGTGATTGGGGCTTTTGAAGCTGAGGTGATTACAGGGGAAACTTCTACTATGGTTTAGTTTACCGTCATTGATTTCCCTGTCACTTACTCTTTGCTATTGGGTCGACCCTGGCTTCATTCTGTGGGAGCGGTCTCGTCGACGCTCCATCAAAAGATCAAAGCCATGGGGAAAGATGGAAAGATTAAGGTTATTGAAATTGATCATGTCTCGGTCATGGCAATTATGAAAGCCAAGGAGGAGTCTGAATTTGGAATGGCTGTTATTAGTAATGAGAAACCTAAGGCGCCTTACTATAAGCGCTACTTGTCTGTAGCGAGGAAGTTGATGAAGAAGCATGGCCATGAGCCGGGTCAATGTTTAGGCAAGCACTTTGCGGGAATTTTCAATGTTGTCCTAATTAAGAAGCACCCCAAGTGAGCTGGTTTCGGGTACACTCCAAAGAAGATTTACAGGCGTGTTCATCCATTCTACTACAACATAGTGACTGTTTGTGAGGTTCAAGGGAAGAGTGTCCATAAAGGAGAATCTGAGCCTGTTGAGCATGATGGTTGAGTTTGGCCGGGTTTTGAGATCTTCAAGGATGTGTATGACTTTGATAACAATTGCTTTATTGAGAAGGGGGAGAGCCCGATTAAGCCAATATCTATTATTGCATCCAACGAAAAAGACAAAGGGAAGCTATTTTCTGATTCAGATGAAGAAAAGCCTTTGGACCTAGAGATTGAAGATGTTATGGCTACTATGTCTAAGGCCATGTCTATTCTGCTTAAGAAGAAGTGGAAAAAGGATGATGAAGCCAATCCTCTAGTAGAAGCTATGAAGAAGCTTGCCCGATCTCTTACTACTGAAGAAGGTATGCTGTCTGTCGATGAAGTGAAAGCCCTGGATCATAATCCGGATGACTTGCTTATGGAACCTACCGAGGGTGTCATGTCTGCTGATACCGCTACTCAAGACCCTCCTCCTGTGGAGGATGACTCTATCTATGATGATGTAACTTTTAATATTTCAAGTGTTTTTTATGAGAACAATGTAGCCTATAAGGCCTTTAATTCAATGAAAGATTCTGATTTCGCTTATTTGCTTGATGTTTTGCTCGTTGGGCCCATGCATTCATTTAATTATAAGCATAATGTGTCTAGTATTCATGACATTTCTCTAACTAAAATAAACTTGAGTACAGATGATAACTCTAAAATGGTAACCCTTTGTAATGACTTAACCCCTAAGATAAAAAGTGAGATAATTAAAGTGCTAAAAGATCATGTTATTGCTTTTCCTTGGTCGCATATGGACATGCCTAGGGCAATCACCAAATCGCTGAGCATTACATCCCAACCGATCCTAGATTCCATCCCGTCAAGCAAAAATTCCGAAGAATGAGACCGGAGTGGGCCGACAAGGTTAGGGTGGAGATTGCTAACATGATTAAGGCTAAGCATGTTGAAGTCGTCGAATATCTGACCTGGTTATCCAACATTGTCCTGGTTTGAAAGAAGGATGAAAGGGTAAGGGTTTGTGTGGATTACCTAGATCTGAATAAAGCTTCGCTAAAAGACGACTTTCCTTTACCTCTCATTGATGTGCTATTTGATAGAACTGCCAGGGTTGTGATGTACTCATTCGTGGACGGGTTCTCAGGATATAATCAAATTTAGTTGGACATAATCGATAAGGTTAAGATAGCTTTCATCACAGAATGGGCAGTATTCTGCTATCCGGTTATGCCTTTTGGTCTGAAAAATGCCGGAGCATTCTATGAGTGAGCTGTCACTACTTTCTTGCATGACATGATCCATAAAGAAGTAGAGGTCTATGTGGATGACATGTTGGTTAAGTATGCTACCAAAGAAGAGCACCCCCTAGTTTTGGATAAGTTTATGACTCGCATTGTGAAATATAAATTACACCTTAATCCGAAGAAGTGCATATTCGGGGTTACATCGGCAAAGCTTTTAGGCCATGTGGTAAGTTAAAGGGGGATTAAAATGGATCCAGATAAGACTAAAGAAATCAGGGATATGCTTGCTTCGAAGATAGAAAAAGAAGTCTGGTCTTTCCTTAGTTCCATTCAATATATCAGTAGGCTCATTTCTCTCCTCACCTTTAAGTTGTTAAGGAAGCATCAGCGAATTGTGTGGGATGAGCATTGTCAGAATGTATTTGAGAAAATCAAGGCCTACCTTCTCCACCTACCCTTCCTTCATCCGCCCACCCCTGGGAAGCCATCAATCTTGTACTTAGCAATTGATGATTCTGCCATAGGGGCAATGCTGGTTCAGGAAAATGACAGTAAGAAGGAGCAAGCAGTGTACTACTTAAGCAAGAAACTTTCGGATTACAAAGCTCGTTATTCGATTGTCAAAAAGACGTGTGCTGCCATAGTTTGGTTATCTGAGAAGTTGTGCCACTGCTTCTAGCTGTACAAGGTTTTGTCCGTTGCTATGGTTGACCCAATGAAATATCTTTGTTAGTCACCAACCTTATCCAGCAAGTTGTCCAGATTGTTACTATTGGTTTTTAAATTTGATATTGAGAATGTCGCGATAAAAGTTATCAATGGTAGAGCAGTTGTAGAATTTTTGCAAACCAAGCTCTCATCTCGGATTATGTTGAGAACTTGAACTTTCCCGATGAGCAATTAGCTATGATTGATGTGGCTAAGCCCATCTGGACTATATATTTTGATGGTGCTAGGAACAGATTCAGAGCCGGCCTCAGAGTTATCTTATTCACACCCGACAATGAAGATATCCCTCTATCTAAGCGTTTGAAGTTTCCCACTACTAATAATGAGGCCAAATACGAAGCTTGTTTATTTGGTCTTGAAGCCCTGTTGCTTGTTGGGGCAAAGCATGTTTTTGTTATTAGAGATTCGGCCTTGGTCATCCATCAAGTTATGGGAGATTGGGAAATCAAATAATAGTCTCTCCATCCTTATGTCAATGCCATTTGGGATTTATCAGCTAAGTTTGAGATGTGTCTATATCAGCATGTTCCTTGAGATGAAAATCAGATGGCTGATTTGTTAGCTACATTGGCTTCGATGTGGGAAGGCCCTCAGCGCCAACCCATTTCCCCTCTGTTCTTAGTTTTGGTGAGAGTTCCCTACCATTCGCATGACATTTCCCACATCTTCACAATCAGTGATGAACCCTACTAGTATTTGGACATTGTACAATTTTTTCAGAATGTTTAGTATCCTGAGGGTGCTACAGAATTCGATCGCGCTACACTCTGTAAGTTGGCCTTTCAATTTAGGATTGTGGATAATGATCTGTTCAATCAAACTTTTGATGGTTTGTTGCTCCAGTATTTAACAGAGTCAGAAGCTCGACGGGTTGTGGGAGAGGTTCATACGGGTGATTGTTGACCATACATGAATGGCTTGGCCTTAGCTAAGAAGATTCGGTGAATGGGGTACTTTTGGTTACTCTGATTGTTGATTGTGTCTCCGGGGTTAAGAGGTGTCACCAGTGTCAGATTTACAGAAATATTTAGCATCTTCCACCTATCGAACTTTGTATTTTATGTACTCCTTGGCTATTCTCGGAGTGGGGGATAAATATAATTGGCAAGATTCGGCCATCGTCAACTTATGGTCACCGCTTCATTATTGTGATAGTGGATTATTTCTCAAAATGGGTGGAAGCCAAATCGTACACCAGTATTACCGCGAAGAAGATGGCTAAGTTTATTAAAAAGCACATTTTTGCTCGGTATGGTCTACCTTATCATATTGTATCAGATAATGGAGTTCAGTTCTAACAGGCAACCTCAGAGTTGATTAAGAAGTATGGTATAGAGTACCATAGATCTTTGCCCTAATGTCCACAGGCCAACAGTGCGGTGGGGGCAGCCAACAAGTCCATTAAGAAAATCCTTTCTAAGACCATACCCAATTATTGAGATTGGGCCGATAAGTTACCGTTCGCTCTATGGGGGTACCGAATGAGGATCCGAACTCCTATAAGTCAAGCCCCTTTTACCTTGGTTTAGGTATGGAAGTGGTTTTACCTATTGAAATTGAAATGAAGTCTTTGCGAGTGGTGCTTGAATATAAGCTCAAAGAGACCGAATGGATAAGGGCGAGGTTTGAGCTGCCAAATACGATGGACGAGCAATGCCTGAAAGCCTTAGATATCCTCCAAATGTATTAACAGTGCATGGTAAGATCTTATAATAGTCAGGTCAAGCACCATAGGTATCCTTTGAAAGCTCGTGACTTCATCCTAAAGCAAGTAAAGCCTACCAACACCGACCCAAGGGGGAAGTTTCAACCAAATTGGGAAGGACCTTATGTGATTAAGAAAGCACTCGATAAAGGGATGAAAATCATAAACATGGATGGTAACGAGTTCATGAACCCTATCAATCAGGATCGGTTAAAGCATTATCATAACTGAATCAAAAGAATCAAATCCAGAAAAACGACACTTGAAAAAATAAATAAAATCATATCACCCTACGACGGGGCTTTTACTGCTTGGGGAAAAATTAGGGTGTATCCCACTGATTAATATTCTACAAACCAATCAGGCAAAAGTTAGGGTGCCAAAATAGCCCGCTAGACTGAAAACCCGTAAAAGGCAGTCTAGGCAAAAGTTAGGGTAAAAGTGAGCCATGAGAGTTTGTTGACTAGAAAACCTTTATAAGCTAGTTCACACCAGAGTTTGAGTCAGTAGAAATGGTTATCATCATTATGTACTCAAGCTTTCTTAATTTAATGGAAATGTCAATTTTACTGAACTCTTATGTTTATGTGCAAATGAGTATATTGGGCACTAAAGGCGAAATGTTGTAGATAAGTCAAGTTTGGGATGTCACTTAGCTCAAATTCTTACATGCCGGATTGAATAAAAATCATAAGAAATATAAAAGGCATAAATTCTGATAGGCTGAAAACATCTAGGCCTATGGAAAAGCTGAAAAGTCTGCTGGATTGAAAACCCAAAAAGCCCGGTCCAGGAAAAAGTTAGGACATAAAAGCAGCAAATAAAAGTCTGATGGGCCTAATACAATGTTTAGGCCTATGCAAAAGTAAAGACAAATGAAAGTAAAGATAGAGCAATCATCAATCACCCAGAAGGCCCTGCACCCTCATCACCATCATCATCATCGTAATTAGAGTCAAAACCTCAAACCAGCTTCTCCTCCACTGACAAACGACCACGTCCCACCTACCTGTCTCTCTACTTAAACCACAAGCACAAGCGCTTTGCCCGACTCCATAATCTCCCAACCTATCAAAGCCATCCTCGGTAGAATCCATCGGTAGTGATAGAGTCTAGCAGATCATAATCTTAGGTCTTGTAGTTCGTCCAATAGGCCCATACCTCCTTAGCATGGCAAAGAAGGCAGGCTAAGAATGGCCCTGGCTCAAAATCACCTAAGTGCAGTGGGAGCCTCTGTCGTCGCCCCACTTTAGACATAAGCGATAAGGCGAGTAATGCTTAAAGTACCGTAGCCCTACAAGCTGAACCTTGCCTCCACTGTTGTCCACCAAAACATTAGAAATCTTCCACAAATGGATGACATAGTGAATGTTAGCATCAAATAAGCCCTCTATAATCGTTGTCCAATTGCTTCCTATCAGGGTATTCTGCCCAATAGTGATGTAAGCCCTACCATGATAATTACTGGGTCTATATCATCTCGGATTGCCCCAAGGAACCTAAAGCAAAGCTAGCTTCTCTAGGAGCCAAACCTGCAGATTTAGATTCAAATTTAGTTTCAATTTTAGATTCAGATTTGGTTTTAGATTCAGATTCAGCTTCAGTTTCAGATTCAGATTCAAATTAATATTCAGTTTTGGTTTCAATTTCAGATTTAGTGTCAGTTTTAGATTTAGATTCAAATTAAGATTCAGTTTTGCTTTCAATTTCAGATTCAGTGTCAATTTTAGATTCAGATTTAAATTCTGTTACAATTTTAATGTCTGTTTTAGCTTCAGTTTTAAATTTAGATTTAGATTCAGTTTCAATTTTAGATTCAGATTCAATTTTGGTTTCAATTTCAGATTTAGTGTAAATTTCAAATTCAGATTCATATTTAGTTTTGGTTTTAATTTCAGTTTCAGTTTGAGATTTAGATACAGATTTAGTATCAGTTTCAGGTTTATAGTCGGTTAAGGGAATACCTATAGAATTGAGAAGTGGTCTATGATGCGGTCAGGATCACCGGCAGCTCTATCTAGATGGAATAGGCTCTTAGCTAACCTTAGAAATAATGGAGATATACCCCTCTGAGGCCTGTCAAACGATCGAAACTAGCTGGAATGGGGCAATGGTGCTAACCTCACAAATAAACTCAGCCATAAGCAATAGAGCCACCGTAAAAGGATTAGAAATATGTGACCTAGGAGTGGCTATACACCAATCAAGTAACCTACTGAGATCAAATCTCGGTGATCCGGGAATCTAGGAAAGAAAAGTAGTAGGGGCATCCAGTTCTATAACCCGAATAGCTGATCTTCAGCCCCAAGAGCACTTCCGGCATTGTAAAATGCATCCCTCAAGTGCAGATCATCCCAAGGATAGTGTGATACTCCTTCACCATTGGGCACAGCTCAAAGCCCAAGAAGCAGAATACATGGTCCATTGGGTCCCAATAGAGGAATGTTGTGAGGAGGAAGGCCACATTCACCGTCCTGCTAGCAATATATTGAAGCTCTGCTAATCTAAAAACCTCTAGCCTCTCCTAATCAGAGCTCGCTAAAGTGCACATAAACTTCCTCAGCCTAGCATTGTCTGTCTCCATCAGTGATCTCTCTTTGCTAGTTGCCTATCAAATAAGGTTGCTATCTTTAATTCAGATGATTGTAAGCATTAATTATTTCATTCCAAGTTAAGCATCTATCGCTCCTAGCACTCAACTAGTGAGCAAACAATGTAATCAAACAAGCAAACAAGCCAAGCATCACGTAATAAAATCATCCACAAGTTCACTAGTGCATCAAGAAAATATAAAATGTATATGAGTAAGGGCTCATCCGAGGTGGCCCTCAGACCTCCCCTCTGAGGTAGCAAGCCTTGAAGCTTGACTTGCGCTAGGAATTTATGGGGCAATCGAATCGATGGGTCGCATCCTTGGAAAGTTTGTCATTTCTAAGGTAGCCTAAAAGTGCAAAGACTGGCTCACATCAATCATAGTGATCTAGGTATCATCTCCCTTGTCGCTATGGCTGCCATCGCGATCTTCCATCTCCTTGTCTAATTGGTTTCGCTGCTCCCCCACTCTTTCAACATAGCCCCTCACCATCTCCATCTCTTGTGTATATTGCTCCTTCTACTGACCTAGACGCCTCTCTTAGTCTGCCACCTCTCAAGCTAGCCAACCCTCGTAATCTACCCTCTCTTGATCCTACCGACTCTAGTAATCCGTGTACTCGCGCTCAATCCAGATCTACTCCTCTCCCTCACTCTGATGCTTGTCTGGCTCCATCCCGATCAAGAGCTATAGATATTAGTGATCAGCCCAATAATTCATGCATTCATAACATACATGCATAAAGCCAACAAATACTCTATATGCTTTTCTTGTTTTAAATCTTAATAGGTCGTAAGATAAAATCTTATCCAGCCTGTGGAATCCTATGCAATGACCAAGTCCCTCATGCTAAAGCATCCCCGGGCCAAGCGCTTAACCTCCGATACAGGTACCTACACAATCAAAAGCAGAACCAACCAACCACAATGGATGGATGATCGTAGTGTATAAGAATTGACAAAGTAAAGTATGAGTTAGTTTCTTACGTGGGTGGTCTCCGAAGGGGCAAAGGTCAAAGGCGCGGTATACTCCTCAACGCGCCTGGGCTCTTGAACTCCTAGACTAGTCATTAGGCATACAGAGGTATCCAACTAATTTACCAACACTACCTCAATGAATCCCAATGGGAATGCTCTCTAATTAGGAGGGACTAGTCTAACAGAAACGGTCTTTGGGTCAATCGTATACTGGTGCAAAGGCCTTGGGTACGCTTTAGTATTGAGCACGGGGGATCCCCTCCTATCTCTCTAAGTCACCTAAAATCAAGAGAAAAGGCTTATCGGTCAGTCAACTCAAAGTCAGAGTAATATAGTGATTTCAACAATTATGGTGAAAGTTTGAGAAGTGTACCCCTCTATGCCCCCGCCTAGGAGCAGGTGGCTCAACACCTAACCCAACATCGCCGGAAAGCGTCTCTCTTGGTCCATATTAGCCATCCCATCATCATCCTCAGAAGGAATGTCATTGACATTGTCGTCAATCCCATCGAGTCCGGTACTACCCACTGTCTAAATGCCATCATCACCAAACTAGAAGTTCCACTCCATATCCTCTCGTGCCCTCCTGGGGCAAGAAGGAATCAGTCACCTCAGATGGGCATCATAATCTCTGCTAATCAAGGCCACCTAGACTTGGTCGCCTCCTCTAAATCAAGTCTGGTCCACTGACGGCATAAAGTGAGGCTAAAATACACCAGTAGGAACATCAAGGGGAACTCTCCTCCAAGTAGTGGTTTGGTCCTCCATCGATGGACTCGCTCACCAAAATACCCTTCTAGGTTAGACAGGCACTCCAATATAAATCGACACCCATCTACAGTCCCCCAAACTTCCTTCATATGCTCATAGTTTGTGAACTTCTTCCATTACTTAGAAATGATCTCCAAAATGAGAAGAAAGAAAACCGCATCAATGGCCAATGTAAGTATTCTTGCTCTTTTTGTCAATACAATTTTGAACTAATGTTTAAACTAAATGAGTAGAAAGCAAGGTTACCCGATGACAATGAAGTTGCCTCAGATACTATCGGTACCAATATGGTTCGCCCTATAGATCAACATTCGACCAACTAACCATCCATCGGGCAATGGCATGTGACCAGGGTGGTGGATGATCTTCCAAATTAGGGGGACAGATAATCCGATACTCGAAAGCTAGCATCTACAAATGCAATAAATAAAGAAGCTCAGAAAGCAGTTAAAAGTAAAATCATATGTTAAAGATTTCAATCAAGAGGATCCATTACTAGAACCCATAGTTTCCCAGCCTTGAATTCAGTGACTTTCCCTTGCACCGAGCAGTCAAGTGCATAGAATATCAGGCCAAGAGTGGCCCTTGGCCAATTCCACAAATTGAAGCTACCCAAATCCTCAAGAGTGTATAGTAATCCTAGTGAGGCTCTACTTGAAGAAGAGGGAAAGAATAAGCATGTCAGTTTTGTCAGGAGAAATGACCGAAGGTACTTGTTAAAGCGCACCCCTCTAATGTTAGTTGTCGTAACCCAATGCTTATGGAGCTTTACATATCTCAGTTTGCCATTGGCCGGCATCAAAACACCCCCTTTTCTCCAGCCGCTGATGGAGACCGCCTTAGTGAGGCTACTGACCGCCTCGCTGAGGTGCTAGGCTGCATCGGTGATGCGGCTTGGCACTGCTGATGCGGCCCGATGCCGCTGATGTGGCCTTACCACCTGCGGTGGCCGACCTCCCGCTACCCGTGGATTATCTGCATAAAACCCCTTTTTTCACCTTTTCAAGCCTAATTTTGGTCCAAATTCATCCAAATTAGTCCCGAAACACACATAGATGCATCCTAAACATCTTTATTCAACCTATTTCACCTAATTTCAAGCCTAAAACACCTTAAAATCCAATTCAAGGTCATGGAATTTTATGGAACTTCCGATAAAAATTGGGTTTTAGCGGTTTACTTGAAGGTCAAAAGCATGCCCAGCCAAGTTAGTGAACATCTGAACTTGAGAAGTCTGCATGTATCCCATATATGTGTTAGAACCCTGTAATTCGTATGCCCAATGAACCAGGCAAACTCGTCGGTTACCCTCTCCTCACGGTAGCAAGTTATGATCAAGGTTGTGGGACATCTTAAGCCCTTTCTTGTAGTACATCTTTCTCCGAGCTCAAAAAGTCGGGGAGTGGCTCAAGTTTTGTCTAGAGAAGAAAATAAGAAAGAAGTAGTAAGGAAAATGAAGTGAATGAAATGAAAGAAAAGTATCGAAAGAAGAAGAAAAAGAAAGGAAGGAAAAAGGAACATATTTCTTTTTGTCCTTTAGTGAATAACATATTCTCTAGAATATTGCTTTCAGCAAGGGGCAAATCCTTCAATCGGTTATTTCTTTCTGGCTCCCGAACATCTCTAATCCCTTCTCTTTTATATTCCCTTTTTTTATTGTTAATTGAAGGGGTAAAAATTTTTGTTTCACAAAATCAATTAAGCAATAAAAAAGGGACATATTTATCGCATACCAATTTGTCAATTTTAATTCTTGATAGGTATGTCAGTGGCAAACCTAGAAAATAACCCATCCAGAATTCCTACAGCTTAGAAAAAGTTTTCATTCTTGATTAGACTATCAATGGTGCATTCCCAAACCACCAGTAAATATCCAACTCGAGATTTTCAGCTTTGAAAGGTTTATCAAGTTGCGTCCCCGTATCATCCGTAGTCAAGCAACTCAAAGAATTTTCTATCCTCATAAGGTCCATTGATGACGCCTCCCTGCACCGTCTGTAGACAACCATTTTAGGAATTTCACTTTTATGCCTGCCTTGTTACTCCTGAAAGATCTGTTGATGGCAACCTTAGTAGACAATCAACTTAGGAATTCGCAAATCAGGTATAGCCTCCTATCCCTTGCTCTTTTGTGAAGTCAAATTTGACCCGTCAAATGGTAATCTCACGAGGCGCAGCTTGTGAGCACGAGATTTTTGGTGACCTGCAGAATGATGATGGCTTTTTGCTTTAACTTTTTATCAGTCTAGTTGTTTGATTCTTTTTGAATCGAACTGCATTTGGCAAGTTCTTTGTTGACAAATTTATGCCTTTGACACTAATTAAAAATGATTAACGAGGTTTTATAATTAATTGTTTTCCTTCCCCTAGTGTATAGTAATTTGTTTCACAATTTTACATAAGATCCGAACATTTTCGGCAAGTCTCATTTACATTGTCAAATTTTTGACTCTCTGAGCTTTTCGGAATGTCAACAATTGACTTAATCAGATAACCGCAGTGTAAGTTATGAACGTTTGAAGTCCAACCTTCACTGGGACTATGTCCCTTGCCCTAGCCCTAGCCTACCCTCTCCCCACAGGTGCCCCCGCTCTAGCAAAAGTGGCCAGCGTCATCGCCAAAGGGTGGGGCCGCGTGGGTCGCGTGCATTGTCCCCCATGTCTAGGGGAACACGCCCTAGGCCGCATCATCTAACACGGCCTACCGCGTTAGGTGACGCGGCCTTGGTTCGGCCACATCGGCGATGCGGCCTTCGAGCTGGGTCTTCTGGGTTCTACATTTCGCTATTTTTCAGTCAAATCCAAACATTTGGGGTATTAATTGTGAAATTTTGCACTCTCTAGTGTCTATAAAAACCCCAAAAATTCACATTTTAAGGACTTTAGCTCATTTTTGAAAGAAATTCTGATTTTAGAGTTTAAGGCTATTTAGGAGGAATAAGTCTCATAAAGTGGTGGAAATCTACTTATCTTAATTTCCTAAGCTTTATTAGGCTTCATTCTTTAGTTTAAAAAGTTAAAATCAATTAGAAATCTTAGGTAAAAACTGATTTAAATAGGATTTAGAGTCTTTTTCCTTACAAATCACTGTTTTGTCGGGTTTCATCACAAATCCGTCACAAAGCTTGCAAAACGACCGGTTTGAGTCTCGAGAGTGGATTCTTGGCCTTTAGGTAACTTTCTGAGTTCTAATCTATTTCATTTAATTATTTCTTGTCTTTTGTTGTGTTTTTGGCTGGTTTTCTAGGCGTTTTGCCCTTATTTTTGACTATTTTATTATTTTATGATGATACTCCAGCTGACCATTCTGGCGAACGTCAAGCCGCTTGAGCGACAGGGCTGGCCGACTCAGCGAGTCGGCCTACCACGTCGCTCAGTCGGCCTATGTGTCGTTCAAGTGGCCAATCATTATTTCACCAAATTTTCTGGGTTTTTTTCCCCTAAACTGAAAAACCAAAGTTTTTTTAGCTTTTCAAGTCCAAATCTACTGTGATAGTGCAGGAAACGACTTGAAGTGTCAATAATCTTGGGTTTTCAAGCACAAAAATGTCAATTCTCGCTTGTTTAGACACTTTTTCAGGTAGACCACTTCAGTGGGCAGAAGGCCAACTGAGTGTCATCTAGGCTACCTCGCTAAATCGGCCTACCATGTCTCTGAGTCGGCCTATTAATAAAAAGCTCCAAATGGTCCCTGCTTGTTTTATTTTATGTTTTTTGCCTAGTTTTATAGTTTTAGTGCATTTTCAACCCCAATTTTCACTCAAAAAAAAATCTTAAAAAATCACAAATAATATGAAATTAATTAAATTAATTTGTAATCTACTGAAATTATTTCATTAATTATTAAATTGGTTAAATGTCTATTCAATTACTTTAAAATGGGTTTTTCATCTAATAAATCTAAATAAATCGTTTTCCAACAATTAAAAATCCCAAAATATTTTCTGGAATTTTCTTCACATGTTTTAGGTTGTTTAGTTTATTTAATTAATTTTTTAGGTTGTTTAGATGTTTATTTAAATACATGAAAGTTGTGTTTTAGTTCCGAAAAATCCAAAAATATGCTTTCTCTGCATTATGTGTTTATTTTCTGCCATTTACTTGTTTATGCTTTGTCTATTATTATTCGCATATTTCTTTCGCCTTATTTGGAGACGAGTTTGAGTCAATAAGCTTGGTTAAAACCCGGTTTTGCCCATTTATTTATTTATCGCTTTATTTATTTTCTTGCATTAGAAAAACGTATAGGAATTTTTAAAGCCTTGTAATAATTATTTTCTTGCTTTATTTACCGCTTTTCATTTGATGTATGGCATATAAATAAAAAACTCTCAAGCATTAAACCGGATTTAAATTGCATAAGAACTAAAGTCGTGCTTATTAAAACATAAACGGTTTGATTTAAAAATTGAAAAGTAAGCAACATCATCCGAACTTGGAATCTCTGTTTTAAGGTATGGTCCAACCACCCTATGGGAATATCGTATCCAAATTCCCAATAGAGCTAAACCGAGTAGCGACTATATCTTAAAATATGGGATTTCAAGTCTCGTATCCCTTAATACGCAAATCAGACCTAAACTCAACTTCAAACGCCTAAAATGAGGATTCTTCCTTAGCACGCTTCATAGCGCTCATTGTATTTCTGTCCCCCGTACTATACATCTCGTACGGTTCTCATGGGTGGGAAATTAGTGGCTAGCCCACACCTTCTCCATAAATCAAGAACTCATCTTTAGTCCTTCTTAAGTACTTAAGAATTTCCTTGACAGCCATCCGGTTCTTTTCACCTGAATTTGACTGATATCTGCTCATAAAGCTCAAAGCCTGAGAGACATCTAGTCTAGTACATATCATAGCATACATGATGGATCATATTGCAGTTGTATAGGGTACAGTCTCAGATGCATTCTCTCCTGAGCTGTCTTCGGACACTTAGCCTTAGAGAGGTTGATCCCCTTTATCATCGGGAGATAACCTTTCTTCGATGCTCAAGGTTGAACCTATTCAACACCTTGTCTATTTATGTACTTTGAGAAAGACCTAACAGCTTCTTGGATCTATCCCTATAGATCTTTATACCTAGCAAAAATGCTTCTTCACCGAGTTCTTTCATGGAGAATTTTCTTGACAATCATACTTTAACATTTTGAACAGGAGAAATATTATTTCCTATTAGTAGAATATCATCGACATACAATACTAAGAAAATGGTTGCACTCCCGCTAACGTTCTTGTAAACACAAGGCACATTAACATTTGGACAAAAATCCAATTCACGGATTGTCTGATCAAATCTCATTTTCCAACTCCTAGATGCCTACTTAAGTCCACAAATGGATCTTTGTAGCTTGCATACCTTCAAGCCATTCTGAGTTGTAAAACCCTCAAGTCATGCTATGTACACATCCCGGTCTAAATCCCCATTCAGGAATGATGTTTTAACATCGATCTGCCAAATCTTATAATCATAATGAGTAGCAATTGCGAGGAGTATCCTTATAGATTTAAGCATGGCCATCAATGAGAAAGTTTCATCATAGTTGATACCTTTACGTTGACAATAACCTTTTGCAACTACCTTGCTTCATAGGTATTTACATTACTGTCCATGTCAATATTCTTCTTGAAGACCCACTTGCACTCAATTAGTCTAACCTCTTGTGGTGCATCAACCAAATTCCAAACTTGCTTCTCATACATGGAATCCATTTCTATTTCCATGGCTTTCAACCATTTATCAGAATCTGAGCTTTTGATTGCCTCATCATATGTCCTTGGTTCATCATCCTCCATGAGATATAGTTCCTTATCATTAGTGATAATAAAACCATATCTATCGAGACCTTTATGAACACGACCTAATATTCGCAATGATTGTGTTTCGATAGGTTATTCTTGGATCACACTTTCATGTGTATCTAGAACACGGTCAATCAGTTGATTTTCTGTTTCTTCTTCTTGAACTTCCAGTTCAATATTACTCATAATGACTTTTACAAGTAAGTGTTCCTTTTCCAAAAAGTGAGCATTCTGAGACACATATACCTTTTGTGCTTCATTTGATAAAATAGATATCAAATAGTTTCCTTTGGATATCCAATGAACAGACATTTATCAGATTTGGCATGCAGCTTATTCGATGCTATCCTCTTTACCATAGCAGGATAGCCTATACTCTTAAGTGACTTAGAGATGGATTTTTATTACACCATCTTTCATAACGTGTAAAATCAACTGATTTAGAGAGCACTCCATTTAATACATAAACTGCGCTCTCTAGTGAAATCCCTAAAAAGATTTACTGAGATCTATTTGGCTCATCATGGGCTGAACCATATCTAATAAAGTCCGATTCCTCCTTTCTAACACTCCATTGTGTTGGGGCATATAAGAAGGGGTCCATTGGGGAACTATCCCATTTTCCTTTAGATAAGCCTAAAACTCCTGACTTAAGTATTCTCCACCTCAATCCAATCGAAGTGTTTTAATACTTTTCTCAAGCTATTTCTCTACTTCATCTCTGAATAGTTTGAACTTTTCAAAACTTTCAGACTTGTGCCTCATTAAGTACAAATAATCATACTATGAATAATTGTCAATAAAGGTTATGAAGTAGGAGTATCCTCCTGGTGCCTGAACACTCATTGGACCACATACGTTAGCATGTATAAGTTCCAATGTACTCGTGGCCCGTTCACCCTTTCCTTCAAAGGTAACTTTGTCATTTTTCCTCTTAAACAAAGTTCGCAATTACCATAAGACTCCAAGTTTATAATGCCCAAGTCTCCACGCTTATGCAACTTGGTTAAGCGATCTTTGTTTTTGTGGCCTAAATGACAATGCCATACCTAGAAGGAGTTCTCATTATCTAATTTAAATTTCTTCACATTGTTTATATTAAAAACTTTTATTGAATGCCACCATTCAACATCCCATAAACATAAAGAACATTATTCAAGCGAATCTGACAATTATTATTTGAAAATAAAATTTCAATTCCTTCTGCACGCAACATATACAATTTTCGTAGTAACACTTGGAATGTAGTAACAATTATTCAAAACTAAAAGAAGTCCACTTGGCAAAATAAGATTAAAGCTTCCTACGGCTAATGCAGCAACTCGGGCTCCATTTCCCACACGCATGTCTATCTCCCCTTTTGCAAGTCTTCTACTATTCCATAGTCCTTGCACAGAAGTACAAATACGAGAACCATAACCAGTATCTAATACCCAAGTGGGTTCATGAGGAAAAGTAGCAAAGTTTTCAATTACAAACATACCTGAAGTAGATGCCTTTGCAGGCTTCTTCTTCAAATGCTCAGAAGCAAGAGCTTTGCAATCCCTCTTCTAATGTCTCTGTTTCCCACATTGGAAGTAGACATACTTCGATGTCTTCTTTTCTTTCTTCTTCTTACTGATTCTTTTCTTGGCACCTAATGCCTGCTTCCTTTTCTTAGAAGCCTTGCCTTTCTCAACCAACAGTAGAGGTTTCTAATCTTTCTTGATCCGAGTTTCTACTAATTTTAGTCATGAAGCTTGAGTAACTATCTGTCAAGGACATCAACCTAAGGTTAATGCTCAAGTTATGATTCATCTTGAATTGCAATCGATTCAGATTCTCAAGGTCTCCCAAGAGTTTTAGTACATGCTGAGAGGCAGAGGTGCCAACCTATATCTTGGTTCCAAAAAAGAGCTTAGAGGTCTCATACCTCTCTGTCCTTTCCCGTTTCGAAAAGAGCTCTTCAAGATGGAGAACCATGTCCTCCAAGGGCATGTTCTTATGTTGTTTCTAAAGCTTAGGATTCATGGACCCTAACATGGTACACATAGCAGTATCGATTTTTTCGGTGCTTCAACAAGGCCTCGTGTTCCACATAATCCTCAACATCAGGTCAACAGGGAAAATTTCACTTAGAACGTAGGCAATTCCCTCAGATTTGAGAATTATTCTCATAGCTTGGAACCAATCAGAAAAGTTCAAGTCATTCAATTTTGTGTCAAGTAACATACGGAGATTAACATTGGAAGTCATTTTCAACCTTAGATATAAGAAAAGAAAAGGAGTTTAGATATTAGCTTAAGTACATGCATTTAATATAAGGACTTTTAATTAAATACATTTGTCCTACTATTTTCTATGAAATTTAAAATATCCCATTCTATTGAATTCGGGAATTTTAGCCCGGCTAAATGTCCTAGTAGGTAGCATCTATAACTAGTCTATTATAACTCCCAATTTTATAAGTCAAGTCACAATAGTAAGTTATAGTTGGAATCCCATTCCATTTGCATCGTATGCAATTGCTAATTCATTCAAGTTCCCTAATCCCTAGGGACGTTTGCTCTTATATTAGCATCTCCTTAAATATGTCTCAGATCTGAGCCTAGCCCCCAATTTTATGGTGGACTACCCCAGTTCTGTTAAGGTAGACCCTATCCCAAACTTTACAACCAATCAATATGGATTAGAAGGAATGCTTTGCGTAGCACTCTGATAGCCCAAAGATACCGTATTATAAATTTGAGTAAGGAAGACTATAACTTGCATTAATATATTTACTTTGGAATTTTATTAGTGTTAAAGGTCTCACCCAATCTAGGATTTTATCAAATGGACATATTTATAATAACTTATACTAATTTAGGGAATTTTAGAATTAATTTGTAAGGTCCAACCTTAGGTGGGTTGAAGCTCTTTATTATAATTATTGCATCAAACTAGATTATATGCAAAATAATTAACACTTTTATTTGTTATATTTATATTGCATTTCCTTTAAGCTTTTATTCAATAAATTTGATTTTTTTTCCTTTGTTATAGAAACATATATAAGCACAATCTTATATAGTAGAAATAAATTAGTCCATATTTAATCCTCCGGTTGGTCAATTCAAGCTGCACCGATATAGGTTCCCAGGTAGGAGAGGTGCCCTTGAAGTGAGTAGACACCAAGTCCAATCCTTAGCCAGAACAAATACAAGCATATACTTGAAGACCAATGGATTCTCTAGGATGAAAAATTTCGTTCTTCAATTCATCTAAATTAAGGCGGATAGGGTAATGACTCAGGTGCATTCAAGGGATTATGGTCTACATTTAAATGGGATGGCTCTAGCCAGAAAAATTCAGAGAATGGGGTACTACTAGATCACAATGAACGCCGACTACATCGACAAGGTCAGGAAATGTCACGAATGTCAAATCCACGGGGACATACGATATCGCCCTTCATCCGAGCTTCATAATTTATCTAATCCTTAGCCTTTCTTGGTGTGGGGGATAGAGAGAATTGGTGAAATTTGGCCATCATCAACCAACGGTCGCTGATTCATCCTAGTCGTAGTTGATTATTTCTCAAAATGGGTAGAGGCTGAATCTTACACTAGTATTACTGCCAAGAAAATGGCCAAGTTCATAGAGAGGCATGTTTGTGCAAGATATGAGATTTTGCACCATGTAGTTTCTGACAGTAGGGTTCAATTTCAAGGGGCCACTGCTAAATTATTTGAGAAATTCAACATTGAGCATCACAGATGTTCTCCATACAAGCCACAAGCTAACAGGGTAGTCAAAGCTGCCAATAAGTCAATCAAAAAGATTTTGTCGAAGACAGTAGCTACCTACAGAGATTGGACTGATAAACTTCCATTCGCAGTTTAGGGGTGCAGAACCAGTGTAAGGACCCCCATCGATTAAACACCTTTCTCCTTGGTATATGGAATGGATGTTGTGTTTATGGTGGAAACAAATTTAATATCTCTAAGAGTGGCACTTGATTTGCAATTAAAAGAATCAGATTGGGCAAGGGCCAAGTATGAATAGTTGAATGCGATAGATGAAAAGTGACTCAAGGCAATCGACCATCTCTAGATGTACCAATAGCGCATGGCACGAGCTTATAACAATAGAATTAGATACCTAAAACAACCTCTCAGAGTCGGTGATCTGGTCCTCAAGCAGCTACGCCAGGTCAACAACGACGCCTGGGGCATGTTCGAGCCTAACTGGGAAGGGCCATTCATCATGAAGAAAGTCCTTGGTAAAGGAGGGATCAAGCTTATGGATATGGAAGGAAATGAGTTTGTGAATCTAGTGAATCAAGATAGGCTTAAGCGTTATCTTGTCTAGGTCAAAAGAATTAAATCATAAAAAAAGTAGCACAAAGAATAAAAGAAATAATGAATAAAGCACCCAACAAGCAGTCCTCTACTACTCGTACAAAAATTAGGGTGCAGCCCACTGATTGGTATTCCCTAAATCAGCCAGGGCAAAGTTTGGGCACTCCAATAAAGCCCCGCTAGGTTGAAAACTTGAAAAGGGTGGCGTAGGCAAAAGTTAGGGCATCAAGAGAAAAATGTCAGTTGCTTTCTGAAAAATCTGTAAAAGACCAGTAGGAAGTAGGGGTTAACCATTGGATATTGTTACCATTGCCTACGCACTCAAATTAATCTCATCATGAACATGTTATGATTTTGCTAAGAATCTTGGTCTTATGAACGCATGCATGTCTTTAGGTGAAATAATTGCTGGTATATGAATATCAATTTTTCTCTACGTTTTATTCATCATTGTATTCATCTTTATCACACATTTGTAATATTCAGAAAAGCCTACTAGATTGAAAATCTGAAAGGGAAGTCTAGGCAAAAAATAAGGCAAAAAGAAATAGTCTGCTAGGTTGAGCTGTCAAGGACAACTCAGGGAAAAATTAAGACAGCCTGCGGGATTGAAAACCTGAAAAGGCAATCTCGGTAAAAATTAAGGCAAGAGCTTGCTAGGTTGAAAACTCGAAAGGGCGGTCTAGGCAAAAGTTAAAGCTAAAAAGAAAAAGGTCCGCTGGGCTAAGCCGTCAAGGATGTTTTGGGCAAAAATTAGGACAAAAAGAAAAGAAAACATCTCACATCAAATGGCCTATGCAAACGTTAGAACTTAACCCAATCCCCTCGCTGCAAAATCACTCGATAGAATACAGGCTCTCAAAGCAACAATATTATAACAGTCTCAATTCAAGAAAAATCCACATGCATAGAAAGAAATATCAAAAGTACCAATTCAGAAGTTGACAATTAAAATAAGCCACGTAGGGCCCAAAAGTATCAAACGGTCCAGAAAGCAATCATAATCTAAGCTGGTGGAGGGTCTTATCCCTGGTGCCCCTCTTGAGTCTGGCCCTAAGTATCCGCCAGCAAATCATCCATGTCTATGGTCATATGGTCCTCAACATCATCATCACCGGTAGCCGACAGGATGGGGCACATATTCTCTGAAGTCTCCTCGGCAGCCCTGGCAACATCACTCCCCTCAACATGTTGATCCATGCCTCTCTGAGCCACTCGATATGCTAAAAGATCATCCTCAGACTCAACGTCTGAAGGGACCAGTGTCTGCCTCTCCTCAATCATCCTTGCTAGCTGACCCCTCAGCGTCTCAATCTCAGCCCTCGCTCGAGCAGTCTCAGCCCTAGCCCGATCAGCCTCAGTAGTGGGTACCCGCAGCTGCTCCTCTAAAAATCTGGCTCTCTCCTCAGAAGCCTCCAAGTCTTAGGTAGACCTGCTCCACTCCATAGCTGACAAAGTCTGCAATAGAAATCATAAGATCAGTACACATATACAAATGGCATGGCATGCATGCATAGTTTGTTGAAATTTTGCAAGTAAAAGAAACTTACTAAAGCTAGTGAGTCCTAGGACAACAACAGATCCCACATTGAAAAATAACCCCTTATCCTCTCATCCATAGAAATGGTCACCTAAAAAGAAAGCACATTACAACAAGGCATCTAAAATAGTAATGAATAGAGTTGAAGGTAAATGATTCCTTACATGGGTGGAGCTAGAAGGAGTGAAACCGATAGGCTGGACCGACTCCTCGAGCTTCTTCATAGCTCGATTCCCCGAATGGTCAAGGCGCTGGAAGAAAGTATCCAACTCATCTTGGAGGATGCCCTCCCTTATACATCCGGAGGCTCGAGACCGCTTCACTGGAGGCTCAAGGGCAGCAGTAGCAGCGGCAGTAGCAGACCTCTTCCGTGACAAAATGGGAGGCTGTAAACAATGAGGAATCAGATTCCAAACTATAGATAATTATAGAAAGTAGTAAGGTATCCACAAAGGCCAAGGTAGAGGTATACCAGAGAAGAAGGGGTAGCAGACCTAAACGGCCCTCTAGTGCTCTGAGTTATAGATGGACCCCTGCAGTCACCCCTCGGTCCACCTCCTCCTCTACCTCATCATCATCATCATTATCACTATCACTTCAGTAAAACTCTAGGGGCTTGTCCTCATGATGGATTCTATCATAGGGTGACAGGAGGGAAGAATTAATAAACTCAGCATAGGAGCCCTCAACAGATAACACGTGAGCCCCCTCGCCCAGCAAGTACAACCCCTGATCGGTCCCTGACACAAGATGAGACCAGAAGATGCTCGTCTGAATAGGAGGAGGGATCGGTCTCTCCACCATAGCACTATTCCTCCACCCTCGGACTCGCTTGCCAAAGTACTACTCTAGGGAGAGTGGGGACTCTAGCATAAAGCAGTAGTCGTCCACATTGCCCCGCATCCGCTCAATGTCTTCGTAGGTATCCAATCTCTCCCACGGATCTCGGACAACCTGTGTAGAATGAATGCACTATAAGTATCATGACCTAGTGAATACAGTTTCTACTAATGGCTTGTTGAAATGTACAATGCAAGTTCAATAGGGAAGAAAATTACCCGATCCGAGTGCAGCTGGCTTAAGAACTCTCGATACTGTACCATAGTCAAGGGCTGATTCTGCCAAAGCCGCATCCATCTGGAAATGATTTATGGCATCTCAAGCTATATGGGAAAACTTGGTCTAGGTATCAGCCAATGCTCAGAGGCCTAAATCTGCAAAACAAAGTAAGGATTAGTTACAATGCAGCGTAGACAAAGGATTAAAGCATAAAAGATCAGTTGAGAATTTACCAGTAATATCAGATTGAAGATCTTAAGCTCAGATTGCTCACCCTGGACCCCTATATCCAATCTATAGTACAACTATGCTAGAATGGCCCGACACCAATTCTTATGAGGTACAGCCGTAAGATCCTCCACGGTAGAGAGCAGACCATAGTTGAGATTACCTGAGTAGACGGGAAAGAAGACAGTGGTAAGGAATGCCAGCAAGAAATACCGAGCATATTGGTCCCTCCTATTGGCTGCAATAGGACTCGGCTTCCTGATCCAGTAAGCGTGCAAGTCCTCGTACTTAAGCTTGTTCGTTCGGCCCGGACGAAGCCCAAGTAATCTTAAAATGTAGGCCTTCACCTCTGGCTGAGAATGCCACCGGTTAGCAAAACATCAAAATGGACCACGTCCCAGCTCCACGCCAAGTCTATGGTGGCACACACATCCAAAGGAGAAATGGTGACCTCCCGTATAGGTAAATGGAAGGTATAGGTTGTCTTCAACCATCTCTCTGTCAATACTGAGATAGAACCAGGGGCTAAGTGTCTTGGAGGCCTAAGCGATGACCCTAATGATGTCGCTAAACCCGAAGGAATTGATGCAGATTAACAGCTTCATATCCCTTACAGCACAAATATCCTCATACCATTCCACAGTCTTATATTAGAATTGTAGAAACAAAGTTATAGATTAATGGGGTTAGAACACAGTATACAAATTAGAAATAAAAAAGGATTGCAGAAATCAAAGAAAACAATGTCTGTTCCCTAAGGATAGGACCTATAAGGGTAGGAACCACCTGTACGGGTCCCTAAATGGCACTCATATCAAAATCAAGATCTGTACGGGTCCCCCCTCACCTATATGGGTCCCCTGCATGTAGTTCCTATACGGGCAAACTCCCTAAAAATTTAAAATAGCACAATCACAACCGAAGTTCATCCGAAACAATCCTAAAAGCATCCTAGGCTAAAGTTACATACATCAGGCTCTATTCCAAGGTCTAAAACATCCTAAATCATTCCCAAATCCAAGGAATCACTAAAAGTTCAAAATTGGAAAACTGCTAATCAAATGGAATAGCTTGGAATTTTGAGACGTGGGTCTTAGGAGAAGGGATTAGTGGCATTTTAGTAGTGGGAGTAAGTCCCAAAAGTGAGTCTCCCCCGTAAAATACATACCTGATAGAAATTGGGCATTCTCGAAGCCCCTAATTGCCAACCGATGGCAAGTCCTTGAGTCTAAGAGAGAAATGGCAAGTCTTTGGGATCTTTTTAAACATTTTTGATTTATTTTAGGAGAAAAATCTCCAAAAAATGCAAAAAGGAAGTTTTGATGTGAGGCGGGATGTGAAGGGGCTAATATGCCTTTTGAAACCCCCTTCGAGGACCCGTATGGGTCCTACCCCACTCGTATGAGTCCCCTTTTCTCAAAACCCAACCCGTATGGGTCTGGGCCACCTGTACGGGCCCTCTCTTGCCATGCAGGGGCAAATTTTTACATTAGTGTTTCTACAAGCACCCTGAGTTCATCTAGTTCAAGCTCGGGGCCAACCCCACTCCCTCTCAACCTTATATTTCCATTATAGTTGGATACGTCCCTAATCTCACCTTGATCCTTAATTGAAGGAGCAAAAATATTTTTTGTTTTCACAAAAGTCAATCAAGAATCAAGGTAAGCCATTTTTTAATTGATCACTAACAAGGATAATTTTCATATACAGGTCCATCCTAGTACAAGAATTCTTCCCCTGTAAACAAATCTTACCAGGAAAGACTTCCCTAGCAGAAGAGGTTTTACCAAAGGACATTACTCTACACCCCAGCAGTGGAGTCAATCCAGGGGCATCCCCCTACCAATCCAGGGGTATCCCCCTACTTTCTAGTAGCGGAATCAAATCCAAGGGTACCCCCTACTTCCTAGTAGCGGAATCAAATCTAGGGGCATCCCTCGACCAATCTAGGGGAATCCCTACACCAATCTAGGGGCATCCCCCACTTCTTAGTAGTGGAATCAAATCAAGGGGCATCCTCACACCAATCCAGGGGCATCCCCCAATCCCCAGCAGCGGAATCAACCAAGAGTCATCCACCCATTTCCCAGTAGCGGAAACAAATCCAGGGGCATCCCCCCACTTCCCAATAGCTGAATTAAAACCAGAGGCATCCCCCCACCAATCTAGGGGCATCCCCCCACTAATCTAGGGGCACCCTCCACTTCTTAGTAGTAGATTCGATAGACCCAAGGGCACTCACCCTAGGAGCATTCCCCAATAGCAAAACAAGCAGCCATCAGGCCAAACCCAACATTTCCTTATAGAATTTTTGGTTATTCAAAATCACCATCGGTCAAGAGAGTCATCCCCCTTAAGAAAGGGATACACCATTGCCATTCAGGAAAGTCGATCCACCTTAAGAATGGGATACGAGGAGAAGTCATCCGCCTTAAGAAAGGGATACACCGTCATTAGTCAGGAAAGTTGATCCTCCTTAAGAAAGGGATACACACCTTCCCTAAGTAGAGTCACTAGGGATAGGCACGGTCGCAAAAGAAAAGTCATCCACCTTAGGAGAGGGATACACAGTAGCAAAAGAAGAGTCATCCACCACAAGAAAGGGAAACGCAGTAGCAAAAGTAAAGTCGTCTACCTCAAGAAAGGGATACACATTCCCCATTAGAGTTGCAAGGGGTACATATCATTAAAGGAAAGAAGTTTAACATAAGAAAGGAACTCACTCAGGATATTGCCCTAGGTATAATTTCTAAACCCTCTCTCACATCGTGAGATCATATAGATCCGTATCTGCGATGATCCCACGAGTGGTAGTCTCTGAGCACTAGATTTTAATGATCCTTCTCACGAAAATATGATGAGAACTATATGATGCAATGTCTTTCAGGTATGGTCCATTAGAGATGTTCCTACTACCGTAGAGTTCAGTTTGGCCAAAGTTTGGAGACCTAGTCTGCCCTTAGTGACCGGTACGGGTGGTGCTCAGTGGTATGGATCCACTGGCAGACCCGTACTAGTCATTCCCTCCATACAGCTAGAAGGGGACCCGTATTGATCCCCTAATACTCGTATGGGTGGGGCCCCCCCCGTATGGGTACCATTATTGCCTAAACAGGCTCCTTTAGAAGGATTTACTTACCTATTTTGGGAAAAGGCATGTCTTAAAAGTGATTTGTTACGTTCAAACCTCCTCTCCCCTATAAGAAGGGGTCCTCCCTTCACATTTTACACACACACTCTTCATATAAAAAATATTCTAAAACTTTGGCAATTTTTATAGGGATAGAAAAGGTATAGTGGGGGTATCAAAGGTACAAAATAGGGAGAAAACCCTTCCTTTGAGGTTTTGTCCACATTTTATTCATTCCTAGCTTCTTTTATTAGGATTTAGGGGAGATTCTGTCCACACAAATACTCACCTAAATAGTCTTATTCCATCTACTTTAGTTAGGCTCTCTAAACAGTAAAAAGGATCACCTCAAAGTGGATACACATAAAAAAGGTAACGATCCTGAGTTTCAAAGAGACTCACATCTTAGTAACTTTATTATTATTATTCGTCGCTTCTCTTGCTTTACCTGTTTCTTTCATTTCTTATTTTGGGTCTGGTCCTAACCCCGTATGAGCCTTGTTAGCACCATATATCCCTAAAGACATTAGATCGATGAGCAATACTCAAACGGAAGGAAATCCTTTCTATTTTATTTTTCTGTCATTAATCCATTAATCTATAAAACTATAAACGGAACTAAACAAAGCTTCTGTCGGGACCAGACAGGACCTGAACTCCCTAGTACCCATACGGGGTCCCACTCACCCGTACGGGTACTAGCCCAAGGCAAATTCCCAAACCTATAATTAATTGGTTAAAAATCAACCCAATTCACCAATTGTCATGCAATCCTTTTCACTAATAATTCGGTAAATCAACCCACAAAAAGTTAAATAGTGTTTTCACAACAAAATACACTGAAGTGCTTATTAATGGTGTGCTAAAACTTTGCTAACATATGTGGATGCAGGGGAATTTATTTTCATTTTTTGTTTTATAACTTAGAACAAATAAATAGGTTCTCTTTGCAATTCCCCCATTTTTCCTCCGGCTATATTTTTTATCCCCCCATTTATTGCTTGTGCTTTATCATAATATGTAAATGCATATAACGAGTGTGAAAGAGTGTAGAAATAGGATTTCTATGATAATTCCGTAAATGATGAAAACTAAAACGGTTTTTTGAGGTGAATGTAATTTTGAATCAATTAAATGAGAAATAAGTGACTCATCCAACACCCAAATCTCTGATCAAATAGGTATGAGTCTTTTGCCCAGACGCAACCATGCCAAAACTCTTTCCCAAGTAGACAACTTAGGTGGTGACTCTATCAACTGTATTAGGATTGGGGTCTTGATTCTTTTATTCATTAAAATTTGGGTTATTGTGCAAACTTTAACTATAGAATGTTTTGTCACGCCTAAATCCAAACAAACCCCCTGTGGGCCCTGCCTCTCACATAGGTGCCAAGGGAGACCCTCATGTCATCCACATCTCACGCAACCTAAGCACAGTTATTAAGTCTAAAACGCTTAAAAGAAAAGACCTGATAATTAAAAGAGAAAATTAGAACATACTAGTTGAAGCGTGCTTTAGTAGAACCTCCCTGTATAAGCCTCTAAGTGTAGGATAGCCTCTATGAGTATCCACACGGACCCCACAAACCAAAACCTCCCTATGAGCAAGAACCAAAAAACCTTGAGAAGCTGCTCGGCTACTCTAAATCCCTCCCGAAAATATATTGCTCAAGTTTACCTTACTCGTAGGATTCACAACTTGAGTTGGCGTGTTAAATAATGGAGAAAAGGGGCTCAATTTATAGGGGGAGCTAGGCCTCCCCGCATTTAATGATGGATGGGGAAAGCCCTATCCTGCCCTTGGCAAACATACGGATCCTATAGGATCCAAGTGCTACCAATGCTGACCCGACTTGCTCCATAAGTCGGGTCCTTTGCCATACAAGGTTGGCTCGCTGTTAGGCCTTGCGGGTTCTCCCACGAGCCTAGCTTGTGGGTGGCAAAGGCTGTACAAGGTAGGCTCTTGCAAGCCTACCTTATTCCACTAGCTTGGCCTTACGAGATTTCCCGCAAGCCCAGCTCGTAGGTGGCCTTACTGCAGGCTAGAACAAGCCTAGCTTGCGCTGCCTGCACCCCACAAGTGCTTTGGCACTCATGTAGGCGAGCGTAAGCCTACAAAGCCTCTTAGTTTGTGGGTCCTATTTACGAAGGGTCCAACCCTTGGTTTTTACAGTTGTAGCCTTTTTTACAATTTAATCAAATATGTCCAACCCTTGGTTTTTACAGTTCTAGCCTTTTCTACAATTTAATCAAATATTTATTTTATGACCCTAATAAATTAGTTTCCGATCAAAAATAAAATTCCTTGGCTTATTCAAAAATGATCCAATCATCTTTTGAATAATTAAATAATAATCCAATTATTATTATGTTATATTTTTGTAATAGAATAAATCTATTAATTCTATACTCGGTCCGATGAAAGTCCAATGTGTGTGACCTTATAGGAACCTGAAGTATTGAGTTGTTAAGGTTTAACCAACCCTTGTTCTAATGGAACCATTGGCTCGATGTTCTAAACCATGAATACAACCCAATTACCTTAAACCACTATAGTACGCCTCTAGCAGGGGTCTACCATCCCCCACTACTAGGAATGTCATTTATGCTTATGACTTAATCCCGGTCAATACAATAGTTGTTCAATGCGATGAACTCCTTCCATTCTTTAATATTAGTACCATTTGGTTTATAGGATTTGATTAAAGTGTTAACCCACTTATAGCAAGGTTGCTCCAAGCTATCCCAGTTATTAACTTGTTACTAAAGTATATTGCCCTTTACTATAATGTGCTTGACTAGAAACCATTTCTATCAAACACATAATCTGATCAGAGGTTTATAGCAATCATCACTTCAACAAGTGGCCAAGTACAACTCCTTAATATATCCGAAGCGATGAATTCTTTCCAACAACTCAGCTTACCAACGTGTTGTTATCACTATACCTGTAATCACCTGTAACACACTAAATTAATGAGTGTGTAGGAATGACCCAAAGTATAGCAATAATACCACACAAGGTAACTAGTATCTCAAGTATAAGGATATTCGCATAGCTTATTGCATGGAAATAAACACTAACAAATTGATATATATACACCAAGTGTTTATCTTACTGCGGTCTCCAATATATCTCCCAGATATATCTATGTGTCAAACTTGAGGCACCACCTTGAGTCTTTAGGAGATTGACTGCTTGAACCCTTTCCAAGAAAGTTGACCACAAGCTAGTCTTTCCGCTTCATCAATATCCTTTCTTGATGAAACTATGACTAGGGATAGTTTAGACATAATCATAATTACACATGAACCAGGTTCCAACGAATATAGTCCAACTATAATTTCTCTAACTTCATGGTATGATATGTCAAGGACTTTTGTATACTTACATCAATATATATATTTTAACCAGCTATAATATATATACAAACACATCGATATAAACAAAAGATTTAAAGCCTATATTGATCAAACAAAATATTTTGTACTATTACATAATTAAGATATATCACCCCAATTGCCTTAAGGGCATGCATCATATCCAACAATAAGGTCACACACATAGAACCTTCATCGGACTAAGTAAAGAATTTATAGATTTATTCTACTACAAAAATATAACATAATAATAATAGGATTATTAATTAATTGGTTGAAAATAATTAGATCATTTCAGATGAGCCATTTATTTATTTTGATCGGTGACTAATTTATTAGGGTCATATAATAAATATTTTTTTAAAAGGGATTAAAAGGGAATTTTGCCTTGGCGAGTTAAATTGGATCGAGAGTACAAAATTTATTTTGTATAGGATCGGGTGCGCGAGCAATGCTAGGCATTGCTCATAGTAGCACAATGGTGCGCCGCGAGTTGGGCTCCCGGCATGGGCCGTGAGGCCTAGCTCGCTTGTAATGTAGGCTTACAAGAGCCTGCCTTGCATAGGCTATCGTGCTTTGCATGCTGTGCTCAAGTCAGACCCTCGAGGCTGCATGCTTTGTAGGCTAAACCCATTTTGTGGCATCTGCATTTTTGCACACTCCACATTGGAAATGGGGGTGCATTTTTGCTCCCCCAAGCCTATTATAGGCTTCTCCATGCCCCCTTTTAAAATCCACCAAGTTCAAGAATAATTCTTACAATAAAGGTTAACTTGAAAGTTATTTTTTAGGAGCTTGATTTTATTCCAGCACCTCTAGTTTATATTTTTAAGTGGGGCTTTTGTAGTGGTCTAGCAACTACTCAAAGCTCCTTAGTTCTTCCTCTGGGGGAGGTTTTGGTTAGTAAGGTTCATATGGATACTCATAGAGGCTATCCTATGCTTGGAGCCTTATGCAAGGAAGTTCTGCTAAAGCACGCTTCAACTAATAAGTTTTCTTTCTTTATCTTTCAATTATTAGGTCTTTTTCTTTAAGTATTTTTAGACTGAATAATTATGATTAGGTTGTTTTGCATGCTTAGTTTATTTTATGCATAGGTTATAGCTTAAAGTTATAACATGCTTAGGTTATCGCTTAGAGTTATAACATGCTTAGTATAAAATATTTATGCTAGGATATAATTTAGAATTATGGTATGCCTAGCCTATGCATGCTAACCTAGGTAGAGAATTGTTTAGTTAAGGCTCTATTTAATTCATATGCAACTATTAGGAGTTCCTGGGTACAGGGATAAAATTTTGAATTTTTGCCATGCCTGTTATGCATGGCGGAAGCTCATGTTGGATATGATGTATACCCTTAAGGCAAATAGGGCGATATATCTTAATTATGTAATAAGTACAAATATTTGTTTAATCAATAAAGGCATTTGTTCTTTTGTTTATATCAATGTGTTTCTATGTATATGTATTATAGCTGGTTAAATATATTCATTGATGCATGTATACAAAAGTCCTTGACATATCATAGCACGAAGTCAGAGAAATTATAGTTGGACTATATCTAGTGGAACCTTCTTCATGAACAATTATAATTACGTCTAAACTACCCCTAGTCATAGTTTCATCAAGAAAGGATATTGATGAAGCGGAAAGACTAGCATGTTGTCAACTTTCTTGGAAAGGGTCTAAGCAGTCAATCTCCTAAGAACAGAAGGTGGTGCCTTAAGTTTGAGACATGGATATATCTAGAAGATATACTGGAGACCGCCGTAAGATAAACGCTTGGTATATATGTCAATGTGTTAATGTTTATCTTCATGCAATAAGCTTTACAAATATCCTCATACTTGAGATACTAGTTACCTTGTGTGGTACTATTGGTATACTTTGGGTCATTTCTACACACTCATTAATTTAGGGTGTTACGGGTTATTATGGTTATAGTGATGACAACATGTTGGTAAGTTGAGTAGTCATAAAATATCCATCGCTTCGGATATATTAAGTAGTTGTACCTGGCAACTTGTTGAAGTGATGATTGTCATAAACCTCTGATAAAAGTATGTGTTTAATAGAAATGGTTTCTAGTCCAACACACTATGGTAAAAGGCAATATACTTCGGTAACAAGTAAATAACTAGGATAGCTTGGAACAACCTTGCTATTAGTGGGTTAACACTTTAAACAAACTCTATAAACCAGATGGTACTAATATTAAAGAATGGAAGGAGTTCATTGCATTGGATAACTATTACATTAACCGGGATTAAGTCATAAGCACAAATGACGTTCTGAGTACTGGGACATGGTAGACCCTTGCTAGTGGCATACTACAGTTGCTTAAGGTAATCGGGTTTTATTAACGGTCTAGAACCCCGAGCCAATGGTTCTATTAGAAGAAGGGTTGGTTAAGCCTTAACAGCTCAATACTTTAGGATCCTATAAGGTCACACACATTGGACCTTCATCAGACTAAGTAAAGAACTAATAGATTTATTCTATTACGAAAATATAATATAAAAAATAATTGGATTATTATTTAATTGGTTAAAATTTATTAGATTGATTTTGGATATACCAAGGAATTTATTTTGACCGGTAACTAATTAATTAGAGTCATAAATAAATTATAATTGATTAGATCAATTTTGGTTGGACCAAGAAATTTATTTTGACTGGTGACTAATTTATTAGGGTCAGAAAATTGTAATTGATTAGATCAATTTTGATTGGACTAAGAAATTTACTTTGACTGGTAACTAATACATTAGCATCGAAAAATAAATAATTGAAAAAGGGGACTAAAAGGAATTTTCCAATTAGTACAATAGGGTAGGACCCTAC
Organism: Euphorbia pulcherrima; assembly: GCA_947683365.1. Lineage (NCBI taxonomy): Eukaryota > Viridiplantae > Streptophyta > Magnoliopsida > Malpighiales > Euphorbiaceae > Euphorbia > Euphorbia pulcherrima. The sequence continues at coordinate 42,556,287 of CANTUS010000009.1, forward strand.
CGGAAAGGGGCCCAAAGCTTTAGTGCCCTAAGTGGGGGAAAAGGGGGCTGTAGGCTTGGCACTTGGCCAAGCTCACACGCTGGTCACACCAGTGTTGCTGGGAAGCGCTGGGTGTGACTAGCGCAGCCCAGCGCACAAGCTGGGCTTGAGGGAAAAAGGCCCACAAGCCCAACTTGTGGGACAAGGCAGGTCATAATGGCCTTCCCTGGCTCCCCAGCGTGCAGCGTGAAAGGGTCAACCCGCAGAGCCATGGGGGTCTGCGTGTTGACCCACATGGGGATTGGGAAAATTTTTCCCAATCCCACATTGGAAGTGAGGAAGCACTTCTGCTTCCCCAGGCCTATAAATAGGCTCCTATTCCTCCCTTTCTCAGTGCACCACAACTCAGAGCACAAATCCTAAGCAAGATTTGAAAAGAATAATCTCTGGCTTAATTGAGCAAGTTATTTTTTAGGAGCCTAAATTTATTCGGGCATCTCTAGTTTATATTTTCGGGTGAGGCTTCTGGAGTGGTCTAGCAACTACTCGAGGCTTCTTAGTTCTTCCTCCCGGGGAGGTTTTGGTTGGTGGGATTCATGTGGATACTCATAGAGGCTATCCTATGCTTGGAGGCTTATGCAAGAGGGTTCTGCTAAAGCACGCTTCAACTGGTAAGTTCCTTTTCTTTCTCTTTTATTATTAGGTCTTTTTCTTTAAGCGGTTTTAGACTTAATAATATGCTTAGGTTGTTTTGCATGCTTAGTTTATTTTATGCTTAGGTTATAGCTTAGAGTTATAACATGCTTAGGTTATAGCTTAGAGTTATAACATGCTTAGCTTAAAATATACATGCTAGGATATAATTTGGAATTATGGTATGCCTAGCCCTTTTGCATGCTAACCTAGGTAGAGAATTATTTAGTTAAGGCTTTATTTAATTTATATACAACTAATGGGAGTTCCTGGGGACACAGACAAAATTTTGAATTTCCGCCATGCATGTTATACATGTTCAATTTGATTGTCAGTTTCCAATAGTGGTATTAGAGCCTGCCTAATTAGTGCATAATTAAGTTAGAAGCGAACTGAATATTATTTTCTATATAAAATGATTTGTTTATTTAATTGTTTGGAACAGTATATATGAACTCATGCCTTTCATTTCAAGGTTAGAAAATGGTTATGAATAATTTCGAATAAGCCTGCTCAACTTACTCAAATTATACAAGTATCAATAATTTATTTAAATTGCATGGGTTATAAATGCTTCCAATTTACATGAATTGGAAGAAGGAAATTTATTAGTTCAAGAGAATCCATTGGTCTTCAGATTTGTGCCCGTATTTGTTCTGGCTAAGGATTAGACTTGGTCTCTACTCCTCATAGGGCACCTCTCCTACCTGGGAACCTATATCGGTGAAATTTAAATTGACCAACTGGGGGATTAATATGAACTAATTTATTTCTAGTATATAAGATGGTGCTTATATATGTTTCTATAACAAAGTAAAAATTAAATTTATTGAATAAAAGCTTAAAGGAAATGCAACATAAATTTAACAAATAAAAGTATTAATTATTATGCATATAATCTAGGTTGATGGAATAATTAGAATTAAGAGTTGAACCCACCTAAAGTCAGACCTTATAAATTTATTCTAAAATTCCCTGAATTAATATAAGTTTTTATAATTTTGTCCATCTGATAAAATCCTAGATTGGGTGAGACGTATAACACCAATAGAATCTCAAAGTAAATATATTAAGGCAAGTTGTAGTCTTCCTTACTCAAATTTATAATATGGTCTCTTTGGGCTATCAAAGTGCTACGTAAAGTGTTCCTTCTAGTCCACATTCATTAGTTTTAAAGTTTGGGATAGGGTCTGTCTTAACAGAACTATGGTAGTCCACCATTAAATTGGGGGCTAGGCTCAGATCTGAAACATATTCAAGGATGCTAATATAAGAGCACACGTCCCTTGGGATTAGGGAACTTGAATGAATTAGCAATTGCATGCAATGCAAATGGAATGGGATTCCAACTATGACTTACTATTATGACTTGACTCATAAAATTGGTTTGTAATAGACTAGTTATAGATGTTACCTACTGGGAAATTTAGCTGGGCTAAAATACCCGAATTCAATAGAATGGCCTATTGTAAATGTCGAAGAAAATAGTAGGACAAATGTGTTTAATTAAAAGACCTTATGTTAAATGCATGTACTTAAACTAATATCTGACCTTTTTCTTTTCTTATATCTTAGGTTGAAAATGACTTCCAATGTTAATCTCTATATGTTACTTGACACCAAATTGAATGGCTCGAGCATTTCTGATTGGTTCCGAGCTGTGAGAATAGCTTGAGCTTCAAAAAAAACAAGAGAACATGCCCTTGGAGGACATGGTTCTCCATCTTGTAGAACTCTTTTCAGAGAGGGAAAGGACAGAGAGGTATGAGACCTCCAAGCTCCTTTTTGGGACCAAGATATAGGCGAGCACCTCTGCCTCTCAGCATGTACTGAAACTCTTGGGATACCTTGAGAAGCTAAATTGATTAGGATTCAAGATGAATCATGACTTGAGCATTGATCTTGTGTTGATGTCTTTAACAGATAGTTACTCAGGCTTTGTGACTAACTATTACATGAACAAGATTAATTCTACTGTCCCTAAATTAATCAACATGCTGAAAATAGTAGAACCTTAGATCAAGAAGGATCAGAAACCTCTACTGCTGGTTGAAAAAGGCAAGGCTTCTAAGAAGAAGAAGCAGGCACTGGATGCTAAGAAAAGAATCAGTAAGAAGAAGAAAGAAAAGAAGGCATCTAAGTATGTCTGCTTCCAATGTGGAAAACCGGGACATTGGAAGAGGGATTGCAGAGATCCTACTTATGAGCATTTGAAGAAGAAGCCTATAGAGGCATCTACTTCAGGTATGTTTGTAATTGAAAATTTTGCTACTTTTTTGCGTGAATCCACTTGGGTATTAGATACTGGTTGTGGTTCTCATATGTGTACTTTTTTGCAGGGACTAAGGAACTGTAGAAAACTTACAAAAGGGGAGATGGACCTATGCGTGGGAAATGGAGCCAGAGTTGCTGCATCAGCAGTAGGAAGTTTTAGTCTTGTTTTGCCAAGTGGACTTGTTTTAGTTTTGAATAATTGTTACTACATTCCAAGTGTTACTAATAATATTGTATCTATTGCGTGTTTAGCAGCAGAGGGATTGGAAATTTTATTTTCAAATAATAATTGTTAGATTCGCTTGAATAATGTTCTTTATAGTTATGGAATGTTGAAAGGTGGCATTTATGTTCTTGATACTAAAATATAAGTTTTCAATATAAACAATGCCAAGAAAGTTAAATTAGATAATGAGAATTCCTTCTTCTTATGGCATTGTCGTTTAGGCCGCGTAAACAAAGATTGCTTAACCAAGTTGCATAAGTGTGGAGACTTGGGCCAAATAGACTTGGAGTCTTATGGTGATTGCAAACCTTGTTTAAAAGGAAAAATGACAAAGTTACCCTTTTAAGGAAAGGGTGAGCGGACCACGAGTACATTGGAACTTATACATACTGATGTGTGTGGTCCAACGATTGTTCAAGCACTAGGAGGATACTCCTACTTCATAACCTTTATTGATGATTACTCACAATATGCTTATTTGTACTTGATGAAGCACAAGTCTGAAAGTTTTGAAAAGTTCAAACTATTCAGAGTCGAAGTAAAGAAACAGCTTGAGAAAAGTATTAAACCACTTCGATCGGATCGAGGTGGAGAATACTTAAGTCAGGAGTTTCAGGATTATCTAAAGGAAAACGAGGATAGTTCCCCAGTGGACCTCTTCTTATACACCCCCAACACAATGGAGTGTCAGAAAGGAGAAATCGGACTTCATTAGATTTGGTCAGGTCTATGATGAGCCATGCAGATCTTAGTAAATCCTTTTAGGGATATACACTGGAGAGCGCGGTTTATGTTTTAAACAGAGTGACCTCTAAATCAGTTGATTTTCCACCTTATGAAAGATGGTGTAATAAGAAGCCATCTCTAAGTCACTTAAGAGTATGGGCTATCCTGCTATGGTAAAAAGGATAGCGTCAGATAAGCTAAATGCCAAGGCTAACAAATGTCTGTTCATTGGATATCTAAAGGAAATGATTGGATATCTGTTTTATCAACTCGAAGCATAAAAGGTATTTGTGTCTCAGAATGCTCACTTTTTGGAAAAGGAGGAAATAGACAATCAAATGATTGACCTCATTCTATATACATAAGAGAGTGTGATCCAAGAACAACCTGTCAAAACAAAATCATTGTGAAGATCAGGCCGCGTTCATCAGGGTCCCGATAGATATGGGTTCATCATCACTGATGACAAGGAACTATATCTTATGGGGGATGATGAACCAAGGACGTATAATGAAGCAACGAAAAGCTTAGATTCTGATAAATGGCTAAAAGCCATGAAATTAAAAATGGATTCCATGTACGAGAACCAAGTTTGGAATTTGGTTGATGCACCATAAGAGGTTAGACCAATTGGGTGTAAGTGGGTCTTCAAGAAGAAGACAGACATGGACGGTAATGTAATTACCTATAAAGCAAGGTTGGTTGCGAAATGTTATAGTCAACGGGAAGGTATTGACTATGATGAAACTTTCTCATCGGTAGCCATGCTTAAATCTATAAGGATACTCCTCACCAATGTTGCTCATTATGATTATGAGATCTGACCGGTGGATGTAAAAAATAGCATTCCTAAATGGGGATTTAGACCAGGATGTGTATACGATACAACTTAATGGTTTCACGTCTCAGAATGGCTTGAAGGTATGCAAGCAATAAAGATCCATTTATGGACTTAAGCATGCATCAAGGAGTTGGAATTTAAGATTTGATCAGGCAATCCGGGAACTGGATTTCTGCCCAAATGCTAATGAGCATTGTGTTTATAAGAAGGTTAGTGGGAGTGCAGTCATTTTTGTAGTATTGAATGCTGATGACATTCTGCTAATAGGAAATGACATTTCTCTTCTTCAAAACATTAAAGTGTGGTTGTCAAGAAAGTTCTCCATGAAAGATCTTGGTGAAGCAGCATTTATACTAGGTATAAAGATCTATAGAGATAGATCTAAGAGGCTATTAGGTCTTTCTCAAAGTACATATATAGACAAGGTATTGAATAGGCTCAACCTTAAGCATTATAAGAAAGGTTATCTCCCAATGACAAAGGGGATTAACCTATCTAAGGCTGAGTGTCCGAAGATAGCTTAGGAGAGAATGCGCATGAATGATATACCCAATGTATCCGCATTAGGATCCGTCATGTATACTATGATATGTACTAGGCTAGATGTCTCTCAAGCTTTGAGCTTTACGAGCAGATATCAGTCAGATCCAGGTGAAAAGCACTGGATGGCCATAAAGGCAATTCTTAAGTACTTGAGAAGGACTAAGGATAAGTTCTATATTTATGGAGAAGGTGACCATAAAATCAGAGGTTACACTAATGCGAGCTTTCAATCTGACAAGGATGACTTTAAGTCTTAGTCAGGTTTTGTGTATGTGTTAAATGGCAGGGGCGGTATTCTAGAAGACTTCTAAGTAAGAAACTACTATTGATTTAACCACAGAATCTGAATACATTATTGCATATGTAGCAGCAAAAAAAGTTATCTGGTTAAAGGGATTTATTGGTGATCTCGGTGTGGTGCCTGAGGCTGTTGATCCAATTACTTTGTATTGTGATAGCAATGGTGCCATAGCTCAAGGAAAGGAACCACAGTCTCATCAAAAAAATAGACATTTATCCGGGAAGTATCATATAATCAGAGAGATTATTGATGCTAAGATAATAAGATTATAATATGTACCCACTGATTAGAACCTTACGGATGGTCTGACAAAGCCATTGACTCAAGTCAAGCATGACTAGCATGTTAAAGCATATGGACTAAGACATATGGCTAATTGGCCTTAGTGCAAGTGGGAGTTTGTTAGATATGATGTATGCCCTTAAGGCAATTAGGGGGATATATAACAATTATATAATAAGTACGAATATTTGTTTAATCAATAAAGGCATTTGTTCTTTTGTTTATATCAATGTGTTTTTGTGTATATTTATTATAGCTGGTTAAATATATTCATTGATGTATGTATACAAAAGTCCTTGACATATCATAGCATAAAGTCAGAGAAATTATAGTTCGACTATATCTGGTGGAACCGGCTTCATGTGCAATTATGATTATGTCTAAACTATACCTAATCATAGTTTCATCAAGAAAGGATATTGATAAAGTGAAAAGACTAGCATATGGTCAACTTTCTTGGAAAGGGTCTAAGCAGTCAATATCCTAAGGACTGAAGGTGGTGCCTTAAGTTTGACACATGGATATATCTGGCAGATATATTGGAGACTGTAGGAAGATAAACACTTGGTGTATATATCAATGTGTAGTGTTTATCTTCATGCAATAAGCTTTACGAATATCCTCATACTTAAGATACTAGTTACCTTGTGTGGTACTATTGCTATACTTTGGGTCATTTATACACACTCATTAATTTAGGGTGTTATGGGTGATTACGGGTACAGTGATGATAGCACATTGGTAAGCTGAGTAGTCGGAAAGAATCCATTGCTCCAGATATATTAAGGAGTTGTACCTAGCCACTTGTTGAAGTGATGATTGTCATAAACCTCTGACCAGAGTATGTGTTTGATAGAAATGGTTTCTAGTCAAACACATTATATTAAAAGGCAATATACTTTGGTAACAATTAAATAACTAGGATAGGTTGGAGCAACCTTGCTATTAGTGGGTTAAAACTTTAACCGAGCCCTATAAACTAGATGGTACTAATATTAAAGAATGGAAGGAGTTCATTGCATTAGATGCTTATTGCATTAACCGGGATTAAGTTATAAGCATAAAATACGTTCCGTGTAATGGGATACTACACTCATTTAAGGTAATCGAGTTTTAAAAACGGTTTAGAACTCCTAGACAATGGTTCTATTAGAATAAGAGTTGGTTAAGCCTTAACGGATCAAAACTTCGGGATCCTATAAAGTCACACACATTGGACCTTCATCAAACTAAGTAAAGAGCTAATAGATTTATTCTATTACGAAAGTATAATATAAATAATAATTGGATTATTATTTAATTGGTTCAAATTGATTAGATCAATTTTGGATAGACCAAAGAATTCATTTTGACTAGTCACTAATTAATTAGAGTCCAAAAAATTTATTTTGACTGGCAACTAATTCATTAGGGTCGGAAAATAAATAGTTGAAAAAGGGGACTAAAAGGAATTTTCCAATCGGTATAATAGGGTAGGACACTACGAGAATGGGGCGCAAAGCTTTGGGGCTCCAAGTGGTGGCAAAAGGGACTTTGGGCTTGGCACTTGGCCAAGCCCACATGCTGGTCACACAAGCGCTGCTAGGCAGCGCTGGGTGTGACTAGCTCAGTCTAGTCCACAATCTTGGCTTGTGGACAGTGCTAGTGTGACTAGCGTAGCCCAGTCCACAAGCTGGACTTATGGGAAAAAGGCCCACAAGCCCGACTTATGGGACAAGGTAGGCCATAATGGCCTGCCTTGGCTGCCTAGTGTGCAGCGTGCACGTGGGTCAACCCGCAGACCCATAGGGGTCCGCATGTTGACAAATATTGGGAACGGGCAAATTTTGCCCAATCCCACATTGAAAGTGGGGAAGCACTTCTGCTTCCCCATGCCTATAAGTAGGCACCTAGTCCTCCCTTTCTCAGTGCTCCACAGCTCAGAGCATAAATCCTAAGCGAGATTTGAAAAGAATAATCTCTCGGGTAATTGAGCAAGTTATTTTTTAGGTGCCTGAATTTATTCGGGCACCTCTAGTTTATATTTTTGGGTGAGGCTTCTAGAGTGGTCTAACAACTACTCGAGTCTTCTTAGTTCTTCCTCCCGGGGAGATTTTGGTTGGTGGGGTTCATGTGGATACTCATAGAGGCTATCCTACGCTTAAAGGCTTCAGCAAGAGGGTTCTGCTAAAGTATGCTTCACCTGGTAAGCTCCTTGTCTTTTCTTTTATTATTAGGTCTTTTTCTTTAAGCATTTTTAGACTTAATGATATGCTTGGGTTGTTTTGCATGCTTAGTTTATTTTTTGCTTAGGTTATAGCTTAGAGTTATAACATACTTAGGTTTTAGCTTAGAGTTTTGACATACTTAGCATAAAACATACATGCTAGGATATACTTTGGAATCATGGTATGCCTAGCCCTTTTGCATGCTAACCTAGGTAAAGAATTATTTAGTTAAGGCTTTATTTAATTTATATACAACTAATAGGAGTTCTTGTGGACATGGACAAAATTTTGAATTTCCCCCGTGCCTGTTATGCTTGTTCAATCTGACTGTCAGTTCCCAACAGCTCATGACTTAAAATTCTATAGTTATGATGAACTCATTGGTAACCTCCTAACTCTAGAGTTATCCTAGGAGAGATATAGCCAACATGAGAAAAAGCCTAAAAAGATGAACAAGCCCATTGTGCTCAGGGCAGATTCCGCAGGATCAGCCTCCTCCGGATCAGATAAGCTACCAAAGGAATCTAATTACATCAAAGAAGATATAGTTATGCTGGCCAAATATCTTGATAGATTCCTATAGAAGAAAGATAGAAGGAGGTCAAGGAGGTACGAATCAAAAAGATCAAAGGAAGGCACTTCAAGAAGGGATAAGCTAATAAGGGCTCCGGAAGAAAAGAAAGATCCAGAGAAAGATGCTGCCGCTTTAAATATGGAGAAAAAGGCGACTTCAGAACCAAATGCCCCAAGCTCAACAGAGACAAGAAATATAAGAGGAAAGCTATGGTGGCCACATAGAGCAATAGTGATGAAAGTAGCAGTTCATCTTCCACAGAGGAAGAATAAACAGCTAATTGTGTATTCATGGCACTGATAGATCCGGAAGAAAATCAATTTAAAAGAAATCCATCAAAGCAAGATACCAAGTGAATTAAGGAATCAGAATCAGAGACAACCACCCCTGAGGTAAACTCTCACTCTAATTCTGTTTCTAATCTTGATCTTGCTAGAGCTTTAGGGGTGGTGATCTACAATGTGAGGAAAAACATCGAAGCTATAAAAGACAAGTTCTAGAGCTAGCTGTGGATACTAAAGCAATGGCATAAGATATCAATCTGATAAGGACCACATAGCATATGGATGTGGTTGAGGAGAATTTCCTAAGGAATCAAGTGTAGATCTTAAGTGCTAACTTGACAGGGCTAGATAGGGAGCTAACCTTGATGAAGGAGGAATCTGGAAGGAAATCAGATCCTTCCTAAAGAAGGAGAAATCAAAGGCAAGCAGCACTAAGAAATTCAAATCAAATGAATTCGGTGCCCCCAAAGCTAAAAGTAAGGGAAGTTAATAGGCAACCTCAAGCATAGATATCACATCTGCTCAAAAGGGAAAAGCTAAGGCTTTATTAAATGAGAAACCTCTCAAGCAAAGAAAGAATCATAGAGAAATGATTGCACCTCCAACTAGCTTTTGGATACACTCTGGACAGATAAGTATGCAAGAAGTTGGATACATTGGAAATAATGGAAAAGATGATCTTAAAAAGATCAAGAAGAAGAATGAGCAGAGTAGACCCATCTCTAGGTGTAGGTTTTGTGGGAAAAACAATCATATTACTAAAATATGTAGATTGAAAAATTGTTATTATGATGTTTATCCTTGGCCTAAAATGGTTGATAACCCGAGAGGACCCAAATTTGATTGGGTACCCAAACCCACTTGATCTATTTTGCAGGTATGCCTTAGGTCCACAGTAGATCAAAATACATGGTACATTGATAATGGATGCTCAAGGCATATGATTGGTGATGAGAAAGCCTTCATCACTTTAATCTGGAAGAGTGGTGGAAAAGTAAGCTTTAGAGACAACCAAAAGGGATAGATCATTGGAAATGGAACCATTGGATCTGAAATAAAGATACGAGATGTCTCACTAGTTGATAGACTAAAGTTCAACTTGTTAAGTGTAGCACAACTCTGTGATAAAGGAAGGAAAGTCACATTTGATTCAGGAGGATGCTCAATCTATGATAGTAAGTCAAATCAACTCATTATTTATGCACCTAGAGTAAATAATTTTTTTGTGTTAACATTAAAAATGAGAAAAAAAATATATGCTTGGGGTCTAAAGAAGAAGAATCATAGCTATGGCACTGGAGGTTGGGACATGTAAGCATAAACCTCCTGTCTAAATTAGCCAAAAAGGAATTGGTTGTGGGTTTGCCTAAGGTAGCTTTTGATGAGGATGACATATTCACTACATGAAAATTAGGTAAAAAACATAGAAAAAGCTTCCCTTCTATCTTATACATACCTTCCAAAAGAGTTCTTGAACTCTTACATATTGATCAATTTGGTCCAATCAAACTAATGAGTTTAGGTAGAAGAGAATACACCATGGTTATAGTGGATGATTATTCTCACTATACCTGGGTTGCTTTGCTAGCTAGCAAAGATGAAGCCTTTAACAAATTCTAAAAAATATTCATCAGGATAGAAGTAGAACAGGGCATAAACATTAAACCCATCTATAGTGATAATGGAGGAGAGTTCAAAAATAAGCCCTTTGCTGAATTTTATGACCCCAAGGGCATTGTGCATAACTTTTTTGCTCCTCATGCACCTCAACAAAATGGGGTTATTGAAAGGAAAATACAACTTTAGTTGAGATGGCCCGGATAATGCTAAGTGAGAACAATTTGCCTAAGTATTTTTAGTGAGAGGCCGTAAACACAACATGCTATCTCATAAATAGAGCTCTCAATAGAAAGACCATAGAACAGACCCCATATGAAATCTGGAAGGGAAGAAAACCTAAAATTGGTTACTTCAAAGCCTTTAGATGTAGATGTTACATCCTAAATGATAGAGAGCAACTAGGAAAATTTGATCCTAAATCTGATGAAGCAATATTCCTTGGCTACTCGGCACATAGCAAAGCTTACAGAGTCTATAACAAATGAACCCAAATAGTAATCGAGTCAATACATATAGATTTTGATGAGACTAACCATGTAGGGAAAAGAAGCTCCAATTTAGAAGACTTAACTCCGAAAGTTGAAGACAGTAAAGAAAAAGAGGAAGTGCAGACTCCAGATTCCTTCCAAATCAAGAAATACAAGGAAGAAGATGAAGGAATCAATTTTAATAGAGGAGGACTGCAAGGAAATCTCAATCAACCTGAGATTAATTTCTTGGATGATCAAGAAGTGGAAATTGAAGAAAAAGAGGATCAAGCTCCAGTACAACATGAAGATTTGCAAAGAGAAGTCTGAACTCACAAGGATCATCCAATTGAAGCTATCTTGGACAATGTCCAAATTCTAGTTAGAATAAGAGGAAAACTCAATAGGATGATGAGACATACTACTTTTGTCTCTCTTAATGAGCCAAAGAAATTCAAAGACGTAGAAGGAGATGAAAGTTGGATGATGGCACAAAATTGGTATTCCGGAACAAACTAGATGAATCCAAGGTGGTGGTTACAAATAAGGAAAGATTGGTTGCCCAAGGATACAATCAATAAGAAGGCATTAACTTTGAAGAAACCTTTGCACCAGTAGCAAGATTAGAGGCAATCCGGATTCTATGTGCTTTTGCATCATTTATGGGATTCACATGGTTCCAAATGGATGTCAAAAGTGCATTTCTCAATGGAGTTATTCAGGAAGAGGTCTATGCCAAGTAGCCACCTCGATTCGAAGACTCAAAACATCCAGATCATGTGTACAAGCTAAAGAAAGCCCTCTATGGATTAAAGCAAGCACCAAGAGCTTGGTATGAGAGAGTCACTACATTTCTCACCTCCATAAGATGTATCCGGGGCAAGGCAGATACAACCCTTTTCATCAAGAAAAAGAAGGATGATGTGATTCTAGTCTAGATCTATGTAAATGAGATCTTCTTTGGAGCAATAGATGAAAAGATGTGTGAATAATTCAGCACTCAAATGCAGAAGGAATTTGAAATGTCCATGATGGTAGAATTGAATTTCTTACTTTGTTAACAAATCAAGCAAAGTCCGAATGGCATTTTCATCAACCAATCCAAATATACCAAGGAAATTCTCAAGAAGTTTGAAATGGACAAGAGCAAACCCATGTCCACTACAATGGGATCAGATACAGGTCTCTCAAAGGATTGTGAAGGAGAAGATGTAGATCGGAAGCTTTACATAGCAATAATTAGTTCATTCTATACTTGATAGCTAGCAGGCCTGATATACACTATGGTATCCTTAGATATCTCTTAGGAACCACTAAAGTTGGGTTATGGTATCCTAGTAAAGAGAAGTAAATAGAATCCTTAGATATCTCATAGGAACCACTGAAGTTGGGTTATGGTATCTTAGTAATGTATACTTCACACTTCATGGCTTCACTGATGCAGATTATGGCAAAGACATTCCTGAAAGAAAGAGTACATCTGGAGGCTGCCACTTTCTTAGAGATTGCTTGGTATCATGGTACAATAAGAAGTAAACTTTAGTTGCCCTATCAACTATAGAAGCAGAATATATGGCAGCACGAAGTTATGTTGCTCAACTCATATGGATCAAGCAATAGTTACAAGATTATGATGTTCAATCCAGATGCGTAGATGTAATGTGTGACAATAAAAGTGCCATTGATGTGTCGAAAAATTCAGTGCTCCATAGCAGGATGAAGCATGTCAACATCAGAGACCATTTCATCTGGATTAATGTAATTAAGAAAGATGTTGCACAAGTCTACATTCCTACAAATGACCAAATGGCAGATATCTTTACTAAGCCATTAACTAAAGATCAATTCAACAGGCTAAGAGGGTCAATTGGAATGTCTAATCTAATTTGAAGACGAATCCGGAAGAAAATCAGGGATTAGCTTGGCCTTTTATAAGTCAAGAAGTCAGGAAGAAAATAAGAAATGAAGATTAACTCTGGAACCGGAGAAAAGACTACCAGCTCAGCAGAGAGAAAAGACAATTGGTAGTAAAAGCGTAGGAAAAGTAACTATTCACGTTTTGAATTTTAAACGTTTATTGGGTATCACAAGTGCGGGAAAACAATTGTTATTTTGTAAAATAAACCATTCCAATTCTCTAGTTAAACGCCATCTACCTTTTTCCTCAAAATTAACTGCCACCCTATCAATCTGATTAAATTTAACAGTGTCTGAATTACCATTATACCCATGCTTTGGGAATTCTATAAATACCTCCCAAAATCCTTCTCCTTCTTCACACAAGTAATTCTCTACAATTACTTTCCAAATTTCTCTCCAGAAATCCTAGAATCTCAAATCTTTTAAAAAATTCTCCCGAATGGCATCTACTCAACTCATTCCTCCTCCTCTAAGATACATCTTTAACAAGTCTGATCTTAAAGATGAAGATTTCATCGCTTTGAAATTGAAAAATCCTGACTCTATAGTTCCAATAGATTACTTGGGAGATAACTTTCTATTTGACACGGAACTCTCGTAGCAGCTTGTAAAGGATCAACACCTTGTAGATTTCTTAAAAATCAACTATCCTACCTATCCAGATTATGTCAAAGAATTCTATGATAACTTGAGAGTACACTCCTACTATGATGCTCTTAGAACCACGGTTCAAGGAAAATTTATCACTATAACGCTGTAATTCTTTGTAGAACAACTCAACATGAATAATGATGGAGTTTAGTTAAGGAATGATGGGGATGAACTCCTGGTCAAGTATTATCCAAAGAAATGGCTTCCTCTCCACTACTTTGGAGACAAATTCACCACCTATTAGCCATAAACACCTAGAATACTCCAACATGTTTTGGCCAAATTGGTCCTTATCAGGAAAGGATCCATAACCACTTCCTCTTCCTTTCAACACTACATCCTACAGCACTAGGTTGAAATTAGGGTTGTGAATATACCAGACCTAATCATCCATTTCCTAAGACAGAATAGGAACTCCCATGGCTCTCTTATCACCAAAATCCTCCTAATAAATGGAGTTAAATTATTCGAAACCCACTCCATACAAGTAAAGGAGATCCTTGAAAAGAAATTTAAGAAGTTAAGCTTTGGAGAAACATGGGATGAAGAAAAGGCAATCAGGATGAGGGAAGAAAGAAAGGAGAAGAGCAGAGTCTGAAAGGCCAGAGTTGAAATTTCTCTAGAGGCCAAGAGAGCCAGAACAACTAAGTCTAAGGCTCAAAGAAAGATAAACCTCAATGCAGTTGTTGAGGAAGTTGATATAGATATAATACCCCTCACACAAGTAATGAAAACCACACCTGACAAGCCTAAGAGAAGAGGAAGGCTCATCAAAGCAGCAGATAAATGGAAAAAGCCAGTTTGTGAACTAGAGGCAAATGAGAAGATTGTAGTAGATGCTACTACAATCAGAGAGGGATGGAAGAAGGGGCAGAAGAAAACTATTGAAAATATCCTGGTAGAGGATGAAGGTTCTGATAGCAAGGAAACTAGAGATAGGGATCCTCTACCCAAGAAGCAATTTACCCAGAAGGGATTAACTTTTAATGAACCCCTTAAAGCAGAAAGAGCTAAATTAGCTGATAATAAACCAACTCCTGGGATCACTATTAAAGAGCCAACCCTCAAGGCCTCTACACCAGTAGATTTGTGGAAGGGAAAGGAACTGGTTGTATTCACTGAGAATCCAGTTCTTCTAGACAATATCTTTTCAGAGGATCCTCAGTGTGAGGAAATGATATTAGTGGTTTGGGACAATCTTAAAGTAAATAGCGTGACTAAGGAGGGACCTGGAAATGCATCCAGAGTGACAATAACAAATAGCCCTTCAGTCTTGATCTCATCAACTGATTTAGTGCTTCTCAAGGAAGCAAAATATTCAGATGAAGAGCTATTTCTATTCAAGGCCAGATTAGAAGATCTTTCGGATAATTTACTGAATGTGGAAGCAAAAGTGGTTGAAATAAAAAGTCTTGAAAAGGCAATAGGAGGGGATGGTGAGGACAATTCCACCATTCTAAAGAATGAGATAGTTGTAGTTATAAGTCCTATCCAGGAAATTAAGAGGGAATGATGTGGAAAATACCATCAATCTAGATATAGAAGAGAATGATGAAAGTCCTATCAAGGCAATGGGAGGGAGGACTGAGGACAGTTCTAGTCTTTCGGATACTCGATTGGTAGAGCAAACTAAAGAAGAGCATCTAGAGCCACATTAGCCAAATCAAGTAATCATCATCCCAAATAGCTCTAATACTACTGATATTCTGGTTGGTGATGCCGTTAAAATACAGGATAACTAAGGTGCAGACTCTCAAACTACATCTAAGGACAACAAGTCCATCCTAAAACATAGTGCCTCAGAGGGAACTAGTCTGAGAATTAATGAGCATACTTCTCAAGTGGACTGTAAGAGTGAGACTAGTCTCTAGGATTGGCTGAAAGATCAAAAGAAAGAAGAAAATGAATCTGCTGAGAAAGAGACAAGCAATAAGGATTCATTCGGATCTGAGGAATCAGAAACTCGTTTTGAATCAAAAGAATAACCCTCATTTGATGAGAAAAAGAAGAAAAATAAGCCTAAATCTTTTGTGGACTATAGTGTATCAAGAAGTGAGAAGATCCGTATGGGATTGACATTGCTAGAATAAGCAGCTTTATAAGGATAGAAGGAAGATAAATTCAAGCCCTTGCTCCAGAATATCTGCGTGCACCTAAGATCGATGGAAAGCTTAATGAAAAATAGATCAATGACTCTTGATTTAAAGCTGAATTAAGGGAAATAAAGGTCACGGTTCAGAACATATTATGAGCATTGGATTTCAGCGACCACTTCACGATACAATGATGAGAGCTATATAGTGCATTCTTTTACAGGTGTTATCTATTAGAGGTGTTGCTACTACTGCAGAGTAGAGTTGGCCAATATTAGGAGACCTAGTCTGCCCTTAGGGACCCGTACGGGTGTTTCCTGGTGGTATAGATCCACTGGTAGTACCTATGCAGGTATGATCTTCCATACTTCTGGAGGGGACCCATACAGGTGGGGGCCTACCCGTACAGGTCCAGTTATTGTCTGTTTAGGCTCGCTTGGAAGGTAAGCCTTACCTATTTCAGAAATGGCAGGTTATGAATGCTGGTTAATATGTCCATACCCCATTTTCCCTATAAATAGGGCCTTTCCCCTTCATTTCACAAGACACAACTCTTAAGCATAAAAACTGTACAGAAATTATATTTCTAAAGGTATAGAAAAGGTATAGTGGGGCTATAAGAAGTATAAAATAGGGAGAAAACCCATTCCTTGAGGTTTTGTCCCCATTTTATTCATTCCTTGCTTCATTCCGTGCACTTTGGCCAAGCTCTCTCGATAGTACAAGGATCGCCTTTAAGTGGATTCATGTTGTAAAGGTAACGCTCCTGAGTTTCAAACAGACTCATACTTGTTTAATTTCATTATTATTCTCTACTTCTGTCATTTCTATTTCTATTGTTATTTCAAATCTGGTACTAGTCCTTATAAGTATTGTTGGCACCATACATCTCTAGGGATATTATATCTGTGCGCCAAACTCATAAGGAGGGAAATACCATATAGTTACACTATTATTCCTACTATTCATATTATTATTTATTATATTTGCCTTATTATTCTTTTGGGTTCAGTCCCGATTAATTTGAGCCTTATTGCTACCTAATATGTCTTTTTAGTGGTTATCTTGGTACACCATACTCATATAAAGGGAAATCCCATTTCTCCCTCTTTTGTCTTTTTTTGTTATTTTTGTCTGGCGGCAGATTCTGTCTCGGCCTTCCTAGACCCATACGGGTCCCCTATACCCGTACGGGTCCCCCAATACCCGTATGGGTACCCCATTGGCCATACGGGGTATAGGCCCCAGAGGCAAAATCCAGGTTTTCTTGGTTTTCCTATTTTCTTTGTAGAATGAACCTGAAATCACCATTTGCCATGTGGTCACTTTCACTAATAATCTACTAAATCAACTCAGATAAATAAATTAAGTTCTCTTCAATAGAATGATTAGTTATGAAGTGTTGTAGCTGTGCTAACATTTGTGGATGCAGGGGAATTTATCTTTATTTTGTTTTATAACTTAGAACAAATGTATAGGTTCTCTCTGCAATTCCCCCATTTTTCCCCCAGTTGTAATTTTTATCCCCCTATTTATTGCTTGTGCTTTATTATAATATGTAAACTCATGTAACAAGTGTGAAAGAGTGTAGAAATAGATTTTCTGTGATAATTCCCCAAATGATGAAAAATAAAATGGTTTTATGTGGTGAATGTAATTTTGAATCAACTAAATGAGAAATAAGTGACTCATCCACTACCAGAATCTCTGATCCAATAAGTATGAGTCTCCTACCCAAAGGGAACCATGCCAAAACTCTTTCCCAAGTAGACAACTTGGGTGGCGACTCTATTAATTGTATCGAGATTTCGGTCTCGATTCTCTCATTCATTAAAATTAGCTTACTGTGTAAACTTTAACGAAAAATGTTTTGTCACGCCTAAATCCAACCAAACCCTCTAGTGGGTCCTGCCTCTCTCACAAAGGCACCAAGGGAGACCCACATGTCATTGATTCCTCATAGTAGTGACTTAGCTGGTGATTAAATCTTTTAACTTGCAAAATGTTGGTTTGTTTTAAGAGCTTAAAAGATTAAGATGAGCACTAAAAATCATTTACTTAATTCAACCCATTTATGTTTTCATCATTTAGGAAAATTATCACACTCTATCTTCTCACCTCCTTCTCTCCAGCTAGACGTGCTCTTCTTCTAGCGCTAGAATAGGATGCCCTATTATTTCTGCAACACTCGCAATGGTGATACCTATGACCACAAGGGATATTGGGTACACCTTAATGGGTAGAGCACTCATTGCCATCTCCCTCCAAAAGAGGCTTGATGCGATGGGAACCTTCTACATCAAACTTCTGATATGCCCTTATGCCATTCTTATCAAAAGCCTTAAAATTTTACCTTCTAGGTACCCTATTTTTGTGAGAGATTAGATTAAGGAAGAATGCCCTCAGACTTGGCGAGGAGAAATAAGGATGAAATTGATTGCTTCGCATGTGTTGTGTTACCTACTCTTGTGATTAACCCCACCATGCATCACTGTAATTTATGCATACATAACACATCCCATGCATGTACTGATCTCTTGGTTATTACCTCAACCAAAACCAAACTTTAAAGTGAAAGAGCTTGGCAATGATCTCAAGTCCATTTGACTCACATTCCGATTTCTCTAGCATAGTCAAGGGTTGATCCGTGTTAGTCTCCGGGTATTTTGTCCAGCAGCAAGTTTAATTTGGTTGATCTTTCTGCTTATCATCCTGGGGAGATGTCTTGCATTCTAACTCCAGATGGCTAGATTGATGTTGAGGTTGAGGATGTTGCCACTGGAGAGGAGGCAAATGCATTGAGGACCAAGTTTAGATTAGAGATCGTAAATGTCGTCTCTCAGTACTTGGGAAGTGATCAGTTCTTGGACTAAATGAACGAAAAGATGTTGACTGCTATCAAGGCAAGCATGATCAAGGAAAGAAGGGAAAATGCTCCTATCAGTGCTCTAACAGTGACTGCAGTTGCCAACACGCCAATATCGGGAATCACTCATAATATGACCACTTATTTCTGATTGATGCCAGCATAGACTTAGAGGGATTCTTCCATTCTATTTAGTTAGTTAGATTCTGTAGGTCTATTCGATTCAGCTAGCTTATCATTCCAGTCAGTGGGCACAGTCACCCCTCTAGTCATCCATCAATTTGCTCAGTCTAGGCTGGGACTTGTAGCACCACCATTTAGGGTATCTGGTCTGATCCCAAATTCTGTGGTCATGCCTAAGGGGATGACCTTTCCTCAATCAGCGGGTCTACCCTTAGGTGTACCTACCCAACCAAAAGGGTTAACTCTATCTGTGAAATTACGCGGCTTACTTCAGAAAGTGCTTACTGCTAATCCTAGATCCCAACCATCCGTCAAAGTAACTAGAGAGGAATATTGGCTCCCTGAAAACTTTAGTATGCCTAGCATAGCGAAGTATAAGGGAACCAGTCCACCTTAATCTCATATCACCACCTATTAGAGGGTTATGAGGATCAGGAAGTTAAGTGATAAGGTCCTAGCTAAAATGTTCCCCATCACCTTGGAAGGTCTTGCTACTGAATGGTACAACACTTTATCAGATGAGGTGACCAAAGATTGGAAGGCTTTATTAGAGGCTTTTATCCAGAACAATGGTTTCAATGCTACCATTAAAACTACCATACAAAATTTTGAGGCTATCAAGCAGGCCCCCAATGAGAAGTTTAAACCTTACTTTGAAAGGTAGATGGCCACTTGAGTTGTATTGAAAGATAGGCTCAGTCTCTCAAAAATGATTGTAAAGTTAATGGATGGTGCCCTACCTACTTATTGTAAGATCCTTGGCATGGATAAGTTCTCTAGCTATGTTAAAGTCTGTAAGAAGGCCGAGAAGTGGGAAAGAATTGAGTAATTGGAGAAGGCTAGTATATAGGCCAAACCTTGGTTCAAGAAGGGTGACTCGACCTTAGTCCAGGCTTCTAAGCCAAGGTCTGGCTCGGATCCCAAAACCGTAGCCGTGTAAGAAGAAGTTACTATGATTTGTGTCTTTAAAGACAATATTTCTCCTTGGAAGGTATCCCTACCTACCATCTTCACCAAGCTAAGGGCACTAGGCCTCCTTCAAAGCATTGAACCCTATGTTCCCCCAAAACCTAAAGATAAGGATCATTTCTACGCCTATCATGTGTGTAAGGGTCATCGCACAGGTGCTTGTAGAGACTTACTGAAGGCCATCCATGGCTTGATTAAGGATAATAAAATCCAGGAACCCAAACTTAAACCAAGTACCTTGAATAACCCCTTACCGAGATTTAAGAGGCAAGTCACGGTTATTGAGTCGGGCTTCCCTCCTATCACGTATTTGATATGATCATGCCAGCTAAGCTGATAGTTCACTCGGTGGTAGCCATACCCCATGAATCTATCCTTATTGATATTGATGCATATGACTTAGGAGATGCTTATGACGAGGAAGTTGTGCTAGTCCAACTTCAACCAATTGACATTGATGCTTACGACCTTGAAGAGCAGCTAGTATTGGTTGAAACTCCTGAAGGGAAAAGCTATATGCAAGATGGGGTCTTGCATATGAATCATAGTGGAAGGGTGGCTCATGCCACCCTCCTAAAAAAGAGAAGGGGCAGAGAAGCCGATGTCTAAAGCCTCCCGAATACCAGCACGGGACCTACTTGTGTGCCTGCCACTGAGACCCAGGTTCCGATGGATATAGGTTCAAAAGTTACTCCCCTCATCCAACAATTACAATTTACTATGGCCAAGTACGGCATTTGGCAACTTCTCATTAATTCTGAGGATCATCGTAGGGGTCTGATAGAAAAGTTATTAAGCATGGAAGCTACACCTACCACCTCTCTCGTGGAAGTATTCTCAGTTATGGGGGGGGTTCCTCCCAGCCACATAGAACTCATCTTATTTTGCCCGTTAGATCTTCCGACTGAAGGAAATAAACACAATAAGGCACTTTTCATTAAGGTGAGATCTTTGATCATTCTATTTCGTGCATCATGGTGGATAATGGTTCCACTCTCAACCTTTTCCCTTCCAAAATTCTCCCTCACTTAGGATTGGATGAATCAATGCTTGAAAAATCTAATACTATCATAAGGGCCTATGATTATACGAAGAGGAGTGTGGTTGGGGTCTTTGAACCTGAGGTCGCAATCGGGGAAGTGATATCCAAGGTCTTATTCACTGTACTGGACAACCCTGTCTCTTACTCACTATTATTGGGTCATCCTTGGCTCTATGCTCTAGGGGCAATTTCTTCTACGGTCCATCAAAAGATTAAACTCATTCACAATGGCAAGTTATTAACCATCCAAGCGGATGAACCATCAGTTATAGCGGATCTGGAAATAGAAGAGAAGGAGTCTAGGGTGGCTATAGCTCACCAAAATAAGGCTAAGAGGTTGGTGTCTCTTAAATTTGAGGGAATCATGATGAAACAAGGTTATTGAAAGGGAAAAGGACTCAGGATAAATCTTCAAGGCATGTTAGAACCTATCATACCCCTTCCTTTGCCATTCAGATTCGTTTAGGATATCGTCTAGGCACTAGGAAATCCAAGATATAGCCATGTCTCATGGTAGGAGTTGGATTAAAAAAGAAAGCATTTTCAGGGGAGGGCAAACCAATAGAGGTTAGGGAGAAAAGGGTCCCTGGTTTCGAGATTTTTAATGATGTGTTTGATTTTAAGAAGGGATGCATGGTTGAAGCCTCACTTTTTGTGGAAATATGTAGTAGTACTAAGGAATCCATCACCAAGGCCCTAGCAGTACTCATGAAGAAGAATTGGGAGGGGGATGACAAAGGAAATACTATAAGTAAGGCTATCAAGAATTTGGCAAAGGCAGTAGCAAAAGAAGCTCAAGCCAACCAGCGCATCGCTGCCTCAGCTCAACTCGGTCAACAAGGACCTCCGCCTGTGGAGGATGATTCAAATGATGTAATTTTTAACATTGCCAACATATTTTATGCTAATAATGCCGCCTATAAGGCATATCATGAGTAGTTGTACCATGAATTTCTTTATTATGTCATGAACAAATTGATGCATTTTCCATTCACATTTCATGAGAGCATTTCATTTAAAGACTTCATACACTCATAACAACATCGTTCTTAAGCTAATGATAAGATTTTATTGATAAAATTGACTTTGAATATATCGCAATGACACCAAGATCCAATGGTTAAAACTTATCACAAAAACAGTAATAAAAAAGGTGCTTAGCAAACATGATAGCAATAGGCCTTGGTTCATCTTTCTTCATGACCAGAGGGGGGGCAAAGACACAAAGATACACATCATCAAAGAAAGAAGACCCAGTGAAATTCAAACAAAAACAAAAGGGCCAAGTTTGTAGAGATGCATATTTTTGCTCGATATGGGATTCTGCACCATGTGGTCTCCGACAACGGGGTTCAGTTCCAAGGGGTAAGCAGTGAGTTACTTGAAAAGTTTAATATGGAACATCATAGATCTTCCCCATATATGCCATAAGCTAACGGGGCAGTAGAAGCTGCTAACAAGTCGATTAAGAAAATCTTATCCAAGACAGTTGCCACTTATAGGGATTGGGCTGACAAACTTCCATTTGTAGTTTGGGGGTATAGACTAGTGTAAGGATGCCTACTGGCAAGACACTTTAGTTTATGGGATGGAAACAGTATTACTTGTTAAAATAGAAGTAAGATCATTACGTGTAACACTCGAAGCTCAATTAAATGAGTCAAACTGGGCAAAGGCTAGAAATGAACAGTTGAACATGATAGAAGAAAAGTGACTCAAAGCACTCAACCACTTGTAGATGTACCAACAATGCATTAGATGCCCAAAACAACCTCTCAAGATGGGTGATCTAGTTCTCGAGCAGTTGCGCCAGGTCCACACTGATGTTAGGGGAAAGTTCAGGCCTAACTAGGAAGGACCGTTCGTAGTTAAGCAAGCCCTTGGCAAAGGATGAATCAAGCTTATGGATATGGATGGAAATGAATTCATTAATCCGGTAAATCAAGATAGGCTCAAGCGCTATCATGTCTAGGTCAAAAGAAATAAATCACAAAAAAGCAGCGCAAAGAATAAAATAAATAAAACACCCGACAAGTGGTCCTCTACTGCTTGGGCAGAAATTAGGGTGCAACCCGCTGATCGATATTCTATAAATTGGCCAGGCAAAAGTTAGGGAACTTAATATAAGGCCCGCTAAGTTAAAAACCCGAAAAGGGCAGCTTAGGCAAAAGTTAGCGCATCAAGAGAAAACACATCAGTTGCTTTCTGAAAAATCTACAAAAGACTAGTAGGCAGTAGGGGTTAACCATTAGAAATTGTTCCCATTGCCTATGTACTCAAATTAATCTCATCAATAAACATGTTACGATTTGCTAAGAATCCTAGTTTTATGAATGCATGCATGTCTTTAGGTGAAATAATCGCAGGTATGTGAACATCAATTTTTCGCTATCATGTTAAGCATCTTTGTTAAAATTATTTGTATTGCACGCACCATTCAGTAAAAGACAAAAAATACCGATGGGTCATAAAAGAAATTAGACCCATGCAAATGTTGGAAAACCCTCCTGGGCTAAAAACTCAAAAGGGCGGCCCAGGCTAAAGTTATAGCAAAAGCCTGTTTGATGGAAAACCCGAAAAGGGCGGTCTAAGCAAAACTTAAGGCAAAAGGAATGTTGGATTGAAAACCTGAAAGGGCGATCTACGCAAAAATTAAGGTAAAAGAAAAAGAAAAAGTCTACTAAGTTAACCGTCAAGGACAACCCATGCAAAAATTAGGACATAAAATATAAATGTTCGGTAGGTTATCTCACATCGAGTGGCCTAGGCAAAAACTAGAACCACCTAATCCCTTCACTACAAAATCATTGGGAAGAAAGTAACTTGGGTTCTCAAAACGGCAATATCCAATGGATTTGGTTCAGAAAAGTGACGTGTATAAAAGTAAAAGCCAAAAGTAGCAGTTCAAAGTTCACATTTAAAACAATCCACATAAGGCCCCAAAAGTATCAAAAAGCTACCAAAGTAATCAAATCTAAGACACCGGGGGATCCCATCCCCGGCCACCCTCTTGAGCCTGATCCTGGGTAGCCGCTAGCAGGTCATCCATATCTATGGTCATATGCTCCTTGGCCCCATCAGCACCAGCAGCTAGCTAAATAGAGTCTTGAATCCCTAATGCCTCCGCACCTATGATAGCATCCTCACCCTCAGCAGGCTGACCTCCTCCCCTCTGAGTTATTAAGTATACAGAGAGATCATCCTTGAACTCAAAATTAGAAGGGGCTGGCGTCTACCTATCCTCGATCATCATTGACAGCTAGCCCCTTAACATCTCTATCTCAGCCCTCACCCTGAGCAGTCTCGGCCCTCACCTAATCAGTCTCAGTAGTGGCCGCCCTCAGCTGCTCCTCTAGGAATCTAGCCCTCTCCTCCATAGCATCCAAGTCCTCAGCAGATCTACTACACTTCATGGCCAGCAGGGTCTGTATTAGAATCACGAGATCAGTATACATATATGTCATGGCATGCATCATTCATAGTTTGTTAAATTTTACAGGTAAAACTTACCGAGGCTAGTACATCCTACGCTAGTAGCAGGTCTCACTAAAAAGTACCCCCTAGAAATCCTTTCGGCCTCAGTAATAGTCACTTGGAAACAAAGGGTCATATGAGGATAGAACATTCCAGACAATCACTGTAACGGACAAGGGTAAAAGTGAGAAACTCCTTACGTGGGTAGAGCTAGAAGGAGTGAAACCAATGGGCTGGACCAACTCCGTGAACTCTTTGATGGCTTGTTTCCCCGAATGGTTGAGGAGTCGAAACAAGGTATCCAGCTTAGCTCAGAGGATCCCTTCTCTCACTGATCCAGAAGCGCAAGACCGCTTCACCGGTGGCTCAGGGGCAACAATAGTAGTGGTAGCAGGTCTCTTCCATATAGGGCATAAAACATCATACTCAAGCAATTACAAGAAATTATAAAGTATTCATAAAGCTTTGAGTCAAGAAAATACCTGGGAAGAAGGGGTAGTTGACTTATCCGAGCCCTTAGTACCCCGAGCCATGAATGAGCCTCTATAGTCACCCCCGGCCCATCCTCATCATCATCATTGCCATCATTGTCCTCATCATCACTTCAATGAAAGTCAAAGGGGATATCCTCATGATGAATCCTCTTGCAAGGAGGGAAAAGTGAGAAATCGATGAAGTCTCTACAAGAACCCTCCTCAGATAGCACTCGGGCCCCCTCGGCTAACAGATAGAGTCCCTGGTCGGTCCCTAGCATGAGTTAAGCCAGAATACACCTGTTGGGATCTAGGGAGGGACCAATCTCTCCATAACTACGCTGGTCCTCCACAGTCGGACCTGCTCGCCAAAGTACCACTCGTAGGAGAGTGGTGACTCGAAGACAAAGTGATAGTCATCAACAGCAGTTCGCATCTGCTCAACGGTCCCATATGTGAGTAATCTCTCCCACGGGTCTCGGATAACCTGCATGGTGCAAGTGTATTATGAGTATCACAACTTAGAAAATATAGTTTCTACTAATGGTTTATTGAAATGTAAAATGCAGGTATAATGGGGAAGAAGTTTACCCTATCCAAGAGCAGCTGGCGTAGGAACTCTCTATACTGCACAATACTTAGGGGCTGGTCCTGCCAAAATCCCATCCACTAAGAGATGATATATGGTGTCTCAGGATGTATAGGAAACCCTGGCCTAGGGATGAACCAGTGCTCAAAAGCCCAAATTTGAAAGGCAAAACAAAGGATTAGTCGCAACACATTTTGAATGAAAAGATAAAGCACTAGAGATTAGTTATCATAATTACTAGCAAGATCAGGTGGCATATCATGAGCTTAGACTGTCGGCCTCAAACTCCGACATTCAATTTGTAGTCCAGCTGTGCCAGGATGGCCCGACACTAGTTCTTGCCAGGCACATCATCAAGATCCTCCACAGCAGTGAGCAAACCATAGTTGTGGTTGCCTCAGTAGATTGGGAAGAAGACGGTTGTAAGGAACGTTAGTAGGAAAGACCTAGCATACCGATCCCTCTTGTCAGCCATAACAGGCCTCGGCTACCTAATCTAGTAAGAATGGAGATCCCCGTACTTGACCTTATTCACCCTGCCTGGACGAAGCCCAAGTAATACATCTATATAGGCCTTGACCTCTGTTGGGAATTGACAGTCAGATTGAACATGCATAACAAGCATGGTGAAAATTCAAAATTTTATCCATGTCCCTAGGAACTCCTATTAGTTGCATATAAATTAAATGAAGCCTTAACTAAATAATTCTCTACCTAGGTTAGGATGCAAAAGGACTAGGCATACCTTAATTCCAAATTATATCCTAGCATATTTGTTTTATACTAAGCATGTTATAGCTCAAAGCTATAACCTAAGTATAAAATAAACTAAGCATGCAAAATAACCTAAGCATAATTATTAAGTCTAAAAATGCTCAAAGAAAAAGACCTAATAATTAAAAGAGAAAAAAAACTTACTAGTTGAAGCAAACTTTTATAGAACCTTCTTACACAAGCCTCCAAGCGTAGGATAGCCTCTACGAGTATCCACATGAACCCACCAACCAAAACCTCCCCGAGAGGAAGAACTAGGAAGCCTCGAGTAGTTGCAACACCACTCCAGAAGCCTCACCCAAAAATATAAACTAGAGGTGCCTGAATAGATTCTGGCTCCTAAAAAATAACTTGCTCAATTACCTCGCTTAGGATTTATGCTTTGAGCTTGGTCCATACAGTGTTCTTTGAAAGGAGAGGGGGCAGCCTATATATAGGCTTGAGGAGCAAAACTTTGCTCCCCATTAGCAATGTGGGATGGGAGTAAAACTCCCATCCCACAAGGGTTACACATATGGATCCAAAGGATCCGCATGTTATCCGTTCATATGCAGCGTGCTCATGGCCCTTGCCGCTAGCCCAGCTCGCGGTGCCCTTTCATGGGCTGCTTTTGCGTAGCCCATGAATATGGGCTGCTATGAACACTACCTAGTAGTGTTCGTGTACCTTTCGGTGTACTCCACACAACCGAAATTTAAACAAAATATTTCATACTTTTCAATTTTAACTCGCCAATGCAAAATCCCCTTTAAATCCTTCTAAATAAATATTTATTTTGACTCTAATAAATTAGTTACCAGTCAAAATAAATTTCCTGATCCAACCAAAATTGATCTAATCGATTATAATCAATCAAATAATAATCCAATTATTATTTTAGTTATATTTTCATAATAGAATAAATCTATTAGTTCTTTACTTAGTCCGATGAAGGTCTAATGTGTGTGACGTTATAGGATCCCGAAGTATTGAGCTGTTAAGGCTTAACCAACCGTTGTTCTAATGGAACCATTGGCTCAATGCTCTAGACCATGAATAGAACTCAATTACCTTAAATGACTATAGTACGCCTCTAGCAAGGGTCTACCATCCCCCATTACTCAGAACGTCATTTATGCTTATGACTTAATCCCGGTTAATGCAATAGTTATCCAGTGCGATAAATTCCTTCCATTATTTAATATTAGTACCATCTGGTTTATAGGGTTCGGTTAAAGTGTTAACCCACTAATAGCAAGGTTGCTCTAAGCTATCCCAGTAGTTTACTTGTTACCGAAGTATATTGCCTTTTACCATAGTGTGTTTGACTAGAAACCATTTCTATCAAACACATACTCTGATCAGAGGTTTATGGCAATAATCACTTCAACAAGTGGCCAGGTACAACTTCTTAATATATCCAGAGTGATGGATTCTTTCCGACTACTCAGCTTACCATTGTGTTGTCATCACTATACCCATAATCACCCATAACACCCTAAATTACTGAGTGCATAGTAATGAGCCAAAGTATAGAAATAGTGCCACACAAGGTAACTAGCATCTCAAGTACAAGGACATTCATAAAGCTTATTGCATGAAGATAAACACTAACACATTGATATATTGTTTATCTTACTGTGGTCTCCAATATATCTCCCAGATATAACCATGTGTCAAACTTAAGGAACCACCTTCAGTCATTAGGAGATTGACTGCTTGGACCCTTTCCAAGAAATTTGACCATATGCTAGTCTTTCTACTTCGTCAATATCATTTCTTGATGAAACTATGACTAGGGATAGTTTAGAGATAATCATAATTGCACATAAAGTAGGTTCCATCAGATATAGTCCATCTATAATTTCTCTAACTTCACGCTATGATATGTTAAGAACTTTTGTATACATACATCAATGAATATATTTAACCAGCTATAATATATATATATATATATATATATATATATATATATATATATATATATATATATATATAAACACATTGATATGAAAAAAAGAATAAATGACTTTATTGATTAATAAAATTATTCATACTATTACATAATTAAGATATACGCCCTAATTGCCTTAAGGGCATACATCATATCCAATATATTCCCACTTGCACTAAGGCCAATTAGCCAAATGTCTTGATCCATATGCTTTAAAATGCTGGTCATGTTT
The DNA here is from genome assembly GCA_947683365.1 of Euphorbia pulcherrima. Lineage (NCBI taxonomy): Eukaryota > Viridiplantae > Streptophyta > Magnoliopsida > Malpighiales > Euphorbiaceae > Euphorbia > Euphorbia pulcherrima. The sequence goes on from CANTUS010000009.1 coordinate 42,584,503, forward strand.
GACTTGAGTCAATGGCTTTGTCAGACCATCTATGAGGTTCTGATTAGTGGGTACATATTCTAATCTTATTATCTTAGCATCAACAATCACCCCGATTATATGATACTTTCTGGACACATGTCTAATTTTTTTATGAGATCGTGGTTCCTTTGCCAGAGCTATGGCACCATTGTTATCATAATACAAAGTACTTGGATCAACAGCCTCAAGAACCACACCGAGATCACCAATAAATCCCTTTAACCAGACAGCTTCTTTTGTTGGCATGCAGCAATGTATTCAGATTCCGTTATTGAATCAGCAGTAATTTCTTACTTAGAACTCTGCTAACATACCACCCCTCCATTTAACATATACACAAAACCTGACTAAGACTTAAAGTCATCCTTATTAGATTGAAAACTCGCATCAGTGTAACCTCTAATTATGAGGCAACCTTCTGCATAAATCAAGAACTCATCCTTAGTCCTTCTCAAGTACTTAAGGATTGCCTTGATGGCCATCTAGTGCTTTTCACCTGGATCTGATTGATATCTACTCTTAAAGCTCAAAGCCTGAGATACTTCCGGCTTAGTACATATCATAGCATACATGATGGATCCTATCGCAGATGCATAGGGTATATCCTTCATGTGCATTCTCTCCTGAGCTGTCTTCAAACACTCAGCCTTAGATAAGTTTATCCCCTTTGTCATTGGGAGATAACCTTTCTTAGAATGCTCAAGGTTGAACTTATTCAATACCTTGTCTATATATGTCCTTTGAGAAAGACCTAATAGCCTCTTGGATCTATCCTTGTAGATCTTTATACCTAGTATAAATGCTGCTTCACTAAGGTCTTTTATGGAGAACTTTCTTGACAACCATACTTTTACATTTTGAAGAAGAGAAATGTCATTTCCTATTAGCAAGATGTCATCAACAGACAATACTAGAAAAATGACTGCACTCCAACTAACCTTTTTGTAAACACAAGGCTCATTAGCATTTGGGTAGAAATCCAGTTCCCGAATTGTCTGATCAAACCTTATATTCCAACTCCTGGATGCCTGCTTAAGTCCATAAATGGATTATTGTAGCTTGCATACCTTCAAGCCATTCTGAGATGTAAAACCCTCAAGTTGTGTCATATACACATCCCGATCTAAATCCCCATTTAGGAATGTTGTTTTTACATCCATCTGCTAGATCTCGTAATGGTAATGAGCAGTAATAGTAAGGAGTATCCTTATGGATTTAAGCATGGCTACCGATGAGAAGGTTTCATCATAGTCAATACCTTCCCATTGACTATAACCTTTTGCAACCAACCTTACTTTATAGGTAATTATATTACCATCCATGTCTGTCTTCTTCTTGAAGACCCACTGGCACCTAATTGGTCTAACCTCTTGCGGTGCATCAACTAAATTCCAAACTTGGTTCTCGTACAAGGAATCCATTTCTGATTTCATGGCTTTTAGCCATTTATTAGAATCTGAGCTTTTCATTGCCTCATCACATTTCCTTGGTTCATTATCCTCTATAAGATATAGTTCCTTATCATCACTGATGATAAAACTATATCTATCAGGACCCTTAAGAACACAACCTGATCTTCGTAATGATTGTGTTTTGACAGGTTATTCTTGGATCACACTCTCCTGTGTATCTAGAACGGGGTCAATTAGTTGATTGTCTGTTTCTTCCTCTTGAACTTCTAGTTCAATATTTCTCCCACTAACTTTTGCAAGTAAGTGTTCCTTTTCCCAAAAGTGAGCATTCCAAGACACAAATACCTTTTGCGCTTTGGGTTGGTAAAATAGATATCTAAATGTTTCCTTTGGATATCTAATGAATAGACATTTATTAGCCTTGGCATTCAGCTTATCCAATGCTATCCTCTTTACCATAGCAGGATAGTCCCATACTCTTAAGTGACTTAGAGATGGCTTCTTGTTACACCATTTTCATAAGGTGTAAAATCAACTGATTTAGAGGGCTCTATATTAAAGACATAAACCACGCTCTCCAGTGCATGTCCCCAAAAGGATTTACTAAGATCTACATGGCTCATCATGGACCTGACCATATCTAATAAAGTCTGATTCCTCCTTTCTGACACTCCATTATGTTGGGGCATATAAGGAGGGGTCCTCTCGGCAACTATCCCATTTTCCTTTAGATAATCCTAAAACTCCTAACTTAAGTATTCTCTGCCTCGATCGGATTGAAGTGTTTTAATACTTTTCTCAAGCTGTTTCTCTACTTCAGCTCTAAATAGTTTAACTTTTCAAAACTTTCAGACTTGTGCTTCATTAAGTATAAATAACCGTATCGTGAGTAATCATCAATAAAGGTTATAAAGTAGGAGTATCCTTCTAGTGCCTGAACACTCATTGGACCACTCACATTAGTATGTATAATTTCCAATGTACTTGTGGCCCGCTAACCCTTTCCTTAAAAGGCTAACTTTGTCATTTTTCCTTTTAAACAAGGTTCGCAATCACCATAATACTCCAAGTCTATTTGGCCCAAGTCTCCATGCTTATGCAACTTGGTTAAGCGATCTTTGTTTATGTGGCCTAAACGACAATGCCATAAGTAGAAGGAATGCTCAATTTCTAATTTAAGTTTCTTCACATTGTTTATAGTGAAAACTTCTGTTTTAGTATCAAGAACATAAATGCCACCTTTTAACACTCCATAACCCTAAAGAATATTATTCAAATGAATCTAACAATTATTATTCGAAAATAAAAATTTCAAATCCCTCTGCTGGTAAACAGGCGATAGATATAATATTCTTAGTAACACTTGGAATGTAGTAACAATTATTCAAAACGAAAACAAGTCCACTTGGCAAAACAAGACTAAAGCTCCCTACGGCTAATGCAGCAACTCTAGTTCCATTCGCCGCACATAGGTCCATCTCTCCTTTTGCAAGTTTTCTACAGTTCCTTAGTCCCTGCACAGAAGTATAGATATGAGAACCATAACCAGTATCTAGTACCCAAGTGGATTCACGCGGAACGGTATCAATGTTTTCAATTACGAACATACCTGAAGTAGATGCCTCTGTAGGCTTCTTCTTTAAATGCTCAGAATTAGGAGCTTTGCAATCCCTCTTCCAATGGCTTCTTTTCTTTCTTCTTCTTACAGATTCTTTTCTTAGCACTCAGTGCCTGCTTCTTCTTCTTATAAGCCTTGCCTTTTTCAACCAACAATAGAGGTTTCTGATTTTTCTTGATCTGAGGTTCTACTGTTATCAGCATGTTGATTAATTCAAGGATAGTAGAATTAATCATATTCGTGTAATAGTTAGTCACGAAGCCTGAGTAACTATCTGTCAAGGACATCAACACAAGGTCAATGCTCAAGTCATCATTCATCTTGAATCCCAATCGATTCAGTTTCTCAAGGTATCCCAAGAGTTTTAGTACATGCTGAGAGGTACAGGTTCTAGCCTGCATCTTGGTCCCAAAAAGGAGCTTGGAGGTCTCATACCTCTCTGTCCTTTCTGCTCCAAAAAGAGATCTTCAAGATAGAGAACCATATCCTCCAAGAGCATGTTCTTATGTTATTTCTAAAGCTCAGGATTCATGGACCCCAATAAAATACACATGGCAATCTCACGATGTTTCCTATGCTTCAACTAGGCATCATGTTCCATATGATCCTCAACATTAAGTTCTACAGGGAAAATTTCACTTAGAGTATAGACAATTCCCTCTAATCTGAGAACTATTCTCACGGCTTAAAACTAGCTAAAAAAGTTCAAGCCATTCAATTTGGTGTCAAGTAACATATAGAGATTAACATTGGAAGTCAATTTCAACCTAAGATATAAGAAAAGAAAAGAGTTTAGATATTGGTTTAAGTACATGTATTTAATATAAGGACTTTTAATTAAATACATTTACCTACTATTTTCTTCGAAATTTACAATAGCCATTTTATTGAATTCGGGAATTTTAGCCCAGCTAAATTTCCTAGTAGGTAGCATATATAACTAGTCTATTACAACCCCCAATTTTATAAGTCAATTCATAATAGTAAGTCATAGTTAGAATCCCATTCCATTTGCAGCGCATGCAATTGCTAATTCATTCAAGTTCCCTAATCCCAAGGGACGTGTGCTCTTATATTAGCAAATCCTTGAATATGTCTCAGATATGGGCTTAGCCCCCAATTATATGGTGGAATACCCCAGTTCAGTTAAGGCAGACCCTATCCCAAACTTTACAACCAATCAATGTGGACTAGAAGGAATGCTTTGCGTAGCACTTTGATAGCCCAAAGTGACCATATTATAAATTTGAGTAAGGAAGACTACAACTTGCCTTAATATATTTACTATGGAATTTTATTAGTGTTAAACGTCTCACCCAATCTAGGATTTTATCAGATGGACAAAATTATAATAACTTGAATTAAATCAGGGAATTTTAGAATTAATTTATAAGGTCTAACCTTAGGTGGGTTCAGCTCTTTATTATAATTATTCCATTAACCTAGATTATATGCAAAATAATTAACACTTTTATTTGTGATATTTATATTGCATTTCTTTTAAGCTTTTATTCAACAAATTTAATTTTTTTTACTTTGTTACAGAAACATATATAAGCACCATCTTATATACTAGAAATAAATTAGTTCATATTAATCCCCATAGGTCAGTTTAAATTTCATCGATATAGGTTCCCAGGTAGGAGAGGTGCCCTATGAGGAGTAGACACCAAGTCAAATCCTTAGCCAGAACAAATAGGGGCATAAACTTGAAGACCAATGGAGACTCTCGAACTAATAAATTTCGTTCTTCCAATTCATGTAAATTGGAAGAATCTATAAACCACGTAATTTAAATAAATTATTGACACTTGTATAATTTAAGTAAGTTAGCAGGCTTATTCAAAATTATTCATAACCATTTTCTAACCTTGAAATGAAAGGCACAAGTTTATATATATTGTTTCAAACAATTAAATAAACAAATCATTTCATATAGAAACTCATATTCAGTTCACTTCTAACTTAATTATGCACTAAATAGGCAGGCTCTAATACCACTGTTGGGAACTGACAGTCAGATTGAACATGCATAACAGGCATGGTGGAAATTCATAATTTTGTCCCTGTCCCCAGGAACTCCTATTAGTTGCATATAAATTAAATGAAGCCTTAACTAAATAATTCTCTACCTAGGTTAGCATGTAAAAGGACTAGGCATACCATAATTCCAAATTATATCCTAGCATATTTATTTTATACTAAGCATGTTATAACTCTAAGTTATAACCTAAGCATAAAATAAACTAACCAATAAAAATAACCCAAGTATAATTATTAAGTCTAAAAAAAGACCTAATTAAAAGAGAAAGAAAAAAAACTTACTAGTTGAAGCGTGCTTTTGCAGAACCTTCTTGCACAAGCTTACAAGCGCAGGATAGCCTCTATGAGTATCCATACGAACCCACCAACCAAAACCTCTCCGGGAGAAGGAACTAGGAAGCCTCGAGTAGTTGCAAGACCACTCCAGAAGCCTCACCCAAAAATATAAACTAGAGGTGCCTGAATAGATTCTCGCTCCTCAAAAATAACTTGCTCAATAACCCGTGAGAAAAATATCTCACTTAGGATTTATGCTTTGAGCTTGGTGCACACAGTGTTCTTTGAAAGGAGAGGGGGCAGCCTATATATAGGCTTGGGGAGCAAAACTTTGCTCCCCATTAGCAATGTGGGATGGGAGTAAAACTCCCATCCCACACGGGTTGCACACGCGGATCCAAAGGATCTGTATGTGACCCTGCATGTGGCAAGGCAAGCCCTTGTGGGCTTGCCTTGCACGTGAGCTGGGCCTTGCGGCCCATACCGCTAGCCCAGCTCGCAATGCCCTTTCATGGGCTACTTTTGCGGAGCCCATGAATATGGGCTGCCGCGAACACTGCCTAGCAGTGTTCGCGCACCTTTTAGTGTACTCTGAATAACCGAACTTTGTACAAAATATTTCATACTTTTTGGTTTTAACTCGCCAATGCAAAATCCCCTTTAAATCCTTTCAAATAAATATTTATTTTGACTCTAACAAATTAGTTACCAGTCAAAATAAATTTCTTGGTCTAACCAAAATTGATCTAATCAATTACAATTTATGTATGACTCTAATTAATTAGTTACTGATCAAAATAAATTCCTTGATTTATCCAAAATTGATCTAATTAATTTTAATCAATCAAATAATAATCCAATTATTATTTAAGTTATATTTTCATAATAGAATAAATGTATTAGTTCTTTACTTAGTCCGATGAAGGTCCAATGTGTGTAACCTTATAGGATCCCAAAGTATTTAGCTGTTAAGGCTCAACCAACCCTTGTTCTAATGGAACCATTAGCTCAAAGCTCTAGACCGTGAATAGAACTCAATTATCTTAAACGACTGTAGTACATCTCTAGCAAGGGTCTACCATCCTCCATTACTCGGAACTTCATTTATGCTTATAACTTAATCCCGGTTAAGGCAATAGTTATCCAGTACGATAAATTCCTTCCATTCTTTAATATTAGAACCATCTAGTTCATAGGGTTTGGTTAAAGTGTTAACCCACTAATAGCGAGGTTGCTCCAAGCTATCCCAGTAGTTTACTTGTTACCGAAGTATATTGGCTTTTACCATAGTGTGTTTGACTAGAAACCATTTCTATCAAACACATACTCTGATCAGATGTTTATGGCAATCATCACTTCAACAAGTGGCCAGGTACAACTCCTTAATATATCCAGAGTGATGGATTCTTTCTGACTACTCAGCTTACCAGCATGTTATCATCACTATACCCATAATCACCCGTAACACCCTAAATTAATGAGTGCATAGTAATGACCCAAAGTATAGCAATAGTACTACATACGGTAACTATCATCTCAAGTATGAGGACATTCACAAAGCTTATTGCATGAAGCTAAACACTAACACATTGATATATATGCCAAGTGTTTATCTTACTACGGTCTCCAATATATCTCCCAGATATATCCATGTGTCAAACTTTAGGCACCACCTTTAGTCCTTTGGGGATTGACTGCTTGGACCCTTTCTAAGAAAGTTGACCACGTGATAGTCTATCTGCTTCATCAATATCCTTTCTTGATGAAACTATGACTAGGGATAGTTTAGACATAATCATAATTGCACATGAAGCAAGTTCTACCAAATATAGTCCAACTATAATTTCTCTGACTTCATGCTATGATATGTCAAGGACTCTTGTATACGTACATCAATGAATATATTTAACCAACTATAATATATGCATAGAAACACATTGATACAAACAAAATAATAAATGCCTTTATTGATTAAACAAATTATTTGTACTATTACATAATTAAGATATATCGCCCTAATTACCTTAAGGGCATGCATCATATCCAACAACCTCAGGCCGGGAGTGCCACCTATCAGCGAACACATCAAAGTGGACAATCTCCTCACTCCACTCCAACCCCGTCATAGCATAGATATCAGAAGGAGTAACAGTGACCTCCTAGATTGGCAGGTGGAAGGTATGAGTCATCTCCGACCACCTCTCAGTCATAGCAGAAATAGCCCCCAAAGCCATCGTCTTGAGAGCCTGTGGGATGGCCTTAATGATATCGCTAAAGCCAAAAGAGTTGATGCGGGCCAGCAGCTCGGTATCCCCTATAGTGTGTATCTCCTCGTACCATTTCCTACAAAAGCTCAGGGCTCCCACAGTCATATACTAAAACTGCAAATACAGAGTTATAGTTTAACATGGTTAGAATACAGCAAACATATCAGAAATTAGAAAAAGCATGGCAGAAATCACAGAAATGGACATTTTGTCCCTGGGATCAGGACCCGTACGGGCAAGCCCTACTCGTACGATTACAACATTGGTACCCTTATCAAGATTGGGACCCATACGGGTACCACCTCACTCGTACGGGTCCCCCGCAAATAGTAGCTCCATGAAAAGATTTCCCAAAAATCTAAAATCATCTGAATTTAATCAAAGCTCATCCAAAGCTATCCTAAAAGCATCCTAGGCTAAAGTTACATGTGTTAGGCTCTATCTCAAGGTCTAAAATGCCCTAGATCATGCCAAATTTCAAAGAATTTCCTAAAGTTTGAAAATGGAAAATGGGGAATTAAGTGAAATTACCTGGGCTCTAGAAGCATAAGTCTTAGGGGAAGGGATTAGAGGCACTACAGAAGCCAGTGTGAGCCCCAGAAAGAAATTCCCTTCACAAAAAGTGTGCCCAATAAAAACCGGGCATTCTCGGAGTCCCAAATCACCCATCAGGGGCAAAGCTTTGAGCTTAAGGGAGAAACATCTAGTTTGTAGGATCTTCTTATACATTTTGGTTTGATTTCGGATGAAAATCACTTAGAATTATAAAAAGGGAGTTTTCATGTGAGGCAGAATTTAAGGGGTCTGATTAGTTTTTAAAACCCCTCGATTGAGACCCGTATGGGTCCCGCCTACCCGTACGGGTGCCAGTCCCCTTATGGGTCCCACCAACCCGTACAGGTTCTTTATTACCATTCAGGGGTAGATCTCTATCTCAGCAAGTACCAGCAACTCATCCAGTCTGAGTCTGGGGTCAGCCCTACTCTCTCTCCACTTTATCTTAAACCAACTAGGGGCAAAAGACCCTTAGTCAATTCAGAATGGTTACTAAAGAAAATAATTCTTTTCATAGGTTTACACAAATACAAGGAAACACTTTCCCTAGTAAGAGTGAATTTTTGAAAGGACTTTGCCCCATTCCCCAGTAGCAGAACTGGTCGAGGGGCATTATCTAAGTATCCTAAGGGCATTCCCCTGAGAGCACTCCTCAGCAGCAAGGCCAATCTAGGGGCATCCCCCACTTCCCAACAATGGGATCAAATCCAGGGGCATCCCCCCATTCCCCAGTAGAGGAATCAGATCTAGGGGCATCCCCCCTATTCCCCAGCAGTGGAATCAGATCCAGGGGCATCCCCCCATTCCCTAGTAGCAGAATCAGTCAATCTAGGGGCATTCCTCCTATAGTCTAGCCCTCCTAGGGGCATTCTTTAGGAGGCACCCTTCCAAAGGAAACTTCATTCTAGAGCAATTGGGACAAACCTCTTACACTTAGTTTTCAATTTATTCAGGGGCTGAACCCCCATCCACACATCTTTATCCTAATTGAAGGGTACATTTTTGTTTCTACAAAAGTCAATTAAGAATAAAGATGTGTCAGCTTAGACAGTGATTAACTCGGTGTTTGATTGTTGTCTCTTTTCACATGTTATACAAAATCATCAGCCAAGAAAGTCGATCTACCTAAGGAAAGGTATATGAGGAGAAGTCATCCACCTTAAGAAAGGGATACATCAGTCAGGAAAGTTAACCCACCTTAGGAAAGGGATACATCAGTCAGGAAAGTCAATGCCCCTTAGGAAAGGGATACACCGGTCAGGAGAAGTCATCTGCCTTAGGAAAGGGATACATCATTCAGGAAAGTTGTTCGCCTCATGAAAGGAATGCACAGGAGAGTCGATCTGGCATAGGAAAGGGATATGAGGAGAAGTTATCTGCATTATTAAAGGGATACATCAGTCAAGAAAGTCTAACTGCCTTAAGAAAGGGATACCAGAAGAAGTCATTCGCCTTAGGAAAGGGATACATCATTCAGGAAAGTTGTTCGCCTCAGGAAAGGAGCGCATAGGAGAGTCGATCCACTTTAGGAAAGGGATACTAGGAGAATTCATCCACCTTTGAAAAGGGATACATCAGTCAGGAAAGTCAATCCACCTTAGGAAAAGGATACGAGGAGAAGCCATCCGCCTTACGAAAAGGATACATCATTCAAGAAAGTTGTTCGCCTCAGGAAAGGAACGCACAGGAGAGTCAAGCCACCTTAGGAAAGGGATATGAGGAGAAGTCATATGCCTTAGGAAAGGGATACACCAGCCAGGAGAAGTCATCCACCTTAGCAAAGGGATACATCATTCAAGAAAGTCAATCCACCTTAAGAAAGGGATATGCGCTTCTTCCCTAGTGAAGTTGCTAGTTACAGAAGAGTTGTTCACCTCAGGAAAAGAATGCAAAGGGAAAGAGTTTGCCGCAAGAAAAGGAACTTGTTCAGATCACCATCACCAACTCAGGTATATTTCCTAAACCCTCACTCATATCGTGAGATCATACAGATCCCTATCTGCAATGATCCCTTGAGGGGCATTTTGTGAGCACTAGATTTCAGTGATCCACCTCACAAAACAATGATGAGAGCTATATGATGCATTCTTTTATAGGTGTTGTCCATTAGAGGTGTTGCTACTACTGCTGTGTAGAGTTTGGCCAATATTAAGAGACCTAGTCTGCCCTTAGGGACTCTTATGGGTGTTGCCTGGTGGTACTAATCCACTGGCAGTACCCGTATGCGTATGATCTTCCATATGGCTGGAAAGGACCCGTACGGGTCCCATATACCCGTACGGGTAGGGCCCCACCCGTATGGGTCCAATTATTGCCTATTTAGGCTCGCTTGGAAGGTAAGCCTTACCTATTTTTGAAATGGCAGGTTATGAATATTGGTTAATGCGTTCAGACCCCATTTCCCCTATAGATAGGGCGTTTCCCCTTCATTTCATAAGACACAACTCTTAAGCATAAAAACTATAGAGAAATTATAGTTCTAAAGGTATAGAAAAGGTATAGTAGGGGTATAGGAAGTATGAAATAGGGATAAAACCCATTCCTTGAGGTTTTGTCCACATTTTATTCATTCCTGACTTCATTCCGTGTACTTTGGCCAAGCTCTCTCGATAGTAAAGGGATTGCCTCAAAGTGGATTCATGCCATAAAGGTAATGCTCCTGAGTTTCAAAGAGACTCATACCTCTTTTATTTCATTATTATTCTCTACCTCTGTCATTTCTATTTCTACTGTTATTTCGGGTTTGGTCCTAGCCCTTATAAGTATTGTTGGCACCATACATCCCTAGGTATATTATATCGGTATGCCAAACTCATAAGAAGGGCATTCCTGTTTAGTTATACTATTATTCCTACTGTTATTATTATTTATTATATTTGCCTTATTATTCTTTTGGGTCCGATCCCGATTAATATGAGCGTTGTTGGTACCTAATATGTCATTTTAGTGGTTATCTTGGTACGCTATACTCATGTAAAGGGAAATCCCATTTCTTGCCCTTTTGAATTTTTTTGCTATTTTTGTCTGGCGGCTGATTCTATCTCGGCCTTCCCAGGCCTATACGGTTCCCCTATACCCCGTATAGGTCCCCCTTATACCTATACAGGTACCCCATTGGTCGTACGGGTATAGGCCCTAGAGGCAGAATTTATAAAATGAACTTGAAATCACCATTTACCATGCTGTCATTTTCACCAATAATCTGGTAAATCAACTCATATAATTAAATTAAGTTCTTTTCAATAGAATGATTGTTTATGAAGTGTCGTAGCTGTGCTAACGTTTGTGGATGCAGGGGAATTTATCTTTATTTTGTTTTATAACTTAGAACAAATGTATAGGTTGTCTTTGTAATTCCCCAATTTTTCCCCCGGTTGTAACTTTTATCCCCCTATTTATTGCTTGTGCTTTATTATAATATGTAAACGCATGTAACGAGTGTAAAGGAGTGTAGAAATAGATTTTCTGTGATAATTCCTTAAATGATGAAAACTAAAATGGTTTTACGCGATGAGTGTAATTTTTAATCAACTAAATGAGAAATAAGAGACTCATCTGATACTCGAATCTCTGATCCAATAGGTATGAGTGTCCCACCCAGAGGGAACCATGCCAAAACTCTTTACCAAGTAGATAACTTGGGGGCAACTCCATCAATTGCATCGAGATTTGGGTCTCGATTCTTTTATTCATTAAAATTGGCTTATTGTGCAAACTTTAACTAAAAATGTTTTGTCACGCCTAAATCCAACCAAACCCCATCAATGGGCCCTGCCTCTCTCACAAAGGTGCCAAGGGAGACCCATACGTCATCGACACCTCACACATATAAAAGAAGGTTGAAGCTTTCCCAAATGCAGAACTGGAATCTGAAACCTCATTGTCTAAGATCTCTCTGATGCTAGAACAGATGAATGCAAGCATAGCAGAAGCAAATCCCTCTGCTGATCAAGCACTTACCTGAGGAGAAAATAATTGTACAACTCTCATGGGATAGATCACCTCTTGCTCCACAGAACTAGTAAATGAGCTAAAGGAGCATATTAATCAAAAGTTTGAGAACTTAGAAAAATTCATTCCTTGAGTAATTGTTGAAGGAGGACAAGGAATCATATATGGATTATCATTCTTGAATGAAGAGCACTAGGCTGCCCAAGAAATGTTAATAAATTTTCTCGATGAAGGACTGCCCAAACTCCTTGCCAAACACATGAGCAACATAAGCACTAAATTTACAGGCCATATTAATGGAACAGATAACTTAATAAATAATTTAAAGGACGAATTTCACAAGGATTTCTCCATACTCAATTCAAGTGTCCACAACGTCTGGAGAGACATTTGCAAGGATATTGATCTATTAAAGTCAGGTATGGCTAATCTACCCATCTCCCCTTCCAGATCTTCACCTACTACTCTAAATAGTCTTCTCATCCCTATGATCAATAACTTGGTCAAACAAATTGGCGACACTGGCTTTTTTAGATAAAAATGTGGGTTGGCCCTTCTTAAGTCCCTTTTCCCGTACTTTGAAAAGGAGGATAAAGCTCATGCCTTGAAAAGGATTCCCGAGATGACCAGATCTTATAAAGAGCTCCAGAATCTACTAAGGCCAGTCCATCTCCTTCCGGCAATGGTTGAGACAATTATTGAGAAGCGCTTACAAGGCAATGTAGATTACTCAGTATATTCTAAAGCTTGGTAAAAGAGTTATGATACTCGCACCTTCATGATCATAGACCCCCAAATTGATGAAAACCAAAAGGGCGAGAAAAGCAAAAGCAAAGGGAAAAAGGGAGAGTCATCCTGAAAAGGAGGCAAATAAAGAGCTGATTATCTTTTAGAATAGCTATTTTTATTCAATGCAAAAATCTGTAATAGCTAGTTCTATTTTCACTTATATATATTTCTGTAATTATAATCCGGAACTTTATGAGGTTAACTATTGTTAACAACGGAAGTATATATAGTAAAAAATTGATACTCTAAATTGCTTTTAAGTACAATCTGTAGTTGTACTTCAAAATATTAGAAGCTAGAAATCAAAAATATTATGGGAGCTAGGATGCTTAAATTATGGGGGAGTAAAACATGTAAATGATTAAGTATCAAGAATCTTACTTAGCTCATAAACCCCTTTTCTATGTGCTTAGTTTTTATTTCCATCAAATAGGGGAGATTGTTAGGAAACAATGATCCGAAAGAAGTAATTCCAGAACAATCCAAATCAAGTTTCAAGAAAACAAAAACTATAGAAACAAAGTCTTAAGGAACAAAACATTTAATCTCCTTAATCCAAAGTGAAAACATCTAGCCCAAAATAAGTCATCGGGACATAAATGGAAGACTACAAATACCTAAGCACATAATGGAAGCATCGTGTTAAAGTTTGGAAAAGAAATAAACTTTAAACCACTCAAGTACAACATTCGGAAGAAGAACTAGTTGAAATAGCATCCGAATACAACATTTGGAAGAAGAACTAGTTGAAATAGCATCCGAATACAACAAGACAAATTCATCCAGAAGATACAGTTATCAAGACCAAAGGAAAAGTTTCAAAAATAACTTTTCCCTCCACCTTTGGTCTATAAGTGAAAGATCATTTTCCTTGTGCAAGACAAAAAAAGACAGCTACAAACTTTTTAGAAAAGGATACAAGGACTGACATAAGAAAGAGAAAAGGTAAAAACCTTTTCTACCTAGACCAATAAGAAAGGCGCATAAAGCACACACCCAGGATTTCTGGCATAAAAGTTAGTGGATCACAAAAATACAAGGAAAACGATCACTGACATCTTTTAGACCTCAATCCAAAGGATTCAACGGGATATTTAATCAGTCTATAGATTGATCAATGGATCCAGAAGCGCCACTTATTACCTGATCAATGGTGAAGATTTAATTCAACTTCAACAACTCACAACGATTACGTTTATGGCAGAAGCCTGTAAAAGAGAAACTTCATAAGTTGAGAAGGTGCAGGTTGTTTTGAAAAAGTATACACTAGAAAATTCTCTATTACAATAAGTGACATAATCCCTCCAAGAATCAAACCATTCCAAATCAGTTTGTAAGGATTCCCAAGTGACTTATAAACTTGAGGAAATCCAAAACCAAAATCTTTGAGAAAAACAAAGTGTAATATCTCATACTTGGGTGAGTATTGATATTGGAATCTAGCTTAGAGTTGGTGCTTTGAGTGGAACTCAATGTGGGACTCACTTTAGGTTTGGGTAGAAATCTAACTGGTATATCCTGCTAAAGACAAGAGGACTCAGCTAGGAGTTGGTGCTTCAAGTGGTATATCCTACATCCAGAAGGGGTTACCATCTGGAAACAAATTGTAAGGCTTGATTCCTGCTAGTTGGAAAGGAATCCACTAGTGAAAAAGCTTGGAAGAAGGAAACTCCCGGGACTAGAGTAGGCAGGCCGAACTAGGATAAAATTAATATGTTTTATTTTCTAACTCTTTATATTACTGCATAACATTTCATATTTGCATCATACGGATCCATTATATCCGGAACATAATCAAACATGCTACACAAGACTATTTAAAGTCTTCCTATTTCAGCGAAAAGGGTCATTCACCCTCACCCCCCCCCCCCCCTCCTCTGACCTTATTTAGACGCTCACAAGGACCAACAGACTATATACAACATAATTTTTATATAAACAAAGTTATATGTTAGAAAGTAAATTTAAAATGTATTGATGATTTGAAAAATACGTAAAAGGAGAGAAAAAATAAAATAAAGTACTACATCAAACAATAATGATTAATTTACAATTGCTTTAATAACATTTAATTAATTTAGAAAAACAAACTTAATAAATAAAAAAGAGAATATATGTAGATGACATACCATCTAATTATTTTGTAAATGAAAAAATATGTAAAAAAATAAACTTAAAATGTTTTAGATAATAGATGAAAGGAGAAAAAAAGCGTAAAAGGGCCCAAGGATAAACATGTAATAGATGATATGTAAGTAAAGAGGGGAGAAAAAGAAAATAAAAAGAGGCCCCAAAGATCAAAGGGAAGGAAGAGACGCGCCATTGCCACTAGTCTAGAGCCTTCTCCATTTTATCCAGTTCATTTTTTGTTTATATTATAATGTGCTATTACTCGTATATTTATACAAACCCGAAAAATTCGAGGCCCCTTAAAACTTGGCCCTGAGCGGTTGCTTACCCTGCCATTATCAATGGCCGACCTTGATAAGTATATTAAACCAAATTAATTTGAATGATTTTAGCATAATTTACTTATCTAATTCAGACATAATAACATTTGTCCATATGACGACAACAAAATTAATTAGTTTGAGTTTGAGTTGGTTCGGACTCCCTAGTCGAGTTAAAAAAACCTAAGTTTAATTATTTGATCTAAAGTTTTAGAGAAATCTCAAGTTAGATCTTGAATCTCTAAGATTTGGACTTGACGAGCCTAACACATACAAAATACATATATAAGAACTTTACTTTTGGTAAGCCGATCGAGACGGAACCAGTGGTATAGCCATATAGACAATAGTGGGGTCCATGGACCCCACTATTTTCTATAAAATATTTATAATTATATATGAAACATAGATGTGAACCCATAAAAATTATTTATTGGATACTATATTAATATTAGAACTACATGTTAATTGATAAAAAGTAAAATTTATAAAGACTTTTATTAATAGATGTCTAGATAAATCCATTTACATGTACTATTAATTGAAAAAATTTTAATTAAAATATAAAATATAACTTAATTTCCTTTCAAGTGCCAAAATATTTGATGTTATTATTCATATTTTTTTCTTTTATTAGCATTATCTTTTAAAATATTTTTTAATAAATGTGGACACTCCGATAAAATTTTCTGGAACCGCCATTCGACGAAACTTATGTGTTGTTAGAGAATGACATGGATATAGATTAGTAATACTGTACCTAAAATGGTGGGGATTAAGGAGCTGAAATGTCGCATGCTGAATGTGATTTTTTTTGACATAAAAGACACGTGACTTATTTCTAGCACCAGCTTAATTATTCCAAAGGTACAATATATTTTGGAATGTAGCCACTATTATTTATTGTACCTTCTTATATTACTCAACTTTTGTGATTTGATGAACATGTCTTAATACTGTTGTAGGTACAATGATACTTTCTGCAACATTTAGTAATGAAAAGGCTTCACTAATTGATTTTTTTGAAAATAAATTTTCTCTTTACAAATATTCTTTATAAATTAAAAACAAGAATATTTCAAAAACGTATAGTCGTATAACTATGAGATTTTGTAACTTTTTTTTTTAAGAATTAGACCTTGGAAGGGAAAAGGTTGAGGAGCGGCCATGGTAGTCAGCGACCCGAACCTAAAAATTCCTTCCAAGATTGTAGTGTTATAAAAGTATAAAATCTGGTTCTCAATGTTAGAATCACAAGAGTTCGGTTACATGAGAAATAAGCAAATTCAGATTGATCAACATATTCGAGACTGAGAACCCTAGAGAATGTCCCTTATATTTGAAAATAAACCAACAATAAGACAAGCTAGACATAAATAAATCTTTCGTCGAGAGAGCGCCTTCAAACACAAATTTGTTCCGCTTCTTCCACAAATTCCATGCTAAAGTAAACCAAAGAGAAGTGCTAAAGCATTTGCATAAACCTGATTTGAATAAGGTGCGCCATAATATGAGAAAATCATGTGCTCGGGAAGGAGTTTGACATCTAGCGCCCAGCCATTTAAGAATGTGGCTCCACACTAACCAGCTACCTCGGCAATGGAGGAGGGCATGATCCATTGTTTCCATATTCGGACTAAAGGGACACACAGCATCATTTACCGCTAAGCAGTTTCGATGAAATAAAATGACTGCGTAGGAATCCTGTAATGGAAAATGAACCAAGCAAAGAATTGAGTCCGTGGTAATAAAATGGACTTCCAAATTAACGCAAAATTCAGCTCCGGATTCGGCCAGTGATTCGTTTGGTAAAATCCAAGGCAAAAGGATGAGGTGGTGAATGAGTTTCTCAGTCCAATGTCCCAAAGAAGTCTATCTATCTTAGCTGAAAAACTCAATTTGTGCCGCTGCCCGATATTAATTTCAAATACTTCATTGGGAAAGATAGAGAGGCAAGCAAGAAAAATCGATCCATCTCTTCAATTGTATGCAACGGTCTTGCTCCGATAAACGGAGCCTTCCTCTCCAAAAAGGCTTAGCATTATTTAAGATTTTATAACTTAAATAATGTGATTTTTTTTTGTTGTATGCAATAAATAATAAACAACGGAGTAATGAACTTGAGTGTGATGAAAATAATGATTATGGTGACGAAACTTATTTCCACAAGTTCAAAAAACTATATTTCATCTCATATTCCAAGAATGTTTCATAGTACTCCCTCCGGTTTTTTTTACTAGTCATTCTAGGATTGGGATCTTGGTTTTTTTCTTATCGTTTTAGATTATCAATGTAACTTTGACCTTTTTTTCTAAATTTACCGTTGTATTAATTAGGAAAGAGATTAAGTATCGATGAAATTATAGGTGATTAATTATGAATAAAGAGAAATCATTTATAAAGTATGAAGGATAAATTAGTCACTTAAATGATATAATAAATGTCTCATTGATTTTGATGAAAACTCCAGAATGACTAGTAAAAAAATAAGGGGAGTAGTTCACATGATTAACACTTGTTTATAACAGTCATATTAATGGTTACATGTATTTTGAAAATCTTTAAGCTTTGAAATTCATTGAAAATACATAATATCGCTTGTAATAATTTGAAATCTCAATATATATATATATATATATATATATATATATATATATATATATATATATATATTGTAATTTAAGGGAATTGTCAACAAAAATATAACCGAAAAGGCGGAATTACCGATTCAAATTTTCTCGAATTCGGAATAGGATCCTTTCGAGAACCATTGATAGGATTTCAAAACAATTTTATTTTTAAGAGCGGATGCTTCTAAGCTCGCAAGTGGAATCTCTCCAATCTCACGTGCACGAACTACTCTCGAACTGGGACCGGTGCTAACCGTATAGACCAAGAACAAGAAGGAAAAATCCAAAAACCCTAATTTTTCCCAAGCACAAACGTGCACAGCCTTTTTATTTTGGCTGCCTGCATTTCTTTTACCTTTTAGAATTAGTTTATGATTTTTGTTTTTATTTTGCTATTTATACCTTTTTATTGAATGAATACACCCTGAATGCAGGTAATGCGGCTAGTCCTGGCGTTTATTAAATAAATAATGCTAATCACAAGATGTGATCAACCAAATGAAGTACATGAGAGTAGCAGTTGCGAGTAAGTAAATACATCGGACATAACGAAGCCCATATAACGCCGCTTACAAGTAAATAAAAACCAGCTATAATAGATACTTGTAACAAGTATATCCTCCGTGTCGACACCCTCAAAGACCATCTTGTTCCGCCATTTCCAAATAGACCATGCAATCACAAACCATAGTGCTATAGCAAATTCACGTTTCGGACCCGCAACAAAAATACGGACTCCATAGTTCCAAAAACTCCCATGGCGAAAACGGAATAGGTAGCAGAATCTCGAATAAACGAAAAAGCTGGTGCCAAATACTAAGACTTCGGGGGCAAAAGAATATAGCATGTGCTATCATCTCGCTATCCGTGCAAAAGGGACATACATCATTCTCCACAGCCCTACCTCCCCTTATAAGCAACATTGTTTTTGTTGGTAAGCTATTATGGAACAATAGCCAACCAAAAAATCGAATCTTCGGTATGATGGTAGATTCCCAAATTCTTCTAAATTTGAGAGGGGGTGCATCCCACCTTGGTAAGCGATAATACGCACGACAAAAGGATATCGTTGAATAACCATTATTAGTCTCACATAACCATGTTAGTCTATCCGCCACCCATGAAAAATTACACGCCAAGCTGATATCTCCCGTTAAACTCGAACCAATCACTCGGAAAAGAGATGGACAAGCCTCATACATCCACGTTCTCAGCTGCCAACAATGATCCCTAGCTGTGATTCGTAGATTCCTTTTCCAAAAGGGTCTACCGAAAGGATCTGCCCCTAGCAAGTACTCACAACCTTGTTCCGCTGTGCAAGACTTCCTATTACAAAGGGAATAGATATCCGAAAAAAGAACATAAAGGGGATGATTTGAGGTCCAATTATCATGCCAAAAGGATGTCGTAGTCCCGTTGCCCATAACGACCCTTGAGTTATTTTTAAAGAGGGTCCAAAATGATCCCTCCTTCACGCACACCGAATACACAACTTTCCAAATAGGGGGCAGATTTTGCAATTTAGCCCTTTCAAAAGCCATCCACGAGTCAAAACCATAACGCTGTACACAAACATCGTACCATAACGAGTATTGGTTCAACTCTTATAGTCTCCAAAGCCACTTCAATAATAAACTGCAATTAACGAGCCTCAAGTCCCTAATATATAAGCCTCCCAATTCCTTAGGCAACACAATCGTGCTCCAAGAAACCTTACATAGGCCTCTTGTACACGTATCTCCCTTCCACAGGAAGTTCCTTATTAAACAATTCAGCCTGTCGATGATAGATCCCGGCATTTTATATAAGGCCAGAAGATAAATTGGAAGCGATGACAACACTGATTTAATCAACACAAGTCGGCCTCCATACGATAAGCAGTTCCCCTTCCAACCCGCTAGTCTGTTTTGAAATTTCACCACTAGAGGATTCTAAGGCGAGACCGGTAATGTCTTTCAACTGATAGGGGCTCCCAGATATGTGATCAGAAACTTCTTAACTTTACAACCAACAAAATCAGCACACGCCTGTAACACATAATCCTATTATCGAACTCTTACCATAATTAATCCTTAGACTCGAAATTATTTCGAAGCATCGAAGTACTCCAATAAACTCAGGCAAAATATCCACATTAGAAGGCAAGAAACATATGGTATCATCGGCGAATTGCAATACCAAAATATCCCTTGAAGAGCCATCAACCCTGAACCCAAGCAATAGGCTGTCCCTAACACTCACATCTAGCAACTATTCAGTCCCTCAACAGCCAATAGAAAGCTAAAAGGAGATAGTGGGTCTTCTTGTTTAACACTTCTCCAAATACTAATTTGATTAGTCGGCATCCCATTAACAAGAATCGAAGTAGATGACTTTCTTCTGCAATTCCTCAGCCACGAAATCCACTTAGCATCGAACCTCATTCTTTTTATTACCTCATCAATATAAGTCCAGGATACACTATCATAAGCTTTGTGAAAGTCTAGTTTCAAAACCAAGCAAGATTGCATCCGATAATGAAATGTGTGTAACACTTCTGAGGTAATAAATGAGCACTCGTGAATGTTCCGTCCCTTGATGAAACCAAATTGTGATTCCAAAACAAGTTTTGACTAACAGGGTTGTAATCGGTTAGTTAGCACTTTTGCTACAAGTTTATACATCCCATGGATCAGTGCAATCGGCCGATAATTGGATAAAGAACACGACCCGGGTACTTTTGGGATTAACACCGTGTATGACATCTTAATAGCTTCGAGCACCCTGTTCGACGTGTAAAAATTCTCAAACAGCCGCAATATATCCCTTCTAAGATCAGCCTAAAACCTCTTATAAAAATATAAGTTAAACCCCTCTAGACCCGGAGCCTTGTTCTCATCACAACATCAAAGCACACCCCAAATTTCTCCTTCTGAAAAATTCGCTGCAAGCGATTGTTCGAGGCAATATCCAATGATCTAAAGTTTAACAAACTCAACGAAAATGGTACCACTTGCCATTCACTAAATAAATCCGAAGACAAGCCCTTAATTTTATTAACGGTCACTCTAGGGTCGCTCACCAATTCCCCATCCACTTCAAGTTGATTTATAGCATTGTTTTTAGCTCTTGCCGAAGCTATCCTATGAAAATATCCTGTGTTTTTGTCTCCCAACAATGCCCATGCGACTATCGATTGCTGATGTCTAACGTTCTCCAAATTCTTCCTTATGGTGCGTAAACCAACCCTTATAGCTTGAAGATCCGATCCTATTACCACATCCATTGGCCAAATAGTCGAACTCGATGTAAGACTAATTACATGTCCCTCAAGTTCTCGAGTTCTATCTTCTAGCCATCTAAAATTATCAATGTGCCACGGCCAAATGAAGTCTTTCAACTTACACAATTTGAGATGAATGTCATGGTCTGGGAAAGTCGAGCTAAGACGGGCCCATTTTTGTCTTAAGAATGGCAAGAAGGCATTATTATCCCACTATACATTGAGGGAATGGAACAATCTCCTCCTCCCGACTCTAGCTGGATATGATGTGAAAATGGTAGGAAAGTGATCCGAAAGTGTTGAATCCATGGTGGAGATGCGCATATACGGCCAGAGATCTAATATCATACACGAAACAAGAACCAGGTCTATTCCTAAAAAAGATAGAGAATTCGCCCACGTGTACTCTTTCCCATTAAAAGGTAGATCATAGAGAGCACAATTATCTACAAAATCTCAAAATTCTATCATCGAATTCGTTGAATCCCCCTCAAACCTCTCAAAAGCATGCAAAACCTCATTAATGTCTCCACACAAACTAACCAAACTCAAGCCCATGATACTATCAGCTAAATCCTGCCATAATTATCTTCTATTTTCCTGATCATTATAAGCATAAAAATAAACAAGATGGACTTCAATCTCAAATGAGCTTAACCGAATGACAACCCATCTCTCAAACTCCTGTATAACTAGGCTTTGAAATAATACAGAATTCCATGAAACTATAATTCCCTCTGAAAGGCCAATGGCCGATACACAATGAGATCCGAAATCATTAATGATTTCTAGTTTCTTTGCCAACAACTGAGTTGATCTAGGAGATGAGTAACCCAACCATTAGCGCATGATTAACTGTTAATTTAGGAGTATATTATGTTGCCCATATAGTATTGGCAGTTCAGTAATTGAAACCAACTACTGTTAACTTGATGTTCATCATTGGCATGCTCTAATCTGCTTGTTATTTCATCATGTTTCATCATTGTTTTAGCTGTTATTGATAATTTCATCTTATTTCCTGCTGATGTGAATTCATGTATTTGTCTCTTTGTTATGTCTTATTATTGGTTTCTTTTGTGTAAATACAGTGTCAGCTTCATTACATAATGAAAGTGAAGCATCATAATGCAATGGGTTCTGTAAAAAGGCTTTCATATCTTCGTAGTGATCGCAAGTTATTGTAAAGATTTCTTCCTTATTTCTTCCTTACAGAATGTGTACAGCTTTGTCAGTTTGTAAAAATTATCCATATTCATATTTCATCAGGTTAT
Source organism: Euphorbia pulcherrima (assembly GCA_947683365.1). NCBI lineage: Eukaryota > Viridiplantae > Streptophyta > Magnoliopsida > Malpighiales > Euphorbiaceae > Euphorbia > Euphorbia pulcherrima. Next base: position 42,607,051 of record CANTUS010000009.1, read on the forward strand.
CCTCAGATCATTTATCATGACATTAAGGCAGCTAATATACTTTTAGACTTCAAATTTGAGACAATGTATAATTCAAATTTGTGCCTTGCCTTGAGGAGCGCCTGGACCGCCTAGCGCCTTAACAACATTTGTTGGTCACTTCATTTATGTTTAAGTTTTTATAAAGCATTATCATACAAGTAGGATTTGAAAATTTTCTATAGATATTGATAACCTATACGTGTGTTGTAGTTTCAGTTAGTAAAGAGAGCTAAAGTCTATAATTCTTAGGTACTTTAAATCTCTATTTTAAGTTTTCAACATGGTAATATAGGAGTCTATTGACTATGTTATTGGCAACCTTTTGCGATAATTAGTTGTTACTGGGTTATTGCCTTGCTTTTGTTTCATTTTCTTACTTTGGATTTTTTTTGTAGGTAACAACTCCAAACCCGGAGTGTGCAATGGCGTACAATAGTTGATGATATGACGATGCCTATTCTAGATAGACAGATTAGGGTGTTTTAGTTTATATCTTGTACTTTTTTACTTTATTTTTTTCGGATTAAGATATAGTTAATTATTATGTATTATGAATTATTTGAATTAGAAAAATTTGGATGTATATTGAATTTTATATTATTATATTAATAATATGGGTTTCATAGGATTTTATATTATATAAAAATTTTGCTATTAAAAAAATTTGGAATAACAAGGGTTGCAAAAACATGAAAATATGTTGCAATCAACTACAGTATTATGGTAAAAATGGTTGCAATAATTGATAAATTTGTTGTAAATGTTAAATAAGTTCGTAAAAAAATGGTTGCAAATGTGGTAAATAGGTTGGCATAGGATACTTAGGCGTTGTCGAGAAAGCATTGTAGTAATCGTTATCATTTCGTCGTTAACTGACGTTCACAATGACGGCGTTGGACCTTATGGCAACAATGTGAATTGGTTGCCTTTGGGTCCAAAAAGTGCTGCAATAGGTGATTTTTGCATCTGTTTTCAAGTGGTTGCAAAAATTGTTGCAATAGGTACTTAACACAACGGCCAAAACACCAACCATTTTTTTTTGAAAAAACGTTACGAAAACCCCTATTGCAACTTTTTGACCCCTTTTTGCAAGCTTTTTTTGTTGTTGCAACAAGCCATCTATGGTGTAGTGTGCCCCTCGCGGGATCATCGCAAATACGGATCTGTATGATCTCACGATGTGAATGAGGGTTTAGAAATTATACCTGAGGCGATATCCTGAGTGAGTTCCTTTCTTGTGGTGAACTTCTTTCCTTTGCTGATGCGTACCCCTTGTAACTCTACTGGGGAATGTGTATCCCTTTCTTAAGGTGGATGACTTTCCTTTTGCTACCGCGTATCCCTTTCCTAAGGCGGATGACTCTCCATTTGCTATTGCATATCCCTTTCCTATGGCGGATGACTGTCCTTACCACTGCGTATCCCTTTCCTGAGGCAGATGACTTTCCTTTTGCTACCGCACCTATCCCTAGTGACTCTGCTTGGGGAAGGTGTGTATCCCTTTCTTAAGGTGGATTGACTTTCCTGACTGATGACGGTGTATCCCTTTCTTAAGGTGGATGACTTCTCCTCGTATCCCTTTCCTAAGGCGGATCGACTTTTCCTAACTGGTGATGGTGTATCCCTTTCTTAAGGCGGATGACTCTCTTGACCGATGGTGATTTTGAATAACCAAAATTCGGTAGGGGAATGTTGGGTTTGGCCCGATGGCTTCTTGTTTTGCCGTTGGGGAATGCTCCTAGGGTGAGTGTCCATAGGGTCTACCAAATCTATTATCGGGAAGTGGGGGGTGCCCCTGGATTAGTGGTGGGATGCCCCTAGATTGGTGGGGGGATGCCCCTAGATTTGATTCCGATACTGGGACATGGGAGGTTGCCCCCTGGATTGGTGGGGGGATGCCCCTTGGTTGATTCTGCTGCTAGGGAATGGGGGGATGCCCTTGGATTGGTGGGGGGATGCCTTTGGATTTGATTTCGCTACTGGGAAGTGGGGGGATGCCCTTGCATTGGTGGGGGATGCCCCTGGATTTGATTTCGCTATTGGGAAGTGGGGGGATGCCCCTAGATTGGTGGGGGGGATGTCCTTAGATTTGATTCCGCTATTGGAAAATGGGGGGATGCCCGTTGGTTGATTCCACTGCTGGGGAATGGAGGGGTGCCCCTTGGTTGATTCCGCTGCTAGGAAGTGGGAGGATACCCCTATATTGGTGGGGGGATGCCCTTGGATTGACTCCGCTACTGGGGAGTAGAGTAATATCCTTTGGTAGAACCTCTTCTGCTGGGGAAGTCTTTCCTGGTAAGATTTGTTTGCTGGGGAAGAATTCTTGTGCTAGGATGGACCTATATATGAAAATTATCATTGTTAGTGATTGTGAGCCGACGACCCTCGATTCCCCTGCCCCGCAAGGTAAGCTTTAATGCTCTTCAGCGTGGGGCGGAGAAACAACAAGCGTTGTGAAGCGTGCTAAGGGATGATCCTTATTTTAGCGTGATGAAAATAGATAATGGAAGCGATGTTGAAGTTGAAATTTAGTCCGATTTTATGTGTTTAGGGATACGAGACTTAGAATCCCGTATTTTAAGATAGAGTCGCCACCCGATTAAGCTCCACTGGGAATTTGGATACGATATTCCCACCAGATGGTTGGACCGTACCTTATAATAGAGATTCTAGGTTCGAATGATGTTGCTTACTTTTCAATTTTTAAATCAAGCCGATTATATTTTAATAACTTATGCGATTTAATCCGATTATTGTTTGGTGTTTTCGGTTTAATATGTCATACATCACACGGAAAGCGATAAATAAACAAAGCAAGAAAATAAAATTATTACAAGGTTTTACGAATACCTATCCATTTTTCTAATGCAAGAAAGTAAATAAAGAGATAAATATATAAACGGGCGAAACCGGGTTTTAACCGAGCTTACCGACTCGGACTCGACTCCAAACAAGGTAAGAAATATACGGGAATAATCATAAATAAAGCACGAATAAATAAATGCGGAAAATAAACACATAGCATGAAGAAAAACATATTTTTGGATTTTTCGGGACAAAAGCATAATTTTCGGGTGTTAATTAATTATCTAACAACCTAAAAAGGTGAAATAAATTAACTAAACATCCTAAAATCAGATTTAGCATATTCAGAATATTTTTGGGATTTTTAGTTGGTAGAAAATAATTCATTTAGATTTATTTAGTTAAAAACACAATTTTTAAGCCATTCAAATGCATATTAAATCAAATAAAAATAAATAAAATCTAAAAACAGAATAAAATTAAATAAAAATAGTTTCAGATTAGTCATAAACTTTCAGAAATTTTTCGGATTGAAATCAGGGTTTAAAACGCAAGAAAATGGCGAAAAGGGGCTAAAAATAGCTTTTAGCGGCAAAAGGCTTTGGTGACAACCCTGACCGCCATTGCTATAGCCTTGGCCGATATAGTGGCAGCGGTGAAGGCTATAGCGGCGGTGGTCAAGGCTATCACTATAGCCTTGGCAGCGCCAAACCACTTTTAGGGGGGATACCGGTGTTTTTGCATCCATAAACTCGAAATCATTGAAGTTTTAAGTCGTAATCAATTATATTTCAATAAATCTAGACTTAAAACACTCAAATAATGTTGATTTTATGGATTTGGGTAAGAAAATACCCAAAAATCGTAAGAAATAATGAGACCTCTATAAGGGGGAGTTCACCTCCATAGCTATAGCCTTCACCGCTATAACAGTAGCGGCCAAGGCTATAGGAGTAGAGGTGAAGGCTATCCCTATAGAGGTCAGATTATTTTCCGACGGTTTTCCAAGAACACCAAGGAAAAACCAAGAAACAATACCAAAAGCAGCAAGAACAGCAACAAAAGACAACAAAATGAAATAAAAGATCAATGGAATTCAGTTTTGTTACCTCTAGGTCGTGAGTCTAACTTGGGAGACTCGAAATGGACATTTGGCAAGCTTTTGATGATTTTTTGACAGAATGGTGACGAAAATAGCGACAAAAATAGTGACAGATTATTTGGGTGGTATTTGAGGAAAAGTCTCTAAAACCCTATTTAATCCATTTTAACCTATGATTTCTAACTGATTTTAGTGTTTAAGCTACGAGATCAAGCCTAAGAACAACTAAGAATCGAGATTAGAGGGGATTAAACCCAGATTCTATGCTTTTCTTAAGCTTTTTCTCTCTTGTTCTTGATTTTTCTTTCAAAAGTGATTTCTAAATTCTAAATCTGGAGAAAAAGTCCTCTACCCTCTCTCTTGGATTGGTTTAAATACTCTCACACACAAAAATCCATCGACTTAAGCGAATTTTCAGGAAAATTACATGGCCGAATCGCAAGAGGAGAGAGAGAAAGAGGTGGCACGGCCTGAAACAGGTCGTGCCAAGCCCAACGCCACTGTCACGGCGGTGACCGCCATAGGGGCTACGGTCACCACCATGACAGTAGCCACCACTGCCACAAGAGTAGCGGCCACCATCACCGGAGGGCAGGCTGCCGCCGCTGGCGGTGGTGGCAGCAAAAAGGGGGGCTTCTAGGGTTTCTAGGGTTTTAGGTAATTAGGGTTAGCGTTTGGTTTAGGTTAATTAGGGTTTTGGTGGATTAGGTTTAAGTAGGGTTTTGGTAGATTAGGGTTTTATGAGGCAATAAGGGCAGATTTAGGGTTTCTACTTCCAATGCTTATATCTTTCACTACGGTTATCCAATTAAGGTGATTCTTGACATTCCAGAAAGCTCAGTGAGTCAAGAATCTAACAATATAAATGAGACTTGCTGAAAATGTTCGAATCTTATAAAAAATCACGAAACAAATTACTGCACGCGAGTGAAAGGAAACGGCTAATTCTAAATGCATGCGAATGATATTTAAGCATTGCCAAAGGTCCGAAATCATCAAAAATGTACTTGTCAAACGTGATTTTATCTTCCAAGAATAGAAGAACTAGAATATACAAGGTTAGAGTAATAAGTCATCATCGTTCGAAGGGTCACCGAAAAGCTCGTGCTCACAGATCAATTCAAAAAATGGCTTACCTTGATTCTTGACAAAAAATATTTTTGCCCCTTCAATCAATGAAAAAGGTGAGCTTAGGGACATGTCCAAATATAATGGAAATATAAGGTTGAGAGGGAGTGGGGTTGGCTCCGAGCTTGAACTGGATGAACTCCTGGTGCTTATTGAAACACTGACGCAAAAATCTGCCCCTAAATGGCGAGAGAGGGCCCATACACATAGGCCAGATCCTTAAGGGTAGGGTTCTCAGAAAAGAGGACCCATACGGGTTGGGTGGGACCCGTGCGAGTCCTCAATAGGGTTTTTGAAAGGCAGATTAGCCCCTTCACATCCCGCATCACACCAAAACTTCCTATTTGTGTTTTTCGGCAATTTTTCTCCTAAAATCAATCAAAAATGTATAAAAAGATCCCAAAGACCAGCCATTTCTCTCTCAGACTCAAGGATTTGCCCTTGGTTGCCGATTCAGGGCTTTAAGAATGCCAGGTTTCCATCGGGTATGCATTTTGCGGGGGAGACTAGTTTTTGGGACTTACTCCCGCTTCTGAAGTGCTACTGATCCCTTCTCCTGAGACCCATGCCTTAAAATTCCAAGTAATTCCATTTGATTCTCAGTTTTCCAATTTTGAACTTTTGGTGATTCCTTGGATTTTGGCATCATTTAGGGTGTTTTAGACCTTGGAATAGAGCCTGATGCATGTAATTTTAGCCTAGGATGCTTTTACGATAGTTTGGGATGAAATTTGGTTGAGATTGTGGGATTTTGGATTTTTAGGGAGTTTGCCCGTATAGAGACTGCTTGCAGAGGACCCGTACGGGTGAGGAGGGACTCGTACGGGGTCCTGATTTTGATATGGTACCATTTATGGACCCGTACGGGTCCTGTCCTTAGGGACAGAACATTGTTTCCTTGGATTTCTTATTTGTCTACTTGTTCTAACTCTGTTAATCTGTGACTCTGTTTCTATAGTTCTAATATAAGATTGTGGGAGCCTTGAGCTTCTGCAGGAAATGGTACGAGAAGATTTGTGCTATAGGGGATACGGAGCTGCTGACCTGCATCGATTCCTTCGGGTTTAGTGACATGATCAGGACCATCCCTTCGGCCCCCAAGACACTGGCCCCTGGTGTTGTCTCAGCACTGACAGAGAGATGGTCGGAGATGACCCATACCTTCCATTTACCTATAGGGGAGGTCACTATTTCTCCTTTGGATGTGTGCACCACCACAGGCTTAGCGTGGAGCGGGGACGTGGTCCATTTTGATGTTTATACCGACCGATGGCATTCTCGGCCTGAGGTGAAGGCCTAAATTTTCATATTACTTGGGCTTCGTTCGGGCGGGATAAACAAGCTCAAGTACGGGGACTTGCACACTTACTAGATCGGGCAGTTGAGTCCTATTCAAGCTAATAGGAGGGACCAATACGCCCGATCTTCCTACTGGCATTCCTTACCACTGTCTTCTTTCCCATTACTCGGGTAATCTCAACTATAGTCTGCTCTCTGCCATGGAGGATCTTGAGGCTTTACCTCGCAAGAACTGGTGTCGGGCCATTCTGGTATAGCTATACTATGGATTAGACATAGAGGTTCGGGGTGAGCGATCTAAGCTCAAGATCTGCCATCTGATACTGCTGGTAAATTCTCAACTGATCTCTTGGCTTTAATCCTTTGTCTAGGCTGCATTGCAACTAATCCTTACTTTGTTTTCCAGATTTAGGCCTTTAAACGTTGGTTGGTACCTAGACCAGGTTTGCCCACACAGCTTGAGATGCCACATATCATTTCCAAATGGATGGGGCTTTGGCAAAATCAGTCCTTGACTACGACACAATATTGAGAGTTCTTACACTAGCTGCGCTCGGATCGGGTAATCTTCTTACCTATTGAACCTTCATTGTACATTTTAACAAGCCATTAGTAGAAACTGTATTCATTAGGTCGTAATACTCATAGTGCATTCATTTTGTATAGGTTGTCCAAGATCCGTGGGAGAGATTGGCCACCTATGGAGCCATCGAGCGATTGCGAGCCGGTGTGGACGACCGCCGCTTTGTGCTAGAGTCCCCACCCTCCCTAGAGTGGTACTTTTGCGAACGGGTCTGAGGGTGGAGGACTAGTGCTATGGTGGAGAGACCGATCCCTCCTTCTATCCCGATGAGTATCTTCTAGCCTCATCTTATATCGGGGGATAGATCAGGGGTTGTACTTGCTAGGCGAGGGGGCTCGCATGTTATCTATCTTCCCTCTTGCCACCCTGCGATAGGATCCATCATGAGGATGAGCCCCTAGAGTTTCACTAGAGTGATAGTGATGATGATGATGATGATGATGATGAGGGCGGACCGAGGGGTAACCGCGGGGGTCCATCTATAGCTTAGAGCACCAAGGGGTCGGTTAGGTCTGCTACCCCTTCTTCTCAGGTATGCCTCTAACTTAGCCTTCGTGAATACCTTACCGCTTTCTATAATTGACTGTGGTCTGGAATCTGATTCCTCATTGTTTATAGCCTACCATTTCTACATAGAAGAGGTATTCTACTACCACTACTACTACTGCCCCTGAGCCTCCAGCGAAGCGATCTCGAGCCTGCAGATCTATGAGGGAGTGCATCCTTTGGGCTAAGTTGGATACTTTCTTCTAGCTTCTCAACCATTTAGGGAATCAAGCTATCAAGAAGCTCGAGGAGTCGGTCCAGTCTATCGGTTTCACTCCTTCTAGGTCCACCCATGTAAGGAATCCTTTACCTTTAACTCTGTTAATTACTGTTTAAGATGCCTTATTCTGATGTGACCCTTTCTTTTTAGGTGACCATTCCCGAGGCTGAGAGGATAGCCTGGGGTTATTTTTCAGTGTAGGATCTGCTGTTGGCCCAGGATTCATTAGCTTCAGTAAGTTTCTTTTACCAGCAAAATTTTAACAAACTATGCGTGCATGCCATGACATTTGTAATGTATACTGATCTTATGATTTCTATTGCAGACTTTGCAGGCCATAGAGTGGAGCAGATCTGCCCTGGACTTGGATGCTTCCGAGGAGAGAGCCAGATTTTTAGAGGAACATCTGCGGGTAGCCACTACTGAGGCTGATCGAGGCCAAGGCCAAGACCGCTTGGGCGAGGACTGAGAATGAGACACTGAGGGTTCAGCTAGTGAGGATGACTGAGGAGAGGAAGACATTGGTCCCTTTTGACGTCGAGTCCGAGGATGATCTTTTTGCATATCTAGTGACTCAGAGAGGCGTGGATCAGCATGCTGAGGGGAGTGATGCTGTCAGGGCTGCCGCGGGGACTTCAGAGATTAGGGGCCCTATCTTGCTGGCTACCGGTGTTGATGATGCTGAGGACCATATGACCATAGACATGGATGATTTGCTGGTAGATACTCAGGGCCAAACTCAGGAGGGCCATCAGGGACAAGACCCCCCAACAGCTTAGATTATGATTGCTTTCTGGACTGTTTGATACTTTTAGGCCCTGCATGGTTTATTTTGATTGTCAACTTCTGAATAGGTGCTTTTGATATTTCTTTTTGTGCATGTGGATTTTTCTTTAATTGAGACTATTCAAATATTGTTGCTTTGAGAGCCTGTATTTTGTCCAATGATTTTGCAGCGAGGGGATTGGGTTAAGTTCTAACTTTTACATAGGCCATTTGATGTGAGATGACCAATCGAACATTTTATTTCTTTTCTTTTTATCCCAATTTTTGCCCGGGCCATCCTTGATGGTTTAGCCCAGCAGACCTTTTTCTTTTTAGCTTTAACTTTTTCCTAGACCGCCCTTTCGGGTTTCCAACCTAGCAAGCTCTTGCCTTAATTTTTGCTGAGACTGCCCTTTTTGGTTTTCAATCCCGCAGGCTATCTTAATTTTTTCCTGAGTTGTCCTTGATGGCTCAACCCAGCATACTTTTTCTTTTTGCCTTAACTTTTACCTAGACCGTCCTTCTGGGTTTTCAATCCATCAGGCTTCTCTGAATATTCCAAATATGTGATAAAGATGAATACAATGATGCATAACATGTAGAGAAAAATTGCTGTTCACATACCAGCAATCATTTCACCTAAAGACATGCATGCATTCATAAGACCAAGATTCTTAGCAAAATCATAACAGATTAATTTGAGTGCATAGGCAATGGTAACAATTTCCAATGGTTAACCTCTACTGCCTACTAGTCTTTTACATATTTTCCAGAAAGCAACTGACATTTTTCTCTTGATGCCGTGGGCTTTATTGAAGTGCCCTAACTTTTGCCTGACCGGTTTATGGAATACCAATCAGCGGGCTACACCCTAATTTTTGCCCGAGCAGTAGAGGACTGCTTGCCGGGTGTTTTATTCTTTATTTCTTTTATTCTTTGTGCTACTTTTTTTATGATTTAATTCTTTTAACCTAGACATGATAACGCTTGAGCCTATCTTGATTCACTGGATTCACAAACTCATTTCCATCCATGTCCATAAGCTTGATTCCTCCTTTACCAAGAACCTTCTTTATGACAAATGGTCCTTCCCAATTAGGCTTGAACTTGCCCCTAACGTTAGTGTTGACTTGGCGTAATTGTTTGAGGACCAGATCACCCACTTTGAGAGGTTGTTTTGGGTATCTAATTCTGTTGTTATAAGCTCGTACCATGCATTGTTGGTATATCTGGAGATGGACAAGTGCCCTGAGTCGCTTTTCATCTATTGCATTCAACTGTTCATACCTGGCTCTTGCGCAATCTGATTCTTTTAACTGTGATTTGAGTGCCACTCTTAGGGATCTTACTTCTGTTTCAACGGGTAATACGGCTTCCATTCCATATACCAAGAAGAAAGGTGTTTGATCTGTGGGAGTTCTTACACTGGTTCTATACCCCTAAACTATGAATGGAAGTTTATCAGCCCAATCTCTATAGGTAGCTACTGTCTTTGAGAAAATATTTTTGATTGACTTATTGGCAACTTTGACTGCCTTGTTAGCTTGTGGCCTGTATGGAGAATATCCGTGATGCTCAATGTTGAATTTCTCAAATAATTCAGCCATGGCCCCTTGAAATTGAACCCCGTTGTCAGAAACTACATGGTGCGGAATCCCATATCTTGCAAAAATATGCCTCTCTATGAACTTGGCCATTTTCTTGGCGGTAATATTGGTGTAAGATTTGGGCTCTACCCATTTTGACAAATAACAAACTGTGACTATAAAGAATCAGTGGCCGTTGGTTGATGATGACCAAATTTCACCGATTATATCTATCCCCCAAGCCGAGAAAGGCCAAGGAGTAGACAAATTATGAAGCTCAGATGAAGGGAGATGTCGTATGTCCCCGTGGATATGACATTCATGACATTTCCTGACCTTGTTGATGCAGTCGGCGTTCATTGTGGTCCAGTAGTATCTCATTCTCTGAATTTTTTTGGCTAGAGCCATCCCATTCATATGTGGACCGCAATCTCTTGAATGCACCTGAGTCATTACCCTATCCGCTTCTTCTTCCGTCAAGCATTTCAATAATAAACCTTCAACTATTCTTTTGAAGAGATCTTCGTCGACTAGTCAGAACTAGGTTGCCAATCTCTTGAGAGTTAGTCGGTCTGACCCTGATGACCCCTCGGGGCACTTTGCTCCTTTAAGAATTCTCTTATTGTCATCGTGCTAACAGGCCTTTTGCTCCTCTACAATCATAATCTGAACCTTCTCATGAAATGGAGAACGAGCCGTTTCTACTATAAGCAAACGGATAGGTTGAGCCTCTTCTCCTCCCCCACATAGAAGCTAGAATAGCCAAGGAATCTGCCATATGATTCTCATCCCTTGATATATACTAGAAGAGACATTGGCTGAACAACGCTGATAAATCCTAGACTGCTTCCATATACAGTCGGAGTGCCTCTTCTCGGATTTCCCATTCTCCCACGACATGCTTTATTACTAATGCGGAGTCCCCCATCACCTTGACTTCCTTTTCCCCTATCTTTAAGAGAGCATCAAGACCAAAGGGACGAGCTTCAAACTCGGCCCCATTATTAGTGACTGAAAACTCCAACTGTTTGCTCAGTGGGATAGCCTCACCTTGTGGTATGATGATGACTACCCCAAGACCACCGCCCTTTCGATTCATAGCTCCATCAAAATACATAGTCCATTTGGCCTCCTCAGCTTTCACTTTTGCTAACTACTCATTGAGGAAATCTAGATTTTCAACATAGTCAGATTCAAGGGGCTGACTTGCCAAAAACTCAGCCACTGCTCTCCCCTTAATGACCTTCTTTGTGAGATACTCGATATCAAACTCAGATAGTAACAAGAGCCAATGAGAGAGTTTCCCTGCCAATGTGGGGGATTGACAAAGATACTTCATTGGATCAACCTTTGCAACTGCTTGGATTTTGAAGGACTGGAAGTAATGCCTCAACTTCTTAGTCAACCATACCATCGTCATATAGATCTTTTCTACCACTGTGTACTTTGTCTCATATTCAAATAGTTTCTTGCTTAAATAATAGACGGCATGCTCGCTCTTATCCTCTTATTCAAGGACCAACATTGCCCCTATAGTTGACTCTTCTATGGCCAAGTATAGAATTAGTGGCTTGCCAGGCATTGGAGGCTTCAAAACTATGGGGCTTATGAGATAAGCCTTTATTTTGTCAAATGCTATTTGGCATTGCTCATTCCATTCTATCGGCTGCTTCCTTCTCAACAACTTAAAGATTGGTTCACACACGGTCGTTAGCTTGGCAATGAAATGACTTACGTACTGGAGCGATCCTGGGGATGACCTAACTTCCCTTTTAGTTCTAGGAATAGGCATTTCTTGAATAGCTCTAACCTTATTAGGGTCGACCTCGATTCCCCTCTGATTGACAATGTATCCTAAGAGTTTACCTGATGTAACCCCAAACACACACTCCTTTAGATTCAAACACGGGCTATACTTCTCAATTCTAGTCAAGAACCTTTCCAAAATCTCAGGATGCTCTTCCCTCGAATTAGACTTTACTAGTATGTAATTTACGTAAACCTCGACTTCCTTGTGAATCATGTCGTGTAACAAGGCTGTCACTACTCTCTGATAGGATGCCCCTGCATTCTTCAGCCCAAAAGGCATTACCTTATAATAATATACTCCTTATTCTGTGATGAAGGTTGTCTTGACCTTGTTGATGATAACCATCAAGATCTGATTGTACCCAGAGAACCCATCTAAGAATGAATACATTGTGGCTTTGGCGGTGCTGTCTACCAATACATCGATGTGTGGTAATGGAAAGTCGCCTTTGTGGGATGCTTTGTTCAAATGACGGAAGTCGACATACATTCTGATCTTTCCATCTTTCTTAGGGACTGGGACGACATTAGCCAACCACGTCAGGTACTCAATTACTTTAATAAACTTGGCTTCTAATAACCTAGCAACTTCAGCTTTGATTTTATCAGCCCATTCAGGTCGCAACCTTCACAACTTTTGTTTGACTGGTTTGAACCGGGGATCTATTAGGATGTGATGCTCTACAATTTGGTGATCTACCCTAGGCATGTCTTTATAGCACAAAGCGAAAGCGTTAACATGTTTTCTAAGCACTTTTATTATCTCTCTTTTTTTGATAGGGGTCAAACCACTGGAAATAGTTACCATTTTTAGATTTTCCTTAGTACCCAAGTTAATGTCATGCAATGAAGTGTCATGAATGCTAAAAACATTATGCATATGGTCAGATGAATGAATGGAGTCATTAGGCGAAACATCAAACAAATAAGCAAAATCACTATTATTATCATTAGGATGCCCAAAGGCTACATCAGTTTCATTACATAAATTTGCACTGTCAACCTCCACAAACTGAGGGTCTTCTTGGTCATTCAGCAGAATGTAGGTCAGGTCATGATCCAGGTCTTGCAGTTGTTTCTCGATCAACACATCATTCACAACTTCCCTTGTGTCTTGAGCCAGGTTTCTCAAGGCTTCCTGAATCGATGATTCTTCTTATCCCCCAACCTTGAGATAGTGTATACCGAAGTGGTCAGTGTATCAATGGCTTTGTTTACTTCAATCTTTGATGGCTCACTGTCTTCCAATTGTTTGGCACATTTTTCTGCTTCCATGGCTGCTTTATAGCTCTCAGGAATGGTTTTGTATGCATTGACAAATGCTATCTTGTAGAGGTGAGGAGATACCTGAAGATAAATCGGTCAGCCAGTTCTTTCTCCTGAGCTTTCCTTTTGAGGGCTACTGCAATTGTTAACCACCTCTGAAAGTAGTCATGGACAGGTTCCCCACTCCACTGTCTGATAGCTATAAGGTCAAGCATGGACTGTTCTTCTTTTGCTTTTTTGGTCTCCATGATGCGTTTCTACACTTCACTTTCTTCCAATCCCAAGTTAATCATGGATACTTCATCCCCTCTCCTTCAGGGCTCACAGACTTTTCCTTTGTTGATTAGTGTTGTGATGGCTTTGAGGAGATCCTCACATGTCCTAGTTGGGTGGTCAAGACTAACATAATATATGCAGAAGTTGCCCTCTCCTTAGGCTTTGGTGGAACATATGGTCGAAGATGATCAATCAATTGGTATTCCTTCAGCTTCTTGAAAAGGTTCAATAGAGGAGTACCCTAAGGTGAGATATCATCAAGAGTCTTCCTAAGGTGGGATATCATCAAGAGTCTTAGGATGAACCACCTGGTCGTGGGTCACGCCATAGGGTAATCCCATGAAATAAGGGAGGATTGTCCCCTTTGGCATAACCACGAAGTCTGGCAGCCAACTCAAATCCTCGCTGTGGTGGGACTGCAGAATAGCCTCTTGACGGAGTGAATGAGCCCCACTACTAACTATATGAAGCGCTGGGTTCGTTGTTTGAATTGATTGACCAAGCTGAGCCATGATGGAGACTGGGGTGAAGGCTGGGTGAAACTGCTGGTTTTTGTCTCAAATTGAGGGAGTAACTAAGAGATCAGTACATGCATGAGATGCGGTATGCATGTGTAAATTTCAGCGATGCATGAAGGGGTTAATCACAATACATGCGAAGCAATCGATTCCGTCCTTATTTCTTCCACCGAGTTTGAGGGTATTCTTCCTTAGTCTAATCTCACACAGAAATCGGAGTACCTAAAAGGTAAAATTCTATGGCTTTCGATAAGAATGGTGTAAGGACATATCGAAAGTTGATGTAGAAGGTTCCCATCGCATCAAGCCTCTTTTGGAGGGAGATGGCAATGAGTGCTCCACCCATTAAGGTGTACCCAATATCCTTGGCAGTCATAGGTATCACCGTCGCGAGTGTTGCGGAAATAATAGGGCACCCTATCCTAGCGCTAGAATAAGAGTGCATCTAACTAAAGAGATAAGGAGATGAGAAGATAGAGTGTGATAATTTTCCCAAATGATGAAAACAAAAGTGGCTTGAATCAATTAAATGATTTTCGGTGCTCTTCTTAATCTTTTAAGCTTTCAAAACAAACCAACATTTTGTAAGTTAAAAGATTTGAATTCCCTAGCGGAGTTGCCACTATGAGGTGTCGATGACGTTGGGGTCTCCCTTGGCGCCTATATGAGAGGCGGGGCCCACTGGGAGTTTGGTTGGATTTAGGCGTGACAAAACATTCTTTGGTTAAAGTTTGCACAATAAGCCAAATTTTAATGAATAAAAGAATCGAGACCAAAATCCTGATACAATTGATAGAGTTGCCACCCAAGTTGTCTACTTGGGAAAGAGTTTTGGTACGGTTCCCTCTAGGCGGGAGACTCGTAACTATTGGATCAGAGATTCGAGTATCAGATGAATCCCTTATTTTTCATTTAATTGATTCAAAATTACATTCACCGCATAAAACCATTTTAGTTTTCATCATTTAGGGAATTGTTATAGAATTCATGTTTCTACACTCTTTCACACTCATTACATGCATTTACATATTACAATAAAGCACAAGCAATAAATGGGGGAATAAAAATTACAACGATGGGAAAGATGGGGGAATTATAAAGAGAACTTATACATTTGTTCTAAGTTATAAAACAAAATCGAAAATAAATTCCCCTGCATCCACATTAGTTTATAGCACACCATAAATCAGCACTTCAGCGTATTTTGTTGTGAAAACACTATTTAACTTTTGTGGGTTGATTTACCAGATTATTAGTGAAAATGATCGCATGACAAATGGTGAATTGGGTTGATTTTAACCAATTAATTATGGGTTTGGGAATCTGCCTGGGGCTGGTACCCATACAGTTAGTGTGATCCGTACGAGTACCAAGAAGGACCCATATGGGTATGGCGTACTTGTATGGGTCCTTTCTGGTCCAGATAGAAGCTTTGTTCAGTTCTGTTTATAGTTTCAAAGATTAATGGATTGACGGCAAAATAAAAAAATAAAAAGGGATTTCCTTCCGTATGAGTATGGTGCACCGATCTGATATCGTTGGGGATATATGGTGCCAACAAGGCTCATACGGGTTAGGACCAGACTCAAAACAAGAAATGAAAGAAACAGGTAAAGCAAGAGAAGCGGAGAATAATAATAATGAAGTAACTGAGATGTGAGTTTCTTTGAAACTTAGGAGCGTTACCTTTTCGACATGAATCCACTTTAAGGTGATCCCTTTTACTGTTGAGAGAGCCCGACCAAAGTAGATGGAATAGGACTATTTAGGTGAGTATTTGTGTGGACAGAATCTCCCCTAAATCCTAATAAAAGAAGCTAGGAATGAATGAAATGTGGACAAAACCTCAAAGGATGGGTTTTCTACCTATTTTATACCTCCTATAGCCCCATTATACCTTTTCTATACCTATAGAAATTGCTAGAGTTTTAGTATATTTTTTATATGAAGTGTTTGTGTAAAATGTGAAGGGAGGACCCCTTTTTATAGGGGAGATGAGGTCTAAATGCAATAAATCACGTTTAAGACCTGCCTTTTCCCGAAATAGGTAAGTAAATCCTTCCAAAAGAGCCTGTTTAGGCAATAATGGTACCCGTACGAGTCCCCTCCCAGGCGTATGGAGGGAATGACCCGTACGGGGTCTGTTAGTGGATCCATACCACCGAGCAGCACCCATACGGGTCCCTAAGGGCAGACTAGGTCTCCAAACTTTGGCCAAACTCAACTCTACAGTAGTAGGAACATCTCTGATGGACAACACTTGAAAGACATTGCATCATATAGCTCTCATCATAGTTTCGTGAGAATGATCATTAAAATCCAGTGCTCACAGTTGGAATGTAAACCAGAACCACGTCTTTCTTCATCACATGATCCCGGATGAAAATGATGCCTAATGTTGACATGCTTCATCCTGGTATGTAGCACTAGATTTTTGGACACATCAATTGCACTTTTATTGTCACACACCACATCAACACGTCTTGCTTGAACTCCATAATATTCTAGTTGTTGCTTGATCCATAGGAGTTGAGCAACACAGCTTTCGGTAGCCATGTATTTAGCTTCAGTAGTTGATAAAGCCACTAATGTTTTCTTCTTGCTATACTAGGACACTAAGCAATCTCAAAGAAAATGACATCCTCCGGATGTGCTTTTTCTCTCAAGCATATCTCTGCCATAATCAGCATCAGTGTACCCTTGCAAAGTGGAATTCCCATTACTAGGATACCATAGTCCAACTTCTGTTGTTCCTATCAAATATCTGAGAATCCTCTTGACAGCTTTCAGATGTGATTCCTTGCACTACGACATAGATGCCCTCTTGCGACCCCGAAAAAGTATTGCTTGAAGTACCAAAAAAATTGCAATAGACAAACTTGCAACACTTTTTGCAAAAAAAGGTTGGTTTCTTCTCCCTTGCAATAGACCATTTGTGACACTTTTAGCATGTTGTTTGCAACCCCAGGAAAGTGTTGCTATTATCTCCTATTGCAACTCTTTTACACTCAAATGCAGCTCATTGACGGTGTTGCAAGAAAGAACCTCACTGTTACAATTAACGGCCGTCTATATGAAGTTGCAACACTTTTTACAATCTAGCAACTCCTTGTGACACTTTTGTTTTCAATAGTAACACTTTATAATGCACTTGCCACTGTTTTTGTATCACTTTGGTTTATTTTGCAATGCATTTTAAAACATTTGCAATACTCTTAGAGTACTCTTAAGTATGTTACTTGCAACACATCGAAACCCATTTGCAACTCAATAAAAATAAAATAAATGCTTTACTATAATAATTTAAAATACAATATTCAATTCAAACTCATTTACATTTAACTAGTTTTAATAATCCACAATACAAAAAAAATATTACAAGAGTAAAATAAACAGTACTTAAAGTACATAAACATATAAAATGTTTCTCATCTACATTTTCCACCGGCTAGTCTTTCTTCAAACACTTTCCGCTTCGAGCTGAGCCATGCTGCAATACACGCTCCTATAGCTATGAAGCAGTTTTTGCGCCAAGTTTTTCTGAGTAAAAGAGTATACATAAGAACGCAAAAATTAAACAAAAGTATTTGTATCAAATAACATAGAATTCAGACAAAAATATGATTCACAAAATAAATAAAAGATGATAATCCATCTTTTAGGGAATTGTTGTATGATGAATTATATAGGAGCATGCAACAGAAATGTATTATCATTAACAATAATATTATTACTGTTTATTAGTCTGCGAAATAATATTAAATTCACAGTTAGATCATTTGCTGTTTCTCTGAATTGTAAAATATAAACCGAATTTTTATGTTAAGTAAAAAATATATTGTTATGTAATATAATTATATAGGTATATATTTTATTTACCTTCTATTGCCAACTTTCCAAAAAATAGTCCCAACAAAAAGTGCAGCAACTAAGGTGAAGAAAAATCTAACAAGATTATAATCAGGACTTCTCCAGTAAGTCCACCATTAGCTCCACAGGCGAGACTTGAACTGTCCCCATGTCAAATAACATAGTTGTAAGGGCGCTAGGAGTAGACAAAGCGCGAGAGGGGCCAGGCGAGGCGCATGCCTGAGAAACGCTGGGAGCAAAAAAATTGAAAAAAATATATTTGCTTGAAAAGTGAAGTTAAATGCAATAACAGTACTAACTGTGAATTTACTTATATTTTACATATATATGTACATCTATTAATTAGAAATCTCCCTATAAGTTTTTGTACGCTCAAAATTCTCAAGCCACCTCCATTGGCACTCTAAACTATAACCAAAAAGAGAAGCTGAACATTGCCTCTTGTATACCTGCATAACATTAATTTTCCAAGTCTATATGCAAAGCTAAGCTTCGTCATGTACCCTACAATTTCTTCATTTTTAAAGATAAAAGAACTGTATCCATATACATTGGAAACACAGGTTCAAGCAGTTAGCTCTCGATCGAATAACAAAAGAATTGCGATGGTAGCATATTCACATTGGCAGGGCACAAAATGATGAGGCACGTAACAAAAATAGTTTCCTAACAATGCGAGAGACTCCACAAATTTTGTATGAAAAATATTTTGAACCAGTCATTGAATCTTACCTTCTCAAGTTGATAGGCTGTTTTCCCACAAGTAGCACAATTTTCTTGGGTCCCAGAAAACATTCCTGCAGCTTTGCTAGATGATCTCGTCTGAAACATGAACAAATTAGTGAGAACTATATATCATCACGCCTATTTAGATATGGCATCTCCATAAGCAGAATGCACTGAATGTTATTTACCAGCTCAGGAGTTAGCTTGTCTGCTGCCTTTGCAGTTGTTGTAAATGAATTAATTGTGATTAATCAAATTTCAAAACATAATTATGCATAAGTTTTGACTAGAAAATTTAAGCTCAAGTGGCATACGTGATTGAAAATTATTGTTGAAGTTACTGGTCTCCTTGAACAGTTGCTCAAAGTGAGGCTTGCAGTATAAAACACCTTCCATTGAGGAATAATTTGCCAAGCTGAAAACAAATCAATCATGAAACCTGTTTAGTTCAAATATACACAGCATATAAGTCAACAGGTGAAATTGACAATAATTGAATGCTGATGACACCATTTATTAAAATTTCTCTGATATAATGGTTAAATCAGGAGCCAAAATTCAAAAAGAAATCTAGTCAAAGAACACTAGCAAACTGTTGGCAACAATCTTCAACAAATAAAGAGAAAACTGTAATTGGATAGATGAACTATTTTCTGTATCATCATTTCAGAAACAAAAAATCTTTAAACAAAATCCATTGATAGGCTGGCTAGGTTCAAGTAATGTGTTGACGAATCCAATCATTATACAGAAAATGCTCAACTGTTGTGAAAAACTTATACAACTAATCAAACACTGGAAAATTGTTGAGCACAACTTTAAACAAACAAGTGACCATGTATAATTTTCCACCATTTAGATGTTGTTTCGTAAACAATGGAACATAAAGTGAGCAAAAAAGAGAGAGAGAAAAAGGGGACCTTTAACTTTCCTTTGCAATGGAAGCACTTGAAGTAAGACTTATGATAGAAAACACCATCTGCAGATAAGAGTTCCAAAGTATAAACAGTCCTCTCACAGGCCTTGCATTTCTGCTGAGTACCAGTGAAAGACATTGCTGCAACTGCAATCAACACATGTCTATATCTTAGATCCAACTAAGTCCTAGATCACCCTAACTCAAAACGAATTTCTCACTATCAATCAGGTAAAAGTAAAAAAGGAAACAAATTTTTCAAAATACAAAAAATCTAGGACCGATCTGAAAGCAACAGATACAGGCATTGAAATCAGCAGAACCGGAAGTAAGGGATGACACTACAGATCTGAGAAAATGAGATCTGCACAAAAAGCCTAAAGGTAATAATAGAGCAATGAAATAAAGTTCACATGAATCTTCATCAGAATCCTCTTTTCATTTTACGTTGTGCAGTTAAAGTCAAAAAACATTGGAATATTGGGCATTTCTAATTTGATTAAATAAGTAAAAAAAATTCATCTATTGAAACGCCTTAACACTTTAAAGGCAGATAATTAGACATAAAATTAAATAAACAAAACAACCTGGCATGACATAAACTCATTATATTAGATAAAAAAAAATAATGCCATGTAACAACAGCCAATTTAACATATATGAATGTGTATGTTTGGCTAATAATCACATCTGGCGTTGTTCTTTAAGTTTCTCTAGTCTTCAAAATCCAAGAAAACGTCAGCAGCCGGATGCGTTTAAAAACATTACACTTTGTATTAATGATTCTATTATAATTCATGTGAACACTAAACAAACTTCAAAATAGATTATCCATGTTTTTTCATGAATTTTAATTCAGGGATCAGCAAATGTCAGTTTTTTTCCGTATAGTAATATAATAATGAGGGTGACTAAAATGAATTTTAATTAAAGTTCAAGAAAAGCAGTAAGAACTCATCAAAAAAGCAAAAGCAATACTGTATTTTCATTATTACCTTCAAGAACAAAATTCTCAGGTCAATATTTTATCACCCCTAAGCTTTTCAACCATGGTAGTACCTCCTTTAGTCCTTCGAGGATTATAACACAACTCTGCTTTGGCCTTCTCACAAGAATACGCCCACTGGTGTCTCAGAACATGCACTGTCTGCTCAAACAAAAAAAATATAAATAAAGGAATCCAGTGGAAAAATACATTACAGTCAATTATACATAGAAAAATCACATTCCAATCAATAATCGGTTCAGACCAGAGCGATTGCAGTTACTTGGTTATAAATAGCTCTTTCTTATCTTTGAGGATTTATGTATCTTACTTTGCTCAGAAAAACACCCAAATAATCGTAGAACCAAAACCCCCAATTGTTCCCCAGACACAGTGAAACCCTAGATTTTTAAACCATCAAACCCACGATTACATATCAGAAAATTGAACATGTAGTAACCCAATTCGACACTTAAATGAACAATAAACATCAAAACAAAAGAAAACACTAAACCTTACCTTAGATCGGTTAACACATGGCAGATTAGACAAAAGAACGGTTTAGGGAGCAGAAATCGTCTAATGAGACGAGAAAGAAATAATGACTGTGGTTTAAGGAGACGGCGGTGGAGGGGAGGATCACAGGCGGAGACGGTGGCGGCGGCCAAGACCAGAGGTGGTGACATTGAAGAAGGGAAGTCGCGACTTCGCTAGAGAGAAAAAAGATGGGTTTTAATTTTTCTAATTTGGAGTTGAACGGAATATTTCCCACTGTTTCCATTTTATATAATTTTCATTTCTTTTCCAAATTTATTATAATTTTCAATTTTCATTCTTTTAAATAATTATGCTACTTTGTATTCAATTTAATTTTATTGTTCAATTATTTTTAGTTTCTGTCAAACTTAATCTTAGCACTTAGATTAACAAGATAAATATCATGAACTAATTTATTAACACAAAATTAAGCTAGGCATATAAACACAAATTTAAATATTGGATAAATTTTACAAAATTACTAGAACTGTCAATAAACTTTAATTTCAGCATAGTCAACATAAATTGCCTAAACGCCCTCCCGGCTAAACGGCTGGATGCGACAAGAGCCTACTAGTAAAGTTCTGACTGTCCTAATAATTTTAACCTTACTTAGCATTGTGTCTATTTCCTAGCATAAAATTATCTTAACAAATTAATTCATGATAAATCCTTGCTATATAATTACAATAATTAAATTAAAAATTCCATTAGGCATATTCAGTCTCACAAATAATAATATTAAACATAATATTTTCTAGAGGCATTCATGGCATTATTTAACACAATAGATTTAGCCTACCATATTATGGTAGTACAAACACAAAATATTATTAATAATAAAAATATACAAAATAAAACGAAAGGTTATACCTTTCGAGCACACGATGGAGTTGATCAGAGACCTCCTCCTTAATGGTTACTAGTTACAAGCACACCTATCATTACAAAGCTCGCTAATTTTTATCGTTCTATTCTCCGTTCTCTGCCTTATACAAAGAGAAAAACAGAAATATATAGGCGATGGACGCCAAAAAACAATACAATATAATTAAACAAAAGATAAGGGAATAGTGACAGGCGGCTGTCGGCAGAAAGAGACAAAAACAGCTGGCGCGTCCTTCGGAGGAAGACGACAAAGGCGGCTGGACGCAGCTGGCAGAAAGGACAGGGATGGCCGACAAGAGCGGGAGACCGAGGGAAGTGCGCTGTCACCAAAAAGGGGATGCTGACTGATGGCCGACAAAAGCTGAAAGGCTGTCAGTCAAAAGGAGAAAATGACAGAGATATTTCTCTATCTGTAAAAATACACTATGAGTGTAGAACAAAATTATAATATAATTTACCTTTATAAAAGGCATTTATTTAAGACATTATTTGTCTTTGCCTTTGTCTTTTGTACCAAGTTCCTTGGTATTACCAAGCAGTAGGGCCAAGGGAATTTCTTCCTCATATGGGTCCTGCGAGTCTTGAAACATAGCCTCGTTTGTAGCATTATTAGCTTCCATGACTATGTCTTCTCCTATTGAGGAGGCTGTCAAAGAGAAATCAGGTTGGAAATCAATTCCAAAATTTTTCTTCATATCTGATTTCATGGCTTCCATATAAGCCGAGACCATTTGATCTTTGGTCAATTGTCCTTTTTGCAGTTTGAGTTTTCTGGATAAGATCTCAAAAGGACTTGGATGCTCCATTTGAAGAGCAGCTTCAATACCAGATTTGTATTGGGAAATCCTGACCTTGATTTCATCAATAGTCTGTTGAGCTTCTAAAATTCCATGCTCATTATTCCTCATCATCTTCTTCCAAAATTTTGAGAAGAAAGTCCTATAGATGCAAGGAATATTTTGTTTGGTATAACCAAACTCAACTTCCCATTTAAAAATATATGGAATGCCAAATTCTATAAAAAAATTGGCAATAGGCATACCCTCAATCCATTTATTATCGTTAAGGGACTCAATCAATTTGGGAGATATTTCAACCCACTCAGTATAAAATTCTTTAAATATTCCTGGTAGGATATCAATACCGGTACCAAAAGTTTGCCACCATTGATATAACCAAGGCGGAAAATCCTTCTTATAAATACTTTGGCAAAATTTTAAAAACCAAGTATGTTTCTTGGAAGGGTTTTGATATAACAAAACTTTATTGAAAGCTTCCACATAATCCCAGTAATTAAATTTTATTACTGCTTTACTTTCAGGTTGGAGATATTCTCTTTCCCTAAAGGTACTAAGACCCCATTCTTCGGCAGTTATAATGGATTTTATAATTGCCTTGCTAAAACTGTAAATTTTTGCAGTTTTACTTCCTACTGAGAAATGGGTTATTTCCCACGAATCAGTGGCTTTCAAAATGTTTTCAAAATGAATTCTGGTCTTATAAGATCCAGCTGTAAAAGAGGCTCCCGTATCCAAATATTTTTGCATGAGGCCCCAGACATCATCCTTACGTCTGACATCATTTTCTCCCAGAAGAAGTATGACTTCTTTTTCCGTATGCTGAAAATAAGGGAAGTCATCAGATTCCTCATCTTCCACTATCTTAGCATAAGAGGGATTTGTAGTCGTTTGTGTTTGACTACTGGAAGCTGCCTGAGTATTACTCTGGCTCCGTTGTGCTTCTTTAAACAGAAGGAATTCCTTATAAAGGGCTTCCTGTTCAGAACTTGTGGCTGCAATATTCTGGGCTATTAGCCTAGAATTCCCATGTTGGGCTAAAACATTTCTTCCCCTATTAGAGGAATATTGTCCTCGTCCTTGAGAGGGTTGTCCTCTATGAGAGGAATTCCCTTTTCCTTTGTTATTCTTTGTGCTCATCCTGCAACATTTAAATGGAAACTATTAGTTTCAGATAAATATTCTCTAGTTAAGAAATCAGGCAAACTATTATCAGTTCCTTTTTTATATTCAATAATAAAATCAAAAGGGGCTAATTGAGCTTGCCATCTAGCAAACATTTGTTTGCTGACATCATGTTTAAAGTCTTTATCAAACATATATTAAGCTGCTTGACAGTCAGTTTTTATTAAAAACTTTTGGTTATATAAATCATCTTGAAATTTTAGTACACATTTTAATATGGCTAAAATTTCTTTTGCTATTGTAGCATAGTTTTTCTGGCTGTCATTCCATTTACCAGAATAGAATCTAACAAGATATTCTTGTTTGTCAATTGGTGATATTTGTTTTAAAATACCACCATAACCTATATCTGAGGCATCTGTCTCAATGATTTTTTCCCATTTGGGATTGGCTAACATAAGACAGGGTAAGTTATTAACTTTCTGTTTTATTAACCTAACAGCTTCTGTATGACTATCAGTCCAAGGTTTAGGTTCTTTCTTAAGCCTATCGTATAAGATAGCAGTATGTTTAGACAAGTCTTTTAGGTAAGGCGAAATATAATTTAGACTACCTAAAAATCTCTGAAGTTGAGTTTTATCTTTAATTTCATCAGGAAATTTAGATGCAAACTCAATGCTTCTGTCTATGGGAATAATTTTTCCCTTGTCAATATTATGACCTAAAAATCTTATATTAGTTTTAAACAATTGCATCTTAGGTTTAGATATAACTAGACCATTTTGTATAACAACCTTTTTAAATATTTCAAGGTGTTTAAAATGTATTTCAATATTTTTTGAAAATACTAAAATATCATCAATGTAGACTATTATAAAGTCTGAAAAGGGATTGAAAATATCATTCATGATATTTTGAAATTCTGAAGGGGCATTTTTTAACCCAAAAGGCATAACCTTCCACTCATATTGACCGAAAGGTACATTAAAAGCAGTTTTATAAACATCGCTTTCATTAATTTGTATTTGCCAATAGCCTGATTTTAAATCAAATTTGGAAAATACTAAGGCATTATGAAGCCTATCAAGAAGATCTTTCTTGTTAGGAATAGGGTATCTAATCCATTTTAACACTTTATTTAGTGGTTTATAATTTATAACTAATCTTGGTATACCTCTTTCTTTTTCAGCATGTTTATTAACATAGAAAGCTGTACAAGACCAAGGTGATTTAGAAGGTCTTATTAAACCTTTATTTTGGAGATTATTAATCTCTTCCTTACATAAATTCAGGTATTCTGAATTCATTTGACAAGGTCTTGCCTTAGTGGGAATTAATTTTTCATTAAATTCCTCTTCGTATGGCAAAGACACAATATGCTTTTTTCTATTCCAAAAAGCATTAGGGTGATCACTACAAATTTCTGAAGTGAATTGATTATTAATCAATTTAATTTTATCCTGTAATTTAGGATTATTTAACATATTATCAATATTAATAAAATTAATTTCTTCTTTTAGAAAAGAAATTTGGTTTTGTTTACTCTTTATTAAAGAGTCTTTAATTTGATTTAAAAACCTAGTAACTGGTTTTGTTTCAAATTGGAAGTAAATATTACTACCTTGAAAAGTTCCTGTAAAACCATTTGAATCAATGTTTTTTAAAGGAAACAGACTTCTTATAAAAGGAGTTCCAAGTATAACTTGGTTAGTTATGTCTTTAACTAAAATAAAATTGGTAGGAATACAAATTTTATTTTTACATATATATGCAGTAGGAATTTTAAAACTTATATTAAGTTTTTGTCCATTAGCAGACCTTAAAGATTGTGAGGTCTTATGGAAATAATTTGTAGGTATAATTCCTTCTTGTATACAATTTAGATCTGCACCACTATCTACTAGTGCAATAAGATCTTTAAAGATTTTGCCTTCTATAAGAAGGGAAATCTTTATGTACCATTTTTGTGAAGTCATTACTTCTATGGTTGAAAGGAAATCATCATGATCGTGTTCCGAATTATTTTCAGAAGATGATGATGATGAATAAACTATAGGGGTTTTTCCTTTTATATTCTCTAATTTAGAGACTCTATTATTTAGACTCTCATTATTTAATTTTAAGTCTTTTATTTCTTTTTTAAGGTTATTAACCTCAATAAATAAATCACTAGTGCTAGTAGTTTCACTAGTTTGTTTTTGTTTAAGCATCTTTTTGACTTCAGCCATAGAATATGGATCAGAAGTCTTAAGAGTAAATTGCTCTTCTTTGGATGCTTGGTTTTGCTTATTATTATTAGCAAATTCCTCTAAGATTTTTAATCTTAGTTCTGGGTCTTTAATCCATTGTAATATATCTAGGATATTATCACTAGTTATTACATTGATTTTCATGTCCTGAAATTGTGATATAATTTGATAAATATTATCATTATCACTATCACTAGAATTTCTAGCTATTTGCTTACACTTACAATCTGTTTCAGATGAAATTATTTTTTCATCTTTTAACTTAGTCAGATTATTTTCTGATTCAGACGAAGAACTGTAGTCAGTACTATAAGTACTTTCAGAATCTGAGGAATTAATCATGATTTTACTTAAAGCAGTTTTTAAGTCCTCACTAATATTAAGATTATTAATCTTTTTCTTTAATTTACATTTGGTGGCGTAATGACCTTTTCTACCGCATTTATAACAAGTTATGGTAGATTTATCTGGACGTGGATTATTTTCCAGTCTCTTTTTCTTTCTAAGTTCTCTTTTAGCCTTTCGCTTAGTGAACTTATTACTAGTATAATAATTTTCCTTTTTAGGATGCCTATGAGGCTTGTGAGGTTTACTAGTAGAGGGATTATCAATCCCAAATTGACCACAAAATTGGCCAAGTTGCATCTTTTCATTTAAATGATGCTTTTTAATTTGTTGATTTAACTTTATTTCATTACATAAAGCTAAACCTTCCTGGATGCATGTACCAATTAATTTTCCGTAAGTATAACTTGCATAATTAATTTGTACATTGCCTTTTCTAAGGTTTTTTCTAACCCTTTCAGCAAATAACTGAGGTAATCCATCTATAAATTTGGATTTCCAATGGTCACTATTAGACTCAGGTAATTCCATGACTCTACTTAAAAAGGTGTCTTTATACCACCTAAAAGAGGTCAGGGTAGGACATCTAAGATTTTGTAAAAGAGTCCTAATATTCTCACTATTATCAGACCATCTGCCTGTAAAGTGTTCAATAATATTTAAAATGAGTGTATAAACTGCATTTTCAGATGTGACATTATTTTCAACTTTTACTGTTGACAAATTTTTTGTCCTATCATCTTGGGATAAATAATTATCCCACCAGCCTTTAAGTTGGCCAGTAAATCCTGCTACTATCATATTAGCAATGACTTTATCAGTATTACTGTTATTCTTACATATTGTAGAATACATTAACATTCTATGGACAGCACTATAAATCTGTCTTTCAGTGAAACCATCTATGTTCCATTCATAAATTTGTTTTCCACTGTATGAATTATTCATAATTAAGTCTTGTTCTTCAAAAAGAACATCTTGTGGTGTAGGCCTAGGATAATAAAACAGATTTTGTTTTGGCCTATCTGCATATTTATGCAATTTATTTATTTCGTCTATGAGAACGTTTTTATAATTTTTAGTGTTACTTATAGTATCACTAAATTCCTCTTCCAGAGTATTGATTCGGAGATTTTCAAATTTTTCAGTTAAAAATTTTTCCAAATCAGTTAAAGATTTTAATTTAAAACCTTTTATATCTGGAGGGGGTTGTATACTAGGGGTAGCACTACTGCTGGCTTCTGTCCTAGTAGCATTAGTAGTATTGTTATTAACAATATTTGTTAACTCATGGATTTGGGAATAAATTCTTTCAACCCTATTATGAATATCCACAAGTTTTTCTCCTAATATTATTAGGTAAATATTTGTGAAATTTTTCTGTTTAACCAGAGCATTTATGTGCTGTGTGGTTGACTGAATAATTTCATTTTCAAATATTTTTTGAAACGCATTATAATGCCTTACTTCATTATCTCTTTCTATTGAGAAAGGATAATTTGGGGGAAATACTTGTTTAATAGTTTCCCCATTAGGATTTTTAAAATCTCTTTCAATTACAGAAATAAATTTTTCTACATGGTTGGCTATAAACCAATATACAAATGATACTTTGATATTTTTATGAGATAATTCATCATAAAATTCTTGTTGAAAGTTATTTCTTTCTTCTTTAGAAAAATTATTAAAAAACCATGTTCTAAATGGTTTCCAATGTTCTTTCTGAAAATCCATTTGGATTTCTTTTCTGGCTTGTGAGCCAGGACTAAAATCAATTTTAGTTTTACCTATCATAAGGTAAAATTCATTTCACTGGCAGTCATTTCTGCCGGAACTTCATAAATTCCAGATGCTATGTTGTTTTTATCAACATGAATCCTGTTAACCCTATCATGGTTAAGTTCTGATTCTCTATCTGACTCATTTGATGAGTTGTCAAAATTATTAATTTCATTTTTAGAATTATTAATTCTATTTATATCTGACATAGAATGTCTTAAATTTTTATTTGTAGTATTATGAATACTGTTATTGAAATTGTCAGAATTATTAATTCTTTCAATGTTTGATGTTGAACGTCGAGGAAAATCAGTATTATGAATACTGTTTGAACTGCTAGCGTTATGAACAGGAGATATATGAAAACGATTGAAACTAGATCTAGAAGATCTAGATCGAGGAATATGTGTAAGAAAATTTTGTTTTTCAAAATTTATGAGGATATTTCCATCTTGAGTTTGAATGATCCTAGTTGGATTATTTTGAATAATTGGTCTGGCTGGAACAGCTTTTTCTATGATCCAATTTTCAGGAAATATAATTTCCTCCCATTTAATAGGTCTACGTGTAGTAATTTCAGACCTATGGTAATTTGATTCTATTAGAATCGTTTCATTTAAAGGTTTGTCCATTATTTGACAGTGTGGATTTAAAGTCATTAAAGGCTTAAAATATATCCTATAACATACACAAATGACTTCTGATCCAGGGGCATAATTATACCCATTAGTTTTAACATTTAATGTTAAAGCTTCTA
Source organism: Euphorbia pulcherrima (assembly GCA_947683365.1). Classification (NCBI taxonomy): domain Eukaryota; kingdom Viridiplantae; phylum Streptophyta; class Magnoliopsida; order Malpighiales; family Euphorbiaceae; genus Euphorbia; species Euphorbia pulcherrima. The sequence goes on from CANTUS010000009.1 coordinate 42,635,949, forward strand.
ATATATTAACATCTGACAAAGATAATTGCAGATTCGGGTATACATTAAAATATACAGGGCCTTGGGCCAAACTGGACTGTATTAAGCCCATGATAGACTGTTTCCAGTCTAAATTCCTAGCGTCTCTCAAAGCTGCTATAAAGCTTTCGGGTAAGCCTTCTAAAGTTAAAGGCTTAAAAGCAACCTGTACTAATCCTATATGTAGGAATTTATAATTTCTACGATAATTATTAATATCGGAGTTATTTAATAACCTAATAGTCATTTCGTCCTTATTAAGGGAAATAGTTTCTTCAGTAGTTTTAACTACCTGTCTTAATCCTATTTTCTCAAAAGTACCATATTTATAAATGGTTTTAGGATTAATTTTTTGAATAGTCCACTTATTAAGTAGATCTAGATTTTGAGGAATATCAAATTCCTCAGCCATACTGTTTTTAACAGCATCTCTGTTGGTCCTAATCAATAATACCATATTGTTATTATTCCTATTATGATTTAAGGTTTATGACTCAAGTTTTAGGATTTGGGGTTTGGGATTTAAGATTTGGGATTTGGGGTTTAGAATTTGGGGTATAGGATTCACGGTTTAGCATTTGGGATTCGGGGTTAGGGTCTATCTTTAAAATTATTTTTAATAAATAATTTAAATAAATATGATAATATTTCTAAAAATAATATAATTAATTATTATAACTTATTAAACTATTTTACAATATTGATTAAATAAAAAATATTATTTGCTATTATAATTATTTAATTTATTTACACATTATTTATTATTATAATTTGGGTTTAAGTCAAGGTAATTTACTTATACCTTTTGTATACTTTTTATACAACTTATTATATAACTTATAACTTTTATATATATTTTTATATATTTATTTTATATAACCTATAACTTATTATATAACTTTTATAGCTGTCGGTATACCTCGGGCATTGGAAAACATTGTAATACAATTATACTTTCTATAAAAAAAGATAATAGATTTTGGTAGCCTAGTGGTAAGGAGGTGGTACGTCAGGTTGGAGGTGGATATTTCTTTTACTATGCCCCTACTTTTTAGCAACTCTTACAAAAAATGTTGCAACAAATACGCTTTTCATGTTATTGCAACCTATCTGATCTACTTGCAGTTAGATATAGAAAATGATCCAATCATCCCTCTGTGTAGCTTTTGGTCTACATCTTCTCCATCACAATCCTTTAAAAGGGTTGTATATGATCCCATTGGAGTGGACATTGACTTGCTTTTTTCCATTTCAAACTTCTTGAGAATCTCCTTGGTATACTTGGATTGGTTGATGAAAATTCCATCCGGACTCTACTTGATTTGGAGACCAAGGAACAAATTGAGTTCTCCCATCATTGACATCTCAAATTACTTCTTCATTTGATTGTTGAACTCTTCACTCATCTTCTAATCAGTACCTCCAAAGATGATATCATTAGCATAGATTTGAACAAGAATGACATCACCCTTTTTCTTCTTGATGAAGAGTGTTGTGTCTGTTGTACCCTGGATGTATCCTTTGGATATGAGAAAAGATGTGAGCCTTTCATACCACGCTCTTGGAGCTTGCTTCAATCCGTAGAGAGCCTTCTTCAGCTTGTAGACATGCACCGGATGCTTTAAATCTTCAAATCCTGGTGGCTGCTTCACATAGACTTCTTCTTAGATGACTCTATTTAGGAACGCACTTTTGAAATTTATTTGGAACAAGGTGAGTCCCATATAGAATGCAAAAGCACATAAGATCTTGATTGCTTCAAATACCTTCTTGCTGATTATAGCCCCGAGCAACCAGTCTTGCTTTGTTTCTCACCACTACTCCGAATACATCTAATTTGTTCCGGAATACCCACTTTATGCCAATGATAGATTTTCCCTCTAGAAGTGGTACTAGATCTCAAACATCATTTCTGGTGAACATTTCTAGTTCTTCTTGCATAGCCATCATCCATCTTTCATCTTCTTCTGCATCCTTGAATTTCTTTAGCTCAATGAGTGAGACAAAAGCTACATGGCTCATCATCTAGTTGAATTGTTCTCTTGTTCTGACTAGATTTTGGACATTGTCTAAAATGGCTTCAAGTGGATGATTCCTGTGAGTCCGGATCTCTCTTTGAAGGTCATGTTGTTGTGGGACTTGATCTTCATTAGATTCAACTTCTTCTTTAGGTCCTTGTTCATTATTGGACTTGATTTTAGCATTGTGAAGATTTTCTAGTGGTGGATCATCATTGAAGTTGATTCTCTCATCTTCTTCTCTATAATTTTAAATTTGATGTAGTTCCAGAATCTGTGCTAGATCTACTTTTGGGACATTTTCTTCCTACGGTATTATATTGTTCGGATCTTCAATTTTCTTTCCTGCATGGTACCTAGTTTCACTCTATCATTTAGGATGTAGCATTTACATCCAAAGGCTCTGAAGTACCCTATTTTGGGTTTCTTTCCCTTCTAGATCTCATATGGGGTCTTGTTTAGGTTCTTTCTAGTAAGAGCTCTATTCAAAATATAACATGCAATGTTTACGGCTTCTCCCTAAAAACATTTTGGTAGGCTATTCTCACTTAGCATTGTTTGAGGTGTAGGAGAAGCAAAGAAGTTGTGCTCAATGCCCTTGTATTCACAGAATTCAGCAAATAGTTTATTTTTGAATTCTCCTCCATTATCACTCTGGATGCGTGCAATGCTTATGCCTTGTTCTACTTCTATTCTAATGAATATCTTAGAGAAATGTTCAAAGGCAGCATCCTTGCTGGCTAGCAAAGCTACCCGGGTATAGCGAGAATAATCATCCATAATGACCATGGTGTATTTTCTTCTACCAAAACTCAATGGTTTAATAGGACCAAAGAGATCAATATGCAAGAGTTTAGCAACTCTTCTGGTAGGTATGTAAGGGATGGAAGGGAAACTTTTTCTGGTCTGTTTTGTTGACATGTAGTGCATATTTGATCCTTATTAAAAGCAACCTTTGGCAAACTCTCAACTAGTTCCTGTTTGGCTAATTTGGACAGGAGGTTCATGCTAACATGTACCAACCTCCGGTTCTATAACCATGATTCCTCTTCTTTAGACACCAAGAAGATATTATTCTTTTTCTCATTTTTAATGCTAATAGAATATACATTGTTTACTCTAGGTGCATAAAGAATGAGTTGATTGGACTTACTATCAATGATTGAGTAACAATTGGAGTCAAAGTTCACGTTTCTTCCTTTGTCACATAGCTGAGAAACACTTAGTTAGTTGAACTTCAATCTATCAACTAGGGAGACATCTTCTATCTTTAACTCAGATCCAATGGTCCCATGTCCAATGATTTGTCCTTTTTTATTGTCTCCAAAGCTTACTTTTCCACCCTTCTTCCTGTAACGACCCGGTTCTAAGAGGGGTGGCACTAGGGTAGAAGACCTGAGCATAGATCGACCTTGAAGGATGTCGATGGGGACAAGAATGAATCGAGTCCACACCGAAAAGAGAGTGGTTCGAGACTGTGTTGGTATGAGACAGTAGAATTGAAAATGGTTAAGGATTTCGAGATTGTAATGGTATGGGACACTACAATTGAGAAAGACTTAAGAGATTTGATTGGTACTACCTATAACAATAAGGTGAACCTTCTTTTCGGGAGCCTACTCGGGAAAACTCCAAAGTTGAGTGTGCTTAACTTGGAGTAATCCTAAGATGGGTGACCTCCTGGGAACCAATTTCCAAGAAATGAGCGAGTGAGGACAAAGCTCATTGGAAAGACTTGTGTTGGATTGTGGGGGCAGTCAGTTAAACCCAGGGTGTTATAGTTTGGTATCAAAGCCAGTCCTCTCTTAGTATGGTATGGTTTAGGGACAAACTAGGCAAAAGCTGGTGGGATTATAATGACCCGGTCCTAAGAGGGGTGGCGCAGGGGTAGAAAACCTGAGGAAAGAGTGGCCATGAAGGATGTCGATGGGGATAGGAATGAGCCGAGTCCACACCCGAAAGAGAGTGCTTCGAGATTGTGCTAGTACGGGATAGCAGAATTGAGAACGATTAAGGATTTCGAGACTGTAATGGCATGAGACATTACAATTGAGAGAGACTTAAGAGATTTGATTAGTACTACCTACACCAACAACGTGCACCTACTTTGCGGGAGCCTACTCAGGAGAACTCCAAAGTTGAGCGTGCTTTACTTGGAGTAATCTTGGGATGGGTGACCTTCTGGGAAGCAATTTCTAGGAAGTGAATGAGTGAGGACAAAGCTCATTGGAAAGACTTGTGTTGGTTTGTGGGGGCAGTTAGTCTTGAGTGTCACACTTTCGGATTAATACGGTGAAGGGTTTTTCATCACCAATCATGTGCCTTGAGCATTGATTATCAATGTACCATGTTTGTTGATCTCAAGTGGACCTAAGTCATACCTGCAAAATAAATCAAATGGGTTTGGGTACCCAATCAGAATTGGGTCCTCTTGGGTTAATAACAATTTCAGGCCATGGATGACTATCATAATAACCATTTTTAAATCTACACATTGTGGTTATATGAATGTTTCTACTACAAAACCTGCACCCAACGATTGGTTTGTTCTACTCAAGCTTTTTTTGAATCATTTTAAGATCCTACTTTCCATAATCTTCAGAATATCTGGCTTTGGATAATTGCTGATTTGATTGTCCGGTTTGTATCCGATAGCTAACTAAAGGAGTTATTTTTACTCTATGATTCTTTCTTTGTTTGGCTGGTTGGTCATCATAGATCACTACATCCTTTCCCTTTTAAGTAGCTGCATACCTCTATGTTAGAGGTTTTCCTTTTTGAGGAGCTGTGTACTTCTGTGCTTGAGGTTGTCTATTGACTTTCTTTGGTTTCGGAGGTTTTGAATTCCTTCTTTGATTAGAGGGTCATGGTTTTCTTCTAGGAGCTGGCTTTGGAATCCTTCCGGCTGCTTCCTTTATTAAGGCTAGCTCCCTTTCCAGCCTAAAGAGATTGGTGCTGAGTATTTGGACTTGGAATCTCAAGGAGTTTTCTACAACATTCTCACGGTGCTTTGTAGCCCTTATGAGATTTATGTCTTGCCCCATATCCTCAACATCCTTAGTTATCTCCATTACTTGTATTTGAAGAAGTTTGATGGCTTTGATTTTCTTCTTTAGATTGTTGATCACAATCCCTGAAGCTCTAGCGAGATCATTGTTAGAAATAGAATTAGAATGAGAGTTTACCTTTATACTGGCTGACTCAAACTCTAATTCTTCAGTTTGCTCAGTGGTTTGCTGAGTTGTTCCTCTTTCGAAATGTTCTGCTTCTGGCTCAGTTAGTGCAACGAATGCACAATTGGTAGTATCTTCCTCTTTTAAGGATGGTGAGCCACTGCTTTCCTCGTTGTTGCTCCATGTGGCAATCATTGCCTTCTTCTTGTGCTTCTTTTCTTTCTTGAGCTTAGGGCATTTTAATTTAAAATGTCCTAACTTGCCACATTCGAAGTAGGCCATCTCCTTTTCTTGATCTTTCTTTTCCTTCGAACTTTTCTATCTTCATCCTTTCTAGAGGTGCTTTCGTTCCTTCTTCTAGAGTCAAACTTTCTTGAGCTTCTTTTTGACCCTTTTTCTTCCTTTCTTATGAATCTTTTGAATTGTTTAGTTAGTATAGCCATTTCTTCATTTTCAAAGGAAGATTCTCTTTATTGTTCTTCTGTTCTAGAGAACTCTATTCAGGAAGAGTCCGCCTTGAGAGCAATTCCTTTTTTTTCTCTTCAAGCTTTTTCTCTTGCTGGATGTATCTTTCCAAGGATAGTTCTTCAGTTAACAGATTTCCAATGAGTTTATCACAATCATAAGATTTTAGTTTATGAGCTTCCTTAATGGCTATCTTCTTACTATCCCAATCCTTGGTAAGACTCTAGAGGATTTTCTTTACCATTTCTTCCTCTGTGATCTCCTTTTCCAGCCTCTTCATCTCATTCACTAGATTTGTATATCTAGTGTTCATGTTGCTAATGTATTCCTTTGGCTCCAGCTTGAAGTTTTCAAGCTTTTATTGGATGAGATCAATATTAAGATTTCAAGCTTTTATTGGATGAGATCAATATTGGCTTCTTTGACCTTATTTGTTCCTTCATAGGTCACTTCAAGTTTTTTTCCAGATTTCTTAAGTTGTTTTGCAGCTTGAGATACTTTTAAATTCAGCTGCACTCAAGTCACAATGAAGCATGTTAATATTATTTGCATTTTCACGCAACTTTTTATAATCATTATCATCCCATTGATTAGAGGGTTTCCTGGTGGTGATACCCTTAACCTCGTAGGTAGGGATATATGGGCCATCTTTAATGGCCATCCATGCTAGCATGCTTTGAGCTTGAATGAAGTTCTTCATCCGGTTCTTCCAGAACGTGTACTTTTCACTGGTGAAGAGTGGAGGACGGATTATAGACATACCCTCAGGGAGAAGCTGAGAGTTATTATTGTTGGGAACTGACATTCACTTTGAATATGTATAACAAGCATGGCGGAAATTCAAAATTTTGTCTCTTGTCCCAAGAACTCCTATTAGTTGCATATAAATTAATTGAAGCCTTAACTAAATAAATTCTCAACTTAGATTAGCATACATAGACTAGACGTACCATAATTCTAAATTATATCCTAGCTTAAATATTTTATATTAAACATATTATAACTCTAAGCTATAACATAAATATAAAATAAATTAAGCATGTAAAATAATCTAAGCATAATAATTATTAAGTTTAAAACGCTTAAAGAAAAGAACTTAATAATTAAAAGAGAAGATAAAAATATGTCAGTTGAAGCGTGCTTTAGCTGAACCTCTTTACACAAGCTTCCAAGTGTAGGATAGCCTCTATGAGTATCCACACGAACCCCACCAACCGAAACCTCCCAATGAGGAAGAACCGCAGAGTTTTGAGTAGCTGTTTGACCACTGGACTCCTTTATTTTATCTTCTAATTTGACATTAGCTCATAGAAAGATATGGTGCAAAGAATGAAGAAGAGAGGCTTGATATATATAGTGGGAGCAAAGGCTTCCTGAATTTAATGTGGATTTGATGCTAATTTAATGCGAGAATAAATGCGTGATTAAATGCCAATTCAAATACAAGATTTGATTACTGGATTAAATTACAATTTAAATACACGATTTAATTGCTGCATTAAATCCAATTTAAATACGAGATTTAATTGCTGCATTAAGTCCAATTTAAATACAAGATTTAATTTAATCCTTTTCTCTTTTAATTATTTTATGACCTTAATAAAATTAATTACTGGTCAAAATAAATTCTTGGCTTAACCATAAAAATGATTTAATCATTTTAATCAACACTTCAATTTATTTATGACCCTAATAAAATTAGTTATCGGTCAAAATAAATTCCTGGTTTAACCATAAAATGATCTAATCATTTTAATCAATTCTTTAATTTATTTATGACCCTAATAAAATTAGTTACTGGTCAATAAATAAAATCTCTTGTCTAACCAAGTAATAGTTCAACCATCCCTTTAATATTTTTTGTAATAGAATAAATCTATAAATTCTTTATTAGTCTGATAAAGGTCGAATGTGTGTGACCTTATAGGATCCCAAAGTATTGAGTTGTTAAGGCCTAACCAACCCCTGTTCTATTGGAACCATTGGCTTGAGGTTCTAGACCGTGAATAGAACTCGATTACCTTAAACCACTGTAGTACACCTCTAGCAAGGGTCTACCATCCCCCATTACTTAGAACGTCATTTGTGCTTATGACTTAATCCCGGTTAATGCAATAGTTGCCCAATGCGATAAACTCCTTCCATTCTTTAATATTAGTACCATTTGGTTTGTTGGGTTCGGTTAAAGTTTTAACCCACCAATAGCGAGGTTGTTCCAAGCTATTTAGTTATTTACCTGTTACTGAAGTTTATTGCTTTCTACCATAATGTGTTTGACAAGAAACTATTTCTATCCAACACATACTCTGATCAGAGGTTTATAGCAATCATCACTTCAACAAGTGGCCAAGTACAACTCCTTAATATGTCCGGAGCGATGGATTCTTTCTGACTACATAGCTTACCAACATGTTGTCATCACTATACCTATTATCAACCGTAGCACCCTTTACTAATGAGTGTATAATAATGACCCAAAGTATAGCGATAGTACCACACAAGGTAACTAGTATCTTAAGTATGAGGATATTCACAAAGCTATTGCATAAAATAAACACTAACACTATCATATATTTACCAAGTGTTTATCTTATTGCGGTCTCCAATATATCTTCCAGATATATCCATGTATCAATATTAAGGCACCACCTTCAGTTATAGAAGATTAACTGCTTGGACCCATTCCAAGAAAGTTGACCACATACTAGTCTTACTGCTTCATCAATATCCTTTCTTGATGAAATTATGACTACGGATAGTTTAGACATAATCATAATTACACATGAAGTAGATCTCTCTAAGTATAGTCTAACTATAATTTCTCTAACTTCATGCTATGATATGTCAAGGACTTTTGTATACATATATCAATGAATATATTTTAACCAGTCATAATATATATGAACACATCGATATAAACCAAAGATTAAATGCCTTTATTAATTAAACAAATTATTCGTACCATTACATAATTAAGATATATCGCTCTAATTGCCTTAAGGGCATACACCATATCTAACAAACTCTCACTTGCAACAATTAGCCATATGTCTTAATCCATATGCCTTAACATGCTGGTCATGTTTGACTTGAGTCAATGGGTTCGTCAGAACATCCATGAGATTCTGATCAGTGGGAACATATTCTAGTCTTATCACCTTAGCATCAACAATCTCCCTGATTATATGATACTTTCTAAATACATGTATGTTTTTTTGGTGAGACCGTGGTTCCTTTGCTTGAGCTATAGCATCATAGTTATCATAATACAAAGTAATTAGATCAACAGTCTCAGGCACCACACCGAGATCACCAATAAATCCCTTTAACCAGACAGCTTCTTTTGCTGCTTCGCATGTAGCAATGTATTTAGATTCCGTGGTTGAATTAGCAATAGTTTCTTGCTTGGAACTCCTCCAGTATGCGCCCTTCCCATTAACACATACACAAAACCCGACTGAGACTTAAATTTATCCTTGTCAGATATGAAAACTCACATCAGTGTAACCTTTAATTATGAGGTCACCATCTCCATATATCAAGAACTCATCTTTAGTGCTTCTCAAGTACTTAAGAATTTCCTTGACGGCCATCTAGTGCTTTTCACCTAGATCTGATTGATATCTACTCATAAAGCTCAAAGCTTGAGAGACGTCCGACCTAGTACATATCATAACATACATGATGGATCCTATCACTGATGCATATGGTATATCCTTCATGCGCATTCTTTCTTGAGCTATCTTCGGACACTCAGTCTTAGATAGGTTTATTCCCTTTGTCATCGAGAAATAACCTTTCTTCGAATGCTCAAGGCTGAACCTATTTAGTACCATGTTTATATATGTACTTTGAGAAAGACCTAACAGCCTCTTGGATCTATCTCTACAGATCCTTATACCTAGTAAAAAAGCTACTTCACTAAGGTCTTTCATGGAGAACTTTCTTGATAGCCATATTTTAATACTTTGAAGAAGAGAAATATCATTTCCTATTACACTAACAACTGCACTCCCACTAACCTTCTTGTAAACAAAAGGCTCATTAATGTTTGGAAAGAAATCCAATTCATGGATTGTCTGATCAAACCTTATATTCTGACTCTTGGATGCCTACTTAAGTCCATAAATGGACCTTTACAGCTTGCATACCTTTGAGCCATTCTGAGATGTAAAACCCTCAGGTTGTGTCATATACACATCCCGGTCTAAATCCCCATTCAGGAATGCTGTTTTAACATCTATATGCTAGATCTCATAATTATAATGAGCAGCAATGGCGAGGAGTATCCTAATGGATTTAAGCATGGCCAACAGTGATAAAGTTGCATCATAGTCAATGCCTTCATGTTGACTATAACCTTTCACAGCTAATCTTGCCTTAGAGGTAATCACATTACTGTCCATGTCAGTCTTCTTCTTAAAGACCCATTTGCACCCGATCAGTCTAAGCTCTTATGGTGCATCAACCAAATTCCAAACTTGGTTCTCATACGTGGAATCCATTTCTAATTTCATCGCTTTTAGCCATTTATCAGAATCTGAGATTTATTGCTTCATCATAGGTTCTTGGTTTATTATCCTCCATGAGATATATTTCCTTATCATCAGTGATGATAAAACCATATTTATCGGGACCTTCATGAACGTGACTTAATCTTCGCAATGTTTGTGTTTTGACAGGTTGTTCTTGGATCACACTTTCTTGTGTATCCAGAATGGGGTCAATCAGCTGATTGTCTTTTTTTGCTCTTGAACCTCCAGTTCAATATTGCTCCCACTGACTTTTGTAAGTAAGTGTTCCTTTTCCAAAAAGTGAGCACTCTGAGACACAAATACCTTTGGTGCTTCGTGTTTGTAAAATAAATATCCAATGGTTTCCTTTGGATATCCCAAGAACAGACTCTTGTCAGATTTAGCATCCAGCTTATCTGATGCTATCCTCTTTACCATAGCAGGACAACCCCATACTCTAAAGTGACTTAGAGATGGCCTTTTATTACACCATTTTTTGTAAGGTGCAAAACCAACTAATTTAGAGGGCACCCTGTTTAATACATAAACCTCGCTCTCTAGTGCGTATCCCCAAAAGGATTTATTGAGATCTACTTGGCTCATCATGGATCGAACCATATCTAATAAAGTCTGATTCCACCTTTCAGACATTCCATTGTGTTGGGGTGTATAAGGAGGGGTCCACTGGGGAACTATATTGTTTTCCATCAGATAATCCTCAAAGTCCTGACTTAAGTATTCTCCACCTCAATCCGATTGAAGTGCTTTATTACTTTTCTCGAGTTGTTTCTCTACTTCACTTCTGAATAGTTTGAACTTTTCAAAACTTCCAGACTTGTGCTTCATTAAGTACAAATAACCGTATCGTGAATAATCATCAATGAAGGTTATGAAGTAGGAGTATCCTCCTAGTGCATGAACACTCATTGGACCACATACATCTGTATGTATTAGTTCCAATGTACTTGTGGCTGGTTCACCCTTTCCCTTAAAGGGTAACTTTGTCATTTTTCTTTTTAAACAAGGTTCGCAATCACCATAAGACTTCCAGTCTATTGGGCCCAAGTCTCCACACTTATGCAACTTGGTTAAGCGATCTTTGTTTATATGGCCTAAATGAAAATGCCATAAGTAGAAAGATTTCTAATTATCTAAATTTCTCTCTCATCAATGTTTATATTTGAGAATATGTTTGGTAATTACGAAATATCATTTGTCATATTACAATAAAATATCATTCATAGCTTTGATAATACCTTTTATCAAATTGGAATAAAATTCCATCAGCTGTGAAGCAGGAAACAATATTTTATTATGACAATTGAATTTTGTCCTTTTACAAATTTTAGCAAAATGGAAATTTCAAGTTCCTACATTAATAGCAGCCATCAAGCTCTAATGATTTTCCATAGGTACAACTCTCCTTTTTGCCAAAACTCTACTTCTCAACAATATCTATACTATCGTATGAATATAAGATTCTAATTAGGTATCCCATACCAATTTAGAATTTCCTTGAGATGTAGAATTTCTCAATATTAAATATCTTGAAGTGGAAGCTCTAGGCCTCCTATTCTCATGCTATGAGACTTTAGCCCTTTTTGATTTTATTTCCAATATCCCATATTGAAATGAAGATCTTGTTTCCAATATTTCATATTGAAACAATCATTTAGTCTCCTAGACAAAATTCTCAGTATTCTTTTTTTCTTTTCTCTTCACTCTACTCTATCCTACTTCAAAACTAGACACCATATGTGTCCCTTTACTTCTTTAAGATATGAACCATTTGAATTTCTGACTAATTGGTCCTACCAATTTCTATCAAAATATTTTGGTTCAAATTTTCCACCATGGAAAATCCTTTCTCTAAGATGTAAAGATATAGACTTTCAAGTCCATGTTTTCATGATGCCCTTATAGCTAAGGTAACATGGACCCTAACATCTAACTTGATGTTTAACCTTGTCTCCTGCAAGCTACTTACATAAGGTAACATGGATGTTAACAACCTCCAAGGTGTTGTATCCTAGTTTCCTTCTTGTATTTCATGCATATATGTTTTAAGCAGAATTGCTTGCATCATGTTATTTGGATTCGGGCTTACACAATATACACGCCAAGCCCAAGGCTTTGAGGACTATACTCTTATTTCTAAACAAACCCTTTGAAGCTAGAGCCAATCAAAATTAGTTACTAATGCAAACGTTTGTATTTAAATAAAGATTTCAACCGAGATATAAGAAAAGAATTATTGTTCAAATATTAGTTTTAGTACTTGTATTTAATATAAGGTCTTTTAATTAAATACATTTTTCCCACTATTTTCTTCGAAATTTACAATATCCCATTCTATTGAATTCGGGAATTTTAGCCCAGCTAAATTTCCTAGTAGGTAGCATCTATAACTAGTCTATTATGACCCCCAATTTTATGAGTCAAGTCATATGAGTAAGTTATAGTTGGAATCTCATTCCATTTGCATCGTATGCAATTGCTAATTCATTCAAGTTCCCTAATCCCAAGGGGCGTGTGCTCTTATTTTAGCATCTCCTTGAATATGTCTCAATCCTGCGGCTAGCTCCCAATTTTATGGTGGACTACCCAGTCCTATTAAGGCACACCCACTCTCAATTTTTATAACCGATCAATGTGGATGAAAATGAATGCTTTGAGCAACACTTTTGTAGCCCAAAGAGACCGTATTATAAATTTGGGTAAGGAAGACTATAACTTGCCTTAATATATTTACTTTAGGATTTTATTGGTGTTAAACGTCTCACCCAATCTAGGATTTTATTTGATGGACATATTTATAATAATTTATATTAATTCAGGGAATTTTAGAATTAATATATAAGGTCCAATCTTAGAGGGGTTCAAGCTCTTTATTATAATTATTCCATCAACCTGGATTGTATGCAAAATAATTAACATTTTATTTGTTATATTTATATTGCATTTCTATTAAGCTTTTATTCAATAAATTTAATTTTTACTTTGTTATAGAAACATATATAAGAATCATCTTATATACTAGAAATAAATTAGTCCACATTTAATCCCCTCGTTGGTCAATTCAAGTTGCACCGATATAGGTTCCCAGGTAGAAGAGATGCCCTAGGAGAAGCAGAACCAAGTCCAATCCTTAGCCAGAACAAATACGAGCACAAACTTGAAGACCAATGGATCCTCTTGAACTAAAATTTTTTTTTCTTTCAATTCATGTAAACTAGAAGCATCTATAACCCATGTAACTTATATAAATTATCGAGTCTTTGATAATTTTAAGTAAGTTGAGCAGGCTTATTCAAAAAGAATCTATAACCATTTTCTAACCTGGAAATGAAAACACAAGTTCATCTACTGCTCTAAACAATTAATAAAACTTATAACATTTCATATAGAAAATACAATTCAGTTGGCTTCTAACTTAATTATGCACTAAATAGGCAGGCTCTAATACCAGTGTTGGGAACTAACAATCACTTTGAACATGTATAACAAGCATGGTGGAAATTCAAAATTTTGTCCCTTATCCCAGGAACTCCTATTAGTTGCGCATAAATTAATTGAAGCCTTAACTAAATAAATTCTCAACTTAGATTATCATGCATAGACTAGACGTACCATAATTCTAAATTATATCCTAGCATAAATTTTTGTATTAAACATATTATAACTCCAAGCTATAACATAAATATAAAATAAATTAAGCATGTAAAATAATCTAAGCATAATAATTATTAAGTCTAAAAAGCTTAAAGAAAAGAACTTAATAATTAAAAGAGAAGATAAAAACGTACCAGTTGAAGCATGCTTTAGCAGAACCTCTTTACACAAGCTTCCAAGTGTAGGATAGCCTCTATAAGTATCCACATGAACCCCACCAACCGAAACCTCCCAATGAGGAAGAACCGCAGAGTTTTGAGTAGCTGTTAGACCACTCCAAAACCCACCCAAAATATTAACCAAAGGGACTCCTTAATTTTATCTTCTAATTTGACATTAGCTCATATGAAGATATGGTGCAAAGAATGAAGAAGAGAGGCATGGTTTATATAGTAGGAGCAAAGACTCTCTGAATTTAATGTGAATTTAATGCTGATTTAACTAGGTAATAGTTTAACCATCCCTTTAATATTTTTCCGTAATAGAATAAATCTATTAATTCTTTACTCAGTCCGATGAGGTCTAATGTGTGTGACATTAAGGATCACAAAGTATTGAGCTGTTACGGCTTAACCAGCCCCTGATCTATTGGAACATTACCTCGAGGTTCTAGACCGTGAGTAGAACTTGATTACCTTAAACAATTGTAGTACGCCTCTAGCAAGGTTCTACCATCCCCCATTACTCGGAACATCATTTGTGCTTATGACCTAAACCCGATTAATACAATAGTTGCCCAATTTAATGGACTCCTTCCATTCTTTAATATTAGTACCATCTAGTTTGTTGGGTTCAGTTAAAGTGTTAACTCACTAATAGCAAGGTTGCTCCAAGTTATCCCAGTTATTTACTTGTTACTGAAGTATATTGCTTTCTACCATAATGTGTTTGACTAGAAACTATTTTTATCAAACACATACTCTGATCAGAGGTTTACAACAATCATCACTTCAACAAGTGGCTAGGTATGACTCCTTAATATATCCGGAGTGATGGATTCTTTCGGACTACATAGCCTACCAATGTGCTGTCATCACTATACCCGTAATCACCCATAGCACCCTTAACTAATGAGTGTATAGTAATGACCCAAAGTATAGCAATAGTACCACCCAAGGTAACTAGTATCTCAAGTATTAGAATATTCGTAAAGCTATTGCATAAAGATAAACACTAACACTATGATATATTTACCAAGTGTTTAACTTATTGCGGTCCCCAATATATCTTCCAGATATATCCATGTGTCAATCTTAAGGTACCACCTTCAGTTATAGAAGTTTAAATGCTTGGACCGATTCCAAGAAAGTTTACCATATGCTAGTCTTACTGCTTCATCAATATCCTTTCTTGGTGAAACTATGACTAGGGATAGTTTAGACATAGTCATAATTGCACATGAAGTAGATCTCTCTAAGTATAGTCCAACTATAATTTCTCTAACTTTATGCTATGATATGTCAAGGACTTTTGTATACATATATCAATGAATATATTTTAACTAGTCATAATATATATGAACCCATCGATATAAACAAAAGATTAAATGCCGTTACTAATTAAACAAATTATTCGTACCATTACATAATTAAAATATATTACCCTAATTGCCTTAAGGGCATACATCATATCTAACAGTTACAACTCATTTTTATTTTTAGTATCAAGTTGGACCTTTAGCTTCAGATTGTTAAGTCTCTAGTTATGAGCACTTACTCTGATACCACTTGTTGGTCCCTACGATAGTATAATTACGGTCAGAGGGGGTGAATGACCCTTTTTACAGAATTATAGACTTTTCAAAAAGTCTTTGTGTAGCGCACAATATATGATCTAGAGTTAAGGGATCCGGATGATGCAGATATTAAATAAAATGCACTTAATGTAAAAGCTAAAAGTAAAAGTAAATCAAACACTATGATTTTTGTACTAGTTCGGCCCTGCCTATGTCCAGTCCCTAGAGTTTCCTCCTCTGAGCTTAATCAATTAGTGTGATTTCTTTCAGGGGCAAGAATCAAGCCTTTACAACTATCTCCGAAGATTTCTTCTCCTCCGGATATAGGATATTCCACCTAGCTAACCCAAGCTTGGTTGAGTCCTTTGCAAATTGTCTCCATAGAATCACTCTTCTTCCAGAAGTACGATATACCACCAAACTAATCTAAGCTTGGATGAGTCCTTTTCTCTTCAGGATATACCACTTAAACTCTCCCTAGTTTAAGATAAGTCCCAATCTCACTACTCACCAAAGTATAAGATTTTACAATGGGTTTCTTATCAAGAATTGGTTTTGAATTCTTCAAGTTTATAATTTTACTTCAGAATTCTTACAAACTGATTTCAGGTTTGGGTTCTTGGAGGGATTATGATCACCAATTGAATAGTAAATATCTTAATGTAATAGCTTTGTGAAATCAACCAGCAACTTCTCAACTTGTGAATCTTCCCTTTTATAAGCTTGGATTATAAATGTAGCTGTTGGTCAATCTTGAATCTTCATCATTGATCAGATAAGTGTTGGCGTGTCTGGAGCTGTTGATCTTTCCGTTAGACCCAATAAATTTCACATTTGAATTTGTTGGGATTGGGGCAAAAAAGTTGTCAGACGTCGTTTATTTGGGTTTTTGTGCACTGCCAATTTTTATGCGATATCTGTCTTTGTTTGGACTCCATACGTCTTGCTATTGGTCTATGTTAAAAAGGTTGTTACCTTTTTCTCTTTCTGTGTCAGCCTTTTTTATCATTTGTTGAAATCGTGCAAGCTGCCACTTTTTCATTCTCCAATGCAAAAAGAAATTTTGACTTCAGACCAATTTGGTGGAAAATTGTATATTTGAATATTCCCTTTATCTTGAGAATTAAGTCTTCTGGATATCTTCAGACTTAGTCTTATCCGGATGCTATTCCTAATGTGATCTTCCCTGGATGCTGTCTTCAAGGAGTTAGGAGTTTTTTTCCTTCCGAACTCTAATCGAATGCTTTCTTCTTGGACTTAGGGATTTTGTTTTCTTGTGTCTTTAATAGGATGCATTCTTCTTAGACTTAGGAGTTTTGTTTACTTCAAAACTTGATCTAGATGTTTGTTTTGAGTTTTCTTCTTCTGGATCATTGTTTCACAACAAGGAGAACAATGCAACTAGATTGACACTCCATCTAAGATAGATAAAATTCGAGATCTTGTTGGAAAACTAGTGTTTAAGTTACTTTCAAAAGAACCATATCCCACATGGGTTTATAACAAATGAATTTTTGACTTTATATTGAGTGTTCCAGATGGGCTTGATAAGTTGTGAGAATAAATAGGTAGGCTTTCGCACACATGAGAGAGATGGCCCAAAGCCATTTCTAGTGCAAATCGGTGGATTTCCCCCTGTGTGGGCTATGAGGACCATGCTCGGAACTATTTTATTATTTTTGCTAGAAAAATAAAATCTGTCAAAAATGTTTTGTGAATTTAATTTGCATACTCGTAACTGTTGTTTTAAGAGAGTTGTATTGCCAACAGCTATGTGCATAAATATTTTAGCACCTATTTCAATTTGCTTAAATGCTAACAACTAATTTTTCTTTAATATTTTGTAACTCCTTTTAGTTACGATTTTAAATGGCTTTAATCTCTAGTTTTCAAACAACTCTTTTCTTAGCCTATATAAAGGTTGCTTATGTTTCTTATCAGACACACCAAACCCTCTTCTCTTCTCTATTTTCTGGATACATACATGGTCCTGTCTACAAGTTTAATTCAAGCTTGAAGGAGTTGTTTAATCCTGGAAGGAACTACGAAGTATCATTTAAGGACAACGTCTCCTACATGACTTAACTCAGTTTTCCCTTTGAAGTTCATTTTATACAGAACATTTACCAACAATCTTAAAGGATACCTTACAATGGCTGATGTTACTCCTCCTGCTGGTGATGGTTCTGAAACTAACATTGGCATCAAAGTTATCAATGCCAATGTTCCACCACTGTCCTCTCTGGTTTTCACTAAGCCTTTTCCTGATATCTCTAAAATTGAGATATTTAGTTGCGAGAATTTCAAGAGATGGCAAGAAAGAACTTTCTCTATGCTATATATGCATGCAGTCACTACTACTCTCATTGAATATGCTCCTACCGACCCTGTTGCTGATGTGAATTCTTGGATTCACACTAACAAGGTATGTAGACATCACATTCTCAACACTTTATCTAATGACCTTTTTGATGTCTACTGTCCCTACAAGCAAGCTCAAGAGATTTGGGAATCCTTGATTTCTAAATACACTGCTAAGGATGCCGGGAAACAAAATTTTATAATTGGTAAATATTAAAAATGGGAGATGGTTGAAGACAAGGACATCAAGATTCAAATCAATGAGTATCAAAAACCCATTGAGGATTTCAAGGCTGAGGAGATTGTACTTCTCGATGAGTTCTTAGTGGGAGTTCTTATTGAGAAGTTGCCTTCTTCTTGGAATGTGTACAAGTAGCAGCTCAAACATAAACAAAAGACCTTATCTCTCACTGGGCTAATTAAGCACATCATCATCGAGGATGCTAATAAGAAAGAGGTCAGCATTGGTAAAGGGAAAGAGATAGTCTCCAAGGAAAATATTATGGAAACTGCTCCTCGCCAAAAGAAAAGGTACGAATCTCATCATGGTTTCAAACATAAAAGTGGTAAATCCTTCAAAAAGAAAGGGACCTGTTTCATATGTGGAAAACATGGTCACCATGCTCCTCAATATAGGAAATGAGTTATGAATGACAATCCTGTTAAACCTAGAGCTAATCTGGTTGCAGCAGTTGATGAAATTATTCTTGCAGTCATTTCATAAGTAAATCTAGTGGCTGATGAAAATGAGTAGATTCTTGATTCTAGAGCTATGAGGCACATTTGTGCAAATAGAAATGCTTTCAAATCATATACTCTAGTTGAAAGTGGAGAAGAAACGGTTTACCTTGGTGATTCTAGAACTACACATGTTCTTGGAAAGTGAAAAGTTCTTCTAAAGCTCACATTGGGCAAAATATTGGCACTCTCTGGGATGTTACATGTTCCTAATATTAGAGCCAATTTGGTTTGTGTGGGCCTTTTAGGCAAGAGTGGTGTGAAGGTAGCTTTTAAGTCCAATAAAGTTGTAATTACTAAAAATAATGTGTTTGTCGGAAAGGGTTATTTTAACCATTGACTTTTTGTACTCAATGTTGCTTAAATTATCATTAATAATAATGCTAGTACTTCTTCTTATATTGTTGTGTCTTATGATAAATGGCATGCTAGATTAGGTCATGTTAGTTTGCCTTATTTCAAACTTTTGAACTCTAGTGGCTTGATCTCAAATGTTAACTTTTCTAGTTTTGATAAATGTAAAGTATGTGTTGAATTAAAACAAACTAGAAAGTCTTTTAGTTCAATACATAGAGAATCTGAATTGCTAAGTTTAATACATTCAGATTTGGGAGACTTGAAAAATACCATGACTAGAGGTGGGAAAAAGTATTCTATTACTTTTATTGATGATTTTTCAAGGTATACAAAAGTGTATTTACTTAGTAGTAAAGACGAGGCTTTTGATAAATTTGTGCTATACGAAAATGAATTTGAGAATCAGTTGAATAAGAAGATTAAAAGGATTAGATCAGATAGGGGTGGTGAGTATATTGCCTTAAATGATTTTTGTTAGAAACATAGTATTATACATGAGACCACACCTCCTTATTCACCTGAATCCAAAGGTATACCTGAGAGGAAAAACCGAACCTTAAAAGAGATGATGAGTTGTATGCTTTTAAGTTCTAGTGCTCCTGATAATTTGTGGGGTGAGGCTATTTTGTCTGCTAGTTATATACAAAATAGAATTCCTTATAAGAAGACCAATAAGACACCTTATGAATTATGGAAGGGCTATCCTCCTAATTTGAATTATTTGAAAGTGTGGGGGGTGTCTAGCTAAGGTTCTTCTTCCCAAACCTAAAAAGAGGAAAGTAGGTTCAAAAACTTCAGATTGTGTTTTTATAGGCTATGTTCTAAATAGTGATGCCTATAGATTTCTTGTGATTAAAAGTGATGTGTATTAATATGACACAATTATTGAGACTAAGAACGCTAAATTTTTTTAGAATGTTTTTCCACTAAAGACTAGTGAATTTCCCGAATCTGGAGTTGATCTAGATGTTAACCCGGTCGCACCCATTTCTCAAAATAATTTGAAAATTAGATTTTGAGGGAAGGCAATCGAATTCGAAAAGCAAAAACTTTTGTTGATGTTTTTTATACTTATTTAATTGAAGATGAGCCTGTAAGTTTTTCTGAAGCTATTTCATCTTCTGATGGCTCTATTGATAAATTTAAAGCTCCTCTTGTTGCAAAAGGTTTTACTCAAAAAGAAAATATTGATTATTTTGATACCTATGCTCCGATGGCTAGAATTTCTTCTATTCGTATTTTAATTGCTTTGGCTTCAGTTTATAATCTTTTTATTCACCAAATGGATGTTAAAACTGCCTTTCTAAATGGAGATTTAGATGAAGAAATTTATATGGTGCAACTCGAGGGGTGTATTGAGCCTGGACAAGAGGGGAAAGTTTGTAAATTGATAAAGTCTATATGGTTTAAAACAAGCACCTAAACAATGGCATGAGAAATTTGATCAAACTTTATTAGATGATGGTTTCACATCAATTGAGGTGGATAAATGTGTATATTCTGAAGTTGTTGATGGCGTGTGTGTGATTATATATCTCTATATTGATGATATGCTTATCTTTAGTCCGAGTATTGATATTATCAATAGAATAAAGATATTCTTATCATCAAAGTTTGATATGAAAGACATGGGTGAAGCAAGTGTGATATTGGGAATGAGAATCATATAGAAGGATTATGGCATCTTGTTAACTTAAGAGCACTATATTGAAAAACTTCTAAAGAAGTTTGAATATTATGATGTAAATCATGTGAGTACCCCCTATGATTCCAGTATCCATTTGAATAAAATTAAAGTGAGCCCATAGCTCAATCCAAGTATGCACAAATTATTGGTAGTTTGTTGCACCTGATGAATTTCACACGTCCTGACATAGCATATGTTGTATGTAGATTGAGTAGATATACACATAATCTAAATAATGATCATTGGGAAACCATTTTGGGGCTTATGAAATATTTGAGAGGTTCCATGAATTATTATATTCTGTATAGTGGAAAACCCACTGTCCTAGAGGGATACAGTGATGCAAACTGGATCTCTAATTTAGATGAGACTAAGACCACTAGTGGTTATGTTTTCACCCTTGGTGGTGGAGCGATAAAATGGAAGTCAGCTAGACAAACTATTACTGTGAAGTCCACAATGGAATCTGACTTTGTCGCATTGGAGTTCAATTGTAATGAGGCTGAGTGGTTAAGAAACTTCTTAGCGGGTGTGCCTTTAGGAATAAAGCCAACACCCTATGTTTATATACATTGTGATTGCCAACCAGCAATATCGATATAAAAAAATAAGACCTTCACTGGCAAGAATAAACATATTCCTTTGAGATATAATGTTGTGAAGCAATTGCTAAAAGATGGAGTAATATCCATAAATTATGTAAGGTCAAAAATGAATTTGGCTGATCCTCTGACCAAGCCTGTGAGGAAGAAATTAATCCTTGAAACATCTGAGGGGATGAGACTTAAGCCAATTTGAAATTAATGAAGGGATGGAACCCAACCTAGATGAGTGGAGATCCCACGGAATAGGTTCATATGGGTACTAACAAGCCTTCTGTTAGTTTTGCTAGCACTACAATATATATATATATATATATATATATATATATATATATATATATATATATATATATATATATATATATATATATATATATTGTCTCAATCCTAGATGTGTGAAAAGTGCTATGTTGTATATCTTGAGAGTTTGAGTCAAAAGGAATCTTAATGAGATTTTATAGCTCTTATGAGTGGTGTATAAAGTGCAATATACATTTGATGATATCACCTCTGTGAGTGTGAAGTGGGACCACTTCTATGAGATATAATTTTAGTGCTATCTCTAGAGCACTCATCAAAGGCCAGGCCGCGCACGTCCTATTTGTGCGAAACCATGATGAACAGAAATGTACTTGGTATAATGTGATATGGTAAAATCCCTATCTTACAATAGCGTTTATTTGGTTCATAGAAACTATATGTTTCACTGAATATTCCATAAGTTAAATTTTATCTATCAAGTTCTGGTTCATAGTCCATAAGACACAAGTTCCATGCATTATATGTGAAACCAGAGATATCCATAAAATTCTTTTTTAAAAATTCTTTTAAAATTTGTGGGGATTGTTGGAAAACTAGTTTTTATGTTACTTTCAAAAAAACCAATATCCCACATGGGTTTCTAACAAGTGAATTTTTTACTTTATATTGAGATGTTCCATATGGGCTTGCTAAGTTGTGAGAGGAAATGGGTGAGCCTCGCGCACATGAGAGAAATGGCCCAAAGCCATTTCTAGTACAAATCAGTGGATTCCCCCCCTGCGCAGGCGATGGGGACCATGCACAAAACTATTTTATTATTTTTACTGAGAAAATGATACCTGTCAACAATATTTTGTGAATTTAATTTGCTTACCCGTAACTATTGTTTTAATTTGCTTAGATGCTAGCAACTAATTTTTCTTTCGGTTACGATTTTAGATAACTTTGATCTCTGGTTTTCAAACAGCTCTTTTCTTAGCCTATATAAAGTTTGCTTCTGTTTCTTACCAGATACACCAAACTCTCTTCTCTTCTCTATACATGCATTCCTGATTCCTATCTTCAAGTTCAATTCGAGCTTGATGGAGTTGTTTAATCCTACGAAGTATCCTTCAAGGACATCATCTCCTACATGACTCAACTCAGTTTTCCCACTAAAAATCATTTTATACAGAACATTTACCAACACAAATATATATTTATTTATTTTGTAAATGTTTTACAACAAAATTAATATATTGCATTAAAAAAATCTATTTTGATATTGAGATTGCCATTGAAAAATAACTAGTAACTTTATATTTTTAGTTGTAAAAGCTCATACCGATATTGGTAAGTGTGGTACACAACTACTAAAATTACCATGCACGTGAAAACATTATTGGAAGTGGGAAATCATGAAAGCTCTTGAATTCTAGGTTCTTTGCTTGTGATTCCGACATTAAACTTGATTGGCTAAGGAAAAAGATTGAATCATAATAGCTCTTTAGTGGTGAAGCTTTATTTAGAATTTTTGGATTTGTGTTGACAAATTTTAAAAGAACTATTGTTTGCATTTGATTGATTACAAATTCAATATGTTATTATTTTTTATAGTGATTTAATTGACTAAATACTTCAAGTTTTATAATTACTTCATCACGAGGGCATTTTAGAGTTTAATTTACTAATGTATTTTCTAAATTATTTGTTCAAATCACAAAAGAAGGCATTTATTCTAAATTCTAAATTTTTATTAATTTATTCCAAGTAAAGGAATTCATCTATGGAATTCATTTCCTAATGAATTCCAAATTCACCATGGATTGATTCCAAGCTAGCCTTAGCTTTTTTCAACAATTTTCTTTTTAGTTGTCAAATTAAATCATCAGTATATTTTTACCATTTTTTTCTAATTTACCCTTATATTTTTTAGAAGAGATATTATGTATTGATGAAATTAAAAGTTGCTAATTGAGAAAAAAATTAGTATAAAAATATATAGAATAAAGGGTGGTTTAGAGACGTAGAGAGCAGAAGAGCTTATGATGCGAAGCTTAACACCAAAATATGTGACACGTACGAATCCCTCTCTATGCCTAGCGAACTAGATACGGTTCCTCGGGATTCGAAAGATCTCAAGCATTTTGTTAAATTCCCCTTTAAGCGAGGGGAGAGTAGAAGTAAGCAAAAGAATAAAAGAAAAGTCGGCCACAGAGGGCCTACGCATGAGGTGTGTATGCATGAGCATAACACAAATAGCATGCAAAAAGCGAACCTCTTCTAACCTTATGACTCCCGTGCAACACCATTCAAAAGATCTGGGGCTTAACTCAAACGCCAATGAATGGTAGATGAGTATGCGACCTAAATCTAAAACATGCTTATTTTGGTGATTTCCTAAGAGGAATTTACTACGGCTTTATCTAACGCGGTATATAGGCTCAAACTGCTGGTATCGTGGAACGATACTATAGAAGGGTCTAGTCTACCTTGATTCCACATAACTCAACCACTCCTCAAATGAGTGCTATCACAGGAATCACACATTGGTTGAAATGAGTGATCCACATGCAAATATCCCCAATTCCTGGCGGGCATGAGGTATACAAGTGAGCTTCATGGGGGTGAGATAATGGCACCTTAACTTAGTATCTAACTAAAGCGATGGATTCAAAAGGCATAAGAAATAAAGTGTTGATTTAAAAAAAATTTCAGCACATCATCAAAATCCTTTAACCAAATTCAAAAATGAGAGCGATTTTCCAAATTTTAAGTTAAAACGAAATACCCAGCGGAGTCGCCACTATTAAAGGATGACCTTTTCCCGCCCCGACCTTCATGAGATGCGGGGAAGGGAGAGAAATATCAAGCATTGTGAAGCGAGCCAGAAGGATTGATCCTCATTTTAGCGTTACAAAAAGATAGAATAATAAAATCGATGTTGAAGTTGATGTTTTAGTCTAATTTAAATGTTAAAAGATACGAGACCCAAAATGCCATATTTTAAGATTGAGTTGCCACCCAGTTTAGCTCTATTGGGAATTTGGGGTACAATATTCCCACCGGGTGGTTAGACCGCACCTTAAAATAGAGATTTTAAGTTCGGATGATGTTGCCTATTTTTCATTTATTCAATCAACATGTTTACATTTTAATAAGCGCAACTTTAGTTCTTATGCGATTTAAATCCTCCTAATTAGAATTTTTGGTCAAATATCCATACATCACACAGCGCGACATGCAATAAAGCAGTAAATAAAGCAAATAAATAATTATTACATGGCTTTACAAATACCTATACATTTTTCTAATACGGGGAAAATAAAAGTGGATAAATAGAGCGAATAAAGAAAGACCGAAATCGGGTCTCAATCGGGCTTACCAACCCCGAAGCAGCTCCAAGAAACAATAAAGCACACACAAATAGATAGCAAGTAATGCATAAATAAAGGAAAGACAGAAAATAAATGAAGCAAGGGAGAAAACATATTTTTCGGGAATTTATTGACTATCTAAAACACCTAATAATTAAATAAATAAGCTAAACAACCTAAATAAAGGAAATTACAAATTGTTTTTGATTTTATGCTATGATAGAAATATTTATTAAAGATTTATTCAGTTACAAACCCATTTTTAAGCCATTAAAATAAAAAATTAATCAATTAAATAATTAATAAATTATAAAAATAGATTAAAACTAATTATATTTAATTACAGATCATATGTGATTTTTGAAAAATTTTCAGGTGAAAATCGGGGTAAAAAATGCAAGAAAACGATAAAAAAGAGGCAAAAACACAAATTAGGGACCTTTTGGCATTTTTGCCAGTCCAGATGCTAGAGTGGGCATCTGAGATGCTACTGTGGCAGCCCTAGATGCTGCCGTTGGAGCAATTGGCGGTACGGTGTAGCATCTTGATGTCTGCGGGAGCATCTGGACAAAAAAAAAATGCCAAACGGACTAAAATCAATATTTTTACAGCCAAAAATTCAATGTTACCAAAATTTTAAGCCAATTTCCACAATAACTGAGTAGATCTGGACTTAAAATGATTGAATAACTTTGATTCCTCAACTATGGGATAAAAGACGGACCCCAAAACACCGAAAAAGATGTTTGTAGAAATACCGAAAGAAAAGGAATGAACAACAATCAAAGGCAGCCAAATAATATAATAAATTAATTAAAATAGATTGGAACTCAGTTTTTTTACCTAGAGGCCGTGAATCCACGTTTTGAGACTCGAACCGTTCGTTTGGCAACATTTGTGATGAAATAGCGACGAAAAAAGTGACGAACTTAGTGACGGAATTTAGTGATTTTGTGAGAAAAAGTCTCTAAATCCTATTTAAGCTCGTTTTAACCTATGATTTCTAATTGATTTTAATGATTAAGCTAAAAGATTAAGCTAAATAACCCTTTGAAATCCGGATTGAACAGATCTCTTAAGTTTTATATAGCTTTCTCTCTCTAAAGCTTTAGGAATTCAAAAAAGAAATCAAGTTCCTAATTTGGCCAAAAGTCCCGAATAAATGATTAAATGGATTTATATAAACTTTACTCACTGCAAATAACTCAATTAGTCCCTAGAAATATTAAATTTCATGGAAAAATTGAGATTATCCAATTTTAGAGAGAGAAAAAAGAACTAGCAATGGACCCCAGGAGCCCATGCAGCGTCTCAGACTGAGACGCCGGAGGGTGCAGTGAGACGCGCATGGTGTGGACAAGGGGGAACGGGGGCGCGTCTTGCCACCCGTCTGAGCATCTCGCCGCTCTAGCGACGGCGGCCCCTCTGACGGCGGCATCGGGGAGTGTAGGGAGAGATTTTTTTTATTATTAGTTTTAATATTTTTAATTAATATTTGAACTTAATAAATCGGTCAAGGGAAATGATGGAATTAAAGACCCAATCTCGTCATGGAAAGACATGCCAAACACGATATGACTCCATAATAATAGAACAACAGGCCCAACATTAGGTCAGAGCAAAACATCATCATTGTTCCGTGGGTCACCGAAAAGCCCGAGTTTACAATCACCCTCACTATCACTCCAGTGGAACTCGAGGGGGATGTCCTTAAAATGAATCCTCTTGCAAGGAGGAAGGAGTGAAGAATCAATGAACTTAGCATAGGAGCCCCCTACGGACAATACTCGGCCCCCACCTAGCAAGTACAGCCCCTGGTCCATCCTAGTCATCTGATAGATCCAAAAAACTCTCGCTAAGACCAGTGGAGGGATTGACCTCTACACAATGGCGCTAGTGCTCCAATCTCGGACCCTCTTGCTAGAGTGCCACTCTAAAGAGAGCGGGGACTCCAACACAAAGCAACGATCATCCACGCCAGCCCACATCTGCTCGATGTCTCTATGAGTATCCATCCTCTCCTATAGGACTTGAATGATCTACACCAAGTAAATGCACTATAAGTATCATAAATTTGTAAATATAGTTTCTTCTAATGGTTGTCGAAATGTGAAATACAGATTCAACATGAAAGAAGTTTACCCTATCAGAGCGCAGTTGGCGTAGGAACTCCCTATACTTTGTTATGGTTAGGGCCTTGCTCTGCCAAGGTCCCATCCATCTAGAAATAATATGAGGCATCTCAAGCTGCATGGGCAAACCTGGCCTGGGGATCAGTCGATGCTCAAAAGCCCAAATCTGCAAGACAAGGTGAAGTTAGTTGCAAAGCAGTTCGAATAAAAGGTTGAAGCACAAGAAATCGGTTAAGGAATTATAGTAGGATCAAATGGCAGATCTTGAGCTCAGACTACTGGCCTTGAAATCCAACATCTAGCCTATAGTATAACTGTGCCAGGATGGCCCAACACCAATTTTAGCTTGGCATAGCGGTAAGATCCTTAACAGTTGAGAGCAAACCATAGTTGAGGTTACTCGAGCAGACCGGGAAGAAGACAATGGTAAGGAATGTTAGTAAGAAAGACCGGGTGTATTGGTCCCTCCTCTTCGTAGCAATAGGGCACGGTTGCCCTATCTAATAAGCATGGAGCTCTCCATACTTGAGCTTGTCCATACCTCCCGGACAAAGCCCAAGTAATCTCTCCACATAGGCCTTCACCTCAGGCTAGGAATGCAATCGATCGGCATAAACGTCAAAGTGAAATATATCCCTGCTCCAATCTAGTCCCGTTAGTGTGCGCATGTCCGAGGGAGTGACGGTGGCCTCCCTGATTAGTGGATGGAAAGTATGGGTCATCTCCAACCACTCTCTTCTAGAGCTGAAATAACACCTGGGTCCAGTGTCTTCAAAGCCTTAGGGATGGTCCTAATAATGTCACTAAACCTAAAAGAATCTATGTGGGCAAGTAACTCAGTATCCACCGCAGCTCGGATCTCCTCATACCACTTTTTGCAGAAGCTCAAGGCTCCTACAGTCTTATACTGGAACTGTAACAACAAAAACATAGTTTAACATGGTTAGCATATAGTGGGGCAGTAAAAAATCAGAAGAAATTGGCCCAAGACAAAGTGTTAAGCATTCTATCCTAGGAAGCGGGACTAGTACGGGTCCACCCCTATCCATACGGGTCCAATTCCCCCACTCATACAAAAAATGAGATCCGTACAGGTCCCACCCCACCCGTACGAGTCCCTTCAAATAGTCCTAAAACCATCCAAACTTAGTCAAAGCTCAATCAAAACTACCTTAAAAGCATCCTAAACTAAAGTTACATGCATTAGACTCTATCCAAGGCTCTAAAACACCTTAATTCTAAAAATTGAGAATTTCCAAAAACTTCAAAAATGGAGAAGTGGGGAATTGAATGAAATACCTAGAGTTTTGAAGTGTGGGTATCAGGACATGGAACTAGAGGTATATCAAAAGTGGGGGTGAGGCCAAGAAATGAATCCCCCTTGTAAAAAGCATACTCGACCAAAACCGAGCATTCTCAAAGCTCCAAATTACCTACTTAGGGCAAATCCTTGCGCCTAATGCAAAAACAGCCAGTCTTTGGGATCTTTTTATACATTCTGATCGATGCTAGGAGAAAATCATCGGAAATTTTAGTATAGGAGAGTTTGGTGTATGGCGGGATGTGTGGGGTCTATTTAACTTTTAAACCTCCCCCAAACATGACCTGTACAGGTCCCACCCCACCCATATGGGTCCTACATTGACAAATGCCCACTCATATGGGTCTCAGCCCACCCACACGGTTCCTTTTTCACCATGAAGGGGTAGTTTTTGAGCCAGAACTTTATGAAGCACCATGGGTACATCTAGTCCAGACTAGGGGCCAACCCCACTTCTCCTAAACTCTATATTTCAGTTAAATTATAGGCAAAAGCCCTAGCTTACCTTGATCCTTGATTGAAGGGGCACAAATTTTTTATTTTCATAAAAGTCAATTAAGAATCAAGGTAAGCCATTTTTGAAATGATCATAATTTTGTGTACAGGTCTACCCAAATATGGAAAATTTTCCCCGACAAATAAGTCTGGTAAGGAGACACTTGCCCAGCAGAAAAGAGTTTACCAAAGGTCATTACTCTATTCCCCAGTAGTGGAATCAACCAAGGGGCATCCCCCCATTGTTCGGCAGTGGAATTAGCCAATCAAGGGGCATCTCCCCTTAAGGGCATTCCTCGAAAGGCACCCTCTAAGGGGCACTCTATTCCAAAGCAATCGGGCAAAACCCGACATTTCTCACACTTAATTTATAGCTTATTCAGGGGCCAACCCCCATCCACACATTTTTGTTCTTGATTGAAGGGGTAAATTTTTTTGTTCATCACAAAGTCAATCAAGAATTAAGATGTTTCTGCTTAGATAATGACTAACTTTGTGTTTGATTGTTGTCTCTTTATCAGTCATTCAAAATCCTCGCAAGAGAGTCATCCGCCCTAGGAAAGGGAGAAGCCATCTATCAGGAGAGTCATCTATATTAGGAAAGGGATACTCCACCATGATTCATGAAATTCAATCCACCTTAAGAAAGGGTCACGAGGAGAGTCATCCACCTTAGGAAAGGGATACACCATCAGTCAGTAAAGTCAATCTGCCTTAAGAAAGGGATACACCACCAGTCAGTAGAGTAATCCGCCTTAGGAAAGGGATATGCCATCAGTTAGGAGAGTCATCCTCCTTAAGAAAGGGATACACTATCAGTTAGGAAATTCGATCCGCCTTAAGAAAGGGATACACACATCTTTCCTAGTAGAGTCACAAAGAGTACGCATCAGCAAAGGAAAGTCATATGCCTTAAGAAAGGGATACATATTGGGAAAGCAAAGTCATCCACCTCAAGAAAAGGATTTACATCAGTAAAGGAAAGTCATCCACCTGAGGAAAGGGATATGCATTGGCAACAAAAGTCATCCACCTCA
The DNA here is from genome assembly GCA_947683365.1 of Euphorbia pulcherrima. Taxonomy (NCBI): domain Eukaryota; kingdom Viridiplantae; phylum Streptophyta; class Magnoliopsida; order Malpighiales; family Euphorbiaceae; genus Euphorbia; species Euphorbia pulcherrima. The sequence goes on from CANTUS010000009.1 coordinate 42,665,891, forward strand.
AGAAAAGGATAAGTATCACCAAAGGAAAGTCGTTCGCCTCAAGAAAGGGACACCCAGGAAAGTAGTTTGCCTCAAGAAAGGGACATGCCCATGTCATCACCTACGATAGGATTTCTAAACCCTTGCTTACATTATGAGATCATACATATCTGTATCTGCAGTGATCCCACGAGGGGCAGTCTATGAGCACTAGATTTTGACGATCCTTCTCATAAAATGATGATGAGATCTAGATAAGGTAATCTTTTATAGGTGTTATCCATCAGGAGTGTTCCTACTACTCCAGAGTTGAGTCTAGCTGAGTCTGGAGACCTAGTCTGTCCTTATGGACTCATACGGGTCACGTTTGGTGGTACGGATCCACCAATCAACCCATACGGGGTTAGATCCCTCTTACGCCTAGAGGAGGACCCATATGGGTCCCTCTGGACCTATATGGGTTCCATCAGATCCTTATGGGTCCTCTTCTTGCCTAATCAGGCTTTATGGTAGATAATTCTTTCTATTTTCGGGAGAAATCAAGTCATGAATGCTATTTATTGCATTCAGACTCAATTTCCCCTATAAATAGAGGCCTTTGCACCTCATCTCAAGAGGAGGCAATTAGAAAAGAAACTAGACCATATAATATATGAAAATCCAGTAGTTTTTATCGGCATTAGCAAGGGTATAGTTGAGGTATAGAAGGTATAAAATGGGGAGAAAACCCATTCCTTGATGTTTTGTCCACATTTTATTCATTTCTAACTTCATTTATTAGGATTTGGTGGAGGTTATGTCCACACAAATACTCACCTAAATAGTCCTAAAAATCACCATTTTATCATCTACTTTAGTTAGACTCTCTCTCAGCACATGGATCACTTTAAAGTGGATTCACGTTGTAAAGGGGAATTTATTTTATTTTGTTTTATAATTTAGAATAAATGTATAGGTTCTCTTGCAATTTCCCCATTTTCCCCTGGTTATGATTTCTATTCCCCATTTTATTGCTTGTGCTTTATTGTAATTTGTAAACACATGAATCAAGTGTGAAAGCATGTAGAAAAATAGGATTTCTGTAATAAATCCCCAAATGATGAAAATAAAATGGTTTTATGCGGGGAATGTAAATTTGAATTAACTAAATGAGAAATAAGTGACTCATCCGATACCTGAATCTCTGATCCAAAAGGTATGAGTCTCCTGCCCAGTGGGAACTATACCAAAACTCTTTCCCAAGTAGACAACTTGGGTGGTGACTCTATCATTTGTATTGAGATTTGGGTCTCGATTCTTTTACTCATAAAATTAGTTAAAATGTGCAAACTTGAACTAAATGGTTTCATCAAACCTAAATTAATCAACCAATCACCCCATAGGCCCCACCAGTAGGTGCCAATGGAGACCCACACGTCATCGACACCTCACAATTAGCAATGGGAAACATGTTATTTGAAATTCTTACCAACATTTGTGACCAATTTGGGCTCATTCAATAAAAGTATCATTCTTGCTAAAATTTTCGTATGAATTTGATGTGAAAGTGATTGATTCATAAGTTTGCATATGTTTCATATTTATACTCACGCCTTATCTCTTATTCCGTGCTTACACACAATATAAATATAGAAAAAGAGAATATTTCCAAAAAGGCAAAAATATTCGATAGACTCAAAAAAGAATGAGGTCTATGCAAAAGCAGGCAAATTAGTCTACTGGATTGAAAACCCAAAAATAGCGGTCCAGGCAAAAATTAGGACATATGCAGTTTGATAGGTCGAGGACATATTAGAAACTCCCTATGAAAAAATTAAAACTGAAAATGGAAATGAAAAAATTAGAACTGAAAATGGAAATATTGTATCAAAAGTCTAACATGATCACATCAAAATGTAAGACCACAAGTCTTTTCTTCACCTCAGGAAGAATAGGTCCATTACTTATGGAATAATAGTACTAATTGATACTAGTCACCAGTCATTTTTCCCAGTAGGCAGAGTTTGAATTTCAGCTATCAAACCCTTATACAGCTCATCAGTCATTACGATCCTCTAAGCTTTATATTTCAATCGAGCATACTTCGTACATTTTGCCCACCTCTCAGCAAAATGTTCCAGCCAACTAGAAGGATATTCGACTAACACGATATTACAGAATTCAGTTGGAATCTTTTGGACTTGCCCATATTGCCTGCACAATTTGGATGAAGAATATGATATAACCATCCGTAGCCTAAGCAATTGTACCCCATTCGGTGACACCTCCAATAAGACATCTGTAATTTTCCACCAAGGGCAAACCCAATGGATATGAGATTTAGCATACGACCGTAGAATAGGTGTCCACTCAACTGATGATAGCATTTAATGGCCTAGTGTGGCAAAACCGCATTCTGAGATATTACATGGGTTATACTTCTTGATGTTCCCTTGCGGTGGTTCCTTATAGCCCATTTCTCCAATGTCCATACCTACGAGAGAACATTTGTCAACATCTGCAAATTTGGAAAATAGCAAACTCATCGTAACAAGTTACCTGCAATAGTGTGAAGTGGTTCCTATTAGGCTTTGGTCCCTAGAAGCAGCATCCAAATGAATGAGTGTCTTGACTAAGGCAAAAGTAGCCAAAGAGGCCTTGTTAGCCATCTGTGATATCAAAGAAATCAACCTAAAAGGTGCCACAATCTCGCCTAACCTGCATATATATTCACTCACTATCAGTATAACAACCATTGAAGGCTAAGTCGGGTTAACCCTTGAAGCATTTCGGCACCATTAGAACACTGAGTGAATCTAGAACCCAACCAAGTTTGGGCCATGAGATAAGAAGTCCCCTGAGAATTTGAGCCCAAAAATCCTATCTATATCCTTCTCCGAACTGAAGGTAGGTTGGGGAATTGCTATCTTTACTCGTCTAAGGGAAGGGATATTTAAGATAGCACTAAATTCTTCAAACATTGGGCATAGTTCTATTCTACCCGAAAGAAATACCCGATCAATTAGGTCCCATAATGTGCAAACTGCTCCAAGAAGTCTAGAATTCACGGAATCATCAATATAGTTCCTGATATTCCATAGTCTAAATAGTTTTAGGCTCCTCCAGTCCTTCTCACTAATGTTTTAGAAATTTCCTCAGCTCTACGCGATAAAAACCCATTGTTCGAGTGAATTTCATGAAATAGACAAAATTACAGCCTATTGAAATCAATATAGGTATCGGTATTCTTGAAAGAGGTACCATTGTTGCCTAACCTCTACCATTGTCTATACTATTTAGTTATGATCATTTGCAATGGGGGTACCGGGATTATGGAGCAGATGGAGTAATTCACTATAACAACTAAGAAAATCAATAAAAAGATCACAAAAACTGATTCCTATTCATCAAGTCAAAATTTTGTATAGCCATGATACGTTAAAAGTACCAAAGAGAAGTGTAAGTGCAAAGAAATGCCTATGGTACTCTAAACCATCTACAGGAAAAGAATCACTAGAGTTTGAACCTTCATGTCCCTTGGGCTCCTCAACTCCTCCTCTCATAGTCGGATCACTGAGCCACTTTAAGTGAAGGTTCCTCAAGCGCTTGGTCTCTACCTTAAAAGCCTCAGCCCTGTCAGTGGCACTCCTTGCTTCCTCCTTAGCTTTGGCCAATCTCTCAGTCATATCCTCCAAAGCTAACTGCAAATCCAAACAAATCATGGTTCACTCACTATGTAACTAATTATACATCATACATACATTATTTTAACAAGTCTAGGTACTTCACCTCCATAAGGTATCGATGAGTAGAAAGGAGAACACCAATACTAGTATCCCCTAACCAATTACTCCATTACAGCCCGAGTCACCTATAAATCAAAAGCAAGCTTGAAATCCAACAGAAAATCATCATCGAAGAAAATAAATTCTCAGAAAGATCACAATCTTACATGAGTAGTGTCGACTAGAACGAACTCTAGCTGATGAGCCAATGGTGGAAGTCCCTAAGTCACCTATTTACCAACTCCCATCATGATGATAAAAGCAGTATCCAAGGCCATCTAGATGCGACCCTCGATTACCTGCGCTTAACCAGCAGGCAGAGCCACTAACACTTGATCTACAGTGGGAGCCACCTGAGCTATAGGGAGAGTCCCCCTACTACCTGACGTCCTTTCCCTCTTACATGAGGGAACCTATTGAAATACAATAGTAGAAAAAATAGAAGAGAGCAAGCAAAATAAGTTTGTAAAACCATAAATGCATACCTAAGGAGCTGAAAGAGTGGCAGGAATAGGGATCAATCTTATCATAAAATCAGTATAAGTGCCATCAACAGTACCAGCCTGATATCATGTGCCATCCCATAGAGCGGCTTGATCCTCCTCCTCTACTAAGTATGGGTAGAATATATCAATTAGCAGTTTAGTTAGAATCAGTCACTCAACAATGAAGGCCACAGTTCTAAAGCCCCTCACCTGCTCGCCTAGATACCACTCCAAGTACATGGGGCACTCCAACACAAAATATTGGTCATCGTATAGCTCACGAGTAGCAGTGACCAAACCCATATGGCTAGAGTCCTCCCATGGCTCCCGGCGAAGCTATAAGATCATCAAAAGTCAGGGTAAACAAATTTGAAAACCTTGTGTTAATACAGTTTCTACTAATCATAAATTTAAATTTTATAGATACCTGGTCAAGGGTGAGACCTCTCAAATAGGCCCGAAGAGCACCTTTATCCCTCAACGCCTTCTTCCAGGATCGGGTCTAGGAAAAGAGAATAGTTGCCCCTAGGCAACCTCACCCACCAGCTCAGGTGGAGGAAGGACCTTGTACTCGAAGGCCCAAATCTGCAAAAGACTAAAGCATTTCAGTATCATATGAATAACTAAAGAAGTAAAAATTACAAAGCTTAAATTTAGAGATATACTAAAAGAAACAAGTAGCTGCACTTTAGCTCTGTCAGGTTCCCTCGAGTGCTAGAATCGTGACCTAAGTAGAGCTAACCTAGTGCCGCCCGACACTAGTTTAGCTTGGGGACCCGAGTCAGATCCACCAAAGCTGAAATTAGCCCATAATGCATGTGACACAATCCCTATGGAAAGAGCACAGTGGTAAGCAAGCTAATAAGAGCCCTGATATACTACTTCCTTGAATTATCAGTCAACACTCGCTGCGCCAACCAGTGATCACACAGCTTGGTATACTCTAACCGACCAAAAGTGGGTCTCATGCCTAATAACCGCTCAATATAATCCAGAATTGGCTCCTCCAGATGGAACCTATTAGCATAGATGTCAAAGCAAACTATGTCCCCTCGAAATGGAAGGTATGTGTAATATCTGACCATCTCTCCATAAGCACTATCAAAGCGGCGCAAGAAGTGTGAGTCCTCTTTGGTTGGAGGCTCTCAATCAAGCCATCAAAACTAGCATCTACCACTCCTTGAGGAACATCAGCATCGGTAATCTTGTCCCACCACTTTCCACTAAAAGACAAGGATCCTAAGCCCTCTCTTGGACGCTCCTGCATAATAAAATCTTGTTAAGTATCTCTATTTACCTGTTTTATACACTTATGCATGTTTACATAAAGCATTGTTTACTTATAATTCCACTTAAATAATAAAATTAGAGATAACAAGTTTCTAGCATCGATACCAGTATGGCTCTTGCCAATATCAGTACAAGCCTCATCAAAACCAGTACTGTTATCCCATGATAATGGTACTATTATCAATAGCGGTAAAAGCCGAATAGTTCTTCTCCTACGGTAAAAACCCAAAAAATGCAAAATTGTGACTAAATCAACTTCTCGAGGCCTAAAATTTCATCATTTAATGTTCTCTAACTACTCGGGAGTCCCAATCAATCCTAAAATCTAACTAAGCATGTATATTTCATTCAAATTCAAGTTTATTTCAAAGTTTCTAAGTGGTAGAATAATATGAGAGGCATGTGATCTGTAGGCATGATAAATAACAGGCTCAAATCCCTAATCAAGCCCTAGGTGCTTCTCCTCATCCTAGGGATAATACCCTCAAGCATTGGACATAAGTTGAAGCTCTAAGTCTAGAATTGAGGCTAAAGAACTTTGAGGAACATTCCTAACATTCTTGGAACCTGCCTTGTGAAACATCCTAACAAACGGGATGAAAATTAGTGTGAGTTTTAGGAAAATAGGTAGAAATTTTGAGAGAGACACAAGAGACGAGTGTACTACTATTTGGTGCAAATGGCGCTATTTATAGTTTTTGAATTTGTCAAAATTGGTACCCGAATTACACGATAATGGTACCAACATCAGTTAAAGTAATATCGGTATTCATAACACTAGTAGACTTCTTTCAACATTTCAAACCAAATGCCTGTTCAGAGCAAGTAAGGTAAGTATTTTAAAAGGAAATTACATCACTCCCAAGGTATGACATTTCTAAAATAAAGCAAACTTGATTTTTACATTTTGTAGGAATAATAGCTTTGGCAAATTTCCACTGGCTTGATCCCTAATCGTACAACCAATTATTATTATTCTTGTAGAGATCATAGCTCCGACAAATCTCTACTGGCTTGGTCCCTAATCATACAGCCCATTTTACCTTTTGTCGAAATTATAGTTCCGACAAATTTCCATTGGCTTAGTCCCTGACCATAAAGCCAATTATTATTGTAGAAATCATAGCTCCGATAAATCTCTAGTAGCTTGGTACCTGACCATATAGTTAATTATTGTTGTAGAAATCAAAGCTCCGGCAAATTTATACTGGCTTGGTCCCTAATCGTACAACTAATTATTATTATTGTTGTAGAGATCATAGCTCCGGTAAATCCCTACTAGCTTGGTCCCTGACCATATAACCCATTTTACTTTTTGTGGAAATCATAGCTCCGGCAAATTTCCACTAGCTTGGTCCCTGACCATACAACCAATTATTATTGTAGAAGTCATAGCTTCGGCAAATTTCTATTGGCTCAGTCTCTAACCGTATAGCCAATTATTATTACTGTTTTTAAAATCATAGCTCTAGCAAATTTCCATTGGCTTGGTCCCTGACTATACAACCAATTTTACCTTTTGTAGAGATCATACCTCTGACAAATTTCTACTAGCTTGGTCCTTGATCTTACAACCAATTCCTATTTGTGCATTATTATTTCATTGCAACGCTAACATTTCACTCCCCATAGAGTCATTCTTTTTCCCTAATAGGAATATTTGCCATTTCTTTTCCCCATCAGAGTGGTTTTGTTCGCAGCAGATTCTCACCCTGTACGGAGAGACAGACTTTCATTCCAAAGTAGAGTCAATCGAGTACAAAAGGCATCTCGGGTATAATATCTTACCTTATTTCTTACTCTCTTTCACACAATAATAAAGACTTCGGTCTATTATATCCTGTGAGGGGAAGTGTGTGAGCATGGAATTTTCTCATACCCCTAGTCAATGATGAAAGATTGGCTCTTGTGAGAGGGGGAGATTTTAAATGGGAGTTGTGCATGCATGGTACGGTGCACGGGGCGCGATTCACTGTAGTTTGAAGAAAGCGTGATGTTTGGTTTGGTTTGAAAAAATCCGGTTTGCTTAAATGTGTGTGCCTCTTTTATAATAAAATATTGTTTTTATTAAAAAAATTATTTTATTATTTTTCACATTAACTTATTGAGTGTGAAAAAATGGCTTTTTATAAGCAAAAAATGTGATTATATTGAGAAATATATTTATACATTTTCAGAAAAGGAAATATTTTTAAAATAAACCATTTTTACTTTATTTAAAAATAAAATAGAGTCACCACCTGATTCAGCTCTATCTGGAATTATGGTATACTGATCCAAAATGAGATTTTTATACCGAAAAGAAAATAAGATTATGAGTTCGGACACAATAGTTACTTATATTGTTCAAATTGTTTAGGTTAATTTTAGAATTTTGGAATTTGTGGTAATGTCTGCATTACAACTGCTTTATTCAAGATACAAATTCAAGAAATGTAACAGGCATTATAACGGCAAAATAAATTGATATTTTCTACCAAAATTTTGGTTGAGTTACGACAGCATTTGACTTTTGTCCCAGAAATTCAGATAGAGTTTCCTCATGTTCTGGATGTTTTAACCGTACTTGCACGCTTATTTACATGTACTATAGTTTAAATGGCCCCAGTGGCTCACTTAATCAGAAAACTGAAATGCAAATATGTAATGAAAATGATATAAATGGATTTAAATGAATTTAAAGGTGGGTTTAGAGCCAATTACCCTCAGTTTACCTTTTCATCTATCTCGGATGACTTGAGAGTCTGTGTAGGACCGAAGTTGTTAGAGATTGTGATTTGGTTGGAAATTAAGTTTAACCCAAGTTATGACTATAGTCTTGGATTATTCCAAAAGAAAATGTGAGGTTTTGGAGAGATTGAGTCATTTTTAAACCAAAGATCGTTGTGAGATCTTGATCTAAAAAGACAGAAAAATGAGTTTATACTAAATACCAGTGATAAATCTTGGATTTGGAAGTGTTTTGATAGAGTTTCGGGGCTATTAGAACTCCTGAAATGATTTTGGAATGAGTGGATTTTTACCACCTTTCTCGTCTCCTGAAAATTAGAGGGGAAGTCCTCTATTTATAGAGGACTTGTAATTAGTCAGCGGGCTAATTACCTGTCTGACAAGATCTACTTTGAATCTCGTAAATTCTTGCCAGATCTCAGTAAGATTTGATTTTTTTTACTATAGATAGGCAATTACCCGGCAAGATGATTACCCATGTTTGACCAAATTTTGACTTTTCAAATTTTTAGTAGAAAATGCTAAATCAAAGCTTCCCTAGAATGTGGATTTTTGAATTTCGGATGTTGGATGACAATTCAATCCTTTTTGGCTCTTTTGTCTGATCACTAAAAAAAATAGGCGTAATTCCTCATCGGGACTGAACGGACCTGTACTGAAATTTTTCCCCTCGCATACATAAATTTCATGCTAGAAATTTTGTCATATGCGAAACAAACAAAACGGTGTGTGTGTGTGGAATGCAATGAGTTAAAATATTTTTAATTGCTAAATTTTGAAATAAAATATATTTTGCCCCTCGATTAAAAATTTATTAATGAATTGCATGAAGAAAATTGACTGGGGGTCGAAATAAATATTTTTAGATGCTTAATGCGTGAATGACTATGTAAAAGCACCTTTTAGGTTCACTCGTTTTATAAACAATGCAGAAAACGGATATGGAAAAATGCAAAAAATTTAAAATATACGTAATAAGTCGATGGGCTAATTACTATATAACGGTAACTTTTATAGTTGTTACGTGTTTACGCGTTGAAAGCATAAACGTATGACAGCTGGCTAGGTTATTAGCCCATCGGCTAATTACACATGTAATTAGTCCGGCGGTTAATCGCCTGCGGGCTATATGTACAGCTATTTATCTTCATTTTTCTTCTTATAAAAATTTTTTCTCTTCCTTTCTTGTGACTTTCGCTTCTTCTTTCAGCAAATTTCTACTTTTTAGCTATTCTCGACAATAATTTCTCTGATTTTCTTCCTTTTTTGCCCCTTTTACTCCAATTTTTGGGGGTCTTGATATGGTACAAGCTTTATAATATTCGGCTATTTTACCGGCCGTTCAAGTGACCACTCGAAATGTGATTATCGATGGCAAGCAAGCGGAACTTTCTGAAGTCCCTACCGAGGCATTACATGGGCTTCCTCCGACTTGGAAGTACCATGGGATTGCTCCTGGGGATTTTATTCCACCTATATTGAAGCCTTCCGATCATATTTCTCGAATTTTGGTAAGCTTTATCATCATTATCGCATTTTCTATTTATTTATTTATTATTATCATGTTATTGTTATTATAATTAATTTGTGCTTTTTGTTTTATATTATGTAATGAATTTATTAGATGCAATGACTTTCGATAATTGTGTGATTTATTAAAGATTAGTGTGTGATTAGTGTACGTGCATTATTTTTGCAGGTTATTGGCCATGAGGGTTGCAGTATTATCCATTTTTACAAGTGGTACAAGGTACTTTCTCCCGATGCTATAGCCATCATTGACAAGACGTCCTTGGGAAGGATGGTGAGGAATTGCAAGTACGTAAAGTCCCGTAAGTATTCGTACATCCTATCTTGTACTTCTACCCATATCTTGAGCAGATGGTCCGATACTACCCACACTTTTCATTTTCATTGTGGGGAGTACACTATCACTCCGCTGGATTACTGCGCACAAGTCTTCCCTTCCACGGTAACGTGAGTTACTTTAATACTTGTTTCACTTATAATAATTTCAATGTGAAGACCATTGAGGCTTTGATCGGTTATTCTGGGGATAATCCCGAGCGAGTTTCTTGCAAGAAACTCATGACTTTTTGGACTATTAGGGATAGAGGGCACTTATCTTCTGCTTGTGAGGCTAGAGCCTTCATGGCCGCTACTTTGTCCTGGCTGTGTTTTCCCACTGAGGGCTTGATCGTGAACCTCACATTTTACCTACTTTGATCAATCCCACCCACTTTGATGAGTATGCTTGGGGCCGAACTCTATTGGGACATTTGTATCAGGCCATTGATCAGTGCGTGAGGAATAGGATTGGCAAGTTGAAATCCTGTCTTTAGATTGTCTATGTAAGGGTCTAACTCCCTTTTCTTTCTTTATGAGCATTTTACCTTTCTTTCCTTGATGTTCTAACTTTTTCCAACTTTTACAGATCTGGTTCTTCGAGATGGGGGTTCTTCCAAGGTCTAAGCTGGTGTAGAATGGAAGCTATCCATTTTGTCCTCTTTTTAAAAACTATTGGCGAGGCTGGGAAATCGACTCTCCTTCTTATCTTTCTATTTGCCTTCGCACTCTAACCTCAGGACAGGTATACCTCATACTATTTTTGACTTTCTCCTTTTTTGCTATATCTGCTACAATCATTGTATCGAGACCTGGCTTCTTTTTCTTCCCTTAGATTAGGACTCAACCTTGGGGGCTTGAACTTCATTGGCCAGATGTTATGAGGTTGGCTGGGGATTTTGTGAACACCCAGTTGATTTTAGAGACTCCTTTCTCCTCAGAGTGGTATCTTGTGGAGCGTATCCAAGGTTGGCATCTTCCTCCTAGGATGCATTCTATCCCTCCTGACGTGCCTTGTAGTTCACCGAACTTTGCATGATTGACCTCTAATGCTATATACAGTGCTTTCTTGGAGCAACTTAGGGGTTATAAGGAGTTTTGCCATTCACAGCTGCTCGGATGGTCAGAGACAGACCCTATTCCTATCGAGTCCTAGCCAGATGTTCATAACCCTACCAAGGGCGATGCTCCTTCCCCTTCTGCCACTAGTAGGTGAGCTAGATTAAGTTCTCCTAGGGCTGTCTGAATGACGGTATCTCTTTTCCTTTGATTCAGATTTTCTCATAAATTTCCAATTTTTGTGCTCAGTTAAACTAATTCACCCTTGTTTAAACGTTTCTGCAGGATCACCAAGGTAGGAAGAGGCATGCGTCCACTTCCACCCATATTGGGAGTTCTTCAGCTTCATCGGTTCTACCTCAAAGTTCGGTAATAATGGAAGGACATCGGGAATTCCAGTATCAGCCATCCGTGTTCCTGATGTGCCGCCATGACCTGAGTACTTACACTCTAGTGATTCAACCCTACTTGGATCCTGAGCATCTGGTGACTTTCCACCCGGCTGGCACTACTCATGTGAGCTTTTCTATTTTTTTCTTTTCTCTTTTTAACCTCTTAGATCATGACATTTCTGACTTGATTTGATTTCTAATTTTGCAGGTGCCTATTGCAGATAGCATCTCTGATTGGGGATACATCCAAGGACAGCAGCGGTTCATAATGAACCAAAATTCTGACATGGTGGTATGATTATTATTTTATTATTTCAATGATGATGCATGGCATGCCATAAAATGCATATGAATGATCTGTGTTAAAATGTTGCAGCTGGAGATCTGACGGCTCCGAGCTTAGCTGGGGATGGTCCAGGTGGATGACTAATAGCAGTAGCCTCTGCAGGAACATGGCAGCCTTCCTAGATTCTTTCCATAGGGTTTTTATCCTCCTACTCCGTCGTCCTTTGATCCTATCCACCCGAGTTCAAGTGGCGGATAGTAGATAGGCTTTCTTTTTGTGGTTTTCTTTTATTTAGGCCATTTTCAGAGGCTTTTCTTGTATGACTCACATTTTTTTATCTATGAAAGAATTTTGCATTATTCCTATGCCTTGTATTTTCTTCTTTTGTTGACAATCAAGTTTATTAGGGTAATCTTGCAAATATTGCAGATTGCCCCATAAACTACGCATAGCAAACTGATACCCTTTGAAATTTCTCCATGGAGAACTATATCCGCTTTTGTGCAGATCTAAATGTTTATCTAAAGAACTCCAGTGGTTAGGGATCATCTTTGGGTCTGCGATTTATCGCATATGAAGTAATATTGCCACATTTTCATCAAGGACAATGTGATCCAGGATGCTGTCAGGTTCTACGATCCTATCGACATTGTGTTCTATTTTGGAGATCACGAGTTGTGCCCCTTATACAAGGAATTCTGTGGACTCCTGAGATCTTCAGCTGATATGCCTCCAGCTATTTTGATGCATCATCCTGAGTTTTAGGATCTATTGATGAACCATTTCCAGTTGAAGCAATCTGATAGACATCGGTTGATTTGCAATAAGGGCTTGAGATATGTCATGGCTTTTGACATAGTTAGGAACTTTCTCCTAATTATGCAAGCCAGCTTCCACTTAATTGTTTACTTTTGCTGGGAGTATTTCTTTGTGAGACTCCAACACTAGTTTGCTACTTTTCCTTATTTGCTATCGTTGATCAGATGTTATAGGGCAAATCCCCCATTGTAGTGAGTTTTGCCGAGACACTGATCTTTGTGCGCTCTTCTTGAAATGGGACTAAAGCTACTACTAGGGGAAGCAAACTCCTCCTTGAGGTAAATCTTGTTCCAGCCTTTCTTTTTGTATAAATCGCCCTTTTGGATTTTTCGATTCATCAGGCTTGCCGCAATTTTTTCTTGGATTGCCTTTTAAGGTTTTCTTCTTTTGCCGTTGGTGAATGCTCCTAGGGGTACCCACCCTAGGAGCATTCACTAGCAGCAAAATAAGCATCGATCGGGCCAAACCCAACATTCCCTGCACATAGTTTACAATCTATCTTATCCACACATCTTTATTCTTAATTGAAGCTGCAAAAATATTTTTTCAAAAAAGTCAATTAAGAATTAAGAGGTGTCTGCTTAGGTAATGACTAACTCGGTGTTTGGTTGCTGTCTCTTTTCATGTTATTCAAAATTCCCAAGCAGGAGAGTCATCAACCTTAGGAAATGGATACATCGTCAATAGCAGGAAAGTCGATCTGCCTTAAGAAAGGGATACATTAGCCAGGAGAAGTCATCTGCCTTAAGAAAGGGATGCATTAGCTAGGAGAAGTCATTCGCCTTAGGAAAGGGATACACATATCTTCCCCAGAGAAGTCATCAGTCAGGAAAGTCAATCCGCCTTAAGAAAGGGATACATTAGTCAGGAGAGTCAATCCGCCTTAAGAAAGAGATACACATAACCTCCCAAGTTGAGTCACTAGGGATATGCACAGCAGTAAAAGGAAAGACATCCTCCACAGGAAAGCGATACGCATTGGCAAGGAAAGTCATCTGCCTTAAGAACGATATATGCACGGTAGAAAAAGGAAAGTCATCCACCTCAGGAAAGGGATATGCCAGTCATGAAAGTCATCTGCCTCAAGAAAGGGATATGCACGGTAGAAAAAGGAAAATCATCCACCTTAGAAAAGTGATACACCAGTAAGGAAAGTCGATCCGCCTTAGTAAAGAGATACACATTCCCCAGTAGAGTTACAAGGGGTGCACATCAGTAAAGGAAGTTTGCCTCAAGAAAGGGACTAACCCATATCATCACCACATGTATAATTTATAAACCCTCGCTAACATTGTGAGATCATTTAGATCCGTATCTGTGATGATCCCATGAGGGGAAGTCTATGAGGACTGGATTTTAATGATCCTTCTCACAAAACTATGATGAGAGCTAAATGATGCAATGTCTTTTAGGTGTTGTCCATCAGAGGTGTTCCTACTACTGTAGAGTTGAGTTTGGTCGAAGTCCGGAGACCTAGTCTGCCCTTAGGTACCCGTACAGATTCTATCTAGTGGTACGAATCAACTGGCAGACCTGTACGGGTGAGTACCTTTCGTGCGCATGGAGGGGACCCATACGGGTCCCCTAGTACCTATATGGGTGGGGCCCTACCTATATGGGCCCTTTGATTTCCTAATCAGCCTATTTTGGAAGCTATCTCTTACCATTTTTGGGAAAAGGCAGGTCTTGAATGCGGTTTCTTGCATTCAAACCCGACTCTCACCCTATAAATAGGGCCTTTCCCCCTTATTACATCATACATACGTCTCATATGAAAATCATACTAAAACTCTAGCAATTTCTATAGGTATAGAAAAGGTATAGTGGGGGTACAGGAGGTATAAAATAGGGAGAAACACATTCATCAAGGTTTTATCCACATTTTATTCATTCCTAGCTTCATTTATTAGGATTTAGGGGAGATTCTATCCACAAATACTTGCCTAAATAGTCTAATTTCTTCTACTTTGGTCGGACTCTCACAACAGTAAAGGGATCATGTCGAAGTGGATACAAGTCACAAAGGTAACACTCCTTAATTTCAAAGCGACTTACATCTCAGTTATTGTTGGGAACTGACAGTCAAATTGAACATGTATAAGAGGCATGACGGAAATTCAAAATTTTGTCCCTGTCCCAGGAACTCCTATTAGTTGTATATAAATTAAATAAAGCCTTAACTAAATAATTCTCTACCTAGGTTAGCATGCTAAAGGACTAGGCATACCATAATTCCAAATTATATCCTAGCATATTTATTTTATACTAAGCATGTTATAACTCTAAGTTATAACCTAAGCATAAAATAAACTAAGCATACAAAAATAACCTAAGCATAATTATTAAGTCTAAAAACACTTAAAGAAAAAGACTTAATAATTAAAAGAGAAAGAAAAAGAACTTACCAGTTGAAGCGTGCTTTTGCAGGACCTTCTTGCACAAGCCTCCAGTCGTAGGATAGCCTCTATCAGTATCCACACGAACCCCACCAAACAAAACCTCCCCAGGAGGAAAAACTATGAAGCCTCGAGTAGTTGCTAGACCACTCTAGAAGCCTCACCCAGAAACATAAACTAGCGGTGCCCGAATAAATTCAGGCTCCACAAAAATAACTTGCTCAAGTACCCGAGAGATTAATTATCTCGCTTAGGATTTATGCTTTGAGCTTGGTACATTTTGAAAGGAGAAGGGACAGCCTATATATAGGCTTGGGGAGCAAAAATTTGCTCCCCATTAGCGATGTGGGAACTCCCATCCCACACACCTACCACATGTACGTGCTGCATGTGTTAAGGCAAGCCCATTGCATTCATGGGCTGCCTTTGTGCAACCCATGAATATGGGCCACCGCGAACACTGCCCAGCAGTATTCGCGCACCTTTTGGTGTATTTCGCGCTACCGAACATTGTACAAAATATATTATACTTTTCGGTTTTAACTCGCCAATGCAAAATCCCCTTTAAATCCTTTCAAATAAATATTTATTTTTGACTTTAATAAATTAGTTATCAGTCAAAATAAATTTCTTGATCCAACCAAAATTGATCTAATCAATTATAATTTATTTATGACTCTAAATAATTAGTTATCGGTCAAAATAAATTCCTTAGTGTATCGAAAATTGATTTAATCAATTTTAACCAATCAAATAATAATCCAATTACTATTTATGTTATATTCTTGTAATAGAATAAATCTATTAGTTCTTTACTTAGTCCGATGAAGGTCCAATGTGTGTGACCTTATAGGATCCCGAAGTATTGAGCTGTTAAGGCTTAAGCAACCCTTGTTCTAATGGAACCATTGGCTCGATGCTCTAGACCGTGAATAGAACTCGATTACCTTAAACGACTGTAGTACGCCTCTAGCAAGGGTCTACCATCCCCCATTACTCGGAACGTCATTTATGCTTATGACTTAATCCCGGTTAATGCAATAGTTATCCAGTGTGATAAATTCCTTCCATTCTTTAATATTAGTACCATCTGGTTTATTGGGTTCAGTTAAAGTGTTAACCCACTAATAGCGTGGTTGCTCCAAGCTATCCCAGTTATTTACTTGTTACCGAAGTATATTGCCTTTTACCATAGTCTGTTTGACTAGAAACCATTTCTATCAAACACATACTCTAATCAGAGGTTTATGGCAATCATCACTTCAACAAGTGGCTAGGTACAACTCCTTAATATATCCGGAGCGATGGATTCTTTCCGACTACTCAGCCTACCAACGTGCTGTCATCACTATACCCGTAATCACCCGTAGCACCCTAAATTAATGAGTGTATAGTAATGACCCAAAGTATAGCAATAGTACCATACAAGGTAGCTAGCATCTCAAGTATGAGGACATTCGCAAAGCTTATTGCATGAAGATAAACACTAACACATTGATATAT
Source organism: Euphorbia pulcherrima (assembly GCA_947683365.1). Classification (NCBI taxonomy): domain Eukaryota; kingdom Viridiplantae; phylum Streptophyta; class Magnoliopsida; order Malpighiales; family Euphorbiaceae; genus Euphorbia; species Euphorbia pulcherrima. The sequence goes on from CANTUS010000009.1 coordinate 42,682,439, forward strand.
ATACCAAGTGTTTATCTTGTTGCGGTCTCCAATATATCTCCCAGATATATCCATGTGTCAAACTTAAGGCACCACCTTCAGTCCTTAGGAGATTGACTGCTTGGACCCTTTCCAAGAAAGTTGACCACATGCTAGTCTTTCTATTTTATCAATATCCTTTCTTGATGAAACTATGACTAGGGATAGTTTAGACATAACCATAATTTCACATGAAGCAGGTTCCACCAAATATAGTCCAACTATAATTTCTCTGACTTCATGCTATGATATGTCAAGGACTTTTGTATACATACATCAATGAATATATTTTAACCAGCTATAATATATATGTATAGAAACACATTGATATAAACAAAAGAACAAATGCCTTTATTGATTAAATAAATTATTCGTACTATTACATAATTAAGATATATCACCCTAATTGCCTTAAGGGCATACATCATATCCAACAGTTATTTCATTATCATTATTATCTGTTTCCTCTGTTATATTGTTCTTTTCATTTCTTATTTTGGGTCTGGTCCTACCCCGTATGAGCCTTATTAGCACCATAAATCCCCAAAGATATGAAATCGGTGTGCCATACTCATACGGAGGGAAATCCCTTTTATTTTTTTCGTGCATTAATCTATTAATCTATAAACTAAAATGAACTGAGTTTCTGCCTGGGACTAGACAGGACACATACGGGTCCCCATACACCCGTATCGGACCTCCCTAGTACCCGTACGAGTACCCCTCACCCCGTATGGGTACCAGCCCCCAGAGAGTATCCAGAATTCACTTTTAATCGGTTAAACATCAATCCAAATCACTATATGCCATGCGATAATTTTCACTAGTAATATGGTAAATCAACCCACGAAGGTTAAAATGTGTTTTCATAACAAAACACCCTGAAGACCTGTTATTTCTCTTTGATCCTAGAAAATGCCCAGGCACTATCGATCGTAAAACAACCACACTAATATAATCATATCTTCCACAATGAAATGCTGATTATGATGTGCTATAAACTATGCTAACATCTATGGATGCAGGGAAATTTATTTTTATTTTGTTTTATAACCTAAAAAAATGTGTAGGTTCTCTTTGCAATTTCCCCCATTTCCCCCGGTTGTTATTTTTATTCCCTTATTTATTGCTTGTGCTTTATTATAATAGTAAACGCATGTAACGAGTGTGAAAGAGTGTAGAAATATGATTTTTGTGATAATTCCCTAAATGATGAAAACTAAAATGGTTTTACGCGATGAATGTAATTTTGAATCAACTAAATGAGAAATAGGTGACTCATCCGATACCCAAATCTCTGATCCAATAGGTATGAGTCTCCCGCCTAGAGGGAACCATACCAAAACTCTTTTCCAAGTAGACAACTTGGGTGGCAAATCTATCAATTGTATCGAGATTTGGGTCTCAATTCTTTTATTCATTAAGATTAGCTTATTGTGCAAACTTAAACTAAAAATGTTTTGTCACGCCTAAATCCAATCAAACCCCCAGTGGGCCCACCTCTCATAGAGGCGCCAAGGGAGACCCACATGTCATCGACACCCCAGAGCTGTAGAGTAGAGTTTGGCTAAAGTTTGGAGACCTAGTCTGCCCTTAGGAACCCATACGGGTGCTGCTTGGTGGTACGGATCCACTAGCAGACCCGTACGGGTCATTCCTTCTATATGCCTAGGACCCATACGGGTGGGGCCCTACCTATACAGTCCTCTTGTGGCTTAAACATGCCCTTTTGGAAGGAAATCCTTTCCTATTTTAGGAAAAGGCAGGTCATAAACGCAATTTATTGCGTTTAGACCTCCTTTCCCCAATAAATAGGGCCGTTTTCTTCACATTTTAACAGAAACAATTCATAATACAAAAATAGTTAGATACTATACACAAATTCTAGCATTTTCAGTAGGGATGGAAAAGTTATAGTTGAGGTATAGGAGGTATAAAATAGGGATAAAATCCATCTTCTGAGGTTTTGTCCACATTTTATTCATTCCTAGCTTCATTTATTAGGATTTAGGGGAGGTTCTGTCCACACAAACACTCACCTAAATAGTCCAATTTCATCTACTTTGGCTAGACTCTCTCAACAGTAAAGGAATCGCCTCAAAGTGGATCCACTCCACAAAGGTAACAATCTTGAGTTTCAAAGAGACTCACATCTCAGTTATTTTATTATTATTCTCTGCCTCCTCTATTATATCTGATCTTTTTATTTCCTATTTCAGGTCTGGTCCTAACTCGTATGAGCCTTGCTGACACCTTGTGTCTTTGAGATATCAAACTAGTGCGCCATACTCGTAAGGAAGGAAATCTCATTTTTAATTTACTTTTCATCCATTAATCTGCGTATTAAACTGAATAAAGCTTCTATCTGGACTAGATAGGACCCGTACGGGTACACCATACCTGTATCAGTCCTCCGTGGTAGCCATACAGGGTCCCACCCACTCGTATGGGTACCAGCCCCAGGCAGAATCCAAAATTCATTTCTAATTCAGTTAAAATCAATCCAACTCACCATTTGCCATGCAATCACTTTCACTAATAATCAGGTAAATCAACCCACAAAAGCTAAAATTTATTTTGGGTAAACTTCAAAAAAGTACCTTGTGGTTTCACTCATTTGCAAAACGAGGTCTGAGGAATATTTTTTTGCAAAATGGGGTCTATGGTTTTAAAATTTTTGCAAAAAGGGGCCTTTGACTTCAAAATAGTTATGTTACATTGAATATTTTAAACAGATTAACATTTTAATAATTTAACCTTATTGTTTAAAAAACATACGTCAGAGTTTGAGTAATTTTTGGAGAATTTTTTTATCAGTTTTTATAGTTTGTTATCATAATTTAATTAAAAAAAATATTTGCACTAGTAAAAAAATTTCAAAATTTTTGACTGATGTGTATTGTATTTTTAATAACCATCCCGCAAAAATTCAGATAAAAATGAACAAGATTACCAGTTTTCGTGACATAATTTAATATTGAGGATCCTTTATTTGCAAATTTTTTGAAACCATGGTACCCGTTTTGCAAAAAAAAATTCCTCAAACCCCGTTTTACAAATGAGCGAAACCACAAGATACTTTTTTTAAGTTTACCCATATATTTTTTCATAACAAAATACGTTGAAGACCAGTTATTTCTCTCCGATCCTAGAAGCGGCCCGGGCACTATCGATGGCAAAACCGCCATGATAACATAATCACATTTTTCCTAATGAAAAGCTGACTTATGATGTGCTATAAACTATGCTAATATTTTTGGGTACAAGGGAATTTATTTTTATTTTATTTTATAACTTAGAACAAATGTATAGGCTCTCTTGCAATTCCCCCATTTCCCCCGGTTGTAATTTGTATTCCCCCGTTTATTGCTTATGCTTTATTGTAAAATGTAAACACATGTAATGAGTGTGAAAGAGTGTAGAAAAATAGGATTTTTGTGAGAATTGCCCAAATGATGAAAACAAAATGGTTTTACAGGGTGAATGTAATTTTGAATCAACTAAATGAGAAATAAGTGACTCATCTGATACTCGAATCTCTGATCCAATACGTATGAGTCTCCCGCCTAATGGGAACCGTACCAAAACTCTTTCCTAAGTAGATAACTTGGGTGGTGACTCTATCCTTTGTATCAAGATTTAAGTCTTGATTCTTATATTCATTAAAATTGGCTATATTTGCAAACTTAAAATAAAAGATGTTTTGTCACGCCTAAATTCAACCAACCCCCAGTGGGCCTCGTCTCTCACACATGCGCTAAGGGAGACCCTCACGTCATCGACACCTTACAGTGGTAACTTTACTGGGGATTATAATCTTTTAACTTGAAAAATTTTTGTTTGTTTTAAAAGCTTAAAAGATTAAGATGAGCACCAAAAATCTTTTACTTGATTCAACCAATTTTCTTTTTCATCATTTGGGAAAATTATCACACTCTATCTTCTCATCTCCTTCTCTCTTTAGTTAGATGCGCTCTTCTTCTAGCGCTAGGTTAAGGTGCCCTATTATTTCCGCAACACTTGTGAAGGTGTTACCCATGCCCTCTAGGAATTGGGGACACTCTAGTGGGTGGAGCACTCATTGCCATCTCCCTCCAAAAGAGGCTTGATGCGATGGGAACCTTCTACATTAAACTTCCGATATGTCCCTATACCATTCTTATCAAAAGCCTTAGAATTTTACCTTCTAGGTACCCATTTCTGTAAGAGATTAGACTAAGGAAGAATACCCTCAGAACTGGTGGGAGAAATAAGGATAGAATCGATCGCTTCGCATTTGTTATGTTACATTTCCCTGTAAATAACCCAACCATGCATTGTTATAATTTGTTCATGCATAACACATCCCATGAATGTACTGATCTTTTAGTTATCACCTCAGCCAAAGCTTAAAGGGTTAAAACTTAGCAACGTTCTTAGGTCCGTTAGACTCGAATTTCAGCTCCTTCTCCTCCTCCTTCTCCTCTCTTAGCTTAGTTAAGGGTTGCTCCACTTCAGTCTATGGGTATTTTGTCCAGCAATCAATTTTGTCTGGTTGATCTTTCTTCCTATCATCCTAAGGAAATGTCTTACATTCTGACTCTAGAGGGATATATTTATGTTGATGCTGAGAATGTTGCTACTGGTGAGGAGGCAAATGCATCAAGGGCTGAGGTTAGATTGGAGATCACAATTGCCATCTTATAGTACTTGGGAAGTGATCAGTTATTAGACTGAATGAATGATAAGATGTTAGCTTCCATCAGAGCAATTTTGGCCGAAGAGAGAACGATCAATTCCTCTCATAGCATACTTGTCAGTACTCCAACAGTGAATGTAGTGATTAGTGAGCAAGTATCAAGAGTAACTCACAATCCATTTACTCAGTTGTAGTTGCCACTTATGCGGACTCGCGGGGATTCTTCCAGTCAATTTGGTAGGATAAGTTTTATTGGTCCATTTGGTTCAGTTAGCCAGTCATTCTAGTTAGTGGATACAATGGTTCCACCAGCCGTTAGTCAGTTCGCTCAGCCTAGTCAAGGGTTTATACCACCTCCATTCTAGTTTGGAGCATCTAGCCTAACCCCCAATTTTATGGTCACACCTAAGGGGACGACCTTTCCTTAATCAATGGGTTTACCCTTGGGTGTGATTACTTAATCAGAAGGGTCATCCTTATCAGTGGAATTGTGTGATCTACTTCAGAAATTACTTGGTACCATTCCCAGCTCTTAGCCATCATCACTGTCAGTTCAAATCAATAGAGAGGAGGATTTGGTCCCTGAAAACTTTAGTATGCGTAGCATAGCAAAGTATAAGAGAACTGGTCCACCTCAATCTTATATCACTACCTATCAGAGGGTTATGAGAATTAGAAAGTTAAGTGATAAAGTCCTAGCTAAAATGTTCTCTTGCACCCTGGAAGGTCCTACTATTAAGTAGTACAATACTCTATCAGATGAGGTGATCGGAAACTAAAAAGCTTTATCTGAGGCTTTCATTGAGCATTATGGTTTCAATGCTACCATTAAGAGTACCATATAGAATTTAGAGGCAATTAAGTAGGCCCCCAATGAGAAATTTAAGCCATATTTTGAAAGATGGATAACCGCTAAATTTTTATTGAAAGATAGACTAAGTCTCCCTGAGACTATCTTAAAGTTAATGGATGGTGCCCTACATGCTTATCGTATGGTTCTTGGTATGGATATATTCTCTAGCTATGTTGAGGTCTTTGAGAAAGCTGAGAAATGGGAAAGAATCGAGGAATTTGAGAAGGTAAGTGTGACGACCAAACCTTGGTTCAAAAAGAACGACCCTTCAGGCCCATCCCAAGCTTCTAAGTCAAAGTCTTGCTCCGATTCAAAAGTAGCGGTAGTACAAGAAGAAGTGGCTATAGTCCGTACCATCGAAGAAGGCATTTCCCCTTGAAAAGAATCTCTGTTTGCCATCTTCACTAAGTTGAGGTCACTTGGTCTTCTTCAGAGTATCAAGCCTTCTGTCCAGCCTAAACCTGAAGATAGGGACCAATTTTATGCTTATCACATCAGTAATGGTCGCAATGGTGCATGTAGAGATCTTCTTGAGGCTATTCATGGTTTGATTAAGGAAAAGAAGATTCTTGAGCCTAAGCTTAAGCCCAGCACAGTGAATAACCCCTTGCCCAATTTTGAGAAACAGGTTAAAGCTATCGAGTCAGGGTTACCCTCCTACCATGTCTTTAATATGATCTCAGAAGCTAATCCTACGGTTCACTCAGTAGTGGCTTTACGTGATGAATCGGTCCCCATTGACATCAATGCATATGCATTGGAAGGAGTTTGTGATGAGGAAACTATGTTAGTTCAATCAGAACCAATTGATATCGATGCTTATGTATTATTGGTGGAAACTTTCGAAGGGAGAAGTTATATGAAAAATGGGGTATTCTATGTTACCCGAACTGGAAGCATTCCTCTCGATCCTCTCCTAAAAAGAAGAAGGGCAGAGATGTGGATATCCAAGTCATTCCAAATATCAATCAGGGTCTAATCTTTAGGCTTGCTATTGAGACTCAAACCCCGTTAGTACTGAAAAGAAGGATTTAAAAGTCACCCCTTGCATCCAGCAGTTATTAGTTACCCTCACCAAGTATAGCGTTTGACAGTTTCTCATTGACTCTGAAGATCATCATAAGGGTCTGATAGAAAAGTTGTTAAGCATAGACGCTGCATCGTTTACTACTTTGGTTGAAGTGTTTTCAGTAATTGGGGGATCTCCTCCTAATCAAGTTGAACACATTAAGTTCTATCCGTCAGACCTCCCGATCGAAGGGAATAAGTATGATAAAGCAATTTTCATTAACATGCAAATCTTTGATGGTTCTGTCATATGTGTTATGGTGGATGATGGTTTCGCCCTTAATTTCTGCCTTAACAAGATCCTTCCTCACTTAGGGCTGGATGAATCCATGTTGGGAAATCCAAAACTATTATAAGGGCATATGATGATATGAAGAGAAATGTCATTTGGGTCTTTGAAGCTGAATTTACAGTCATGGGAGTGAAGTCTAAAGTCTTATTCACTATCCTTGATATTCCCGTCACCTACTCATTATTGTTAGGTCAACCTTGGCTCCATGTATTAAGAGCCGTCCCTTCCACTATCCATCAGAAAGTTAATCTCATCCATAATGGCAAGCTAGTGACCGTTAACGCTGATGAACCATCTATTATAGCAGTAATGAAGGCCAAAGAAAAGGAATCTGGGGTGGCTGTAGCTCACCAGGGTATAAGGTTTTCGATTAGGGGGTATATATCGCTTAAAATCAAAAAGATGATGATGAAGCAAGGTCATGTGAAAGGCAAGGGGCTCTGGAAGAATCTACAGAGAATGTTAGAACCCATTTTGCCTCTTCCATGGCCATTCAGACTTGGTTTGGGGAATTGCCTAGGTGCTAAGAAATCTAAACCCCAGTCCTGCCTCATGATAAGGGCTGAGGTCAAGCAAAAGATATTCACAGGTGAGGAAGAACCTATCAAAGTAAGGGGTAAGAAGGTCCCTAGTTTTGATATCTTCAATGATGTATATGATTTCAAGAAAGGCTGCATGATTTAAACCTTAGTTTTTATGGAAGTATGCGGGAATACTGAAGAAGATGAAATGAAAGAAGCAATCGAGTCCATCACCAAGGTGCTAGCAGTACTTATGGGAAAGAATTGGAAGGGAAGTGAGAAGGGAAATCCCATCAGTAAGGTTGTCAAAAACTTACAAAGAGCTATAGCCCAAGAAGCACATGCAAACTCGCACACCAGAGCTACCAGTTCAGTTGTCAGTATTGCCAAAGTTGATCAACAAGCCCTTCACTTGTGGAGGATGATTCAAATGATGTAGTTTTTAATGTTGCAAATATTTTTGATGCAAACAATGCCACTTATAAGGCATATCATGGGTAAGTTGTAACATATGTACTTTTTAAAGCATGTCATGAATAAATTGATGCATCTCTCATTCACATTTCACTCGAGTGTTTCATTCTAATTACACCTTGCACTCATAACAACAACATTCCTAAAATATCATCATATTCATTAATGAGGTTGACTTTGAATACATCACGATGGTATAAATATACAATGGTCAAAACCTATCACCAAATAAAAGAGAGATAATGAATGTGCTTGGCAAACATCATAATAATAAGTCTTAGTTCATCTTTCTTCATGAAAGGGGAACAGGGTACATATCGTCAAGAAAGAAGACCAAGAAGACTCATGAGAGTACCAACAGAAGGCTGGCTCTGGTTATGAAAAATGGAAAAAACATCTTGGGTCATAAAAAAAATCCTTTAAAAACTCTAAAGGGAAGCTGATCATTAATACAATAAGTCAATCAAGAGAATCTAGTCAGAGTCAGTGGATACTTACAAAGACTAGGCTGATAAACTTCCTTTTGCGATTTCAGGGTATAGAACCATCATAAGAACTCCCACTAATTAGACACCTTTCTCCTTGGTAAATGGAATGGAAGCTATGTTACTAGTTGAAATAGAAGTAAGATCCCTAAGAGTGGCACTTGAAGCTCATTTAACAGAGCCAGATTGGGCAAGGGCTAGATATGAGCAATTAAATCCAATAGATGAAAAGCAACTCAAAGCGCTTGACCATCTACAGATGTACCAATAGTGTATGGCTCGAGCTTACAAGAACAGAGTCAGATACCTAAAACAATATCTCAAAGCAGGTGATCTAGTTCTCAAGCAACTATGCCAGGTCAACACTAACACTAGGGGCAAGTTCATGCCTAATTGGGAAGGACCATTCATAGTTAAGAAGTCCTTGGCAAATGATGAATCAAGCTTATTGATATGGATGCAAATGAGTTCGTGAATCCAGTAAATCAAGATAGGCTTAAATGTTATCATGTCTAGGTCAAAAGAATTAAATCATAAAAAAGCAGCACAAAGAATAAAATAAATAAAGAATAAATCACCTGATGAGTGGTCCTCTACTACTCGGGCAAAAATTAGGGTGCTGCCCACTGATCGATATTCTGCAAACCAGTCACACAAAATTAGTGCACTCTAAAGCAAACAAAGCTCCCTAAGCTGAAAACCTGAAAAGGGCAGCTTAGGCAAAAGTTAGGGCATGGAGAGAAAAATGTCAGTTGCTTTCTAGAAATTCTATAAAAGACCGGTAGGCAATAGGGGTTAATCATAGGAAATTGTTGTAATTGCCTATGTACTCAAATTAATCTCATCAATGAACATGTTATGATTTTGCTAAGAATCATGGTCTTATGAATGCATCAACGTCTTTAGGTGAAATAATCACAAGTCTATGAACCCAATTTTTCTCCACCTGTTATGCATCATTGTTACTTCTTTTATTATACATGTTATCCAACACAAATAAAAGTACCAAAGAAATCAGGCGTATGTAAATTTAGGAAAAGTCTGTTGGATTGAGCCGTTAAGGACAATTAAGGCAAAAATTAAGACCGTCTACTGGGTTGAAAACCCAAAAGGGTGGTCTGGGCAAAAGTTAAGATGAATCACAAGAAAAAGAAAAAGCCTGCGGGATTGAAAACTTGAAAGGGCGGTCTCTACAAAAATTAAGGCAAAAAAGAAAGAAAAAGTTGCTAGGTTGAAAACCCGAAAGGATGATCCAGGCAAAAGTTAAACCTAAAAGGGAAAAATTCCGCTAGACTAAGTCGTCAAGGATAGTTAAGGCAAAAATTAGGACGAAAAGAAAGAAAAATAAATGTTTGATAGGTCATCTTACATCGAACGACCTATGCAAAAGTTAGAACATCATTTAGTCCCTCGCTACAAATTCGCTGGTTAAAATTAATATGGGTTTGCAAAGTAGTAATACTTAATAATCTCAGTTTTGAAAAAAAATATCCACATGCATAGAAGTTAAATGACAAAAGTACCAATCCATATCAAGCCACGTAGGGCCTAAAAGTATCAATAGTTCAAAAAGTAATCATAATCTAAGCTGTTGGGGGATCCTATCCCTAGCGAATCTCTGGAAGCTGATCTTATGTATCCGCCAGTAGATAATCCATATCTATAATCATGTGATCGATAGCTTCACTAGTACCAGTAGTTGGCTAGGCAGGGGCCCTAGTCTCTTATGTATCCGCAACAGCTCTAGCAATATCCGCTCCTTGACCATGATGATCTCCACCCTTTTGAGTCACTCGGTATGAGAAAAGATCATCCTCGGACCCAACATTAGATGGATCTGGTGTCTATCTATCCTCAGTCATCCGCACCAACTGACTCCACAGCATCTCAATCTCGGCCCTCACCCGAGCAATCTCACCCCTACCTGGTCAGCCTTAGCAGTGGTTGCCCGCAACTGCTCCTCCAAGAATCCAGCTCTGTCCTCAAAAGCATCTAAGTCCTGAGTAGACTTGCTGTGCTCCATGGCCAGCAAAGTCTACAATTGAATTATAAGATCAGTACACATACATGAATGTCTTAGCATAGTTTGTTAAATTTTGCAGTAACAGAAACTTACTGAGGCTAGCACATCCTAGGACAGTAGCAGATCCTACATGGAGAAGTAGCACTTAGCGATCCTCTTAGCCTCAGAAGTGGTCACCTAAAAGAAAAAGAACATATCAGGATGAGACATTCTAAGCAATCATTGTAATGGACAAGGATAAAAGCAAAAGGATTCCTTATATGAGTAGAGCTGGATGGAGTAAAACCAATGGGCTAGACCGACTCCTCAAGCTCCTTGATAGCTCACTTCTCTGAATGGTCGAGGACCTGAAAGAATGTATCTAGCTCATCTTGGAGGACCCCCTCTCTCACAAACCTAGAAGTGCGAGACCGCTTCACCGGCGGCTCAGGGGCAGCAGCAGTAGTGGCGGGTCTCTTCTGCATAGAAGCAGAAGGCTGTAAAAATAAATGATTAGATTCAGGATCATAATCAATTTTAGAGAACAACAAAGTATTCACAAGGGTTAAGTTAAGAACATACTTAAGAAGAAGGAGTAGCGAACCTAGCCGAGCCCCCAGTACCCCGAACTATGGATGGACCCCCACGGTCGACCCTCGGTCCATCCTTATTGTTGTCATCATCATCATCATCCTCATTATCACTCTAGTGGAACTCAAGAGGGACATCCTCAAAGTGGATACTCTTATAAGGAGGAAGAAGCAAAGAATCGATGAACTCTGAGTAGGAGCCCTCTATAGATAGCACTCGAGCTCCCACACCTAGCAAGTATAGCCCCTGGTCACTCCCTGGCATGAGATGAGGCCAAAAGATGCCTACTAGGATTAGGGGAGGGATTGGTCTCTCTACCATGGCACTGGTCCTCCACCCTCAAACCCGCGAACCAAAATACCACTCGTAAGAGAGTGGTGACTCTAGGACAAAGCAACGATTATCAATGCTGGCCTGCATCCGCTTAATAGCCCCATGCATATCCAATCTCCCCCATGGGTCTTGGATGACCTGCATAAAACAAATGCACTATGAGTATCACAAGCTTGTAAATACAGTTTCCACTAATGGTTTGTTGAAATGTAAAAAGCAGGTTTAGTAGGGAAGTAGTTTACTTGATCCTAGTGCAGCTGGCATAGGAACTCTCTATACAACGTTGTAGTCAAGGGCTGGCCCTTCCAAAGGCCCATCCATCTTGATATAATATGAGACATCTTAGGCTATATGGGCAAGCCTAGCCTAGGGATGAATCGATGCTCAATGGCCCAAATCTGCAAAACAAAATAAGGATTAGTTGCAACATAATTCGAATTAATAGTTGAAGCATGAGAGATTAATGCAGGATTTACCAGTAGTATCAAGTGGCAGATCTTGAACTCGGATTGCTCACCCAGACTCCAAAGTCCAATCTATAATATAGCTATGCTAGAATGTCCCAGCACCAGTTCTTATCGGGCACAACAGCAAGATCCTTTATAGCGGCAATAAACCATAATTGAGGTTGCTCAAATAAACAAGGAAAAAGATGGTAGTAAAAAGTGTTAGCAGGAAAGACCAGGTGTACTGATCCCTCCTATCAGCCGTATTAGGACTCAACTGCCCAATCTAGTAAGTAGGCAGATCCCTGTACTTGAGCTTGTTCATCCCCTTGGATGAAGCCCAAGTAATCTAGCAATGTAGGCCTTCACCTTAGGCCGGGAATGCCACCTATCGACATAATCATCAAAGTGGACAATATCCTCGCTCCACTCTAATCTCATCGTGGCACACACATTTGAGGGAGTGATAGTGACCTCCCCAATCAGCATATGGAAGGTATGGGTCATCTCTGACCATCTCTCTACTAAGGCTGAAATAGCCCCCGGGGCCAGCGTCTTCAAAGCCTGAGGAATGGCCCTGATAATGTCACTGAAGCCAAAGGAATCAATGCAGTCCAGCAACTCGGTATCCCCTATGGTACAAATCTCTTCATACCATTTTTTGCAGAAGCTTAGGGCTCTAATAGTCTTTTTTTAAAACTGCAAAGACAGAATTATAGTTCAACAGGGTTAAAATACAACAGATATGGCAGAAATTAGAAAAGAATTATAGAAATCAAAGTAACCAGCATTCTACCCCTAAGTACGGCACCCTTACGGGTCCTCCATAGGCTCCCGTACCAAAATAGGATCCGTACAGATCCCTGTAAATAGTGGCTTCATGAGATAAATTCCCAAAACCATCCAAACTCAGTCAATGCTCAATCAAAACTATCCTAAAAGCATCCTAGACTAAAGTTACATGTAGCAGGCTCTATTCCATAGTCTAAAATACCCTAATTCATGCCAAAATTTGAGAAACTCTTAAAGAATTCGAAAATGGAAAATGGAGAATATAGCAAAATTACCTTGAGTTTTGAAGCTTGGGTATCAGGAGAAGGGATTAGCGGCATTTCAGAGGTAGGAGTGAGCCCTAAAAATGAGTCCCCTTCATGAAAAGTGTACTTGATAGAAACAAGACATTCTCGGAGCCCCAAATCACCCACCAAGGGAAAATCCTCGAGTCTAAGGGAGAAACGACCAATCTTTAGGATCCTTTTGTACATTTCGATTGGTTCTAGGAAGAAAATCGCTACAAAATGCAAATGGGAGATTTGGTATAAGGTGTGATGTAAAGAGTCTAATCAGCCATTTGAAACCCCCAACGGGGACCCATACGGGTCTCGACTCTCAAGGACCCTACCCGTTCAGGTCCTGGACCACTCGTACGGGCCCTCTCCTGCCATCTAGGGGCAGATTTTTGAACCAGTATTTTAGAAAGCACCAAAAATTCATCCAGTTTGAGTTTGGGGCCAACCCCAATCCTCCTCAACCCTATATTTCAGTTATATTCCCACTTGATCCTTGATTAAAGGGGAAAAATATTTTTGTTTTCAAAAAAGTCAATCAAGAATCAAGGTAAGCCATTTTCGAATTGATCACTAATCAGGAAATTTTTTTTATACAGGTCCATCCTAGTACATGAATTCTTCCCCGACAAACAAATCTTACTAGGAAAGAGTTCCGTAGTAGAAGAGGCTCTACTCAAAGGATATTATTTTACTCCCTAGCAGTGGAGTCAACCAAGGGGCATCTGCCCACCAATCTAGGGGCATACACCCACCATCAAAACCCTAGAGGCACCCACCCTAGGGGCATTCCCCAGTAGAGGAATAAGATCTCAAGGGCATCCCTCCATTTCCCAGTAGAGAAATCATCCAGACAAGGGGCACCCCCCATTTCCTAGTTGCAGAATTAACCAATCCATGGGCATACCCCCATCATAAAAAACCCTAAGGGCACCCACCCTAGGGACGTTCCCCAAAAGCGGAACAAGCAGCAATCAGGCCAAACTCGATATTTCTTACACTTGGTTTTTCAATTCATTTCATCCACACATATTTATTCTTAATTGAAGGGGCAAAAATATTTTTTGCTTTCACAAAAGTCAATTAAAAATAAAGACATGTCTATTTTGATAATGACTAACTTGATGTTTGATTGTTGTCTCTTTTCAGGTTATTCAAATTCCCCAGTAGGAGAGTCATCCGCCTTAAGAAAGGGATACACATATCTTTCCCAATTGAGTCACTAGGGATGCACAGTAGTAAAGGAAAGTTGATCCACCTTAGGAAAAGGATACATTAGGTTAGAAAGTTATCTACCTTAAGAAAGGGATACATCAGTCAGGAGAGTCATCCACCTTAGGAAAGGGATACACCATCAGGTAGGAAAGTCATCCACCTTAAGAAAGGGATACATTAGTCAGGAGAGTCGATCTGCCTTAGGAAAGGGATAGGTCAGTTAGGAGAGTCGATCCAGCTTAGGAAAGGGATACATCATCAGTCAGGAGAGTCATCTGCCTTAGGAAAGGGATACATCAACCAGGAGAGTCATTTGCCTTAGGAAAGGGATACATCAGTCCGGAGATTCGATTCGCCTTAGGAAAGGGACACATCATAAGTTAGGAGAGTCATCCTCCTTAAGAAAGGGATACATTAGGTGAGAAAGTCATCAGCCTCATGAAAGGGATATGCATCGGTAAATGAAAGTCATCCACCTCAAGAAAGGGATACGCAGTAGCAAAGGAAAGTCATCCACCTCAAGAAAGGGAAATGCATTGGCAAGGAAAGTCATACTCCTCAAGAAAGGGATATGCAGTAGCAAAGGAAAGTCATCCACCTCAAGAAAGGGATACGCATTGGCAAAGGAAATTCGTCTGCTTCAAGAAAGGGACACCCAGGAAAGAAGCTTGCCTCAAGAAAGGAACTCACGCATATCATCACCTTAGGTATGATTTTTAATTGCTCACATCGTGAGATCATACAGATCTATATATGTAGTGATCCCATGAGGGTTGCAAGTGTTATTTATTAGGGGTGTTCCCAGTGCTACAGAGTAGAGTTTGGCCAAAGTTTGGCGACCTAGTCTGCCCTTAGGGACCCGTATGGGTGTTGCCTGGTGGTACGGATCCACTGGCAGACACATATGGGTCATTCCTTCCATATGCCCGGGGCACACCCGTACGGGTCCCCCAAGAACCGTACGGGTGGGGCCCCACCCGTACGGGTCCTCTTATTGCTTGAACATGCTCTTTCGGAAGGGAATCCTTTCTTATTTCCGGAAAAGGCAGGTTATAAATGTGATTTATTGCATTCAAACCTCCTTTCCCATATAAATAGGGCCCATTTCTTCACATTTTAACACAAACAATTCATAATACAAAAATAGTTAGATGCTATACACAAATTCTAGCAATTTCTATAGGCATAGAAAGGTTATAGTTGAGGTATAGGAGGTATAAAATAGGGAGAAAACCCATCTTCTGAGGTTTTGTCCACATTTTATTCATTCCTAGCTTCGTTTATTAGGAATTAGGGGAGATTTTATCCACACAAACACTCGCCTAAGTAGTCCTATTTAATCCAATTTGGCTAGACTCTCTCAACAGTAAAGGGATCGCCTTAAAGTGGATTCAAGTAGCAAAGGTAACGCTCCAGAGTTTCAAAGAGACTCACATCTTAGTTATTTTATTATTGTTCTCCGCCTCCTCTATTACATTTGCTCCTTTAATTTCCTATTTTAGGTCTGGTCCTAACTCGTATGAGCCATGCTAGCACCTTGTGTCTTTGAGATATTAAATTCATACGCCATACTTATACGGAAGGAATCCCATTTTTTATTTATGTTTCATCCATTAATCTACGTATTAAACTAATAAAAGCTTCTATCTGTGCAAGACAGGACCCGTACGGGTACACCATACCCGTATCGGTCCTCCCTGGTAGCTGTACGAGTACCATCCTAAATTCATTTCTAATTCATTTAAAATCAATCCAAATCACCATTTTCCATGCGATCACTTTCATTAATAATTTGGTAAATCAACCCACAAAAGCTGAAATATATATTCATAACAAAATACGTTGAAGACCAGTTATTTCTCTCTGATCCTAAAAGCTGCCCAGGCACAATCAATCACAAAACCACCACACCAACATAATCACATTTTTCGTAATGAAATACTAATTTATGATGTGCTATAAAATTATTTTTTTATAACTTAGAACAAATGTATAGGTTCTCTTGCAACTCCCCCATTTTCCCCCGCTTGTAATTTTTATTCACCCATTTATTGGTTGTGCTTTATTGTAATCTGTAAATGCATGTAATGAGTGTGAAAGATTGTAGAAAAATAGGATTTCTGTGATAATTCCCCAAATGATGAAAACAAAACGGTTTTATGCGATGAATGTAATTTTGAATTAACTAAATGAGAAATAAGTGACTCATCCGATACACGATTCTCTGATCTAATAGGTATAAGTCTCCCACCCAATGGGAACCATTCCAAAACTCTTTCTTAAGTAGATAACTTGGGTGGTGACTCTATCCTTTGTATCAAGATTTGGGTCTCAATTCTCTTATTTATTAAAATTGGCTATATGTGCAAACGTGAACAAAAAGATATTTTGTCACGCCTAAATTGAACCAACCCCCAGTAGGCCCACCTCTCACACAGGCACCAAGGGAGACCCATACGTCATTGACACCTCATAATGGTGCTTTGGTTGCAAAGGGCCACTCTATAAAGGGGACCTTTTCAGTGGGGTTGGAGTCTTAATTAATCATGAGAATGGATGAGTAAGCTCCATCAGTTGTATCCTGATCATTGTCATTTTGGGCTAAGTTAACAATTTTCTTGCCGCTCTTCGGCATGTGTGAGAGGCATTCTTCATTGATTTCCCACCACTAGTTTAGCGGGAACTGCTCATCTCTATCCCTCTCAAGAGTAGGATCCCTCGGCGGGTCTAGCCAAGTGTAATGCCTGATGAACCCCTTGGTAAGGACACTCTAGAATGACTTTGATATAGTATGAGTCCCTTGTACCATGCTCTGGCCTTACCTCTGAGCATTACCTTGAATCGTTCTAGCTAATAAGCATAGTGAATGTTCCCATTACTCATCATTTGGATAAATTCATAAACGTCGACACATGGCCTTCTAGCCCTATCACAATATATGGGGTAGACTTTGCCTAGATCTGGGCTTTGAATGCGATAACTAGCCTAAGTTAATTCATTTTTTATACGGATCATCTCCATGATTTACTCTCGAGAAGGTTCTTGCCCCTAGTCTCGGATCATATTAATTAAGTGTTCACTATTTGAGTCAAAGTTTGAAAAGTGTATGAAATCGTCACTTTCTACAGACTATAGAGTGCCTGGGGAATCGTGCTCCAAAGACATGGCATAGCTTTCAACACCATCATAGTCGACTATCATGCCATTAGGAAAGGAAGCCTTGTACTCAAAATCCCCTGGTAGGTGGTTTAGCTCATTGTCTATAAAGACCTCAGGTTCATACCCCTAACTATCCACTTCACTTTCATCTTTATGGTCTGACTCATTGGAGTCTTCAAATTCTTCTACTTCTTTATCTGAATCATTGAAACGTTATGGCTCATTCATTGGTTTAAAGACCTAATTCATTGCATGCTGAATTAGCATATTGTCATCAGTTTCTTGATTAGAATCTTCCTCTGGATCTTCGTTAAGATCCTCCTTAGGGTCTTCCTCAGGGTGTTCTTTAGGATCTTCCTTACGATCTCCTTCAAGATCTTCTTGTATTTCATTCCATACCACATTTACTCCAGCCTTGACTCCTTCAATAGCTATGGGAAAGTCAGAGATCATGCCTTGTATATTGATGAATGTCTGCTCCATGTGGGCACCATATGCCGTAATGTCTGCACAAATCCTTTTAAATGGGTCACACCGCTCAATGCTCACTTGGTTCCCTTAGTTCCTTTCTGATGCCATATATGCATGGAGTTTGGTGAATAGGTCTTGCATTACCTTATCTAGGTTTATGTCAAGACACCTTTACCAGTGCTCGTGATTATTCCAAGCTTGTTCGGGATCATATAGCTCTTGATCTCCTAGGCGTGCCATCCCAAAAGAACTCACAAATTCATATAGATTTGTCCCAACGTAATTAGGACTCATGAAATCTAGGGAAGTATATATAGGGGGCTGAGGAGTAGGAGCATTGTGCCAACTAGCATTCTATTGATCTACTTGAGGTGCCTGTTGGTCTATATTAAGGTTTTAATAGGTAAAATAGGTGCAGCGGAAGTTCAAAAATTTAATCTAGTTCCCTAGATCTCCTAAGCATAGCATGATTGATGATAGTGCTAGTTGTGAGGTGTCGATGATGTAGGTCTCCCTTGGCGCCTGTGTTAGAGGCAGGGCCTACTGGGGGTTGGTTGGATTTAGGCGTGATAAAACATTTTTAGTTCAAGTTTGCACAATAAGCCAATTTTAATGAATAAAAGAATCGAGACCCAAATCTTGATACAAATGATAGGGTCCCCACCCAAGTTGTCTACTTGGGAAAGAGTTTTGGTACGGTTCTCTCTAGGAGGGAGACTCATACCTATTGGATCAGAGATTCGGGTATCAGATGAGTCACTTATTTCTCATTTAGCTGATTTAAAATTACATTCACAGCGTAAATTCATTTTTGTTTTCATCATTTAGGGAATTATCACAGAAATCCTATTTCTACACTCTTTCACACTCATTATATGCGTTTATATTTTACAATAAAGCACAAACAATAAATCGGGGAATACAAATTACAACTAGGGGAAAATGGGGGAATTGCAAGAGAACCTATACATTTGTTCTAAGTTATAAAACAAAATAAAAATACATTCCCCTACATCCATAAAGATTAGCATAGTTTATAGCATATCATAAGTCAGCATTTCATTTAGAAAAATGTGATTATGTTAATGTGGCAATTTTGCAATCGATAATGTCCAGGCAGCTTCTAGGATTGGAGAGAATTGATAAGTCTTTGACATATTTTGTTGTGAAAACACATTTTAACTTTTATGGGTTGATTTACCGGATTATTAGTGAGAGTGATCGCATGGAAAATGGTGAGTTGGATTGATTTTTAACTTAATTAAAATGAGTTCTGGATTCTGCCTGGGGCTAGTACCTGTACGGGGTGGATGGGTCCCCGTATGGCTACTAGGGCGGACCGGTAAGGGCATGGGGTACCTGTACGGGTCCTGTCTTTTCCGAATAGAAACTTTGTTCAGATTAATTTACAAATTAATAGATTGATGGCAGAAATGTAAAATAAAAAGGGATTTCCCTCCGTATGAGTTTGGCGCACTGATCTAATATCTCGACAATACAAGGTGCCAACAAGGCTCACATGGGTTAGGACCAGACCTGAAATAAGAAATGAAAAGAGCAGATATAATAGAAGACGCAGAAAATAGCAACAATAAAACAACTGAAATGTGAGTCTCTTTGAAATTCAAGAGCGTTACCTTTGCGACATGAATCCACTTTGAGGTGATCCTTTTACTATTAAGAGAGTCCGACCAAAGTAGACAGTGAAATAGGACTTATTTAGGTGAGTATTTGTATGGACAGAACCTCCCCTAAATCCTAATAAACGAAGCTAGGAATGAATAAAATGTGGACAAAACCTCAAGAATTGATTTTCTCCCTATTTTATACCTCATATACCTCCACTATACCTATTCTATACTTATAGAAATTACTAGAACTTCACTATAATTTTGCCATAGTTTACTTCTCATAAGAATTGTGTGTTATGAAATGAGGGGAAAAGGCCCTACTTATAGGGTGAGAGTCAGGTCTGAATGCAATAAACCGCATTTAAGACATGCCTTTTCCCAAAAAAGGTAAGAGATTACTTCCGAAAGAGGCTTATTAGGCAATCAGAGGACTTGTATGGGTGGGACCCCACACATACGGGGTACAAGGGGACCTGTACAAGTCCCCTCCATGCATACAGAAGGTAAAATCACCCGTACGGGTCTGGGAGTAGATCTATTCCACAAGGCAGAACCCGTACGGGTACCTAAGGTCAGACTAGGTCTTTAGACTTTGGCCAAACTCAACTCTACAGTAGTAGGAACACCTCTAATAGACAACACTTGCAAGATATTTCCTCATATAGCTCTCATCATTGTTTCATGAGAAGGATCATCAAAATCCAATGCTCACAAAATGCCTCTCATGGGATCACTACAGATATAGATCTGTATGATCTCACGATGTGAGTGAGGGTTTAGAAATTATACCTGTGGTGATGGCATGGGAGAGTTCCTTTCTTGAGGTGAACTCCTTTACCGGGGGGTTCCCTTTCCTGAGGTGGACAAATTTCCTTTGCTGATGCATATCCCTTTCTTGAGGCGGATTACTTTCCTTTGCTACTATGCATCCCTCGTGACTCTACTAAGGAAGGTGTGTGTATCCCTTTCTTAAGATGGATCAACTCTCCTGACTAATGTATCCCTTTCCTAAGGCAGATCGACTTTCCTACTACTGATGTATCCATTTCTTAAGGCAGATAGACTTTCCTACTGCTGATGATGTATCCCTTTCCTAAGGTGGATTGACTTTCCTAATCAGTGTATCCCTTTAATAAGGTAGATGACTCTCCTAGTTGATATTACATCCCTTTCCTAAGGCGGATTGACTTTTCTTACCGGTGTATCCCTTTCTTAAGTTAGATCGAATTTCTTGACTGATGATGTATCCCTTTGTTAAGGCAGATGACTCACCTGTTGGGGAATTTTAATAATCTGAAAAGAGACAACAATCAAACACCGAGTTAGTCATTGTCCAAGCAGACACATTTTTATTCTTAATTGACTTTCGTGAAAACAAAAAATATTTTGCCCCTTCAATGAAGAATAAAGATGTGCGGATGGGGGTTAGCCCTTAAAATAAAATTGAAAACAAAGTGCGAGATATGTTCGCTTTGGCCCAATTGCTTTAAGGATGGAATGCCCCTCGCTGGTTTTGCTGCTGGGGAATGCCCCTAGGGTGGGTGGTGCTAGGGTGTTTTATGATGGGGGGATGCACTTTGATTAGATGATTCCGCTACTGGGAAATGGGGGGATGCCCCTTGACTAATTCCACTGCTGGGGAGTAAAGTAATATCCTTTGGTAAAGCCTCTTCTGCTGGGAAAGTCTTTCCTGGTAAGATTTATTTGCTGGGGAAGAATTCATGTGCTTGGATGGACCTGTACATAAAAATTTTCCTGATTAGTGATCAATTCGACAATGGCTTACCTTGATTCTTGATTTACTTTTATGAAAACAAAAAATATTTTTGCCCCTCTAATCAAGGATCAAGGTGAGCATGGGGCTTACCCTAAATAAAACTAAAATATAGGGTTGAGGAGGAGTGGGGTTCGCCCCGGACTCGAATTGGATGAATTTTTTGTGCATTTCCAAAATACTGGGTCAAAATTTACCCCTGGATGGCAAGAGAGAGCCCATAAGGGTGGGCCAGGAGCTATACGGGTGAGGTCTTAGAACATTAGGACCTATACAGGTGGCGTGGGACCCGTACAGGTCCCCTATGGGAGTTTTAAAAGGCCGGATGGGTCCTATTTTGCAACTCCAGCAATTTTCTTCCCAAAATAAACCAAAAATGTATAAAAAGATCCTAAAGACTGGACTTTTCCCCCTTAGACTTGAGGATTTTCACTTGGTGGGTGATTCAGGGCTTTGAGAATGCCTGGTTTCTGTTGGGTATGCCTTTTGTGAGGGAGAATCATTTTTAGGGCTCACTCCTGTCTCCAAAGTGCCTCTAATCCCTTCTCTTGAGACCCATGCTTTAAAACTCCAGGTAATTTTGGTTGATTCTCCATTTTCCATTTTCAAACCTTTGAAAATTTCTCAAATTTCGGCATGAATTAGGGTGTTTAGACCTTGGAATAGAGCCTGATGCATGTAACTTTAGTCTAGGATGTTTTTAGGATAGTTTTGGATGAGCTTTGGATGATTTTGGTTGAATTTAGATTTTTGGGAGATTTATCCCTGGAGGGACTGTTTGGAGGGGACCTGTACGAGTGAGGGGTGACCCGTATGAGTCCCATTTTTCATATGGGCACGCCTTTCAGACCCGTACCGGTGGGGTGGATCCATACGAGTCCTTGTCCTCAGGACAAAATGTTTGAAACTTAAATTTCGGCAATCCTTTTCTAATTTTCAACCTTTCCTCTATATTCTAAACTTGTTGAACTATAATTCTATCTTTACAGTTTCAATACAAGACTATGGGAGCCTTAAGCTTTTGCAGGAAATGGTACAAGGAGATCTGAGCTGCGGAGGATACAGAGTTACTGACTCACATTGATTTTTTTGGGTTAAGTGACATTATTAGGGCCAGTCCTTAGGCTCCAAAGAAGCTAGCTCCGAGGGCCATTTCAGCCTTGGTAGAGAGGTGGTTGGAGACAACCCATACTTTTTGTTTACCGATTGGGGAAGTCACTATCACTCCTTGAGACGTATGTGCTAAGACTGGGTTGGAGTTGAGTGACGATATTGTCCGCTTTAATGTTTATGCCGACCGGTGGCATTCCCAGCATGAGGTGAAGGCCTTTAATACTAAATTGCTTGGGCTTCGTCCGGGCGGGACAAACAATCTCAAGTAAGGGGACTTGGATGCTTACTAGATTAGGCAGCCGAGTCTTATGACAGCTGGTAGGAGGGACTAGTACGCCCCAATCATTTTTGCTGACATTCCTTACCACCGTCTTCTTTCCAGTCTATTAGAGCAACCTCAAATATGGCTTGCTCTCTACTGAATAGAACCTTACCACTGTGCTTGGCAAGAACTGGTGTCAAGCCATTCTAGCACGGCTGTACTATGGGTTAGACATTGAAATCCGAGGTGAGCAGTCTAAGCTCAAGATCTGCCATCTGATACTATTGGTAAATCCTAAACTGATCTCTTCATCTTTGATCTTTCACTTAGATTGTGCCGTGAGTGATCTTTGTTTTATTTCACAAATCTGGGCCTTCGAGCAGCAATTTATACCTCGGCCGAGTTTGCCTATACAACGTGAGACACCGCATATTATTTCTAGATGGATGGGGCTCTGGCAGAGCTAGCCCTTGACTATAATATAGTACTGAGAGTTCCTACGCCAGCTATGCTCAGATCAGGTAAACTTTTCCCCTACTAAACCTGCATTTTACATTCCAACAAACCATTAGTCAAAACTGTATTTATGAGGTTATGGTACTCATATAGCATTTATTTTATGAAGGTCATCCGAGATCTGTAGGAGAGTTATGGGGCTATTAAGCAGATGTGGGTCAACATGGATGACTGCCGCTTTTGGAGTCACCACTCTCCTTTGAGTGGTATTTTAGTGAGCGGATCTGAGGGTGGAGGACCAATGCTATGGTTGAGAGATGGATCCCTCCCCTGATCCCATCAGGCATCTTCTGGCCTCATCTCATGCTAGGGACCCACCAAGGGCTGTACTTATGGGGCAAGGGGGCTCGCGTGCTATCCGTAGGGGGCTCTTGTGTTGAGTTTGTAGATTTCTCACTTCTTCCTCCTTGTGAGAGGATTCACCATAAGGATGAGCCCCTTGAGTTTCACTAGAGTGATAGTGAGAATGATGACGATGACAACGGGGAGGTGGGATCGAGGGGCGACTGTGGGGGGCCATCCATAGTTTGGGGTGCCAGAGGCTAGGCTTGGTCTGCTACCCCTTCTTCTCATGTATTTTCTTAACTTGGCCTTTGTGAATACCTTGCTGTTTCCTGAAATTGATAGTGTTCTCAAGTCTGATTCTTTATTACTATAGCCTTTCACTCCCACTTAGAAGAGACCTACCGTTGCTGCTACTACTACCCCTAAGCAGCCGGTGAAGCGGTCTTGCACTTTTGGATTTGTGAGAGAGGGGATTCTCCAAGCTAAGCTAGATACTTTCTTCCGGCTCCTCGATCATTTGGGGAAGCGAGCTGTCAAAGAGCTCAAGGAGTTGGTCTAGCCTATCGGTTTCACATCTTCCAGCTCTACTCACGTATAGGATTCCTTACCTTAATCTTTATCCATTACTGTGATTGCTTAGAATGCCCTATCCTGATGAGATGTTTTCCTGTTTGGTGACCATTTCTGAGGCGAAGAGGATTGCAAGGGGTTAATTTTCTATGCGGGATCTGTTATTGGCCAAAGATGCCCTAGCTTCGGTAAGTTTCTTTTTCCTACAAAATTTAACAAACTATGCATGCATTCTATGACATTTATATATATGTACTAATCTCATGATTTCTATTGTAGACCTTGCTTGCCATAGAGCGAAGCAAGTCAACTCAGGACTTGGATACTCTGGAGGAGAGAGCCAGGTTCTTGGAGGAGCAATTGTGGGTAGCTACTGCTAAGGTTGACAAGGCTAGGGCCGAGACTGCTCAGATGAGGGCTGAGATTGAGCTGTTGAGGGGCTAGCTGGTGAGGATCACTAAGGACAGGCAGATGCCGACTCCTTCTGATGATGAGTTTGAGGATGATCTTTCTGCATATCGAGTGACTCAAAGGGGTGAAGATTAATCTATTGATAGGAGTAGTGTTGCTAGGGCTGCTGCAGGGACCTGAGAGACTAGGGTCCTTGCCTAGCCAGCTATGAATACCGGTGAAGCCAAGGATCACTTGACTATAGATGTAGATTATCTATTGGTGGATACTTAGGATCAGATGCCAGACGGTCGTCAGGGATAGAATCCCTCGATAGCTTAGATTATGATTACTTTCTGAACTTGTTGGTACTTTTTGGGCCCTCCATAGCTCGTTTTATGATGTAGACTTTGGATTGATACTATTGATATTTAACTTCCATGCATACTGACTTTTCTTGAACTAAGATTATTGAGTACTACTGCTTTGTAAGCCACATTTTATCCAGGGATTTCACAGTGAGGGGATCGAGTGATGTTCTAACTTTTGCATAGGCCATCTAATGCGAGGTGACTTATCGAACATTTATTTTTCTAGTCCTAATTTTTGCCTGAACTGTCCTTGATGGCTTAGTCGAACGGACTTTTTCTTTTCAGCTTTAACTTTTGCCTAGACCACCCTTTCGGGTTTTCAACCTAGCAAGCTTTTTCTTTATTTTTCTCGCCTTAATTTTTGCCGAGACCGCCCTTTTGGGTTTTCAATCCCGCATGATTTTTCTTTTGTTCTGTGTTAACTTTTGCCTGGACCGGCCTTTTGGGTTTTCCATTAAGCAGACTATCTTAATTTTTTCCTAATTTGTCCTTGGCGGCTCAATCCAGTAGACTTTTCTGAATTTACATTTGCGTGATTTCTTTAGAACATTTATTTTTGTTGGATTACATGTGAAAGGAATAACAATGATGCATAACTTGTAGAGAAAAATTGATGTTCACATACCAACGATTATTTCACCTAAAGACATGCATGCATTCATAAGACCAAGATTCTTGGCAAAATCACAACATGTTCATTGATGTAATTAATTTGAGTACATAAGCAATGGTAACAATTTCCAATGGTCAACCCCTACTGCCTACTGGTTTTTTATAGATTTTTTAGAAAGCAACTGACATTTTTCACTCGATGTCCTAACTTTTTCGTAAGCCGCCCTTTTCAGGTTTTCAGCTTAACAGGCTTTATTTGCGTTTGAGTGCCCTAATTTTTGCCTCACCGATTTGCGGAATGCCGATTAGCGGCCTGCACCCTAATTTTTGCCTGAGTAGTAGAGGACTACTTGCATGGTGATTTATTCTTTATTTCTTGTATTCTTTGTACTGCTTTTTTATGATTTAATTTTTTTGACCTAGACATGATAACACTTAAGCCTATCTTGATTTACTAGATTCACGAACTCATTTCCATCCATATTTATAAGCTTGATTCCTCCTTTCCCAAAGACTTTTTTTTTATCACGAATGGCCCTTCCCAATTAGGCCTGAACTTGCCCTTAGCATCAATTTTGTCTTGGCGTAGTTGCTTGAGAACTAGATCACTCACTTTGAGAGGTTGTTTTGGGTATCTTACTCTGTTGTTGTAAGCTTGAGCCATACACTGCTGATACATTTGTAGGTGGTCAAATACTTTGAGCCGCTTTTCATCTATTGCGTTTAACTGCTCGTACCTAGCCCTTGCCTAATCTGATTCTTTTAACGGAGCTTCGAGTGCCACTCTTAGAAATCTTACTTCTATTTCTATTGGTAGCACAACTTCCATTCCATATACTAAGAAGAATGGCATTTGATCAGTGAGAGTTCTTATACTAGTTCTATACCCCCAAATTGCTAATGGAAGTTTATTAGCCTAGTCCCTGTAGATGGCCACCATTTTGGACAAGATCTTCTTGATTGACTTTATTAATCGGCTTTCCTTTAGAGCTTTTGAAGAATTTTGGGCATCTTTTGTGACCCGATATATGCTTTCTATTTTTTTCATAACTAGAGCCAGCCCGATATTGATGTTATCATGAGTTTTCTGGGTCTTCTTTCTTGGTAAAATGTAGCTTTGTCCCCTTTCCCCCCTTCATTAAGACTTATTGTTATCATATTTTCTAAGCACATTTATTATCTCTCTTTTACTTGGTGATAGGTTTTACCCATTGGATATTTATACCATTGCGATATACTCAAAGTCAACTTCATTAATGAATATGATGATGTCTTTAAGAATGTTATTGTTATGAGTGCATGGTGTAATAAGAATGAAATGCTCGAGTGAAATGTGAATGAGAAATGCATCAATTTATTCATGACATGCTTAAAAGTACTAATGTTATGACCTATCGATGATATGCCTTATAAGCGACATTATTTACATCAAAAACATTTGCAACATTAAAAATTACATAATTTGAATCATCCTCCACAAGTGGAGGGCCTTGTTGATCAACTTGAGGAAAGTTGGCAGCTAAACTGGTAGCTCTGATGTGCAGGTTTGCATGTGCTTCTTCAGCTACTGCTCTTGCTAGGTTTTTGATAGCCTTGCTAATGGGATTTCCCTTCTCATGTCCCTTCCAATCCTTTCTTATAAGTACTACTAGTGCTTTCGTGATGGACTTGAATGCTTTCTTTATTTCATCGTCTTCAGTATTCCCACATACTTTTATAAAAATGGAGGCTTCAATCATGCATCCTTTTTTGAAATCATATACATTGTTGAAGATCTAAAAACCAAATGTCTTTTGCTAGACCTCAGTCCCTATCATGAGGTAGGACTGGGGTTTAGATTTCTTAGCACCTAGGCGATTCCCCAAACTGAGCCTGAATGGCCATGAAAGAGGCAAGATGGGTTCTAGCATTCCCTATAGATTCATTATGAGCCTCTTACCTTTCACATAACCTTATTTCATCATGATCTTTTCAATTTTAAGCGCTATGTACCTCCTAATTAAAAACTTTGTACCCTGGTGAGCTACAGCCACCCTAGATTCCTTTTCTTTAGCCTCTGTGGCTGCTATAATAGATGGTTCATCCACTTCAATGGTCACTAGCTTGCCATTATGGATAAGCTTAACATTTTGATGGACTGTGGATGGGATAGCTCCTAACTCATGGAGCCAAGGTCGACCCAACAATAATGAGTAGGTGATAGGAATGTAGAGGACAGTGAATAAGACTTTGGATTTCACTCTCCCAACTGTAACTTCAGCTTCAAACACCCCTATGGCATTTCTTTTTGTATCATCATATGCCCTTATAACAGTATTAGATTTTTCCAACATGGATTCATCCAGCCCTAAGTGAGGAAGGATCTTGGCGGGGCAGATATAAAGGGCGGAACCATCATCCTCCACAACACATGGGATAGAACGATCAAAGATTGTCACTTTAATGAAAAGTACCTTGTTATGCTTGTTCCCTTTAGTTGGGAAGTCTAATGGATAAAACTTAATGGGTTTAACTAGATCGGGAGAAGATCCCCCAATAACTAAAAACACTTTAACTAGAGTGGTGGAAGGCGTGGCCTCCATACTTAATAACTTATCCATCAGACCCTTGGATGATCTTGGGGAGACTTAGCCTATCTTTCAACAAAACCTGAGTGGCCATCCATCTTTTGAAATAGGGTTTGAATTTCTTACTGAGGGCCTGCTTGATTGCTTCTAAATTTTGTGCGGTAGTTTTAATGGTGGCATTGAAACCATATTGCTCGATGAAAGCTTCAGATAAAGCTTTCCAATTTTTGATCACCTCATCTAATAGAGTATTGTACCATTCGGTAGCAGGACCTTCAAGGGTGCAAGGGAACATTTTAGCTGGGACTTTATCACTTAACTTTCTGATTCTCATAACCCTCTGATAGGTGGTGAAGAGGGATTGCGGTGGACCAGTTCCCTTATACTTTGCTATGCTAGGAATACTAAAGTTTTCAGGGACCCAGTCCTCCTCTCTAGCAATTTGAACTGATAGTGACGATAGCTGAGAACTAGGATTGGTGGCTAGCAATTTCTAAAGAAGATCGCACAATTCCATGGACAAGGATGACCCCTTTGATTGAGTAACCGCAGCCATGGGTAAACCTGTTGATTGAGGAAAGGTTATCTCCCCTTAGGTGTGACCACAAAATTGGGGGTTAGGCCTGATGCCTTAAACTGAAATGGAGGCAGTATAAACCCCAGATTAGGCTGACCAAACTGACTCACGATTGGTGGAACCACTGTACCCACTAACTAGAATGATAGGCTAACTGAACCAAATGGACCCATAGAACCCAACTGATAAAACTCACTGGAAGAACCCCCGCGAGTTTGCATAGGTGGCAGCTAACACTGAGTGAATGGATTATGAGAAATTCCTGATACTTTCTCACTAATCACTGAATTCACTACTGGAACACTAATAGGTGCGCTATGAGGAGCATTGACCATTCTCTCTTTGGCCATAATTGCCCTGATCAAAGCAAACATCTTATCATTCATCGATCTAAGAACTGATCACTTCCCAAGTACCGTGAGACGATATTTGCGATCTCTGACAAAACCTTGGCCCTCAATGCATTTGCCTCCTTAGCAATAGCAACATCCTCAACCTCAACATCAATCTGGCCCTCTAGAGCTAGGATACGAGATATATCCTCAAGATGGTAGACAGAAAGATCAATCGAACTAAACTGACTGCTGGACAAAATACCCCATAGACAGAGGTGGAGCAACCTAAACTGATCTGTAAGAGGAGGAGGTGGAGTTGGAATTTGAATCAAATGGACCAGAGAACGTCGCTAAGTTTTAGCCCTTTGAGCTTTGGCTGAGGTGATAACCAAAAGATCAGTACTTGCATGGGATGCGTTATGCATGCACAAATTACAACAATGCATGGCTGGGTTGATTATAGGGGAATGTAACACAACACATGCAAAACGATCGATTTCATCCTTATTTCTTCCATCGAGTCTAAGGGTATTCTTCCTTAGTCTAATCTCGTACAGAAACCAGGATACCTAGAAAGTAAAATTCTAAGGCTTTCAATAAGAATGGCATAAGGACATATCAGAATTTTTATGTAGAAGGTTCCCATCTTATCAAACCTCTTTCGAAGGGAGATGACAATGAGTGCTCCACCCACTAGAGTGTCCTCAATTCCTAACAGGGCAAGAGTGACACTTTTGTGAATTTTAGGAAAAAAGGGCACCTTAACCTAGTGCTAGAAAAAGAGCGTATCTAACCAAAGAGAGAAGGAGATGAGAAGATAATGTGTGATAATTTTGCAAATGATGAAAAAGAAAACGGGGTTGAACCAAGTAAATGATTTTCGGTGCTCATCTTAATCTTTTAAGCTTTTAAAATAAAACAAAATTTTGCAAGTTAAAAGATTAAATTCCCGAGTAGAGTCGCCACTGTAAGGAGTCAATGACGTGTGGGTCTCCCTTGGTGCCTGTGTGAGAGGCGGGGCCCACTAAGGGTTGGTTGGATTTAGGCGTGACAAAACATTTTTAGTTCAAGTTTGGACAATAAGCCAATTTTAATGAATAAAAGAATCGAGACCCGAATCTCGATTCAAATGATAGAGTCATCACCCAAGTTGGCTACTTGGGAAAGAGTTTTGGTGCAGTTCCCTCTTGGCGGGAGATTCATACCTATTAGATCAGAGATTCAGGTATCAGATGAGTCACTTATTTCTCATTTAGTTGATTCAAAATTACATTCACCATGTAAAACCATTTTTATTTTCATCATTTGGGTAATTATCATAGAAATCCTATTTCTACACTCTTTCACACTCATTACATGGATTTATATATTACAATAAAGCACAAGCAATAAATGGCAGAATAAAAATTACAACTGGGAGAAAAATGGGGGAATTGCAAGAGAACCTATACATATATTCTAAGTTATAAAACAAAATAAAAATAAATTCCCCTACATCCATGAAGATTATCACATTTTATAGCACATCATAAGTCATCATTTCATTAGGAAAAATGTGATTAAGTTAGCATGGCGGTTTTGTGATCTATAGTGCTCGGGCAGCTTCTAGGATCGGAGAGAAATGATGAGTCTTCAATGTATTTTGTTGTGAAACATGTTTTAACTTTTATGAGTTGATTTACTAGATTATTAGTGAGAGTGATTGCATGGCAAATGGTGAGTTCGATTGGTTTTTAATCGAATTAAAATAAGTTCCAATTCTACCTGGGGCTGGTACCCATACGGGTGGGTGGGACCCGTATAGGTCCTGTCTGGTCCAGACAGAAACTTTGTTCAGATTAGTTTACAGATTAATAGATTGATGGCAGAAACATAGAATAAAAAGGGATTTCCTTCCGTATGAGTATGGCACACTAATCTAATATCTCGACGATACAAGGTGGCAACAAGGCTCAAATGGGTTAGGAACAAACCTAAAATAAGAAATGGAAAGAGCAGATATAATAGAAGAGGCAGAAAATAGCAACAATAAAAGAATTGAATTGTGAGTCTCTTTGAAACTCAGGAGCATTACCTTTACAGCGGCAATCCACTTTGAGGTGATCCCTTTACTGTTGACAGAGTCCGGTTAAAGTAGACTATGAAATTAGACTTATTTAGATGAGTATTTGTGTCGACAGAACCTCCCCTAAATCCTAATAAACGAAGCTAGGAATGAATAAAATGTGGACAAAACCTCAAGGAATGGGTTTTCTCCTAATATTGTGTGTTATGAAATGAGGAGAAAAGGCCATATTTATAGGATGAGAGTTAGGTCTGAATGCAACAAACTGCATTCAAGACCTACCTTTTCCCGAAAAAGGTAAGAGATTACTTCCAAAAAATTTCGATTAGGCAATTAGAGGACACATACAGGTGGGGCCCCATACGTACGGGTACAAGGGGACCAGAGTGGGTCACCTCTACACGTACATAAGGTAATCACCCATACGGGTCTGGCAGTGGATCCATACCACTAGACAGAACCTTTACGGGTACCTAAGGTCAGACTAGGTACCTAAACTTTAGCTAAACTCAACTCTGTAGCCATAGGAACACCTCTGGTGGACAACAGTTGTAAGATATTACCTCATACAGATCTCATCATCGTTTTATGGGAAAGATCGTTAAAATCCAATGCTCATACTAGTCTTAAATTGTTCTAGGTCATAAAAACTTTTTAAAAGGATCTAATAATAATTTAACCACTAACCAGTTGAAGTGTGAATCCCAATATCGGTAGAATGACCCCTCAACTACATGCACGGACTCCAAATGTAGAAGCCCTCTATAAATAGTCCACACGAGCACACCGACCAAAACCTTTTAGAAAGGAAGATCCGATAAAATAGCGGAGAATGGCTAGTTCCTCCCTACTAATTTATTCTAGAAGAAAATTTCCTTAGTTTTCAATTGTAAGTAAATATGTCTTTCGATGGATTATTTTTAAGAATTAGAACAAATAAGAGAACTAGAGAGCAAGAGAGGGATTATAAAATTCAGGACAAAAAATAATGAAGGAGGAGGCATCTATTTGTAGTGGTTAGGAATTATTCAAAGGACAATAAAGTCCCTAACCTCAACCAATTAGAAATAAAATAAAAGGGCAATTAGGTATTTTATAAACCTAATTAGAGTTGGAACCAAACTCTAATGGGGAATTTGCTTGGGGAGCAAACTCCCCATACTTATCACCTACTGCTGGCTACATAGGGAACAACTTTTGGATAGGCCTGCACAGGCGCGCAAGTCCATAGCTCACAGTAGCATAGCTAGCCTATTGGGCCATGCACCTGCGCAATCCAATAGGCAACGCACAACGCAGCGCCTACTGGGCCTTGCACGTGCGCAGCCTAGCAGGCTGTGCATTATGCAGCCTTGCTGGGCCATGCACCAGTGTAACCTAATAGGGCAAACTCTAGTGCACAATGGGCTATGTACTATGGCCCATTGTCCCCAAGGCCCCAATGCAGGCCTTGAGCAGTGTTGTTATACACAACACTGGCTTCACCCGCACGTAGATTGAGTCCAAAATTAACCATTAATTTTCTTATCGATCCACTTACACCAGTTCATGCAATACCTAGTATTCTTTAACTGTGCTGTCTTTTTTGTTATAACTCCCTTTATTTATTTTATTCTCGTTATTATTTATCAGGTTCATTGGTCCAACCAATGAATATTGGTCTAACCAATATGTTATGGTCTAACCATATTTCCTTACTCTTTTAGATTAGACCTAGTCTAAGGATTCTTTACTTAGCTCGGTCGTAACTTAAAGTGTGTGACCTTATAGGATCCTATAATATCATCCCGCCAAAAGCTTAACCTGGCTTAATCCCTTTTAGGAATTGACAGGCTCTTAGTTTTAGACCATTATGGACTCCAATTACTTTGATTAGTCATATTGGCCTCTAGTAAAGGCATATGACCCCTCAATATTTGGAATGTCACTTGCATGTGACTTAATCCTAGTTCTACAATAGTATCAATACAATTCACTCCTTCTATCAACTGTTAAGTACCATCTAGTTTCTAGGACTCGGCTTAAGTGTTAGTCCACTAGTAGCTTTAATAACTACCCTAGTAGTTTAGTCTTGCTGCCAAAGTACACTACTGAACCATTTAATGTGTTGATCAGGATCCCATCCCATCAACTCATACTCTGACCAGAGGTTTACAAGTATGTCACTTCTAATAAGTTGCCAAGGTACATCTCCCTCATATTGCTATAATGGAGTGATAGATTCCATCTTGACTACTCAGCTTACCAACGGACAGACATCAACTATACCTACAATGATCTGTGACATCAAGTCTCATAAAATGTATAGGTATAACCCAAAGTATAGCAACATCTAAACAAGGTAACTAGTATCTCAGGTTTGAAGATATTTGTATTGCTATTGCAATGAGACAATTAAAACACCAACCCATAATATAGATTACCAAGTGTTGTCTCATGGCAGTCTCCAATGTATTTCTCTGAATACATTCATGTGTTAACCCAATATACCACCCTCTAGAACTGGAGATAGGCTATTCAGAATCATATTCAAGAGGTATGACGACACATGCTAGTATATATCAATGTCTAGTCTTGATGATACTATGACTAGGGATATTTAGACGAATCATAATTGCACACGAACTAGTTCTCACCAACATAGTCTCACTATGCCCTTGCAATACGTGCTATAGTTATGTCATAGACTTTTGCAAACACATCAATGAATATATTCTAAACCACTCATAATATATTTTCATAGCCATTGATATAAAAAAGAATGCCTTTATTAATATAACTTTGTCCGTACAAATAAAACTAAGATATATCGCCCTAATTGCCTATAGGGCGTACATCATGTCTAACAGTGCCAACCACAAGAAAAGTGCATCTAGGTGCAATTGAGAAGTCATGAAGTAATGGAGGAAGGATCTCTCTGTATAGTACCAGTTCCAACGACCTTCCATTGGCATTGCATTGTACCAATCCATAGTTGGACCTTCCATTGGCATTGCATTGTACCAATCCACAGATGAATTCTTCTACATGCTCATTAGGGTCAGAATCACCTCAGAATTTGAGGTGTGGTGACACTTGATACTGGTCTAGCCCTTCTCTCCTCATTCTCAAGACATATTGGTCGACCATGTAGGTGATGTATATGAGCATTGGATTTTAACAATACTTCTCACAAAACAATGATAAGAGCTAGATAATGCAATCATTTACAAGTGTTATCCATCAAGAGTGTTCCTACTACTAAAAAGTTGGGTCTGGCCAAGTTTGGAGACCTATTATGTCTTAGGAACCCGTACGGGTCATGTTTGGTGTTACTGATCCACCAATCGACTTGTACAAGTCAGATCCCTCTTACGCTTGGGGGGGTACCCATACGGGTCCCCCCAGACTCATACGGGTCTTCTTCTTGCCTAATAAGTCTTTATAGTAGATAATTCTTTCTATTTTTTGGAGAAATCAAGTCATGAATGCAATTTATGGCATTCAGACTCGATTTCCCCTATAAATAGAGGTCTTTGCGCCTCATTTTAAAAGGGGAGGGCAATTAGAAAAGAAACTATACCATATAATATATGAAAATTTAGCAGTTTTTATAAGAATTAGGAAGGGCATAGTTGAGGTATAAAAGGTATAAATTAGGGAGAAAACCCATACCTTGAGTTTTTGTCCACATTTTATTCATTTCTAACTTCGTTTATTAGGATTTGGGGGAGGTTCTGTCCCCACAAATACTCACCTAAATAGTCCTCACTATCACCATTTCATCATCTACTTTGGTTAGACTTTATCTCAGCACAGGGATCACTTCAAAGTGGATTCACATCGTAAGGGTACGCTCCTGAGTTTAAAAGAGACTCACATCTCAATTACTTTATTGTTATTCTCCGTCTATTCAATTCCATCTAGTCTATTATTCATGTTTTGGGTCTGATCCTAACCCTAATGGGACTTGTTGGTACCTTTATATCCTTAGGGATATTAAAAAGGTGTGCCATACCCATATGAAAGGAAGTCCAATTTTATTATGTTTCTTCTCAATAAATCTGCTTAATAGCTGAACTGAGGTTCTGTCCGTGACCAGACAAGACTCGTACAAGTCCCCCCGCACCCGTACCGGTCCTCCTACACCTAGGCAGAATCCATAGTTCTCTTTTTAACCTATAAAATCAATCAACATCACTGTTTTCCATGTGATCAGTTTCACTAATAATCCGATAAATCAGCCCACGAAAAGTTTAAATGTGTTTTCACAACAAAATATGCTGATGTGAGCACGGGGTTTTTGGTGACCCTTGGAATGATGAGAACTTATTGTTCTGACCTTGTATGGTCTAGTTGTTCTATTCTTTGAAGGTTGAATCACATTTGGCAAGTACCTTTTTGATGATTTTGGACCTTTGGCGGCGCTTAAATATCATTCACATGTGGTTAGAATTAACCCTTTTCTTTCGCTCATGCATAGTAATTTGTTTTGCAATTCTCTACAATATCTGAAAATTTTTAGCAAGTTTTGTTTCTATCGTTGGATTTTAGACTCACCAAGATTTCTGGAATGATAGGAATCACCTTAATCAGATAATTGTAGTGAAAGTTATAGATATTGGAAGTAGAAACCCTAATTAGCTAAAACCCTAACCTAACCTAAATTTAAACACTAGCTCCCCCTTTTTGGTGCTGCTGCCACCGCCGCCAGCAGCAGCTTGCCCTTAACTGGTGGTGACCGCCACTAGTTGTGCATCCACTGCCACCCTTTGTGACGGTGAACGCCACCGGGGTGGCCACCCCCGCCTCCATGGTGGCTTCACCGCCGCCATGGCAGGGGTCACCGCTACTCTTGTGGCAGTGGCTGGTGTTGTCACGGCAGTGGCCACCACCCTTATGGTGGCCAGTGCTATGACGGCGGCGTTGGGCGTAACACGACCTATTACAGGCCATGCCATTTTGTTCTCTCTCTCTCTCTATCCTTATGATTTTGCCATGTATTTTTTCCTGAAAATTCACCTAAGTCGGTGGATTTTTGAGTGTTAGAGTATTTAAGCCAATCAAAGGGAGAGATTAAAGGGCTTTTTCTCCAGAATTTAGAAATAGAAATCATTTTTGAGAGAAAATCAAGAATAAGAGAGAGAAAGGAAAGAACTAAAGAGAGAAAGCTTAAAAAAGTGTAGAATCCGAGTTTAATCCTTCTAATCTCGATTCTTAGTTATTCTTAGGCTTGATATCGTAGCTTAAACACTAAAATATATTAGAAATCATAGGTTAAAATGGATTAAATGGGGTTTTAGAGACTTTTCCTCAAATACGACCCAAATAATATGTATCTATTTTCGTCACTGATTCCGTCACCATTTCGTTTGAAAATCATCAAAGGCTTGCCAAATGTCTAGTTCGAGTCTCCCAAGTTGGATTCACGGCCTAGAGGTAACAAAATTGAGTTCCCTTAATCTTTTACTTCATTTTATTGTTTATTGTTGCTGTACTTCATGCTTTTGGTGTTGTTTCTTGGTTTTTGTTTGGTGTTCTTGGAAAATTGTCAGAAAATAATTCGACCTCTAGAGGGATAGCCTTCACCTCTATCCCTATAGCCTTGGCCACTACTGTTATAGCGGTGAAGGCTATAGCTATGGAGGTGAACTCTACCCCTATTGAGGTCCCATATTTCTTGCTATTTTTGGGTATTTTCATACTCAAATCCACTGAATCAAGATTATTTGAGTGTTTTAAGTCTAGATCTGTTGATATATAGTTGATTACAACTTAAACCTTAAATAATTTTGGGTCTATAGATGCAAAAACACTGATTTCCCCCTTAAAAACAAGTCTCAACGGCCAACACTATAGCGACAGCTTTGACAGCTACCACTATAGCCTCCACCGCTGCCACTATAGCGATCAAGGCTATAAGGACGATGGTCAAAGCTGTCGCCAAACCTTTGGCCGCCGAAATTTGACTTTAAGTCCTTTTTTTTTGCCCTTTTTTACGTTTTTGGCCCCGATTTTTGCCCAAAATATTTTCTAAAAATTTCAAAAAATTTGGAACATATTTAATTTAATTTTAATCTGATTTATTATTTATTTTGTCATTTAAATTGATTAAATAACCATTAAATGCCTAAAAAATGTCTTTTTAACTCTAAAAATTCCCGAAAAAAATGTTTTTCTCCATAATAAAATTTTATTTTTTGCCTTTAATTATTTGTGCCTTATTTATGATTATTTGTGATTTATTTGTCGTGTTTTGAGCCATTCGGTGTTGGTAAGTTCGGTTGAGGCCCGATTTCGGTCTCTCTCTATTCACTTTATTTATCCGCTTTATTTATTTTCCCGCACTAGAAAAAATATATAGGAATTTGTAAAGCCTTGTAATAATTATTTATCTGCTTTATTTACCGCTTTTGTGCGACGTATGGCATATAAACTAAAAACTCGAAACATTGACCAGATTTAAATCGTATAAGAACTGATGTCGTGCTTATTAAAATATAAATGGGTTGATTTAAGAATTGAAAAGTAAGCAACATCATCCAGACTTGGAATCTTTGTTCTAAGTACGATCCAACCACCCGGTGGGAATATCGTACCCAAATTCTCAATGGAGCTTAACCAGGTGGCGACTTTATCTTAAAATACGGGATTTCAAGTCTCGTATCCCTTAACACGCAAACTGGACTTAAATTCAAGATCAACATTGATTTCATCAATCCATCTTTTTATCATGCTAAAATAAGGATTCTCCCTTAGCATGCCTCACAGCGCCCGTTATTTTCCACCCCCCAAGATATGCATCTCAGGCGGTCCTTGAGGGTGGAGTCGTCCGCTCACAGTGGCAACTTTGCTGGGGATTTCCTCTTAACTTAAAATTTGGAAATTCGCTTTCGTTTTCAAAATTTGGTTAAAGGATTTTTGTTGATGTGCCTAAATCATTTTTTGAATCAATGCTTTATTTCTGATGTCTTTTGAATCCGCCTCTAAGTTTTAAGGTGCCATTATTTCACCCCCATGAAGCTCACTTTTAAACTTCATGCCCGCTAGGAAATGGGGATATTTGTGGGTTGAACACTCCTTTAAACCAAATTGTAATTTCGGCGATAGCACTCATTTGAGGAGTGGTTGAGTTACATGGAATCAAGGTAAACGAGACCCTTTTACAGTGTCGTTCCATGACACCGGCAGTTTGAGAATATGAACCGCGACAAATCTACCAATAGAAACTTCCCCTTAGGTTCACCAAAATAATTTAGATTTAGGTCGCATACTCTCTTGCTATTCCCTGGCGGTAGAGTTAACCCCATATTCCAAATTGGCAATGCACGGGAGTCATAAGGTTGGAAGAGGTTTATTTGCTTCCGTGTGCTACTTGTGTTATGCTCATGCATACGCACTTCATGCAAAGAACGCCTGTGGCTGACCTTTAATTTCAAATTTTGCTTACCTCTATTCTCCCCTTACTTGAAGGGGGAATTTAACAAAATGCCTGAGATCATTTGAGTCCCGACGACCTAAATCTAGTTCGCTAGGCATAGCGAGGAATTTGCACGTCTCACGTTTTTTGGGTTAAGCCTCGCATCATAAGCTCTTCTACTCTCTACCTCTCTAAACCACCCCCATATATATGTCATTCATCATTCAAATTATTATATAATCATTCATTTAATCCATGGTTTGATTCAGGCTGATCATCTTTCGGTTTCTCAGTTAGACCAAGGCACCGCAACCGTCAAACTAAATCATCCTCTAGTTTACCGTTTTATGGGTCCAAATTTAGTTTCAAGCTCAGTTTCAGAATTTGGTTTTTCTATTATGTCTAATTTGCCGACAATGGATGGGGTTTTGTTTCAGGGTACTTCTTCTCCTCCTCTCCTACCGCTTGACCAGGGTCAGTCTCCATTGAGTTCCAAAATTACAATTGCTACGACAATATTTCTCCGATCCAATTACTTCCGAGATGAAATACAAGGTTAGATCCAAGATTTGGTCTACCCAGTTCTGGAAGAGAAAAGAAGCATTCAAAGGATTCCAATGATTGGTATTCAAGCTGAGGGACAACTAGAGACCGCCTAAGATGGGTTAGTTTAGGTTCCGTCATTTCAATTTTAGTTAGCTGTTAAGCTAATTCAGTTAGTTCAGAGTGTGCAACAACCTATTCAACCTTCGCCTATCCCATTTCAGTTTGGTCAGAATATCATACAATCTCAGTCGCCCATGCTCACTTATCCAACCCAGGCTCCAAGCCATACCTTCAAGCCTGACTTTCTCATCAGTATGAGCCAGCTTTAGTTGACCTCAGTAACCCCAGATCAGTTTCAGCCAACTCGGTCAATTTCACCCATTCAATCCCGACCAAGTCTATTCCTACCGAATCAGAATTTAGCACAACCTCAGATGCCTCCAAAGTCCTTTTCTCCTTCTCCCACTCAGTTTATTATTGCTTCAAGAGGGACTACTCACCTGCAAAACCCCTTCGATGTTAACCTACGGGTTGGCTCTCATGTTAAAACCTCATCACTTGCTTCACCATTCCATTTTGGCATACCCCATCCATCTAGCAACCAGGTCATGGAATCTCAAGGCATGACACCCGCAATGGAGGCTCTACTGTATAAGTTCCTACTCTTTAGTTCTAGAAGAAGTCAAAAAGTAAAGCTCAAAGAGAGTGAAGGACCCGTGTTGACCCATCTTAGGCCCAGGTGAAGGAGAAGCCTTCACGAGCCAGCCAGTCAAATTGCGAATCATCCACTCAAGTTTGGACTATCACTCAGGCGCCGGTTGGGGTTACTGCCATCCAGCAGGACAATAAACCTAAAGGTATTATGAGTCCGTCAAAATTATCCCTCAGAGTAATCTTAGCCACTTTAAGGGAGTGCGGCCTCCTCAAAACCCTTCGCGAGCATAGACTCCCTAAGGAAGAGGAGAAGCACAACTTTTGTGCATATCATGTCAAACCAAGACACCACACTAATGAATGTCGGACTTTGATTCAGGCCATCAGTCGTTTGATAAGGGAAGGAAGGATAGTTGAGCCTGAAAAGGCATTTAACCATCAGAATTCACCCCTGCTTTCTGGCTCACCAAAAGGTGGTAGTGGTCCGTAGGGGCTCATTAGGGCCATCTTTTCTAAAGACAAAGCTCTTGCAATTCAATTCAATGCCTCTGTGGTTCTAGCTGCACTTGTTTGGACACCTGCTCAGAAAGCATTCATATCAAAACTCCCTCGTAGTGTCCTATTTACGAAGTTGCAAGAGAAAGGTAAGATTAGCCCTTTTCGCGAATACCGGTCTCCTACACCCATAGAGAAAAGGAATTTCTGTCATTATCATGTTCAGGTAGGTCACGCAATGGATTAATGCAAACCTCTGGGCATGACTACTTGGTGCCTGGCAAAAGAAGGGAAAATTGGTCAGCCAGCTAGAAAGACCAGCACTGAAAAGAAACCATCACCGAGCTTTGATGGTGGAGTGAGTGCGATCAATTCCGGTCTACCAGAAGAATTTGTATTAGTCGTGGTCTTCTTTAGTTTAGCCAACTCCATCATAAAATCCTATACGAGCCAAATCTGGCAAGAATCCCGTGAGGTCTCTAGCGAATGAAGGAGACAAGTCATCAGCTGAGCAAGAGAAAGTTCTTGATCTTGTCCTAGATGATGCTCTAATGAAAGCTATTGAGGATGCCTAATCTACCAGCACCTCAACTCAAAAACCTCCGCCTGTGCAGGATGACTATCTATTATGTAATTTTCTTTTTTTCTAGCATTTAGATGTGAACAACTCTGCTTTTAAGGCAGTTTTAATTCAATCAAAGACTCTCTTTTTGCTTATCTATTTGATGTTTCGCCCGATGGGTCCATGCATTCATTTTATCGTAAGCATAATGTATTCAGTGTTCATGATGTTTCTTTAATTGAAATAAAATTGAGTACATATGATAATCTTAAATGGTAGCCATTTTCTAATGATCTAACCTCTGAAAAAAATGAGAGATAACAAGTGCTTACGGATCATGATAACGCTTTCACCTAGTCATACCTAAACATACCCAGGGTACATCGTCAGATTGCCGAGCATCCTACCATCAACTTAAAACAAAAAGAAGCTCAGCCCTTCCATGGATAGATCTGATATGTCAATCGGTTCATAGCCAGCCTCACGTTTGTATACAAACCGATTTTCAAGCTACCGAAGAAGCATCGGCCAATTATGGAGAAAGAGCATCGCCAGATCATCTTTGATAGATTCAAGGCCTACCCTTTATTTACCCAGCCATCCTCTAAATTCCCACCCGATAAATAATTTATTTTTTAAAAAACAGGAGTTTAACAAAATGCCTGAGATCATTTGAGTCCTAATGACCTGTATCTAGTTCGCTAGGCATAGCCAGGAATTTGTACATCTCACGTATTTTGGGGTTAAGCCTCGCACATAAGCTCTTCTACTCTCTACCTCTCTAAACCACCCCTGTATATATGGCATTTATCATTTGGATTATTATATAATCATTCATTTCATCCATGGTTTGATTTGGGCTGATCATCTTCCAGTTTCTCAGTTAGACAAAGGCACCGCTACTGTCAGACTCAATCATCCTCTAGTTTTCCATTACGTGGGTCCGAATTTAGTTTTAAGCTCAGTTTTAGAATCTAGTTTTCCTACTATATCCGATTTACCGACAGTGGATGGGGTTCTATCCAAGGGTACTTCTTCTCCTTCTCTTCTCTAGCCTGATTAGGGTCAGTCTCCAATGAGTTCCAAAATTGCCAATGCTATGACAGTATCTCTCTAATCTAGTCAGTTCTAAGATACAATTCAGGGGCGAATCCAAGATTCAGTCTGCGCAGTTTTGAAAGAGAAAAGAAGTGTTCAAAGGATTCCGATTATTGGTGTTTAATCTCAGGGACAACCAAAGACCGCTTAGGATGGGTCAGTTCAAGTTCCATCATTTCAGTTTTAGTCTACTGTTTAGCTAATTCAGCCAATTTAGTGTGTGCAATAGCCCATTCAACCTTCGCCTATCCCATTTCAGTTTGGTCGGGATATCATGCAATCTCAATCGCCCATGTTCACTTATCCAACCCAGGCTCCAAGCCATACCTTTAAGCCTGACTTTCTCACTAGTATGAGCCAGCTCCCCAATAACCCTAGATCAATTTTTGCCAGCTCGGTCAATTTCACCAATTCAATCCCGATTAGGTCTATTCCAACCAAAAAAGAAAATTTAGCACAACCTCAGATGCCTCCAAGACATTTTCTCCTTCTCCCACTTAGTTTATTATTGCTTTAAGGGGGACTACTCACCTACAAAACCCCTTTAATGGTAACCTTCAGGTTGGCTCTCATGTCAAAACCTCATCGCTTGCTTCACCATTCCATTTTGGCATACCCCATCCATCTAGTGACCAGGTGATGCATTCTCCAGGCATGACACCCGAAATGGAGGTTCTACTGCATAAGTTCCTACTCTTTAGTTCCAGAAGAAGTCAAAAAGCAAAGCTCAAACAGAGTGAAGGACCTCATGTTGTCCCATCTTAGGCCCAGGTGAAGGAGAAGCCTTCACGAGCCAGCAAGTTGAATTATGAATCATCCACTCAAGTTCAGACTATCACTCAGGTGCAAGTTGCGGTAACCGCCATTCAGTAGAACAATAACCCCAAAGATATTATGAGTCTATGGAAATTACCCCTCAGAGTAATCTTAGTCGCTTTAAGGGGGTACAGCCTCCTCAGAACCCTTTGCGAGAATAGACCTCATAAGGAAGAGGAGAAGCATAACTTTTGTGCATATCATGTCAAACCAGGCCACCGCACTGATGAATGCCGGACTTTGATTCAGGTCATCGGCCATTTGATAAAGGAAGGAAGGATAGTTAAGCCTGAAAAAGCATTTAACCATCAGAATTCACCCCCACTTTTTGGCTCACCAAGAGGAGGTAGTGGTCTGTAGGAGCTCATTAGGGCCATCTTTTCCAATGACAAAGCTCCCGTAATTCAATTTAATGCCTCCATGGTTGAAGCTACACCTATTCGGACACCTGCTCAGAAGCATTCATATCCCCGTGGAAACTCCCTCTTAGTGTCTTGTTTGCCAAGTTGCAAGAGAAAGGTATGATTAGCCTTCTTCACGAATATCGGTCTCCTACACCCAAAGAGAAAGGGAATTTCTATCACTATCATGTTCCAGCAGGTCACGCAAAAGATCAATGCAAGCCTCTAGGCATGACTATTTAGCGCTTGACAAAAGAAGGGAAAATTGGTCAGCCAGCTAAAAACACCAGCACTGAAAAGAAACTATCACCGAGCTTTGATAATGGAGTGAGTGCGATCAATTCCGGTCTACCCAAAGAATTTGTGTTAGTTGTGGTCTTCTCCAGTTTGGCCAACCCCATCATGAATACCTATACAAGCCAATACTAGTAAGAATGCCATCAGGTCTCTAGCGAATGAAGGAGACAAGTCATCAGCCGAGCAAGAGGGTGTTCTGAATCTCATCCTAGACGATGCTCCAATGAAAGCTACCGAGGATGCCTAATCTACCAGCACTGCAACTCAAGACCCTCCGCTTGTAAGGGATGACTATCTATTATTAATTTTCTTTTTTTCTAGTATTTAGATGTGAACAACTCTACTTTTAAGGCATTTTTAATTCAATCAAAGACTCTCTTTTTGCTTATCCATTTGATGTTTCTCCCAATGGGTCCATGCATTCATTTTACCATAATTGTAATGTATTCAGTGTTCATGACATTTCTTTAATTGAAATAAACTTGAGTACATATGATAATCTAAAATGGTAACCATTTTCTAATGACCTAACCTCTGAAAGATAATGAGAGATAACAAGTGCTTACGGATCATGATAACGCTTTCACCTAGTCATACCTAGACATACCCAGGGTTCATCATCAGATTACCGAGCATCCTACCTTCACACCTAAAACAAAAGAAGCTCAGTCCTTCTTTGGATAGATCCTATATGTCAATCGGTTCATAGCCAGCCTCACATCTGTATGCAAACAAATTTTCAAGCTACTGAAGAAGTGTCGGCCAATTATGGAGAAAGAGCATGGCAAGATCATCTTTGATAAATTCAAGGCCTAACTTTTATTTGCCCACCCATCCTCCAAATTCCCACCTAATAAACCATTTTAAAAAAAAATAGGAATTTAACAAAATGCCTGAGATCATTTGAGTCCCGACGACTTGTATCTAGTTCACTAGGAATAGCGAGGAATTTGCACATCTCACGTATTTTGAGGTTAGGCCTCGTATCGTAAGCTCTTCTACTCTCTACCTCTCTAAACCACCATGTATATATGGCATTCATCATTCGGATTATTATATAATCATTCATTTCATTCATGGTTTGATTCGGGCTGATCATCATCCAATTTCAGGCCACCACACTAACGAATGCCGGACTTTGATTCAGGCCATCGAACATTTGATAAGGGAAGGACAGATAGTTGAGCCTAAAAAAGCATTTAACGATCAGTATTCACCCT
This sequence comes from Euphorbia pulcherrima, assembly GCA_947683365.1. NCBI lineage: Eukaryota > Viridiplantae > Streptophyta > Magnoliopsida > Malpighiales > Euphorbiaceae > Euphorbia > Euphorbia pulcherrima. Next base: position 42,726,668 of record CANTUS010000009.1, read on the forward strand.
CGCTTTCTAGCTCACAAAAAGGAGGTAGTGGTCCGCAGGAGCTCACTCGGGCCATCTGTTCTAAACATAAAGCTTCCGTAGTTCAATTCAATGCCTCTGCGGTTTAAGCTGCACCTATTAGAACACCTACTCAGAAAGCATTCATATCCTCATAGAAACTCCCTCTTAGTGTCCTATTTGCCAAGTTGCAAGAGAAAGGTATTATTAGCCCTCTTCGCGAATACCGGTCTCCTACACCCAAAGAGAAAGGGAATTTCTGTCACTATCATATTCCAGCTGGTCATGCAAAAGATCAATGCAAACCTCTAGGCATGACTATTTAGTGCTTGATAAAAGAAGGGAAAATTGGTCAGCCTGCTAAAAACACCGGCACTGAAAAGAAACTGTCACCGAGCTCTGATGGCAGAGTGAGTGCGATCAATTCCGGTCTACCTAAAGAATCTGTATTAGTTATGGTCTTCTCTAGTTCAGCCGACCCCATCATGAAAGCCTATACTGGCCAAATCTGGCAAGAATCCCATGAGGTCTCTAGTGAATGAAGGACACAAGTCAGCAGCCGAGCAAGAGGGTGTTCTGGATCTCATCCTAGATGATGCTCCAATGAAAGCTACTGAGGATGCCTAATCTACCAGCAACGTAACTCATGACCCTCCGCTTGTGAAGGATGACTATCTATTATGTAATTTTCTCTTTTCTAGTATTTATATAGGAACAACTCTTCTTTTAAGGCATTTTTAATTCAATCAAAGACTCTCTTTTTGCTATCTCTTTGATGTTTTGCCCGATGGGTCTATGTATTCATTTTATCATAACCATAATGTATTCAGTGTTCATGACATTTCTTTAATTAAAATAAACTTGAGTATTGATGATAATCTAAAATGCTAACTATTTTCTAATGACCTAACCTTTGAAAGAAAATGAGAGATAATAAGTGCTTACGGATCATGATAATGCTTTTTCCTAGTCATACCTAGACATACCTAGGGTTTATCATTAGATTGCCGAGCATCCTACCTTCACACCTAAAACAAAAGAATCTCAGTCCTTCCTTGGATAGATCTGATATGTCAATTGGTTCATAGCCGGCCTCACATCAGTATGCAAATCGATTTTCAAGCTATCGAAGAAGCGTCAACCAATTATAGAGAAAGAGCATTGGCAGATCATCTTCGATAGATTCAAGGCCTACCTTTTATTTGCCCACCTATTCTCCAAATTCCCACCCCCGATAAACCATTTATTCTTACTTGTCTCTCAATCTATTCCAACTCCATAACCCTTCCTAGTTTCTCTCCTCCTTGGCCATTCTCGGTGAGGGGGACACATATGATCGATGAGATTCGACCCTCATCAACAAATGAACACTACTTCATCACTGAGGGGTAGGTTACTTCACAAAATAGGGAGAAGCCGAGTCTTTCACCAACATTACCGCCAAGAGGATGCCCAAGTTCATCGAGAAATGCATCTTCACTTGGCATACATTACTTCATCACTTGGTCTTAGAAAATTAGTTTCGATACCAATGAACAACCACCTATTTGATCAGAAAATATGGGTTTGGATATCACAGATCCTCACAGCACCGACCCTAAGGTAATGGGAAACTGAAGCCACAAACCAACTTATCAAGAAGGTTCTCTCCAAGACTACCGCAAAGATAAAAGATTGAGCTGATGAGCCGCCATTCACCCTCCAAAGATGTCAAACAAACGTCAGTATTACTTCCAAACTTAACACCTTATTACTTTGCCTACAAAATGGAAACTGTGCTACCAACCAAAACCGAGATGAAGTCCTTAAGAGTCAAAGTCAAAGGGACCCACATTGACTAAAGTATGATCCCAACGGCTTAAATAGTCTTTAGAAATATCGACAGCGTATAGCAAGGCCGAACAACAACCAAGTCAAGCGTCAGAGGTATCATCAAAGGCTAATAATTTAATTCCAAAGCAAGCAAAGCCTACTAATGTTGATCTAAGGGGGAAGTTCCAACCAAATTGGGTAAAACTTTGATTATTCAGAAAAGCACTCGATCCAAGGGGCAAAAATATCATCGTAATGAATTCGTAAACCCTATCAATCAGAACTGATTGAAGCAGTATCATATCTAACCAAAAAGAATCAAATCTAGAAAATAGTACACAAAAAAAAAATAAAACCAATCACCCAACGAGTGGTCCTCTACCGCTTAGGCAAAAATTAGGGTGTATCCCGCTGGTGAGTATTCTATAAATCAGTTAGGCAAAATTTAAGGTGCAACCATAACCTACTAGACTGAAAATCCAAAAAGGCGGTCTACGCAAAAGTTAGGGTAAAGTGAGACACGAAAGTGTGTTGGCTAGAAAATCTTCATAGGCTAGTTAGCACTAGAGTTTGGGTCAACATAAATGGTTATCATCATCATGTACTCAAACTTACTTCATTTAATTAAAATGTAATTTTACTGAATTCTTTATATTTGTGCTTGAATGAATATATTGGGCCCAAAAGGCAAAACGTTACAAGTAAGTCGAACGAAGGGTTCTGTGCAGTTAACCCAATTCCTCAAAAGAAAACAAAAGCAAAGATAAAAGGCCAAACTCCTGATAGACTGAAAACGTCAAGGTCTATGCAAAAGCTAGGAAAAGTTTGCTGGATTGAAAACCCGAAAAAGGTAGTCCAGGTAAAAATTAGGACATAAAAGCAAGATATGAACAAGTCTAATGGGCCCGACACAATGGTCGAGTCTATGAAAAAATTAAGACAATCAAAATAAAGATAATAACTTCCATTAATAACATTGAGATATCTGCATTATCGTCATCAGCATCAGAGTGCCTAAATACATTCTCCGATATAATGGATTCAAAGGGCTCAAATTTGTCCTCTGCACGTGCCACTTCAGTCTTGACCGAGACCAAGCATCTGGAAGGTTCTACGATCTCCCCAAACCATCCTTGGTAGAATTCATTGGTAGCGATAGTGCCCAGTCGTTTGTTATCTAGAATCTTAGCTTCACTTCATGCACCCTCTTGTCTTCAACATGCTCAATCCAGTAATCAATTTGCAGTCGACTTGCTGCTTTGAACATCCCATGAGGAGCCCTCTGTCACTTGTCTTGCTAGCAAAATAGAATTCACGGGTCAATCCTCAACCTCAATATTCAGCCTCTCAATCCTAATGTGTACGCCGAAACTTCTATAGTTCTCCACCAGGGGCATTCTTGTCTTGTCCGTGCCATAAAGTGTTTCTGTATATTCTCTCTCCTAGTGAGCAATCGAATTGAGCAAAATCAATTAGGTAAACAGTCATGTAGCTCGTATATGGAGATTGATCAGTCCAAGCAGCTCATGTATACAGGCATCCATGCATATTATCCATAAATGTCATGTATATTATTCTATGAAGAATTCTACAGGGAACAGAGCATAGAAAAGTCTCCTTGAGCTGTCGGTCAATCCTAGTAGTTCTCTGGACTCCCAGAAATCTCAACTCAATTTATGTTTCATTCTTCCATTTTTATTCCTTAATTGTAGGGGTGAAAATATTTTTTGTCTTAACAAAATCAATTAAGCAATAAATCGCAACTTCTATCATTTACTAATGCTTCAAAATTTCCTTGACAAGTACACCATGTGGCAACCTTGGTGGACAACCAAACTGATGAATTCTAAAATCATAACTTAGACTTTCTCCCAGGAGCACCTTGATGCAAATGCCTCGGGGCACCTCAATGTACACCATGTGGCAACCCTGGTGGACAACCAACCTGATGAATCCTAAAACATGAACTCAGAATTTCTGCAAGGGGCATATCAGCTAGACCTAATGGATACCTCGAAAGTTTTTCCGGACTCCCGAAAATCCTAACTCAGCTTTCATTCTTCCGTTTCAATTGCTTAATTAAAGAGGCAAAAATATTTTTGTTCCACCAAATCAATTAAGGAATTAAAACGTAATTTGTATCATTTACTAATGCTTCAAAACTACCTAGACAGGTATGCCATACGGTGATTTTGATGGACGATTCAATGCAAAGATCCTAAATTCGAAATTCACATAATCCTTTTAGGGCACCTCCATGCAGCTTTCAAACCTCCAGGGGCACCACGATGTAGGTTTTGGTCCTCTAGGGGCATCCCGATACAACTATCACAAAATCAACCTAACGATGATTTTCCCAGACTTCTTGGACATCTCTAAACTTGTCTTTGTCAATACTCAATTTTTATTGCTTAATTGAAGAGGCAAAATTTTTTATTTCCACAAATCAATTAAGCAATTAAAAATACAATCTACAATAACTACTAACTTCTCAAGTTTTTATTCTCAATAGGTTTGTTGATGGTGCGTTCCCAGACCACCAGTAGACAATTGATTCAGCCTTGCCTCCTCGATAGGTCCATTGATGATGTATGCCTAGACCATCAGTAGAAAACTGATTCAGCCTCGCCTCCTCAATAGGTCCATTGATGATGCATTCCTAGACCATCAATAGATAACCAATTCAGCCTTACCTCCTTGATAGGTCCGTTGATGGTGCATGCCCAAATCACCAGTAGACAACTAATTCAGCCTCATATCCTCTATAGGTCCATTGATGGTGTGTCCTCAAACCACCTATAGACAATTGATTCAACCTCTCCTCCTCGATAGGTTCGTTGTTAGTGCATTCTCAAACCACTAGTAGACAACTAATTTATCCTCGCCTCCTTGATAGGTCCATTGATGGTGCATTCCTAGACAACCAGTAGATAACCAATTCAGCCTCACCTCTCCGATAGGTTCGTTGATGGTGCGCCCTCAAACCACTAGTAGACAACCGATTCACCTTCCTTCTCGATAGGTCTGTTGATGATGCATCCCTAAACTATTTGTAGACAACTGACTCAAGAATCTACACCTCAGGTGTAACCTTCTATCCCTCACTCTTTTGTGAGATAACACTTGGCTCGCCAAGTGGTAATCTCACGAGGGGTAGCCTATGAGCACGGGCTTTTTGGTGACCCTTGGAATGATGATGACTTGTTTCTTTGACCTCTTATGGTCTAGTTATTTTATTCTTTGAAGGTAGAATCATATTTGGCAAGCACCTTTTTGATGATTTTAGACCTTTAGCGGCACTTAAATATCATTCATATGTGTTTAGAATTAACCATTTTCTTTCGCTCGTGTGTAGTACTTTGTTTTGCGATTCTCTATAAGTTCTAAACACTTTATGCAAGTTTTATAACATTGGATTCTAGACTCTTCGAGCTTTCTAGAATGTCAAGAATCACCTTAATCAGATAACCGTAGTGAAAGTTATAGGCATCGAAATTAGAAACCCTAATTAGCTAAAACCCTAACGTAACCGTAAATTTAAACCCTAGCTCCCCTTTTTCACTATTGTCGTCATCGCTGATGGTGGCTTGCCTTCTGACAGCGGTGAGTGCCACTAGTGTAGCAGCCATAGCTTCCATGGTGATGGTCACCACCACCCTTTGTGGTGGTGAATGCCACTAGGGTGGCCACCCTCGTTGTGGCCACCCCGCCTCTATGGTGACTTCACTGCCACTATGGCAGTGGCCATCGCCACCCTTGTAGCAATGGCTACTATTGTAATTGCGGTGGCAGCCACGTCGGGTGTGGCACAGCCTACATGCAGTGCCACTTCACTCCCTCTCTCTCCTTATGATTTTGCCACGTATTGTTTTCCCAAAAATTTGCCTAAGTCGATGGATTTTTGAGTGTGAGAGTATTTAAGCCAATCCAATCGAGAGATTAAAGGGCATTTTCTCCAGAATTTAGAATTAGAAATCATTTTTGAGAGAAAATAAAGAATAAGAGAGAGAAAGGAAATAACTAGAGAGAGAAAGCTTAAGAAAAGCACAAAATCCGTGCTTAATCTTTCTAATCTCGATTCTTAGTTGTTCTTATGCTTGTTCTTGTAGCTTAAACACTATCCATTAAAAATCATAGGATAGACGGATTAAATAAAGTTTAAGAGGCTTTTTCCTTAAATACAACCCAAATACTCTATCAATTTTTCGTCACTGATTCCGTCACCATTTCATCTAAAAATCATCAAAAGCTTGCCAAACGTCCAGTTTGAGTCTCCCAAGTTAGATTCACGGCCTAGAGGTAACGAAATTGAGTTCCCTTAATCTTTTACTTCATTTTATTATTTATTGTTGTTGTACTTGGTGCTTTTGGTGTTGTTTCTTGGTTTTTGTTTTGTCTTGGAAAATTGTCGGAAAATAATTCGACCCCTATAGGGATAGCCTTCACCTCTATCCCTATAACCTTGGCCGCTACTTTTATAGCGGTGAAGGCTATAGCTATGGCAGTGAACTCTACCCCTATATAGGTCCCATATTTCTTGCTATTTTTGGGTATTTTCACACCCAAATCCATTGAATCAAATTATTTGAGTGTTTTTAGTTAAGATCTGTTGATATATAGTTGATTACGACTTAAAACTTAAATGATTTTGGGTCTACGGATGCAAAAACACCGATTTCCCCCTTAAAATCAAATCTCGACGGCCAAGGGTATGGCGATAGCATTGACTACCGCCGCTATAGCCTCCACCACTGCCACTATAGCGGTCAAGGCTATAGTGACAGCGGTCAAAGCTGTTGCCATAGCTTTGGCCACCGAAATTTAATTTCAAGTCGTTTTTTGTCATTTTCTTGCATTTTTTGCCTCGATTTTCACCCAAATTTTTTTTTGAAAAATTTAAAAAATTCTAAAACATATTTAATTTAATTTTAGTCGGATTTATTACTTATTTTGCCATTTAAATGGATTAAATAACCATTAAATGCCTAAAAAATGTCTTTTTAACTCAAAAAATTCCCTAAAAAATGTTTTTCTCCATAATAAAATTTTATTTTCTGCCTTTAATTCTTTGTGCCCTATTTGTGATTATTTGTGATTTATTTGTTGTGTTTTGAGCCATTTCGACGTTGGTAAGTTTGGTTGAGGCCCAATTTCGGTCTCTCTTCATACGCTTTATTTATTCGGTTTATTTATTTTCCCGCATTAGAAAAAATGTGTAGGAATTTGTAAAGCCTTGTAATATTATTTATCTGCTTTATTTACCGCTTTTGTGTGATGTATGGCATATAAACTAAAAACTCCAAACATTAACCAGATTTAAATTGCATAAGAACTGAAGTCGCACTTATTAAAATATAAACGGGTTGATTAAAAATTGAAAAGTAAGCAATATCATCCAGACTTGGAATCTCTTTTTTGAGGTACGATACAACCGCCCGATGGGAATAGCATACCCAATTTCTCGGTGGAGCTTAACCGAGTGGCGACTCTATCTTAAAATATGGGATTTCAAGTCTCGTATCCCTTAACATGCAAACTAGACTTAAATTCAACATCAACATCGATTTCATTAATCTATCTTTTTATCATGCTAAAATATGGATTCTCCCATAGCACGCCTCATAGCGCTCATTATTTTCCACCCCCCATGATACGCATCTCACACGGTCCTCGAAGGTGGAGAAAGAGGTCATCCGCTCACAATTGAAGACCCATTGTTTCTCTCCGATCCTAGAAGCCACCTGGACACTATCGATCATAAAACTACCACGCTAACAAAATCACATTTTTCCTAACAAAATGATGACTTACGATGTTCTATAAACTGTGCTAATCTTTGTGGATGCAGGGGAATTTATTTTATTTTGTTTTATTGTTGGTCCTTGCGCTTATGTTAATAAGGTTAGAGGGGGGTGAATGAACTTTTTCATGGAAATATTAGACTTTTAAATAGTCTTGTGTAGCGTGTTTGAATGTTCCAGATGTTTTGCCTACGGATGATGTAAATAATATAAATTGCAATAAATTATAGGCAGAGAAAAGAAAATTCAAACACGAGAGAGTTATACTTGTTTGTCCCCGCCTACAGCCATTCCTTAAAGGTTCCTTCCTTTGAGCTTTTCCACTAGTGTGATTTCTTTCCAATTGGCAGAAATCAAGCCTTATAGTTATCTCCTGATGGTAACCCCTTCCGGATGTAGGATATACCACTAGAAGCACCAACTCCTAGCTAAGTCCTCTTGTCTTTAGCAGGATAAACCACTTAGATTTCTACCCAAATTGAAGCTGAGTTTTATAGGGAGATCCCACTCCAAGCACCTACTTTAAGCTGTATCCCAATCTCACAACTCACCCAAGTTGGAGATCTTTACAATTTGTTTTTTCAAAGGTTTTGGTTTTGGACTTCCTCAAGTTTATAGTTTCACTTAGGAATCCTCACAACTAATTTGAAATGTTTAATTCTTGGAGGGATGAATTTACTTATTGCTTTTTGCAAATTCTCTTGTTAATTGCTTTCTCAATTCAACCAGCACCTTGTCAACTTGTGAAGCTTCCCTTTTGTAGGCCTTGATCATAAATGTAGCCATTTTGGGTTGTTGAACTTGTAATTAATCTTCACCATTGATCAGGTAATATGTGGCACTTCCGAAGCCATTGATCAATCCATTAGATAGAGATTTTGACCCGTTTGAATCCTTGGAATTGAGGCTGAAAAGTTGTTAGTGATCATTTTCTTATATTTTAGTACCCTGCCAACTTTTATGCTAGTGGGTTTTTGGTGTGAGCTCCATGTGCCTTCTTATTAGTCTAGGTAAAAAAGGTTGTTACCTTTTTCTTGTTCACTGTCAGTCCTTTTGTCCTTTTCTAAAAAGTGCTAGTTGTCTTCTTTTGTTTAGCTTTTGGGAAGAGGATCTTTGAATTCATAGACCAAAAGACAAGAGGGAATGAAATTTTTCAATTATTCCCTTTGTCTTGATATATAAGTCTTCTAGATGTCTTCAGACTAAATATCTCCAGATTTGGCTTCTTCTGGATACTTGTTCAATCAGTTCTTCTGGATGCTATTTTGGGTGGTTCAAAGTTTTTTTCCTTTCCAAACTTTATCCGGATGCTTCCTTTTATGCTTAGGTAATTTGTCTTCACTTGCCTTGGACCTTGGATGTCTTGGGTGTGTGTCCAAATGCAATTACTTAGGTCTTTTCATACTTAGGTGTTTTGTTTACTTCAAACCTGATCCGTATTTTTTGTAGTTTCAGATCATTGTTTCCAACAATCTCCCCCATTTTATGGAAACAAAAACCTAAGGCATCTAAGCATAAGGAAAGGGGGTTTTTTTAGCTAAGTATGATTATCGATACTTAGTCATTTAAAATTTTAATTCTCCCATAATTCTAACATCCCTTAACTCCCCCAATAGATTTTAATTCTAGCTTCTAATATTTTTGTAGTACAATAGCATATTGTACTTTAGAAGCAATTTTTTAAGAAATTAGATATTCACTATTTATACTTCTGCTGTTAATAATAGTTAACATCATTGAAGTTTTTGGATTACAAGATATAAAAATATACAAGTAAATCTAGCTATTACAAAATTTTTACAAGATATATTGCTAGGCTAATTCCTTCCGGATGCACCAGATGCTCCTCCTTCCTTTTCTTTCTCTTTAGCTTTGAAGCTACTCTTCCCTTTTGCATTTTTCTCCCCCTTTTTGTTTTTAGCTGGGGGGTTGATCACCATATTGTTTTTCCATCCCATTTTTCCTACCAGGCTTCAGAATAGATAGAGTAGTCCAAGTTTCCTTGCCTTCTCTATTCTAAAATGCAGTCCACAGTGGCCGGAGAGAGTTATAGAGGACAAAAGTAGTTCCAAAGGCGGGTGTAAGATCCGGTGATGTAGGGATGCATCTTTAGCACATAATCCCTATTCTTCTCAACAAAATTTGGAAAGAGTGCCTTGAGAAGAGTAGTTATGCCTTTATGTCCAAAGAATCATGTGTCTCTAATGTGCTAGACAAGGTCTTAGACAACTGGAAGTAATTGCCTTTCTGGTATAGATGGAGAGGAGGAGGATTGATAGTCTGAACTATAGTTTCTCAAGGTCTTTACCTAGATCCATACGGATGTTGTGAATACTTGAGTTAATAGTTGTCAGATCCTTGCAGATATCATCCCTTATTCTTTCAATAGCTGAACCCTTGCCGTTGAATTGTCCAACATGCTCTTGTGCAATATTTACAATTTGTGTTGCAAAGAGTTTGAGAAAATCCTCTTTCACGAACTTTGTCAATTTATTTAGAGTTGCTTGCTAAGCTTCATTTAGTTTGGGGAGAGTAGACTTTTCTTCTTTCTCAATAATGAATTTTGACAAGTTTTCATACTTGGTGTCAATATACTCCTAGAGCTCTATGGACAAATCAATGGGTGAGGAAGGGATTTTGTCCATGATTGTAGCGTAATTATCTATGGCTACTATATTAGCCTAATCTACATATCGGTTATCTCCGAGAATGCTGGAGTTTATTTGTTCCAGATTGGTTTTACCTTAGCAAGGGAAACCTCTGCTACTAAGTCTATAGTGGGGAAGTCCTTCACTTTTTACTCAATCCTTTTGACACTGCCCTTAACCTCCCCAATTTCTTCCTTTAAATTTGGAGGCTAGAATTGTTCAAGGGGTACCTTTTCGATGTATTTGAGGTGCTTGCATATATTTCGGAGGCTTTGTTTAATATAGCTCTCCTCATGTTCCTTATGAGAAGCTTCTTGAAGGATTTTTAGTGCGGTTGAGATCTTTTTAGCTCTTGCTAGATTTGCACTGGAGGTTGGTATTCTGATTGGACTTGCTAGGTGAGTTTTTGATCTAGAGCTACTTCCGATCTCATTAGATCTAGAGGATTCTACTTTAACAGATTCCTATTCTTCTTCACCTTTATCTTCTTTTGACTATTCCACCAGACTAGCCTCGCCCCTTGAGTCCATTTTAGAAGTGTGCCTTTGGGATCCTAAACTCTGTCCCTCCTCAGGAATGGTGTCTTTCCGGTTGGACTCCTGTTCCTTAGATACACTTGGAGTTTGTGTATATAAGTTGTTCTCATTATTAACTATTGTTTCAACATCAACAATGGCATTAGCATTTACATCAAAGGAGGTTGTGCCAGGAATCACCTCATCAATTGGCGTGTGATTTTGATCATTAGCTTCTTCTCTTCCTTCATCAATCTCCGCAACCACTGGATTACTAGAATCGTCCTCAATCACCCCTACAAATGCCTTTTTAAGACTTTTAATTTCTCCCCCAGGTGTATTGGTAGTGTCCTCAATGCCCTCTCCAGTTGCCTTTATAGGACTTACTTGAATTTGGATCTCATTTTTTTGAATAAGTAGATTCTCTAGAAGTGGTCCAAATCTAGGCAGGAAGGGAAAATGATCAGGTTCCGGATCTTGGGATATAGTGTCCATGTCCACCGGATCAACAAAGATTAGTTGAACATCGGAAGAGCCTCCGGGTCCTTCTATTGTAATCTTCTTATTGATCTCTGCATTTTCTTTTATGGCTTGTCTCATTTCTTCAAATGAAGGATCATCCGGATTGACTTCCTCAGTGATTCCAGGTACATTTTTCGTTTTCATAATTTTCGCGTGAGTCAATTTCTCATCAATCATAATACCAGCAAGTTTCTTGGCTTTCTTTTTCTGAGCTTTCTAGCCTTTAACTGCCCCATCGAAAGTGCACCCTTTTTCTAGTAAACTACTTTTTGGGTACCAGAGCTTTATCTCCTGTTTCCTTATCATCCTCTACCATAACCTCCTGTATTTTAGCTTTCTATTTCTTATCTACTACTTTTATCAATCTTCCCCTATGCTTGGGTTTTATTGGACTCTTCTGTAGTAGTTCGCTGATAATTTGGACATCTTCATTAACCTCTTCTACCAGAATGATAGCTAGGGATTTTTGTTCTTTAGGCTTTATTGTTGTAGCCTTTTTGGGAACTAGAACCTCTTCAACCAGATCAACTGCCTTCCGGGTCTTGCTCCTTTTCTTTTACCTCAATTTCTTTGCTTTCTCTTCATTCCATTTTTCTCTGAAGCTTTGCTTTCTAAAGTTTTTCTCCAGGATTTCCTTTCCATTCATAGCTTGGAATTTGGACAAGTTCACTTCATTGGCTACAAGAATTCTAGTTATAAGAGCACTGTGGGAGTTCTTATGCTGCCTGAGGTAGTGGATGATCAGTACACACATGTTTACTGCTCTCCTTTCCACCCAATGTTGAAGCACACAGTGTTGGAAAGATGAGATTGTGGTTAAAGAGCCTTCTAGATCAGAACCAGCTTTTCAAGGGCATGCTGAAGGAATTTGGGTACTTCCAGAAAATAGGTAGAAAATTTGTTCCCAAAATAGTTTGGATGCAGCCACATCTTGGGTTCATGCTTCACTTGTTCATCCCCACTGATTCTTAGTTGGACCACATCCTTTTTCATGTTCGGTAATTTTTCAAAAAATTTCGGCATAATCATGATCACCTTTCCCTAAACTTCGGTTCTTAAAGCGTCGTGGAAGGAGTGGACTTTTAGGTTGTTGTAGAATTTGCGCACTAGGTCTGGATAGGTTGAGCATTTGATTTTAAGGAAGTCAATTAGGTGTTGATCCTCAATTAGCTTGGAGATAGGATCTATCTTGAACAAGAAGTTTCTCCTCAATAGTCTGTGGGAATCATTGAGTTTGAGGGCTTAAAGGTGATGGGAGTAAAGTCTTTATCATTGAGAGCAGATTCTTCAACGATGTTCTATTGGGGAAGCATTTTGATTCTTTTGCTGGTCATTATGGTTGCCATTTAGACTTTAGAAGAATTTAGGGTTTGAGTTTTGAAAATTGTAGAGTAATAACAGATGATTGTTCCTCGCATGAGGAAGACAATGATTTCGGGGGGTTTTTATAGGATTTCCAAAGTGAGGGTATTTTGGTAATCTAAACATCATTAATTTGGCTAGATTGATGACATGGTAGGTGAGTTTTTAGGAGAGAGGTAAATTTTGTTACACCGGAGAATGGGAATGGTTTATTTTTAAAAGAGATGTTGAATTTACCGTGCATGTAACTCCTAATAAAAGTTTGAAATTTGAAAAGGAACAGTTACTTTTCAGCACCTTTACTGCCATGTGTCCTTTCTTGTCTGCTGATGTGGCAATATTCCCTCCGGAGAAGAGTCAACTCTATTTCTTCTTATCTTCCGGATTCGTTGTCTTGCTAAAAATCCAAGTTCACCTTGTACTGTCTTCCGGATTTTCTACAAATTGGATTAGACATTCCAATTGACTCCCTTAGTTTGCCAAATTGATCTTTAATTAGTGGTTTAGTAAATATATCTACTCTTTGTTCATTGGTTGGAATGTATACCAATGCAACATCCTTCTTCATCATATGGTCCTCGGATGAAATGATGTCTGATGTTGATATGCTTCATCTTGCTGTGGAGTACTGGATTCTTTAACACATCAATGGCACTCTTGTTGTCACATATAACATCCACATATCCGGATTAGACTCCATAATCTTCTAGTAGTTGGTTGATTCATAGGAGTTGAGCTACATAACTTCTTGCTTCCATGTATTCTGCTTCTATAGTTGATAAGGCAACCGAAGTTTGCTTCTTGCTATACCATGATACTAGGAAATCGCCAACAAAATGGCAACCTCCGGATGTACTATTTCTCTCAAGAGTGTCTCTACCATAATCTGCATCATTGAAGCCTTGGAGTATGAATTATCTATTACTAGGATACCATAACCCAACTTCAGTGGTTCCTAGAAGATATCTAAGGATTCTCTTTACTACCTTTAGATGTGAATCCTTAGGATTGGCTTGATATCTTGCACAGTAGCAAACAACATAGTGAATGTCAAGTCTACTAGCTATCAAGTACAGAAGTGATCCACTCATCCCTCTATATGGCTTTTGATCAATCTCTTCTCCTTCACAATCCTCGGATAGGACTGTATCTGAACCCATCGGTGTGGACATTGGCTTGCTTTTATCCATTTCAAACTTCTTGAGAATTTCCTTGGTATATTTGGATTTGTTAATGAAAATTCCATCCGAACTCTATTTGATCTGTAACCTAAGGAAGAAATTTAGTTCTCCCATCATAGACATCTCAAACTCCTTCTACAGTTGAGAGCTAAGTTCTTCACACATCTTTTCATCTATTGCTCCAAAGATAATGGCATCAACATAAATTTGGAGTAGGATAATATCATCCTTCTTCTTTTTGATGAAAAGAGTTGTATCTGCTTTACCCCTGATAGACCCTTTGGATATAAGAAATATAGTGAGTCTCTCATACTAAGATCTTGGTGCTCGGTTTAATCTATAGAGGGCCTTCTTTAGTTTGTATACATAATTCAGATGCTTTGAGTCTTCAAATCCAAGTGGCTGCTTCACATAAACTTCTTCCAAGATAACTCCATCAAGGAATGCACTTTCGACATCCATTTGGAATAATGTAAATCCCATGAATGATGTAAAAGCACATAAAATCTAGATTGCCTCTAATCTTGCTATAGGGCCAAATGTTTCTTCAAAGTCAATCCCTTCCTATTGATTGTAGCCTTGGTCGACCATTCTTGCCTTGTTTCTCACCACTACTCTGAATTCATCTAACTTGTTCCGGAATACCCATTTGGTGCTAATGATTAACTTTCCTCTTAGAGGCACCACTAGATCCTATACATCATTCTTGGTGAATTGATCTAGTTCTTCTTGCATAGCCATCATCCAGCTTTCATCTCCTTCAGCATCTTGAAATTTCTTTGGCTCAATGATTGAGACAAAAGCACCATGGCTTATCATCCTGTTGAGTTGTCCTCTGATTCTAACTGGATTTTGAACGTTATCCAAAATGGCTGCAACTGGATGATCCCTATGAATCCGGACTTCTCTTGGTAGGTCTTCATACTGGATTGGGGCTTGTTCCATTTCTACCTCAGTTGGTTCTCCTTGATCATCATTGAAGTATATCTCATGTGGGTTGAGATCAACTAGTGGTACTTTTGGATCAAAAGATATTCCTTTATCTTCTTCTTTGTACTTCTTCACTTGGAAGGAGTCAGGAATTTTGGCTTCCTTTCTTCTCCAATGTTTTCAGCTTCCGGAATTGGAACTTTTGGAGTGGAACTTCTTTTTCCTGCATGGTTAGTTTCATCAAAATCTACATGTATAGACTCTATCATAGTTTGGGCTCATTTGTTGAAGACTCTGTAAGCCTTTCTATGTGTTGAGTAGCAAAGGAAAATCACTTCATGAGATTTAGGATCAAATTTTCCTAGTTTCTATCTATCATTAAGGATGTAGCATTTACATCCAAAGTCTTTAAAATACCCAATTTTGGGTTTTCCTCCCTTCCAATTTTCATAAGGGGTCTTTTCTAAGGTCTTTCTAATGAGAGCTCTATTCAAAATATAACATGATGTGTTTACGGCCTCACCCAAGAAATATTTTGGCAAACAATTCTCACTTAGCATTATTCTAGCCATCTCAATTATAGTCCTATTTTTCCTCTCAACAACCCCATTTTTTAAGGAGTATAAGGGGCAGAGAAGTTATGTTCAATGCCTTTGGAGTCACAAAATTTAGCAAAGTGCCTATTTTTGAACTCATCACCATTATCACTCCGAATGCATGCAATGCTTATGCCCTATTCTACTTCTATCTGGATGAATGTTTTTAAGAATTGGTCAAAGGCTTCATCTTTGCTTGCTAGCAAGAGAACCCAGGTATAGCGAGGATAATCATCCACAATGACCATGGTGTATACTCTTTTACCTAAACTCATTGGTTTGATTGGACCAAAGAGATCAATATGCAAGAGTTCAAGCACTTTTTTGGATGGAATGTAGGAGATGGAGGGGAAACATTTATTATGTTGTATAACTAATTGACATTCAGTGCATAGATGATCCTTATCAAAAGCAACCTTAGGCAAACCCACCACTAATTCCTTTTTGGCTAATTTGGAAAAAAGGTTCATGCTAACATGTCCTAACCTCCGGTGCTATAGCCATGATTCTTCTTCTTTAGACACCAAGCATATATTCTTTTTCTCATTTTTAATGTTAACATAATAGACATTGTTTACTCTAAGTCCATAAAGAATGAGTTTATTAGACTTACTATCATAGATTGAGTAGCCTCTAGAATCAAAGGTGACTTTTCTTCCTTTGTCACAGAGTTAGGCTACACTTAGTAAGTAGAACTTCTGTCCATCAACCAGTGAGACATCTTCTATCTTTAATTCAGATCCAGTGGTTCCATGTCCAATGATCTATCCTTTTTTATTGTCTCCAAAGCTTACTTTGCCTCCCTTCTTCCGGGTTAGTGTGATGAAGGCTGTCTCATCACCTGTAATGTGCCTTGAGCATCCACTATCAATGTACCAAGTGTGCTGATCTACTGTGGATCTAAGCCATACCTGCAAAATAGATCAAGTGGGTTTGGGTACCCTATCAGATTTGGCTCATCTCGGGTTATCAACCATTTCAGGCCAAGGATAGATATTATAATAACCATTTTTTAATCTACATAATTTAGTAACATGGTTGTTTTCCCCCTAAAAACCTGCACCCTAATCTGGGTCTATTCTGCTCAAGCTTCTTCTCAATTTTATCAAGATCATCTTTCCCATAGTTCCCTCTATATCCAGCTTCTTGTACACTTGTAGTTGGTCCGATGTGCATCTGGAAGCTGGTTGGGGGTGCAACTTCTGCTACGTAATTCCTTCTTTGTTTGGTAGGTTGCTGATTGTATACAACCTTAGCCTTTCCTTTTTGTGCAGTAGTATATCTTAGGGCTTATGGTTTCCTGCTAGCCTCCTTCACCTTTTGGTTGGATGACTTAGGATTTCCTTTGGCAGCTTGATGCTGATTTTTTTGTGTAGATTACCTAGGATTTCTCCTTCTTTATGGAGGATTAGATCTCCGTCTGGATGCCTCCTTTTTCAGGGCTATTTCTCTATCTAGCCCAATTAGATTGGCACTTAGCATTTTTACTTCATTCTTCAGGTAGTTCTCCTCAACTTCATCAATGTGCTTTTTTGTTCTTATCAGATTGAAATCTTGTGCCAATGCTTCACCATCTTCAGCAAGCTCCATCACTTGTCTTCTTAGGGATTTGATGGCTCTTGTGTTCTTCCCTACATTCTTGATCACAATAGCTAGGACTCTAACAAGTTCAGGGTTATAAACAATATTAGAGTGAGAGTTTACCTCAGTATTGGCTATCTTTGATTCTGATTTTTTTATTTGCACTATATCTTACTTAGAGGCATTTCTTTTAGATTGCTCTGCTTTCAAACTAGGTAGTGCCATAAATGCACAGTTAACAGTCTCCTCTTCTTCTGTTGGAGATGAGCTACTGCTCTCCTCACTGTTGCTCTAAGTGGCCACCATTTGCTTCTTCTTGTGCTTCTTGGTTCTTTTAAGCTTAGGACATTTGGTTCTGAAGTGGCCTTTCTCCTCACATTTAAAGCATACAGCTTCCTTTTCTGGATCCCTCTTTTCTTTCAGATTCTTTCTAGGCCTGTCTCTTCTAGATGTGCCTTCCCTTGCTCTTCTAGATTCATACTTTCTAGAATTCTTCCTTTCTTTCTTTTGCTAAAATCTACCAAACTATCTGGTGAGTTAAGCCATTTGCTCTTTGTTGGTCTAGGGGCACCCCCTTGAGTAAAAGCTTTTACGGTTGGTTGACCAAATTGAGGATCCCAAATTGCATGAGCAATGGGTCTTACATGTAAAGGGTCTTGTACCCATGCTTCAAAATTTCCTTGCCAAGTTATAGGAAAGAGATTTCTGGAAGTCCATAAAAAAGTTATTGCTAATTTCCCCGAAGTGAGAAGCAAAAATATTCTGACTCTCAAAGTCATGCGCGGTAGCAATACCAAACCAAATACGATGAGTAGTGGGGTCCTGAGCTAAGCCTTTGCTAAAACTTGGAAATCTTAATGCCATAATGCTTTTCAAATCCTCCTAGCCATTATCCTACTACAATAATTCTTGCTAAGAAGAACGCCCGTGTTGTGGCAATTCCACCCAGAAGGTAGTGAGTTACTCCTACAGCACATCCTTGTATAATGCTCATGGCTCTAGGCTGAGTAATAGGAGCAACTTTTAATTTATTATGAACCCAAACAATTGATTCAATAAGTTCTTGCCAATAACCACGATCGCTGAATAGAAACATTAAACTAAAAGCCCATACAAAATGAGCACCTAGGAAAAAAAGACCAAATGCAGATAATGAAGAACCATAAGACTGAATTACCTGAGACGCCTGTCCCCATAAGAAATCACGAAGCCATCCATTAATAGTAATGGAACTCTGTGCGAAGTTTCCTCCCATGATATGAGTTACCATGCCTTGATCACTTATACTACCCCAAACATCTGACTGCATTTTCCAACTGAAATGGAAGATTACTATCGAAATGGAATTGTACATCCAAAATAGCCCTAAGAAGACATGATCCCAAGTAGATACTTGACATGTTCCCTCTCTTCTAGGCCCATTACAAGGAAAATGAAAACCAAGATTTGCTTTATCCGATATCAAACGAGAGCTACGGGTAAATAGAACTCCTTTCAAAAGTATCAATACTGTCACATGAATCGTAAATGCATGAATGTGATGTACCAAAAAATCCACGGTTCCTAATGGAATTGGTAACAAAGCAACCTTGCCACCTGCTGCTACTAAATCAATACCTCCCCAAGTTAAACTGGTGCTTGCTATTGCACCAGGAGCCGTTGCACTAGGCACTAAAGCATGAGTGTTTTGTATCCATTGCACAAAGATGGGTTGTAATTATCTTTGAGTTTCCTAGAGGTGCTTTTCTTCTTTAGATGAAGCTGATCTGGTGGATTCTGCCTTAAGTGCAATGGCTTTCTTCTTCTTTTCTAGCTTCTTCTCTTGTTGACCATATCTCACTAAGGATAATTCTTGATTCAAGAGATTACCAATGAGCTTATCATAACTATAGAAGTTCAAGTCATGAGCTTCCTCAATGGCAGTCTGCTTGTTGTCCCATTACTTGGTGAGGCTCTAGAGCACCTTCTTTACCATCTCTACTTTAGAAATTTCCTTTCCGAGCCTTTTCATCTCATTCACAAGATTGGTATATCTAGTGTTCA
Source organism: Euphorbia pulcherrima (assembly GCA_947683365.1). Classification (NCBI taxonomy): domain Eukaryota; kingdom Viridiplantae; phylum Streptophyta; class Magnoliopsida; order Malpighiales; family Euphorbiaceae; genus Euphorbia; species Euphorbia pulcherrima. The sequence goes on from CANTUS010000009.1 coordinate 42,745,656, forward strand.
TGCTTCTGACTGACTCTTTTGGCTCCATCTTGAAGTATTCAAGCCTTTGCTTAAGTAGATCAAGCTTGGCTTCTTTTACTTTATCGTTTCCTTCATAGGTTACTTCCAGCTTCTGCCAAATTTCCTATGTAGTCTAACATCTGGATATCCTGTTAAATTCAGCTGCACTAAGGGCACAATGAATTATGTTAATAGCATTGCATTTTTATGGAACTTTTTAAAATCATTCCCATCCTATAAACTTGAGGGCTTTCGGGTAGTCATACCCTCTACTTCATGAGTAGACTCATATGGGCCATCTTTAATAACCAACCATGCTTGCATGCTCTGTGCTTGAATGAGGTTCTTCATCCAATTTTTCTAAAACATGTAGTGTTCACTGGTGACGAGTGGAGGACGGGTAATGGACATACCCTCGGGAAGAAGTTCTGAGTTTTGGAAACTCATTTTGATATTTGAATCAAATTATGGACCTTTAGCTTGAGATTGTTAGATCTCTAGTTTTGAGAACCTGGCTCTAATACCACTTGTTGGTCTTAGTACTTATGTTAATAAGGTCAGAGGGGGGGTGAATGACCTTTTTTGCGGAAATATTAGACTTTTAAAAAGTCTTGTGTAGCGTGTTTGAATGTTCCAAATGTTTTGGGTCCGGATGATGCAAATAACATAAATTGCAATAAATTAAAGGCATAGTAAAGAAAATTCAAACACGAGAGAGTTATATTGGTTCTGCCCCGCCTACGTCCAGTCCTCAAAGGTTCCTTCCTTTGAGCTTTTCCACTAGTGTGATTTCTTTCCAACTGGTAGAAATCAAGCCTTACAGTTGTCTCCGAATGGTAACCCTTTTTGGATGTCGGATATACCACTAGAAGTACCAACTCCTAGCTGAGTCCTCTTGTCTTTAGCAGGCTATACCACATAGATTTCTACCCAAACCTAAGCTAAGTCCTATATCCCAATCTCATAACTCACCCAAGTTGGAGATCTTTACACTTTGTTTTCTCAAAGGTCTTGGCTCTGGACTTCCTCAAGTTTATAATTTCACTTGGGAATCCTTACAGCTGATTTGGAAATGTTTGATTCTTGGAGGATTGTATTTACTGATTGCTTTTTGCAAATTCTCTTGTTAATTGCTTTCTTAATTCAACCAGCACCTTCTCAACTTTTGAGGCTTCCCTTTTATAGGCTTTGATTATAAGTGTAGCCGTTGTGGGTTGTTGAACTTGTATTTCATCTTTGTTGTTGATTAGGTAAAATGTGGCACTTCTGAAGCCTTTGATCAATCCATTAGATAGAGATTTTGACCCATTTGAATCCTTGGGATTGAGGCTGAAAAGTTGTCAGTGATCATTTTCTTGTATTTTATTACCCTACCAACTTTTATTCCAGTGACTTTTTGGTGTGAGCTCCATGTGCCTTCTTATTGGTCTAGGTGAAAGAGGTTGTTACCTTTTTCCTTTCCGCTGTCAGTCCTTCTACACTTTTCTGAAAAGTGCTAGTTGTGTTCTTTTGTCTAGCTTATGGGAAGAGGATCTTTGACTTGATAGACCAAAAGACTGGAGGGAATGGAATTTTTGAATTATTCCCTTTGTCTTCACATGTAAGTCTTCTTGATATCTTCAGACTTAATATCACAGGATTTGACTTCTTCCGGATGCTTGTGCAATCAGTTCTTCCGGATGCTATTTTGGGAAGTTCAAAGTTTGTTTCCATTCCAAATTTTAATCGGATGCTTCCTTTTATGGTTAGATAATTTGTCTTCACTTGCCTTGGACCTTGGATGTCTTGGGTATGTGTCCGGATGCAATTACTTAGGTCTTTTTTATACTTAGGTGTTTTGTTTACTTCAAACCTAACCTGTATTGTTTATAGTATCAGATCATTGTTTCCAACATTTATAACTTAGAACAAATGTATAGGTTCTCTTGAAATTTCCACATTTGCTCCCGGTTGTAATTTTTATTCCCCATTTTATTGTTTGTGCTTTATTGCAAAATTATAAATGCATGAATCAAGTGTGAAAGAGTGTAGAAAATAGGAATCCGTAATAGTTCCCCAAATGATGAAAATTAAACAGTTTTATGCGGTGAATGTAATTTTGAATTAACTAAATGAGAAATAAGTGACTCATCTAGTACTCGATTCTTTGATCCGAAAGGTATGAGTCTCCCAACCAATGGGAACCGTACCAAAACTCTTTCCAAAGTAAACAACTTGGGTGGAAACTCTATCATTTATATCGAGATTTGGGTCTCGATTCTTTTATTCATACAATTGGTTAAAATGTGCAAACTTGAACTAAAAAGGTTTCATCACGCATAAATTAATCAACCAATCACCTAGTGGGCCCTGCCGGTAAGTGCCAAGGGAGACCTACACGTCATCATCACCTCATAGTGGCGACTTTTCTAGGTATATAATCTTTTAACTTGGAAAATTTTAGTTTGTTTTAAAAGCTTAAAATATTAAGATGAGCACCGAAAATCATTTACTTAATTCAACCTATTTTCTTCTTCATCATTTGGGAAAATTTTTTCACTCTATCTTCTCATCTCCTTCTCTGTTTAGCTAGAAGTGCTCTTCTTCTAGCTCTAGGTTAGGGTGCCCTTTTTTCTGTGGAACTCACAAAAGTGTCACTCATGCCCACCAAGAATTGGGAACACTCTAGTGGATGGAGTACTCATTGCCATCTCCCTCCAAAAGATGCATGAAGCAATGGGAACCTACTATATAAACTTTCGATACGTCCTTAGACCATTCGTATCAAAAGCCTTAGAATTTTAACTTTTAGGTGTCCCCTTTTTATGTGTGAGATTAGACTAAGGAAGAATGCCCCTCAGAATTGGCGAGAGAAATAAGGACGGAATTGATCGCTTCGGATGTGTTGTGTTACATTTCCTTGTAATTAACCCCACCATGAATTATTGTGCATCATTCATGCATATCCCATCCCATGCATGTACTGATCCGTTGGTTATCACCTTAGTTTAAGATTCGGCAAACTTTCTCACTCCCAGTTCATCTTATGGCTCAATTTGGTCAGTCTGTCCAGCCAACGAACACAATGCTCCTTGCAGCTACTAATGGGTCCTACCTATTTTGTCAAGAGGCCATTTCAAAAGTTCATCATGGAAAGGATCTGAATCAGTTTCCTAACTTTGTGGTTATATCGAAGGGGACAACCCTTCCTTATTTCATGGGTTTAGCCTATGGTGTGGTTCACGATCAAAAGATTCATCCTGTGACTCTCGATGACATCTAACCTTGGGAAACTCCTCTTTTAAAGCTCTTCAAGAAACTGAAGAAGTATGGGTTGATTGATCACGTCTGACAATATGTCCATCGAAAGCCTAAAGAAAAGGGCAACTTCCTTATGTATTATGTCAGCTCTAGTTACCCGACTAAAGTATGTAAAGATCTCCTCAAAGCTATCACGATTCTAATTGACAGGAGGAAGATTTGTGAACCCCGGCAAAGAGGAGAGGAAATAGCTATGATCAACTCAAGGTTAGAAGAAAATGAGGTATGGAAGCCTATCCTAGAAACCAAGAAAGCAAGTAAAGAACCGTCCATATTCTATCTTATAGGTATCAGGCAGTGGAATGGGGAACCTGTTCATGATTATTTCCAGTGGTGGTTAACAGTCTTGGTAGCTCCTAAAAAGAAGCCTCATGAGAAAGAATTAGCTGATTAATTCATCTTTGGGCTATCTCCCCACCTCTGCAAGATAGAATCTGTGAAAGCATACAAGACCATTCCTGAGAGTTATGAAGCCATCGTAGAAGCAAAAAAATGCTTCAAGAAAATGGAGGACAGTGACCCATCAAAGATTAAAGTGGACAAAGCTATTGATACCCTCATTACTTCAATATACACCATACTATGCTTAGGGGATAAGAAGAAGACACCTATTCTGGAAGCCTTGAGAAACTTGGCCCAAGTCCCGAGAGAAATCGTGGATGATGTGTTGACCGAGAAACAATTGCAAGATCTGGATCGTGACCTGACTCACATCCCGATGAGTGACCAAGAAGGCCCTTCACCTATAGAGGATGACCATGCAATCATATATAATGAAAATGTTGTAGCCTTTAGGCATCCTAATGATAATAATAATAGTAATCTTTCTTACTTGTTTGATGTTTCGCCTGACAGTACCATGCATTGATTTGACCATACGCATAATATTTTTAGCATTCATGACATTTCATTGAATGAAATTAATTTGGGTACGAAGGAAACTCCAAAAATGGTAACTATATCCAATGACTTAACCCCTATCAAAAAAGGAGAAATGATAAAAGTGCTTAGAAAACATTTTAGGTCTTTTGCTTGGTCCTATGAAGACATACATAAGGTAGATCGCCAAATTGCTAAACATCATGTCCCAACCAATCCCAAGTTCAAACTAGTCGAACAAAAGTTAAGAAGATTCCATCCAGAGTGGGACGATATAATCAAAGTTGAAGTTGCTAGATTATGAAAGGCTAAATTCATTGAAGTAATCGAGTATCCAACATGGTTAGCAAACATCATCCTAATCCCTAAGTAGGATGGAAGAGTCAAAATATGCATCAACTTTCGCGATTTGAACAAGGCATCTCTGAAAGATGATTTCCCATAGCCATATATCAATATACTAGTAGACAGTGTTGCTAGAGCCATGATGTACTCATTCTTAGATGGGTTTTCTAGGTACAATCAGATCCTAATGGACATTATTAATAAGGTCAAGAAATCTTTCATCACGGAGTGGGGGGTATATTGTTATAAGGTAATTCCTTTTAGGTTAAAAAATGTAGGCACACCTTACTAGACAGCTGTGACCCCCTTACTACATGACATGATCCATAAAGAGGTTGAGTTTATGTACATGACATGTTAGTAAAGTCTAATATGAGTGATGAGCACCCTGAGTTTTTGGATAGGTTCTTAGCAATAATTGAGAAATACAACTAGCATTTGAATCCAAAGAAGTGCATGTTCGGGGTTACATATGGGAAGCTCTTTGATGACATCATCAGTTAGAGGGGAATTAAGGTTGACCTCGACAAGGTTAAAGCAATTTAACAAATGCTTACTCATAGAACCGAAAGGGAAGTCAGATCATTTCTTGGATCGCTTCAGTATATGAGTTGCTTTATTTTCAAGTCAATAGTGGTTCGCGAGCCAATCATCAAGTTGTTGAGAAAGAAGTAGCCCATACAGTTGGATGAGCAGTGCCAGATAGCATTTGATAAAGTAAAGGCCTATCTTACGAGTCCCCTAGTCTTGAAACCTCTGATGCCCGACACGCCACTGATTCTCTATCTGGCCATAGAAGCATCATCTGTATGTGAGGTTTTAGTCTAAGAAAAAGATGATAAGAGCGAGCATGCTATCTACTACTTGAGTAAGAAGTTGTTGGAGTATGAAATGCGGTACACAGCTTTAGAGAAGATGTGCACGATGATGGTATGGTTAACCAAGAAGTTGAGGCATTACTTCTAGTCCTACGGAATTCAAGTAGTCGCCAAAGTAGACCCAATCAAGTATCTTTGCTAATCCCCCACATTGGCAGGCAAACTCTCTTATTAGCTTTTGTATTGTCTAAATTTGATATTGAGTATGTCATAAAGAAGGTCATTAAGGGGAGAGCAATGGCTGAATTTTTAGCAAGTCAACCCATAGAGTCTGATTATATTGAAAATATGGATTTTCTCAATGATCCGTTAGCAGCAGTGGAAGTAGAGAAGGTCGAATGGATCATGTATTTTGATGGGGCTATGAATCGAAAAGGTGTTGCTCTTAGGTTAATCATCATTATGCCTCAAGGTGAGGTTATCCCGCTAAGCAAATGATTGGAATTCCCAGCCACCAATAATGGAGCCAAATATGAAGCTTGTCTCTTTGGTATTGATGCTCTATTAAAAGTAGGAGCAAAGGAAGTCAGGGTGATTAGAGATTTTGCAATAGTGATAAAGCATGTTGTAGGGGAGTAGGAGATCAAAGAAGAGTCTTAGATCATACGTGGAAGTAGCATGGGATTTATCAGTATAGTTCAGTCAATGCTTCTTCCAATATATGTCGAGGGATAAGAATCAGATGGACGAATCTTTGGCTACCTTGGCCTCGATATGGGAGGGAGAAGAGGCTCAACCCATCCATTTGCTGATAATAGAAATAGCTCATTCCCCATTTCATGTTAAAATTTGAGTTATGACTGTGGAAGAGCAAAAGGCTTGTTGTTATGATGATATTAAGGGGTTCCTAAGAAGAGGAAAATGCTTTGAAGGGGCATCCAGTTTAGATCATATGACTATAAGAAGGCTAGCCATGCAGTTCAAGATCATAGATAAAGACCTCTTCAAAAGGATGGCTAAAGGTTTATTGTTGAGATGTTTAATAGAAGAAGAGGTAGAAAGGGTAATGAACCAGGTGCACTCACGGGAGTGCGGCTCGAATATGAATGGGATGGCTTTGGCTAGGAAGATTTAGGGAATAGGGTACTTCTGGACTACAATGAATGCAGACAATATGGACAAGGTCAGGAAATGTCATGAATGCTAGATTTATGGGGCTATACAACATTTACCCCCATCCCAACTTCACAATTTATCTATTGCTTGGCCTTTCTCGGTGTGGGGGATAGATATAATAGATGAAATTCAGCCATCATCAACCAATGGACATCGATTCATCATAGTCATCGTTGATTATTTTACAAAATGGATAGAGGCCGAATCTTACACCCGTATCACCGCCAAGAAAATGGCCAAGTTCATAGAGAAGCATATTTTTGCTCGATGTGGGGTTCTGCACCATGTGGTATCCGATAATGGGGTTCAGTTTCAAGGGGCCACAACTGAATTATTTACATAGTTCAATGTTGAGCATCATAGATCTTTTCCATATAGACCACAAGCTAATGGGGTAGTTGAGGCTGCCAATAAGTCGATCAAGAGAATTTTTTCCAAGATAGTGGCTACCTACAGGGATTGGGATAACAAACTACCATTCACAGTTTAGGGGTATAGAACCAGTGTAAGGACACCCACTGATCAGACACCTGTTTCTTTGTATATGGAATGGAAGCTGTATTACCTGTCAAAATAGAAATAAGATCTCTACGAGTAGCACTAGAAGCCCGTTTAAATGAGTCAAATTGGGCAAAGGCTAGATATGAATAGTTGAATGCGATAGATGAAAAGCAGCTCAAGGCACTTAACCACCTACAGATGTATCAATAATGAATGGCTTGAGCTTTCAACAACAGAGTTAGATACCCAAAAGCAACCTCTCAAGGCGGGTGATCTGGTTCTCTAACAGCTACGCCAAGTCAATACTAACGCTGGGGGAAAGTCCTTGTCAAAGGAGGAATCAAGCTTATGGATATAGATGGAAATAAATTCATGAATGCAATAAATCAAGATAGGCTTAAGCGTTATCATGCCTAGGTCAAAAGAATTAAATCACAAAAAATAGGACAAAGAATAAAAGAAATAAAGAATAAATCACCCTACGTGTGGTCCTCTACTACTCGGGCAAAAATTAGGGTGCAACTCGCTGAGCGGTATTCCATAAACTGGTTAGAAAAAAGTTAGGTTACTTCAAGGGCGGCTTAGGCAAAAGTTAGGGCATTGAGAGAAAAATGTCAGTTGCTTTCTAGAAAATCTATTAAAGACCAGTAGACAGTAGGGATTAACCATCGAAAATAGTTACCATTGCCCATGTACTCAAATCAATCTCATCAACGAACATGTTATGATTTGCTAAGAATTTTGGTCTTATGAATGCATGCATGTCTTTAGGTGAAATAATCACAGGTATGTGAACAACAGTTTTTCTCTGCATTTTGTGCATCTTTATTGTCATCTTAATTGCGCGTACATTATTCAACATTAAGATTGAATAATTTAGAAAATGTCTACTGGATTGAAAACTCGAAAGGGCAGTCCAGGAAAACATTAAGACGAAAGGAAAAAGAAAGAAAACGCCTATTGGATTAAAAACCCAAAAGGACAGTCTAGGAAAATGTTAAGACAAAAGAAAAAGAAAGAAAAAGCTTACTGGATTGAAAACCCAAAAGGGTGGTCTGGGAAAAAGTTAGAGCAAAGAAAAGAAGAAAAGAAAAGTCTGCTGAATTTAGCTGTCACGGATAGTTCAGGCAAAAATCAGGATAAAAAGAAATGAAAATAAATTTTCGATAGTTCATCTCACATCGAGGGGCCTATGCAAAAATTAGAACTAAATTCAAAATAGCCAGTTTTATCATTTGTAATAATTAGAACATCATTTTTAATTGGCAAGTCTCACAACTAGGATTCCTTGAACTTAGTTTTCTTATTGAGAAATAACAGGATAGCACGTATCCCTAGAGGTGCTAATTTCAACCAACCAGCCTTGGTGATTCTTGCCAATTGTATTGGGTCATTTCATTACAATCAGGAACGTAGAGTGTTCAAAGGTTAACTCACTCACTTGTAGTACTCGCTAAATGGGCTTCATTGTAGTACTCACTCGTAGTGTTTGCAGACAACGATATCCAAGGGTTTTAGTTTAGAAAAAGAAAAGTTCAGCATGCATAAAGTTCAAAGTAATAAAAGTAGTCTATAAATAGCTTCCAAGTCTACATCAAAATAAGCCACGCAGGGCCCAAAGTATCAAACGTCTATAAAGTAATGGCTACACTCTAATCTAAGCTGCGGAGGGGATCCTATCCCTGGGGTGCACCCTGGGTCCTGTCCTGGGTATCAGCCAGTAGCTCATCCATGTCGATCATAACCTAGTCCCCTCCTTCGACTCCATCCTCAACCAAGACTCTAACTGCCTCAGCTCCCTACTCTACCTCCTGCTCACCTCCAACTGCTTGAGTCACCACCGGTGCCACCCTATATGTTGAGCTATCATCATCAGATAAGGAATCAAATGGCTCAGGTGTGTGCCTATCCTTGGTCATCTATGCTAGCCGACCCCACAATACCTCAACCTCTGCCCTCGCCCTAGTAGTCTCTGCTCTAGCCCAATCGACCTTAGCTGTGGCTGCTCACAACTGCTACTCCAGGAAGCTAGCTTGCTCCTTAGAGGCATCCAAGTCTTGAGCGGACCTACTGCGCTCCATATCCAACAGAGTCTGCAATGGAAATCTTAAGATTAGTATACATATATAAATATCATGGCATGCATCATGCATAATTTGTTAAATTTTTTGGGTAAAAGAAATTTACCGAGGCTAGTGCATTCTGAGCTAACAGCAGGTCTTGAATGGATAAGAAGCTACTAGCGATCCTCTCTGCCTTAATCACAGTCACCTAAAAAGAAAATCATGTTAGCACCAAGATATTTCAGGCAGTAATCATAAAAGGGGATCTAAGGGATAAGAATTCCTTACGTGAGTGGAGCTGGATGGGGTAAAGTGAATAGGCTGGACTGACTCCTCGAGCTCCTTGATAACTCACTTCCCTAAATGATCGAGAAGCCAGAAGAAAGTATCTGACTCTACCCGTAGGACCCCCTCTCCCACACTCTCTAAAGCGCGAGACCGCTTTATCGGCGGCTTTGGGTTAGGAGGGGCAACAACAGCAGACCTCTTTCGCATAGAGGTGGGAAGCTATGACAATAGACATTTACACTCAAGATCACAATCAATCTCAAAAAGCAATAAATTATTCACAAAGGCTAAGTTAGGACAATACCTGAGAAGAAGGTGTAGCAGACCTAGTTGGTCCCTAGGTACTTCGAACCATCACTATTACTCTAGTGGAACTCAAGGGGGATGTCCTTGAAATGAATCCTCTTGCAAGGAGGAAGGAGTGAAGAATTAATGAACGCAGCATAGGAGCCCCCTACTGATAGCACTCGGGCACCCTCAGCCAACAAGTACAGCCCTTGGTCTGTCCCAGACAACAGATATGGCTAGAAAACTCCTGTTAGGATCGAAGGGAGGGGGATCGGACTCTCCACAATAGCACTGATCCTCTAGTCTTGGACTCTCTCGCCGAAGTACCATTCTAGGGAGAGCAAGGACTCCAGCACAAAGCGGTGATCATCTACCCCAATCCGCATCCATTCGATACCTCCATATATATCCATCCTCTCCCATGGATCTTGAATGAACTACAGAAAGTGAATGTATTGTAAGTATCATAACTTTGTAATTACATTTTCTACTAATGGTTGTCAAAATGTGAAATACAAATTCAGCATGAAAGAAGTTTACCCAATTGGAGCGCAGCTGGCGAAGGAACTCCCTATACTTAGCTGCAGTTAGGGCTTGACCCTGCCAAGGCCCCATCTAGCTAGAAACAATATGAGGTGTCTTAAGCTACTAGGCAAACCTATCCGGGAAATAAATCGATGCTCAGAGGCCCCATGTACTGGTCCCCTCTCTCCACAGTAATAGGAGGAAATATTTGCCAACATATGAACCATGGTGTCCAAATTTTGTGTAGCTATCGCAGGAGTTAAGGCTATAATAAATCCCAAGGAAGGCCTTGAGGAAGATACCGAGGAAGATCCCAAGGAAGATCTGGAGGAAGATCTCGAGGAAGATCTTAAGGAAGAACCTGAGGAAGATCCCGAGGAATATCTAGAAGAAGACCTCGAGGAGGATCCGAAAGAAGGTTCTGATGACGATATCCTAGCTCAGCACGCACTAAATTGGGTCTTTGAACCATAGAATGGGCTGCAACCTTTTGAGGATTCAGATGAGGAAGTAGAGGAATTAATGGACTCTAGTGAATTAGATCATGAAGATGAAAGTAAAGTGGATAACTTGGGGTATGAATCAGAGACCTTTTCAAATGACAAGCTAAATCACTTACCGGGAGAGTTTGAGTACGAGGCTCCCTTCAGTAATTGCATTATGGTCGATAATGAATATGCCGAGAGCTATGCCTCCTCTTTAGAGCACGACTCCCCAAGTGCCTCATGGTCTGCAGTAAGTGATGATTCCAGAGACTTTACGGACTTCAACTTAGGTAGCGAACATATCATTAATATGATTGGAGATGTGGGGCAAGAACCCTCTTAGGAGTACATCATGGAGAGGATCTATGTCAAAAATGAGATAGCCCAAGCTAGTTGTCAGATTCAAAGTCCAGACTTGAGGGAAGTTTACCCTATATTCTATGACAGAAGTAGAAGGCCATGCCCTTATGTCCGTGAATTTATGATGAACGACGGGTACATTCACTATGCCCATTGGCCCGAAGGGTTCCATTGGACTCTCCAAGAGAAGCCAGTCATTCAAAAATATTTTGGCTAGGCAATTCATTGACTACTTCACATAGGTTGATCCGCCAGAGAACTCAACCCTTGAGTTAGAAAGACATAGAAACCCCTTACGGTACTGGGAGTGGGAAGCAACCAATGCTATCTGTCAGACGTCAATAGAATTAGCCAAGGAATACCCATGGTACATGAATAAATATAACGATAAGCAAATCACCTATGACAATGCACCAAGTGTGCTTGATGAAGAGGAACCAACTGACAAAGCCTCCTCGTCCATTCTTATGATCAAATATGAATCCAACTCTGTCCTGTGCCAAATTCTTCAAGAGAACCCTATCATTCCAGAAAAGAAGCCTGAAAAGATTCCTTTCATGCAATGGTCATTCCCCACCATAGCACCAACCTATGTGCACAAGCCGATTGACTTGGGAGAAATACTGTTTAATGAAGACTTTGATGAATTTGAGGTCTTCGAAATAAAAAACTCGCCAACCCCGGGTTGTCAGTCCTATCATAAGAGGAGGAAAAGTCACTGGTTCAGTAACCCAATTCTTACCAAGGTTGGAACCTCCGGCACCTCCTACTTTTGTTAAGCCATCAAAACAGACAGAAAGATCAATTATGGATCAATTGAAAGCCACTACAACTAAGATGAGAATCCAGGACCTACTCCTTGGTTCTCAAGATCACAGGCTTGCTATGGTCAAGAAGTTAATGGAAATCAAAACATCTCCCCTAGCATCACCAGAACAAGTCTGCACAAAACTTAACAATGAGACTAGAACTGTTATCCCAGACATTACCCACTCAAGCTTGGATCTACCTGATGAAGGCATTCGCCATAATAAGGCTCTCTACTTGAAGGTTAGTGTCTTCGGGCACATCATGCCCTGTGTAATGGTCGACGATGGTTCATCACTGAATGTCTGTCCTAAGGATATTCTACCAATCCTAGGACTAACCAAAATGGACTTGAAGAGATCCATAAAGGTCATCAAGGGCTATGACAACTCCAAGAGGACTGTCATTAGCAAGTTCGAAGCTGAAGTTACTATTGGCAAGATCTCATCTATAGTACTTTTCACGGTCATAGATATCCCAGTAGCCTTCTCCATACTGCTCAAATGGCCATGGTTCTGTGCTCTAGGAGGAGTTCCATTCACTCTTCACCAGAAGATCAAGATCCCATTTAGCAGAAAGATCGTCACTCTAGAGGTTGATGAGGCATTAGTGGCGGTAGCACTAAAAATGGAAGAAAGCCATATGAAAGGATTTACCACAGCCATAATTGGGCAAGAATTAAATAAGTAATCAGAGGTGCACTGGGGCCCATAGATTCAGGGATACATGCAAAAGCACCACACTTCTAGTAAGGGACTAAGTGCCCTTGAACAGGGAATCCTAACCTTCAATATATGGACATGAGAGTGGAAGCCTGCATGACACGGTTACACAGGCCTAAGAAAAATTGCCCATAGAACGGTCATGCCCATGGACCTCGAATGAACTATAGAAAGTGAATGCACTGTAAGTATCATAACTTTGTAATTACATTTTCTACTAATGGTTGTCGAAATGTGAAATACAAATTTAGCATGAAAGAAGTTTACCCGATTAGAGCGCAGTTGGCGAAGGAACTCAGTATACTTAGCTGTGGTCAGGGCCTAACCCTGCCAAGGCCCCATCCATATAGAAATGATATGAGGCATCTTAGGCTGCATGGGCAAACCTGGCCTGGAAATAAATCGATCCTTAGAGGCCAAAATTTGCAAGACAAGATAAAGCCAGTTGCAAAGCATTTCGAATAAAAGGTTAGATCGGTTCAGTAATTCCTAGTAGAATTAGATGGCAGATCTTGAACTCAGACTGCTGGCCCCAAACTCCAACATCCAGCCTATAGCATAACTGTGCCAGGATGTCCTGACACCAATTCTTACCTGGCACAGTGGCAAGATCCTTAACAGTTGGGAGCAAACTATAGTTGAGGTTGCTTGAATAAACTCGGAAGAAGACGGTGGTACGAAAAGCCAATAGGAAAGATCGTGTGTACTGGTCCCTCCTCTCCACAACAACAGGATGAGGCTCCCCTATCCAGTAACCGTGGAGCTCCCCGTACTTGAGGTTATCCATCCCTCCAGGACAGAGCCCAAGTATCTCTCCGCATAGGCCTTTACCTCAGGCTGGGAATGCCATCGATCGGCGTAGACATCAAAATGGTTGATTTCCCCGCTCCAATCTAATCCCGTCAGTGTGCATATGTCCGAGGTAGTGATGGTGACCTCCTTGATTGGCAGATGGAAAGTATGGATCATCTTCGACCACCTCTCTGCTAAAGCTGAAATAGCACCTAGGGCTAGTGTGTTCACAGCCTGAGGGATGGCCCTGATGATGTCACTAAACTCGAATGAGTCAATATGGGTCAGTAGCTTGGTATCCCCCATAGCATAGATCTCCTCATACCACTTTCTATAGAAGCTCAAGCCTCCCATAGTCTTATTCTCGAACTATAAGGATAAAATCATAGTTTAATAGGGTTAGCATACAATGGAGCAGTAAAAAATTAGAAGAAGTTGGCCCAAGACAAGGTTTTTGACATTCTATTCCAGGAAGACGGACCTGTATGGGTCTACCCCCAACCGTACGAGCTCTGGTTCCCCCACCCGAACTAAAACCAAGACTCGTTTGAGTCCTATCCCACCCGTACAGGTCCCTCAAACAGTACTCATCGCAAAAAATTCCCAAATTATCCAAAACTGTCCAAACTCAATCAAACCTAATCCAAAACTATCTTGAAAGCATCCTAAACTAAAGTTACATGCATCAGTCTCTATTTCAAGACCTAAAACACCCTCATTCCTGCCAAAAATCAAGAAATTCCTGAAAACCTCAAAAATGGAAAAATGTGGAATCAAATGAAATTCCTGGAGTTTTGAGGTGTGGGTATCAGGAGATGGAACCAGAGGCACATCAGAAGCGAGAGTGAGGCTGAGAAGCAAATCCCCCTCGTGAAAAGCATACCCAACAATAATCGGGCATTCTTAAAGCTCAAAATTACCTACCTGGGGCAAATCCTTGGCCTATTGAAAAAATAGCTAGTCTTTAGGATCTTTTTATACATTTTGATCGGTTTTGGGAGAAAATCGTAAGAAAATTCAATATATGAAAGTTTGAGATAAGGCGAGATATGAGAGGTCTATTTTAGTTTTAAACCTCCCTCGAATTGGCCTTGTATGAGAGCCACCCCACCCGTATGGGTCCTACCTTTCCCAATCCCCACTCGTACAAGACCCTGTCCACCCCTACGGGTTCCCTTTTGCCATCGAGAGGCAGTTTTTGAGCTAGAACTTTGTGAAAGCACCTTGGGCACATCCAGTCCACACTAAGGGCCAACCCCACATCTCCTAAAGTTTGCACTTTAATTAAATTAGGGGCAAAAGCCCTAGCTCACCTTGATCGTTGATTGAAGGGGCAAAAATTTTTGTTTTCACAAAAGTCAATCAAGAATCAACGTAAGCCATTTTTGAATTGATCACTAACAAGGATAATTTTTATGTACAGGTCTACCCAAATATGGAAAATTTTACCCAACAAATGAGTCTAGCAAGGAGACACTTCCTAGCAAAAAAGCGTTTACCAAAGAACATTACTTATTCCCTAGTAGTGGAATCAGCCAAGGGACATTCCCATGCCTTCTGACACCCTAGGGGCACTCATCCTAGGGGCATTCCTCATTAGCGGAATCACACAATCTAGGGGTATCCTTCCATTCCCTAGCAGTGAAATTGGGGCATCCCCCATTCCCCAGTAGCTAAGTTAGACAATCAAGGGGCATCTCCCCTCATGGGGCATTCCTCATGAGGAATCCTCCAAGGTGCACTCCATTCTAAAGTGATCGGGCCAAACTTGACATTTCTCACACTTAATTTACAACTTATTCAGGTGCCAACCCCCATCAACGCATCTTTATTCTTGATGGAAGGGGAAAAATTTTTTGTTCATCACAAAGTCAATCAAGAATTAAGGTGTGTCAGCTCAAAGAATAACTAACTCGGTGTTTCTCTTTACAGATCATTCAAAATCCCCAACAGGAGAGTCAACTGCCATAGGAAAGGGATACACCACTAGTCAGGAGAATCATCCACCTTAGGAAAGGGATACACCACCATCAGTCAAGAAAGTTGATCCGCCGTCGAAAAGGGATACAAGGCGAGTCATCCGCCTTAGGAAAAGGATACACCATCAGTCAGGAAAGTCAATCCACCTTCAGAAAGTGATACAACACCTTCCTCAGTAGAGTCACTAGGGATAGGCATTAGCAAAGAAAAGTCATTTGCCTCAAGAAAGGGATACGCATTGGCAAAGGAAAGTCATCCACCTCAAAAAAGAGAAACGCAATTGCAAAGGAAAGTCATATGCCTTAAGAAAAGGATATGCATCAGCAAAGGAAAGCCGTCCACCTCAAGAAAGGGACACCCAGGAAAGGAGTTTGACTTAAGAAAGGAACTCGCCCATCTCATTACCTTAGGTATGATTTTTAAACCCTCAATCGCATAATGAGATGATACAGATCCGTACGTGTAGTGATCCCACAAGGGGCAGTCTGTGAGCACTGGATTTTAATGATCCTTCTCACGAAATGACAATGAGAGCTAGATAATGCAATCTTTTACTAGTGTTATCCATCAAAAGTGTTCCTACTGCTTAAGAGTTGAGTCTGGCTGAGTCTAGATACCTAGTTTATCCTTAGGGACCTATACGGGTCATGTTTCGTAATACGGATCCACCAATTGAACCGTATGGGTCAGATCTCTCTTACACTTGGAGGGCCCACACGGGGTCCTCTTCTTGCCTAATCAGGCTTTATGGTAGATAATTCTTTCAATTTTTGGGAGAAATCAAGTCATGAATGCAATTTATTGCATACAAACTCAATTTCCCCGTATAAATAGAGGTCTTTGCACCTCATTTTAAAAGGGGGAGGCAATTAGAAAAGAAACTAGACCATAGTGTGAAAAATCTAGCAGTTTTGATAAGCATTAGCAAGGGTATGGTTGAGGTATATAAGGTATAAAATAGGGAAGAAACCCATTCATTGAGGTTTTGTCCATATTTTATTCATTTCTAACTTCGTTTATTAAGATTTGGGGGATGTTCTGTCCACACAAATACTCTCCTAAATAGTCTAAAAAATCACCATTTAATCATCCACTTTGGTTAGACTCTCTCTCAGGACAGGGATCACTTCAAACTGGATTCATGTCATAAAGGTGCACTCCTGAGTTTCAAAGAGATTCACATCTCAATTACTTTGTTATTCTTCATCTATTCAATTCCATCTAGTCTTTCATTTTTGTTTAATCCTAACCCATATGGGCCTTGTTGGTACCTTTATGTCCTTAGGGATATTAAACTGGTGAGCCATAGCCATATGAAATTAAATCCCATTTTATTCTATTTCTTCTCCACAAATCTGCTTGCTAACTGAACTGAGGTTCTACCCTGGACCACACAAGACCCGTAAGGGTCCCCCTATACCCATATCGATCCTCCCAGTAGTCGTACGGATCCCACCTCACCTATATGGGTACTGGCCCCCAGGCATAATCCAAAGTTCCCTTTTTAACCTATAAAATCAATCAACATCACTATTTGCCATGCAATCAGTTTTACTAATAATTCGATAAATCAACCCATGAAAAGTTAAAATGTGTTTTCACAACAAAATGTGGTGAAGACCCATTATTTCTCTCCGATCCTAGAAGCCACTTGGGTAGTATCGATCGCCAAACCGCCATGCTAACATAATCACATTTTTCCTAACAAAATGCTAACTTATGATGTGCTATAAACTATGCTAATCTTTGTGGATGCAGGGGAATTTATTTTCTTTTGCTTTATAACTTAGAACAAATGTAAAGGTTCTCTTGCAATTTCCCCATTTTCCACCAGTTGCAATTTTTATTCCCCATTGTATTGTTTGTGCTTTATTGTAAATTGTAAACGCATGAATTGAGTGTGAAAGAGTGTAGAAAATAGGATTTCCGTAAAAATTCCCCAGATGACGAAAATAAAACGGTTTTTCACGGTGAATGTAATTTTGAATTAACTAAATGAGAAATAAGTGACTCATCCGATACCTGAATCTCTGATCCAAAAGGTATGAGTCTCCCGCCTAATGGGAACCGTATTGTTAGCATAGGTCCAACGCAGCCCGATGAGGAAAAATGCCTATTTTGTTCAGCAATCAGACAAATGAGCCAAAAAGGACCAAGTTGTCATCCAAAATCTGAAATTCAAAAATCCATATTCTAGGAAAGCACGGATTTAGCATTTTCTAGTGAAAAATTGAAAAGTGAAAAATTGGTAAAACATAAGTAATGCTCCCACCGGGTAATTATCTATCTATAGTAAAAAATCCAGATAGGTAATTAGCCCGCCGGCTAATTACCTCCGTATTATAAATATGGGGTCAACCCGCCTCCCGCCTCATTTCAATAGAGACGCAAATTTTATAAAATCCCAAAATTACCTTTGTGTCCTTTTTAGTTCCGGGAGTCCCAAAAGCCCTCAAACTTTGTCAAAACACTTCCAGATTCAAGATTTATCACCGACACTCAGTATAAACTCAGTTTTTGGTCTTTTTAGATTAAGATCCCACAGTGACCTTCGGTCTAAAAAACGACTTAAACTTTGTATTTCCTTTACAAATAATCAAAGATTATAATCATAACTTGGGTTAAATATATTTTCCAACCAAATCACACTCTCTGATAACTTCAGTCTCGCATCGGCTCTTAAGTCATCCTAGATAGACGAAAAGGTAAACTGAGGGTAATTGGCTCTAAGCCCAACTTTAAAATTCATTTTCATTACTTTTATTATCCCATTTCGCATTCCATTTCTTTGGTTAAGTGAGCCACTAGAGCCATTTAAACTATAATATGTGTAAATAAGCTCGCAGGTATGGATAAACATCCAGAACGTGAGGAAACTCTATTCGATTTTTCGGGCAAAGACCTAAATGCTGCTGTTAGTCTGTTAAAATTTCGGTAGAAAATATCATTTTATTATGCTGTTATAATGCCTATTTTATTTCTTGAATTCATTTTTTAAATAAAGCCATTATAATACAGAAATTACCACAAATTCCAAAAATTCCAAAATTAATCCAAACTATTTGAACAATATGAATAACTATCATGTCCGAACTCAGAATCTCACTTTCTTTTTGGTATAAAAATCTCATTTTGGATCAGTATACCACAATTCCAGATGGAGCTGAACTAGGTGGGACTTTATTTTATTTTCAAATAGAGTAAAAATGCTTTATTTTAAAAGTATATTTTCTTATAAAATGTTCAAATATATTTCTCAATATAACGACGTTCTTTGCTTATAAAGCCATTGCACTTAAGCGAATCGGATTTTCTGAAACCAAACCAAATGACGCAGTTTCCTCAAACTACACCGAAGATGTGCCCCGTGCACCGTACGTCGTGTGCATTCCTCCCATCAAAACCCTCTCCCGCTCATAGTGGTGACTCTGCTGGGGAAATTATTTTTATAAAAACCCAATTTTTATAAAAAATCTTTTTTTGACATGATAATTAAAATATTGTTCAAATTAAATTTTGGAATTATGAAATATATGGTAATTTCAACATTACACAAATTTTAGGATTGCATGGCATCTGCATTCTTTACCCCTAAACCAATTTAGGTGTCTTTTAGTGAAGTATCTTCAAGTTCGCTTAGGGCTTGAGGGGTATGAATCTGATCACACCCCTTGCGTAACATATGAGGACCTAGCTCGCTTAAGGGCAAGACTACCTACGTATATTACATGTGGAAAACTTTCCTTTGGTTTACTTAGGGCAATTGGGACTCGGTGTACAAAGACGTAGGGTACCCCAAATCGCACCCAATCCTGAGACCGAAACCCATATGTAGATGAACCATATATAGTTCCCCATAGGTTTACACAAAAACCTTGAGTGAGCAGACTTTGCTAAGTCTTCCATTGGCTTTAAAGCGAAGTAACCCAATAGAGTTAAAAGGGCGGTAGGCATGATCTAATCGTTTCCTGCATGTGCAGGTTTATTAAATATAAATAAACTAAAAAAGGACATCATAAACATCATGATTGTGTGAAAACTAACCACATCTTTATGCAGCCATGACATTGATGTGTGCCATACCATTTTATTTCCTTAGTTATAGGAAGCTAAAATTGGCTGAGACCAGTGAGTCCACCTAGGCCCAACCCGCGTGCCGAAATAAATAAAAGACTAATGAATCTACCTAGGCTCAGCCCATGAGCCAAAATACAGAACCTTTTGAGTGACTAGTGAGTCAGCTCACCTTGGACCAATGAGTCAACCTTTTGATTGACCAACGAGTCAGCTCACCTTGGACCAATGAGTTAACCTTTTGAGTGCCTAGTGAGTCATCTCACCCTTAGACCAATGAGTCAACCTTTTGAGTGACCAGCAATTCATCTCACCCTTGGACCAATGAGTCAACCCTTTGAGTGACCCTAGAGTCAGCTCACCCTTAGACCAATGAGTCAAACCCTTTGAGTGACCCTAGAGTCAGCTCACCCTTAGACCAATGAGTCAAACCTTTCGAGTGACCCTAGAGTTAGCTCACCCCTTAGACCAATGAGTCAAACCTTTTGAGTGACCCTAGAGTCAGCTTACCCTTAGACTAATGAGTCAAACCACCTTTGACCATCGAATCAATTCACCCCCGGGCTATCAAGTCTAATCTGACTCAAACCCTTGGTCTTTAGACTGTGCTTTTATGATGTTCAACGAATATTGCAGACTGCCCTTGCCGATTGCTCCTTGAACAATTGGCATATGCCCAACTCCCTTGTTATTTGTACACATCTACTCATTCCTACATCCATTCATGCATCCCAATGGGCTGAGGTAAGAAGGAATCAAAGCCACACCCAGTACATTTACTAACACTTGATCTCTTGCATTTTCAGGTTACAAGTAGGAGAAAAAGAGGTTACGATGTATTACGCAAAGCCCAAAAGTCAGACCCCACCACCAATCGAATCTCTGGGTGGTTTTTCTCTGATCTAGAACCTGAAACCACAATGGCAGATGATGATACAGTTGGACAATCCCTTAGAAGGATTCTTAATGCTCCAGAATTTCATGATATTTGGGAAAGGCTGAGCGCTGCTAATGCTAAGAAAACCCAAGAGCAAGAGACTAAGATTGTAGCATTAAAGGCAAATATGGCAGACATGGAGAATTTGTCACCTACCAAAGATAAAACTGTTGCTCCCTCCATGGAGCAGTATGTGGATATTGATCGATTGTTGCCAAAGGAATCAAAAGCCATTTTGGCTACTATGTGATGCCTTACATAGCCCCATATGCTGGTACTAGACCCCCTCATACCCATGTGGAGGGTTTTCTTTGGATTATGACTAGCATGAACATCCCTAAAGTTCATATAGTCAATCTATTCCAAGCTACTTTACGAGGACCCACCTCTGAGTGGTATGTGAGGATGCCAACGGACGTGAAATCTGATTGGAGAAAACTATGATCGGCATTCCTAGAGAATTATGCCTTCACTTGAAGGTCAAGACTACTTTGCAAGACCTTGAAAGAATCAAACAGTGGCTAAATGAGTCCTTCAAAGAATTTTACCTGAGGTGGATAGCTATTCATGTACTTATAACTAGGGCACCTAACCAAGATGCCATGATAGTGAAGCTTGTCAAAGGCTCTAGCCCAAAATACCGGGATGAAATGAAAATGAAAAGATTCAACACCTTCAACGATGTGGTAGACTTTGCTAAAAGGCATGAAAAGTATGAGGAAGAAGATCAAGCAAAGAAGCAAGAACAACAAGCTTATACTAAACCTCGATATTGGGAAAAGGGTGGGTCCTCTAAGCTAGGTAGTTCTAAGTCCCCAAAGGCTCTAGCCAAAGTTGTAGTGGCCACTTAGGTGTAGACTCACCAATACATCTCCCCATGGGTAGAATCACGGTCATAGATATTCACCAAACTGAAAAAGTTTGACCAACTACAGAGCATCAAGCTTTTCATTCTGCTTGCTGTGGCAGACAGAGATAACTTCTGTGCTTATCATGTAACCAAAGGGCACCGCACTAATGAATTCACCTAGCTATTAAAGGTCTGCAGTAGATGATAGCTGGTGGGAAAATGAAAGAGCCTGAGAAGAAACCCAACACTCAGACTAATCCTTTGCCAAACTTTCAAGCTATGGTAAACTCTATTAGTATTCATATGGGAGTCAATGAATACGGTATCGACGTAACGGACAACTTCCGGCATGACCCAGGATGGGGGGACAATATGATCTTTGATAACATAGATATCTTATACATGGTTGACCTGTACATCTTGAGAATGAGGAGAGAAGGGCTGGATCAATACCAAGTGTCACCATACCTCATATATCGAGGAGACTTCGACCTGAATGGACATGTAGAGGAATTCCTTCAATTTATGCATAAATAGGAAATAGCTATGATGGGTTTTGCACCTCAATTCCCTAGATTTTTAAAAGGCCTAGCCATGGATTAGTACGACACGATGCCACTAGAAGGGCATTAGAACTGGTACTTTATGGCGATATCTTTCCTCCACTACTTTAGGGCATCTCAGCCATACCCGAATGAACTCTGCTGGTGGTTTGTACCACAGGTAGACCAATATAATATCGGCTAGAAGGATATCCCTCCTCCACAACCTCCTATGCACACTCCCCTAGATTACATGAGTCCAATCTATGTTGGAACAAGTTTGTTCAAATTTGGGAGCTCCTCTGGAGCAGCATGTCCAAAAACCTAAGAATAATATGATCCTAAGTAGGCGTGGAACAGCCACAAAGACCAGGAAAGTTATCTCGGCCTGAATCTAGATCAGGGTACATGCCATTTGGATGAATCTGTGCCAACATTATAGCATATGGTACCCATGTGGAGGAAACATTCGCCTGCATACAAACCATGATGTCCGAATTTTGTGTAGCTGCAGTCAGGGCTTGACCCTGCCAAGGCCCCATCCAGCTAGAAACAATATGAGGTGTCTTAACCTGAATAGGCAAACCTATCCTGGAAATAAATCGATGCTCAGAGGCCGCGTGTACTGGTCCCCTCTCTCCACAGCAATAGGAGGAAATATTTGCCAGCATATGAACCATGGTGTCCAAATTTTGTGTAGCTATCACAGGAGTTAAGGCTAGAATAAATCCCAAGGAAGACCTTGAGGAAGATACCGAGGAAGATCCCAAGGAAGATCCGGAGGAAGATCTCGAGGAGGAAATTGAGGAAGATCCCAAGGAATATCTAGAAGAATACCTCAAGGAGGATCCAAAAGAAGGTTCCGATGATGATATCCCAGATCAGCAAGCACCAAATTGGGTCTTTGAACCATGGAATGGGTAGCAAACTTTCGAGGATTCAGATGAGGAAGTAGAAGAATTAATGGACTCTAGTGAATCAAATCATGAAGATGAAAGTAAAGTGGATAACTTGGGGTATGAATCAGAGACCTTTTCAAATGACAAGCAAAATCACTTACTGGGAGAGTTTGAGTATGAGGCTCCCTTCACCAATGGCATGATGGTTGATAATGAATGTGCTGAGAGCTACGCCTTCTCTTTGGAGTACAACTCCCCGAGTGCCTCATGGTCTGTAGTAAGTGACAATTCTGGAGACTTTATGAACCTTGACTCAGGTAGCAAACATATCATTAATATGATTCGAGAAGAGGGGCAAGAACCCTCTCGAGATTACGTCATGGAGAGGATCCATGTCGAAAATGAGTTAGCCCTAAGCCAGTCTTCAGATTTGGAGTCCGGCCTTGAGGGAAGTTTACCCCATATTCTATCACAAAAGTACAAGGCGATGCCCTTACATCTATGAATTTGTGCAAATGATGAACGACGGGGTACATTCACTATGCCCATTGCCCTAAAGGGTTCCACTGGACTCTTTGAGAAAAGGAAGTCATTTGGTATGAAGGGTTGATATTTTACCATAAGTCATTCGAGAATAGTTTGTCTAGGCAATTCATCGACTACTTCACATGGGTTGATCCGCCAAAGAACTCAACCCCTGAGTTAGAAAGTCATGGAAACCCCTTATGGTACTGGGAGTTGCAAGTAACCAATGCTATATATCTGACGTCAATGGAATTAGCCAAGGAATACCCATGGTACATGAATAAATATAATGACAAGCAAATCATCTACGATGATGCACCAAGTATTCTTGATAAAGGGGAACCAACTGACAAAGCCTCCTCATCCATTCTTATGATCAGATAGGAATCCAACCCTGTCCTATGCCAAATTCTTCAAGAGAACCCCATTGTTCTAGAAAAAAAGCCAGAAAAAGATTCCTTGCATGCAATAGCCATTCTCCACTAAAGCACCAACCTATGTGAACAAGCTTATTGACTTGGGAGAAATACCGCTTGATGAAGACTTTGATGAATTTGAGGTCTTGGAAATAATAAACTCGCCAACTTAGGTTGTCAGTCCTATCATAATAGGAGGAAAAGTCACTAGTTCAGTAACCCTAATCTTGCCAAGGTCAGAACCTCAGGCACCTCCTACTTTTGTTAAGCCCTCAAAATAGATAGGAATATGCTAAAGAAGCATGTTGTGCAATTCTGCCTAATTAAAGGAGATCTGTTCAAGAGGTCCTCAAACAGCTTACTGTTAAAATGTATGGCCTAACAGGAAGCTGAAAGGGTAATGAAATAGGTACATTCAGGAGATTGTGGTCCATACATGAATGGTGTCATGATAGCAAAGAAAATCCAAAGAATGGGGTACTTTTGGTTAACCATGCTAGCTGATTGTATTCAAGAAGCAAAGACTTGCCATGCTTGTTAGATATACAGGGATGTGAGCCACTTACCTCTGACCACCTTGCAAAGCTTGACAATGCCTTGGCCATTCTCAGCCTGGGGCATCAATATAATTGGTGAAATAAGACCATCTTCGTCTAATGGCCATCGCTTTATTATAGTGGTAGTCGATTACTTTTCCAATGGGGTTAAAGCGGAATCAAACACAAACATCACCATCAAGAAGATGGCCTAGTTCATTCAGTGATACATCTATGCCAGGTACTGCATTCCCCACCACATAGTAAGTGACAATGGCGAACAATTCTAAGGGGAAATAGCCTACCTTATCAAGAAATATGGGATTGAGCACCATCGCTCTTCACCCTATTACCCTCAAGCCAATGAAGCTATAGAAGCGGCTAATAAGGGAATCAATAAAATCCTCTCCAAGATGATTTCCAACTACTAAGATTGGGCTAATCATTTTCCCTACGCCTTATAAGGATACATAACTAGTGTCAAAACCCTTGCAGGTCAAACTCCTTTTTCTCTCATCTCTAGGATAGAGGCAGTATTGCCCATTGAAATGGAAATCAAATCTTTGTGCATAGCTCTCAAAGACATACTTCCTAAAATTAGTGGGCAAAGGCAAGACATAAAGAACTAACTCTGATCGATGAAAAGTGATTAACTGCACTAGAAAATCTACAGTTGTATCAATAATGCATGGCTAGGGCTTATAATTGTAAAGTCAAGGGGCAAGACCGACCTTTGAGAATGGGTGATTTAGTCTTAAAGTAGTCTCGTAAAATGCACATAGATGCTTGAGAGGAGTTCCAGCCAAACTGGGAAGGTCCGTACGTAGTAAGAAAGACTCTTAGTAAAGGGGCATTGAAAATCTCAGACCTGGATGGCAACGAGTTTGTGAATCCAGTAAATCACGACAATCTGAAGTGCTATCTCCCGTAAAAGAAAAAAATAATGAAATGTAAAGGTCTGTAAAGAGCTAGTGAGGGCTCTTGACAAAAAATAAAGACCCCAAAATAAAAGAGTGAAGCCTTAGGTAAAATCCATTCGGTGCCTTAGGCAACGATGGGCATTTCTTGGGAATAAATACCATTTGCCCTTCTTATTTAAATAATATCTTTAGTAGTAACATATTCATGTTAAAAATACTGAATGAGTGCATTAGATGGAAGTTGCAAATTGTTTAATGAATCACGCATTCAAATAGCATCATTTCATCTTCATTACACATAAAAGTACATTACAAATAAGAAATAGAAGTGACAAAGACAAATGACAAGGCCTAAAACCTTCATTCTCCCATGGGAATGTAAGACACTTGATGGCAGTAGAGTCTCTGCATCTCAAGAAGCCTCTCTCTAAGGGTAGTAAGCCCGTGAGTACTCATAACCCAGATATTATAAGCCTCGGAAGGATGGACGCTAAAGGGGATGGAGTAGTTCGCCTCTATCCGAGAACGGTTAGTCCATCTTACATCATGATGATAAACCCAAGATAAGGAAAGCTCCAGGCCAATTAGGGTACAAGGGGATGTAGGGAACCCCTAAGAACGGTCGTATTGCCTGCACAAGCGATCAGGAGGGTAGGTAGTAACTTCGGAAAGGTTGATAAGGACCATGCCGCCTCTAGTAGTCACATGCGTGATAACCCACCAATGGCAAAACCCAATGAATATCCTCAGCAGCTCGGCTACCCATAAAATCGACCCACTCCTCAATAGTGAAATCTCTATAAAGAAGATTGCTAATGCAAACCATGGAGCTCCGAGCCCAATAGGCCTTTGGATGATATTCCATGCTTGTGGGAACAGATAATACAGAAAGCTTGTCCTAAAGACAAACCTATAGGGGAAATACAAAAATGAAAAATGAAAAAAAAGAAAAAGAAAAATATATCCTGCTGGATTAAAAACCTAAAAAGGTAGTATAGGAAAAAATTAAGGCAATCCTGATGAATCAAAAACCTGAAAGGGTGGTTCATGCAAAAATAGGGGCTCAAATAAATTTACCTGAAGGAGAAGCTTGTTGCCCTGGTAGTAGCTTTAGTTCCATTCTAGGAAGCGCACACAAAGATCAGTGTCTCAGCCAAACTTACCACTACGGGAGATTTCCCCTCTAACATCTAATCAACAATAGTCAGGAAGGCAAAGCTACAAAACATAGTAGGAACCTCACAAAGGAAGAACCCAAACAAGAGCAAGCATTCCTTAGGAGGAAGGCCCCTAACTATATCAAAAGCCACAT
Organism: Euphorbia pulcherrima; assembly: GCA_947683365.1. Lineage (NCBI taxonomy): Eukaryota > Viridiplantae > Streptophyta > Magnoliopsida > Malpighiales > Euphorbiaceae > Euphorbia > Euphorbia pulcherrima. Next base: position 42,771,996 of record CANTUS010000009.1, read on the forward strand.
CCAACCTCAAGCCTTAATCACAAATCAATCGATGCCTATCGAATCATTTTAGCTGAAAATGATTCATCAACAGATCGGAGAACTCAGGATGATGCATCGAAATGGCTGGGGGTATGTCAGCTGAAGATCTCAGAAGCCCATAAAATTCCTCATACAAGGGGCATAGCTCGTGATCTCTAAACTAAAACATGTTATCGACAGGATCATAAAACCTAACAATAGCATGGATCACGCTATCTTTGACAAAGATACGACAGTATTCCTTCACATGCGATAGACCGCAGACCTTGAGACTGTCCCAACTATCAGAATTCTTCAGATAAACATTCAAATCATAACGAAAATGGATATAGCCCTCAATGGCAAATTTTCAAGAGAGTAACAGTTCATTATACGTAGTTTATGGGGCAATATGCCAATATCTGGCAGATTACCCCGATAAAATTGATCATTGACAAAAGGAAGCATAAAGTGAAGGAATAATGAAAAATTCTTGCATATATAAAAAATATGTTTATATAAGAAAAGGCGCTGCAAACGACCAAGAAAAGAAAAAAAAGGGCAACAAAAGATGAATAGACTATCTACTGCCTACTGGAAGTTAGGTGGCTAGGATCAAAGGATGACAGAGGAAGAGGATAACCGCCCTGAGGAAAGAATCCGAAAGGATTGCCTTGTCCCTACTGTAGCTACCATTGCGTGTCTTCCACTTGGAGCATCCCCAATAGACCTCAGAGCCGTCAGATCTTCAGCTTTAACATTTTAACATAGATCATTCATATGCATTTCTTGACATACCATCCATAATCATTAAAAATAAAAAAAAATGAACATACTGCCATATTAGAGTTGTGGTTCATCATAAATCGCTATTGTCCTTGAATATATCCCCAATTAGAGATGCTATCAGCGATGGGCACCTACAAGAATGAATGATCGGGGACAAGTCAGAACCATCACGATTCAAGATTCTAAGGAAAAATAGAAGAAAAAGCAAAAGAAGCTCACATGAGTGGCATAGGTCGGATTGAAGGCCACTAGATGCTCAGGATCCAGATAAGGTAGAATCACTAGAGTATAGGTGCTTAGATCGGGATAGTACATCAGAGACATAGGTGGCTGATACTGAAACCCCCAATGTCCATCTACCATCGCCGGACCCTGAGGCAGGATAGATGACGTTGAAGAGCTACCCATGTGAGCCGAAGTAGTTGCAGGTCTCTTCCTACCTTGGTGATCCTGTAAAGACGACAAAGAAAAATCTGTAACATAATAGAAAAACAAGGGAGAAATTCCAACTGATGAAAAGGAGGTACCATCATCCGAATAGTCTCAGGCAATCCCGATCTAGCCTAACCACCAGGTGAAGAAGTCGAAGGGCCATAACCCTCATAAGGGTTATGAATGTCTGGCTTAGGCTCGATAGGAATGGGATTCGTCTCCGGCCATCCTAGCAGCTGTGAATGGTAAAACTCCTCGTATCCCCCAGCCCGCTTTGGGAATGTGTTGGGTAAACCTCCAGAGGCCAATCGCGTAAAGTCTGGTGAGTTATGAGGCTAGAAGATCCACCGAGGCACATCTAGAGGGATGGAACGTGACTTAGGAGGAAGATACCAACCCTGGATGCACTCTCCCAGATAACACTCTAGGGAAAAGGGAGTCTTTATAATCAGTCGAGTGTTCACAAACTCCCTAGCTCACCTCATGACCTCTTGCTAGTGAAGAGCATGACCCCAAAGCTACGTCTTGATCTACTAGAAAGAAAAGACCAGACAATGATACAACAATTGTAGTAGATATAGCAATTAAAGCAAATAAAGGAGTCATAAAGTATACCCTCTCTGAAGATAGATTGTGGAGGTAAGCAAAAAGGATAGATCGAGACTCCATCTCCCAACCACACAAATAATATAGCAACCGATGACAAAACGGGTAGCTACCTTCTCGCACAAGCTTGGTCCCTAGGAGGATCCCCATCTTAAAAAACCAGATCTGTGAAAAGTCAACAAGAATCAGAGAGCTAAAAGACAAAACCAAGAATACTCGTAAGGTAGAAAAAGAGCTAAGTTCTTACATAAACAATCTGGAGGCCAAATTTGAACTTACTAATCCTATTCCTAGCACACTAGTTGAGGATCCAATACAAGTGACCCAATGCAGATTGACCCCAGGCATACTCATCAAAATGAGACGGGTCAATCAAAGTCAGTAGAATATGGAGGTTAACGATTAAACCCCCATTAGGAAAACACAGCCATGATAGAGTAGCAGCCATAAAAACTCTAGCCTCACAAGCGAAATTCAAATGCCTTCCATCCCCAATAGTCTAGAAGGTCATGAGTTTCTTGCAAGAAATTCGCTTAGGCTTGTTCCCAGAATAGCCAATCTAAGCCTCGATGGTCTCCACATTAAAGTTGTGGTAAGTAAAACAAGCGTTGAAGTGGATCATATTACCGTGGAAAGGAAGACCTGTGATGGCGTAGTAATCCAATGGAGAGACGGTATATTCTCCACAACGGAAGTGGAAAGTAGATAGACCACCTACTCAGAATATGGGTAGAAGTACTGGCTAGGATGCATGGATACTTGAGAGATCTCGAGTACCTACAATTCCTCACCATCCTCCCTAAAGATGTCTCATCGATGATGGCCTTAGTACCGGGAGATAGCACCATATACCACTTATAAAAGTGGGTAATGCTACCACCCACATGCTTGGTTACCTGATTCAATGCATGGACGCGTATCATACACCAGTTCTAAATAAATCACACTATTATCAGAAAATTATTGCATTAAATAAATCATTGCATAAAATAAACAAGCACCAAAATGGATAAGTCATCGCGCAAAATAAAAGCAGCAATAAGGCTTACCAAAATCTATAAAAGATGATTGAAAGGCTTAAAGGCAGGCAAAATAAAATTCCTCGGATGAATCCCTAGGTACATGCAATTAGGCGGGAGCCTGTACAAAGCATCGACGGGAACCTCGGATAATTCCACTTGCTGACCATCGATGAGCATGTTCCGAGTAGTCACTTGAATGACTAGTAGAACGAAGCGAATATTTTAAAGCTTGAACCACAAAGAAACCTTGAAAAATCTAAAAAGAAGGGGTTAGAAAAGGGAAAAAGATGAAGGAAATCATTGTCAAAAATAGCTCCGAGCAGGAACTTTTGAAAGAAGAAGTGCAGAAAATGGAAAGAGAGAAAGAAAGAATTTTTGATGTGGTGAAAGCGAGAGCCAAGCTGCTTCTTTTATAGACCGCAGGTAATTAGCCCGTCGGATAATTACCAATCTAGTTGTCACGTGTTTATGCGTCCCACGCGTTTATGCATAATGACTATAAAAGTTATCGTTACATAGGTAATTAGCCCGCCGGCTAATTACGTATATTTTGAAAATTTTTGCAATTTTTCATATTTCATCCATTTCTTGCATTGTTTATAAAACGAGCAGACCTAAAAGATGTTTTTTACACAGTCAATCATGCATCAAGCATCCGAAAATATTTATTTCGACCCCCAGTCAATTTAATATCATGCAACTTAATAATAAATTTTTAATCGAAGAAGCAAAATATATTTTGTTTCAAAATTTTTCAATTAAAAATACTTTAACTCATTGCATTCCACACACACTGCTTCGTTTGTTTGGCATATGACAAAATTTCTAACATAAAATTTATGTATTCGAGGGCCAAACTGTTAGCACAGTTTCGTTCCAGCCTGATGAGGAATAATGGCTATTTCGTTCAACGATCAGACAAATGAGCCAAAAAGGACCAAATTGTCATCCAAAATCCGAAATTCAAAAATCCACATTCTAGGGAAGCTCTGATTTAGCATTTTCTACTGAAAAATCAAAAAGTCAAAATTTGATCAACCATAAGTAATCCTCCCACCAGGTAATTACCTATCTATAATAAAAACAAAATCAAATCTTATCGAGATCTGGCAAGATTTTACTGGAATCGATGTAAAATACTATCAGATAGGTAATCAGCCCACCAGCTAATTACCTCCCTATTACAAATACGGGGTCACCCCCCCTTTCATTTCAATAGAGATGCAAATTTTATAAAATCCCAAAATTACCTTTGTGTCCTTTTTCAGTTCTGGGAATCCCAAAAGCCCTGAAACTCTGTCAAAACACTTCTAGATTTGAGCTTTATCACCGACACTTGGTATAAATTCAGTTTTCAACCTTTTTAGATCAAGATCCCACAATGATCTTCAGTCTAAAAATGACTTAAACTTTATATTTCCTTTAGAAATAATCCAAGATTATAATCATAACTTGGGTTAAATCTATTTTCTAACCAAATCACAATCTGTGATAACTTCAGTCCCGTACTAGCTCTCAATTCATCCTGGATAGACAAAAAGGTAAACTGAGGGTAATTGGCTCTAAGCCCAACTTTAAACTTCATTTTTATTACTTTTATCATCACATATTGCATTCCATTTCTTTAGTTAAGTGAGCCACTAGAGCCACTTAAACTATAATATGTGTAAATAAGCTCGCAGGTATGGATAAACATCCAGAATGTGAGGAAACTCTATCTGAGTTTTTGGGCCAAGACCCAAATGCTATTGGTACTCTGGCAAAATTTGGTAGAAAATATCAATTTATTATGCCGTTATAATAATTTTTTTATTTCTTGAATTTATTTCTTAAATAAAGCCATTATAACGAAGAAATTACCACAAATTCCAAAAATTCCAAAATTAATCCAAAAAATTTGAACAATATGAGTAACTATCATGTCCGAACTCAGAATCTCACTTTCCTTTTGGTATAAAAATCCCATTTTGGATCAGTATACCATAATTCTCGGTGGAGCTGAACCGAGTGCGACTCTATTTTATTTTTAAATAAAGTAAAAAGGCTTTATTTAAAAAATATATTTTCTTAATAAAATGTGTAAATATATTTCTCAATATAACCACATTCTTGGCTTATAAAGCCATCGCATTTAAGCAAATAGGATTTTCTCAAACCAAACCAAGCGACGCGATTTCCTCAAACTGCACCGAAGGTGCGCCCCACACACCGCACCCCACGTGCATTCCTCCCATCAAAACCTCACCCGGTTAAACATACCAAAACTCTTTCCCATGTAGATAACTTGGGTGGCGGCTCTATCATTTGTATTGAGATTTAGGTCTTCATTCTTTATTCATAAATTTGGTTGAAATGAGCAAACTTGAACTAAAAAGTTTTCATCATGCCTAAGTTAAACAACTAATCACCCTAGTGGGTCCGCCGCTAGGCGCCAAGGGACCCCCCACATCATTGACACCTCACAATGTCCATATTATCAAAAATCATATTCTCCCCCCATCCTAGGTCATGTCGAAAATTTTCCATCACATCGATACCATGCTCGTCGGCCTCTACATGAACATTGATAGCATTTACCGTGGGTTCAAAGCTTGGAAGGGGTTTAGTTTGTATACTTGGTTTATTCTCAGGCTCTTTTATTCTCCTATCGGCTATCATCTACTATAAATATTTCAGTAGCCAGGTGCATTCATTAGTGTGATGCCCCTTAGTCACATGATAGGCACAAAAGTTACCTCCGTCTACCATAGTAGGTGAGATGAACAATTTGATACTCTAAAGCTAGTTAGACTTCCTCAGCTTGGTGAATATTTATGATAGCGACTCCACCTATAGGGAGATGGACTGATGAGTTTGCACCTAAGTGGCCGCCACAACTTTGGACGGAGCTTTTGAGGACTCGAACCTACCTTGTTTGGAAGATCCACCTTTTTCCCAATATCTAGGTTTAGTGTAAACCTGTTGTTCTTGTTTCATCATCTGGTCTTCTGCATCATACTACTCCAGCCTTTTGGCATAGTCTACCACATCATTAAAGGTATCAAACCTTTTCATCTTCATGTCATCTCAGTACCTCTAGCTGGATCCTTCGACGAGCTTCACTATTAAGGTCTCTTGATTAGGTGCCCCAATCACAAGTATGCGAACGTCCATCAATCTCAAGTAATATTCCTTAAAGGACTCATTCGGGCATTGTTTGACCCTTTTAAGATCTTGAAATGTAGTTTTAACCTTCAGATTGAAAGCGTAGTTCTCTAGAAATGCAGAATATAGCTTTTTCTAGTAAGATTTACATCCATCGGCATCCTCATATACCATTCAAAAGTTGGTCCATGTAGAGTGGCATGAAACAAGTTGACTATGTGAACCTTAGGGATGTTTATGCTCGTCATGATTCAAAGATAACACTCAACATGCGCATGAGGAGACCCAGTGCTAGTATATGGAGGTATATAAGGCATCATAAAGTTACCTTGAAGGGCTTCAAATTCCTTTGGCGAGAACCGGTCAATGTCTACGTATTGCTCAATAAAGGGAGCAACCGACTTGTCTTTTATTGGGGATAACTTTTCCATGTCTGCCGTCTTTTCCTTCAATGCTGCTATCTTTGCCTCTTGTTCTTGGGCTTTTTTAGAATTAGAAGCGCTCAGCCATTCTTAAACATCACGGAACTCCAAAGCATCTAGAATCCTTCTAAAGGACTGTCTAACTACATCATCATCTGCTAGTCGACTAACTTTTGGGCTACCTATGATATGTCTTAACCTACTTCTCTCTCGCTCCTAGCCTGAAAATGCAAGAGATCAAGTGTTAGTAAGTGTATCAGGCGTGGCTCTTGAGCCTTACTTACCTTTGCTTGTCAAAATGAATGAGTGAATGAATAAATGAATGAGTGAATGAATGGATGAATGGATGGATGGATATATACAAATAGCAAGGAGTTGGGTGCATGCCAATTATTCATAGAACAATTGGCAAGGATCGTCCGTAATATTCATAGAATACCATAGACCCGCGGTCTGAAGACCAAGGTTTTAAATCAAAACAAGTTTGACTCGATGGTTGGTGGTGAATTTACTCACTAGTCTCTCAAAGGTTGACTCGTTGGTCAAAGGTGAGTTGACTCGCTGGTCACTTGAGGGTTGACTCGGTGGTCCGAGGTAAGTTAACTCTCTAGTCACTTAAAGGTTGACTCGCTGGTCACTCGGGGTTGACTCGATGGTCAAAGGTGAGTTAACTCGCTGATCACTCGAAGGTTGACTCGCTGGTCAAAGGTGAGTTGATTCACTGGTCGCTCGATGGTTGACTCGGTGGTCCAAGGTGAGTTGACTCACTGGTCACTCGAGGGTTTACTCGGTGGTTCAAGTTGAGTTGACTCGATGGTTACTCGGGGGTCAAGTTAGTGGTCAAAGGTGAGTTGACTCGCTGCTCACTTGAAGGTTGACTCACTAGTCAAAGGTGAGTTGGCTCGCTGGTCACTCGATGGTCAAAGGAGAGTTGACTTGTAGTCCACTTGAGGGTTGACTCGGTGGTCAAAGTTTTGGCGTGCCTTAGTTCATAGGCACTGGTTCTTAATAATGTATGATGAAATGTATATACATTAATTGTGTCACATTAATGAAGGTAATGAACTTACCGCATTTATATCTTATGTTATAATATGAGTAAGGTATCCATTGATTATAAATGATAAAACTGTCCCCAGTCTGTTCTATCATGGGAACAATTAGAACTAAAGATATGTATGTTAGATGATTAATAGTAATGAGTTTACAGTGTCGCTTGGTAAGGAGATCATGAAGATAGGCACATGTCGGGTGGCATAGAGCTAGACCAATCCATGCTAAGTAGCTCTTCATTATCCTCAGACTTAATTGCAATATACTACTAACATGGAATTGGGTATGACGTTACGTATGCCTAACTGGTCCTTAACTATTGGATTAAAAGTATGTGTACACCCGGTATATTTCATGAACATGTTATTAGTAGTGTTGTAATTTAACGATTGCCATTTCAGTTTGAGAAGCTGAAAGACATCGCGTCGGTGCTGATGGACTGTAATAGAGGGTGATGGTTATCATGCCTTGTTCATTAGTTAGATGTTGAGAACAAAGGATTTTGCGAGATCACTACTGCGTTCAGTATCTAGATTTGATAACTATATTCTATCCCAATCGGGGCTGTAATGGTTTTCTAGAATTTGCTTATAGTCTATAGGGTAGCGCTTACTGCCAACATATGGACAGACCCAAAGGATAGTGCACTTTGGATCACTAATTCGGGATTTCTTGTACATGTAATGTTACAAGTTGTGATGAAGAAGTGATTATTAATTAATTGACATGTCAAGTCAAAATAATTGAATAATCTTAGTAACTCAAGAGAATTTAATTTAATTTTAATGGTATAATATAAAGTTATTTATATTATTTATTAAACTGAATTAAAGTATAAGGTTTAATTAGTTTATGGATGTAATTTGAAATAATTATAATTTGGTAAATTGAATTGAATAAGGAATTAAATCTATGGATTTAATTATTAAAAATATTTAATTTGAAATCAATTTATAATCAAATAGAATCCTAATTATAAATTTGGTAAATTGAATTGTTTAAGTAATTAAATATATGGATTTAATTATTAAATATTTTTGATTTAAAATTAATTTATAATTAAATAAAATCTAATTATAGAATTGGTATATTAAATTGTTTTGGAATTAAATTGTGATTAATTATTAAACATATTTGAATTGAAATCAATTATAATTAATCCTAATTATAAAGTTGATAATTAGATTGTTTTTAAGGTATTAAGCCAAATTTATTTAATAATTAAATACATTTAATTAAAATGTCAATATATAAGTGGAATAGGAAATTAAAAATTTGGTAAATTGAATTGTTTAAGGAATTAAATCTATGGATTTAATTATTAAACATATTTGATTTAAAATTAAAATATAATTGAATAAAATCCCAATCTGATTCTAATTCTGAGGGGGATTATATATAAGATTAATTAAGCATAAGAAATATAAGGTTTTGAGATCGGGTAAAAAAACGGTCTTTGAGTTCTTGAATTCTTCGTGTTCTTCATCTCTTTGGCTAGCACCGGTCCCAATTCGAGAGGGGTTCGTGCACGTGTTCTTGGAGTGCTTACGCTTGTGAGCCTCGACTATGTCAAATCCTTTCAAAGACATTCCATGTGAGTTTTTAATGCTTTAATCTTACGTATTTAAAATCATTGTATGGTATTCGAATAAACGTTCATCGGCGAGTTTGAGAAATTCAATTGTTTTTCCGCCTTTTTAATTGAATTTGGATGATCAAATCCCTTCAATTGGTATCAAAGCAGGTCCTTTTTCGAATTGATACAATGGATTTTGTTTCATAGGAATTCTTTTGTTGAAAGGAATAGCCTATGAAATTCTTTTGACATGGGTTTTGTTATTTTTCTCACGTGTTTTTGACAAGATAAAAATTGCATATTTATTTTCTTGTTCAATTTGTCTGTTATTGTTTTGAATATATAAGATTGAAAGTTCATGATTAATGAAAGTTTTCTATTTGGTAGAAAATGTTTTGAACTCACTAATTTGGGTTTTTATTTTTATTCCCAAATTGTTATGTTTGATCTTGGTGGTTATGTTCTTGAGTTGTTAGTATGTTAATTAGTGTTTTGATTAATTGAAATAAATTAATTGTTTAAAATATTTATTAATTAAAAAAATGAAGTTATTTATTATAATTTGTTTTTATTGACAAAATAATGTGGACGGGATTCGTTTGAATTTTTTTATTCGATGTTTTATTATTCGGGGTGATGAATTCCAAGGCTTTGACAATTTGATAAATTTTAAATATTGGAATTCACTTGAAATCTTCTTAGAAAATCCAAGGCTTAAAATTTTGAATAAATTTTAGATTGGAATTTGTTTGAGAAATTTCTTAAGATGTTTCGTTGAAATCCGTTTTTGATAAAAATGCTGGATTTGATCATTTTCGTTAAATTTTGTTTTGGAAATTTGGTTGATCCAATGCCGTGAGTTTCAAGGCTTGAAAATTTTGATAAATTTGATGAGTAGAACTCAGAGAGATTTTTCGTAGTAGAAATCCAAGGCCAAACTTTGATAAAATTTGATTGGATTTGACTATGGAAAAATTCCTTAAAAGTTTTTGATAAATGATTCACACATTTTATTTTGTAAGTTTTAGGATAAAAACTTGATATAAATGAAAAATGTTAAAATGTGAAATTCACCCATTTGATTGTGGTACCAATACAAAAGGGTACATCGAGGTTAGGAATTGTGATACCAAAAACTCAAGTGGAAGCAAAATTGATAATTTTGCAATATGGCTAAAAGCTGTATAGATTAGGCTTGAGATCACAATTGGATAAGTTGATGGTTTCATCAATTATTTGGCTAATCTATAACAAGTGTAATTTAATGTTACATGGAATAAATTTTTGTTTTAAAAGATCCTAAACAAAATTTTTGGTCTTTGTAATTACACCACCCAAATTTGTTATATGAAAATCAAATAAATTGAAATCCAACAATATTGAGTCGTTTAAATTGAAATCCACCCAGATTCAGACCTCTTCCATACGCCAGAACATAGTGTGCAACATGCTCAGCAGGGCACATTATGTCTCACGGTGGGCCGCAGAGGGTTTGTATACTTTGTATAGCTAACATGTGGAATGGTGGTTTGACTCAATGGGTTCTATGTTCTAACTCAGCTAGGCCCATGAGCATAGATGGGTAAAGTACTAATACGTCCATCAACCAAGAGCCCTTTTGAGAAAAGGATTGGATAGGCTATCCTACCAAATATTCAATAATGGGTTCTATCTTCGAGCTTAGTCGTACTCATTATTGGAGGCTTGTGGATCTTGAAGAAAGCCAATAAAAGCATTAACATAAATTAATCTGGATTAATTAATTTATTCAGTGGCTTTAGAAAGACCTTTGTTTATATTTTTGTATTGATTATTCTGTGTAGGTAATAACAACAATTTTTAACAATAATGGCAACCAATCATTTGCATTAAGGGGTATTCTTGATAAGGACAAGCTTTGAGGGCAAAATTTCCTTGATTAGAGCCAGAACTTCTGGATGGTTCTGTGATATGAATCAAAGGAATATGTGTTAGAAAGGCCTAGGCCCATTGGCTGGGATCTCACACCATCACAAATGGAGTGGTATGATAAGTACAAAAGGGATAGCCTAGATGGTAAGTGCCTAATGTTGGCGAGCATGGAGCCCGAACTACAAAAGCAGTTGGAGGGGATGCATTCCTATGCTTTGATAAAGTCTCTTAGTAAGACATATCATGAGCAATTCAACAAGATAGTACCTTGATCATTAAGGCATTTAGATCTTTTAATAAGGATGCTAATACTACCATGAATGATCATGTACAAAAGATGGAAATCCTTATTAAGGGTTTGACACATCTTGGCGTACCTGTTTCTTGGAAGTCATTAGCTAGTCACTTGGTGGCTTCCCCACTAGATTCCTATAACCATTATATCTGGGCCTACAAGCTAGGGATAAGTAGAAACTTAGTTGAGCTATAAGAGGTTCTTGAGCTAGCTGAAGGGTTGGTAAATAGGACTCAGCCAAGATTGAAGGTTAATTACCAATCAAGTAAAGGGGCAATAGAGAGACCTTGCAAGGCAAGGGGCTCAAGGTTAAACAAATAGTTAAGTCTGCTTTACGTCCCAAGGATATCAGTATCAAATATAAACAGAGTGGACACAAGAGGAGAATATGTCCTCAAGAATTTGGGAGAATGAATGAAGAATTATTATTCTTTATGCAGGTATCTAGGTTATAGATATTCATGTCTCTACTCAACATTAGAGTATTCAATATTGAATGTGGTTCTAACATTGATAATGTTAAGGTACTTAAGAGTGAGGGGCTATTGAGACTAAGACAAGTAGATTTTCTAATCACTAATGAAGCTTATGGAGCGGTCATATGAGATTCAAGAATGGTACTTAGTGATAGTCAACTTACTAGTTTGATTCTGGAATGATGTAAACTTACACTCATCAGTAATGAGAAATTGTTTTCAATTTCAGTGAATGATGATCCTAGTAGATATGTAATTTTTCATTAGTAATGAATAATAATGTTTGAGAATGTTTATTCTTAACTTATAGTTTGGAATAGTTCTTCCTTAAGGTAATAGATTTATAACATAAAATGAATAAGCATAGAAGTTTGATTCAGTCTATATCAAAATTGTTATTTAAACCAAGTTAACAAAGGAGCACATGGTTAATCTTTCTTCATAGAAATATTTTAATTCAATTGATTGAGAATCATTTTACAATGTGGGTTCAAGGAATACATTGTTTAAAGTAACATTTGAGCCATTTAATAAACTTATTAATGGGACAATAACTTAGTGAACCTGAAATGTGGTGGGGGCATTCGTAGGGTCTTAAGTATATAAATTCATCAATGAAGTTATTGAATGAGTGGAAGCTTAATAGGACCAATAACTCAGTGGGAGTGTATATGGGTCGTTAAGCATATGAATTGGAGATAGACACTCAGTTGTTCTTTATGGATAAATTTCATTGAGCTTTGGTAATGAAATTTGATCCATTGACCTTGGATAAGTCAAGAATCTTGAGGACAAAGTAGAGAAAAGTAGAGGTTATGATATCAAGGTTTTTGGTGCAACCAATAAAGAAATGATATATAAACCTAGTATTTGAATCATTATGATTTGAGTGTGAGATGGACTCGCGGCTCATCCTATTGAATTACACCATAATCATGGAGCAATTTATAGAAGCACAAAATATTGTGAAACATGGTGTCCAATGATGATTCAAATCTCCTAAGATCAAGATTGAAGACATATGTCTTCTGACCATTGGTCATTTACTGATAGAGGCTTTGAAAGATCACCATATGAAATATGGTTGGCCTATGGCCTAACGTGTCTTTCATAAGATTTTGGCTATGTAGAATATAAGTCAACTATTTGGCATAAGAATTAAAGTATATGCCATGAGATTGAAGATTAGTACAAAGAAAAATCATTTGAGCTTATTTGTGATTTATCCTTTAAAAGTAAAAGGATAATGCACCTACAATCCTGCCTAAAACACTAAGTTTAAGGCATTAGAGGGTGTTTTCTAAAGAATACCGTTCTTTATGAAAAGTAGTGGGAGCAAGGTTGAACTAGTGAGTTCAAGGCGCATAAATTCCTTTGAAAAGTACAAGTCAGAATTTGCACTTAGCTTCACTTGATTGAAGCATGAGTTATAAGACACAATTGACCTAAGAAAGCATGTCGGTTCAATCACAAATCATAGAAATGTTATTTCTCATGTAAAGTGATGACTCTTACCACAAGGTAGAGTTTTGAGAACTAATTTAATGCTTTTGAAATTGCTTGATTAGCTTAATAGAATTAAGTTAAAATGCAATCAATGCACCACAATCTAGTTAGTAACCGGATTGACCCACATGTAGGTGTTAGGTGATAGTATGCATTTGTAAATTTTAAAAAAAAAGATTCAATGATTCTTACATAGATAATGTGTATATGTGATGTTTTGTGTTCAAGAATTGTATTACGATACTGGTAAAATGATTGGAGAAAGATTAGAAGTAGTTTACTAAAGTCTTAGTAAATACTTTGCAATGCTAAGTTTAGGGGAACCATCATAGTCTGACTGGATATAGATTAGCTTGACTTGATCATATCCAATAGAATGACTCTTGGATAGAAATCTCAAAGAGATAGATTTGATCTATGTGATTGTGATGTACGAGATAGATCAGATCATGGAATCCAAGTGATGGAGAATCTATGGCGATAGCTTTGATTATGGATGTCGTGATTTATGAGGTTAATCTTCTCGGTTTGCACCTAATAACCAAATTTAGTTTGGTTTTGTTATAATAGTTGAAAGTTGTATAAAGAGCTGAGAGCTCTATACAAAGTATCATTGTTAGTTACAACAGATGCTGAGCACATGATAGTATGTAATGCTATAAAGGGTGTTATAAGGATCAGGAAATTAATGAGTGACGTAGGATTGGGAAAGCTATCCTAGGCTTACTTGATGTTTTTACAATAAAACAGGTGGCATAACATATAAGCAAAGGGTACCGATCACTGAATCCAAACACGTGTTTAGAATGTTTAAATGACATAATATGTAAATAAGATAATAATGTGTCAAAGACATGTCATACAAGATGGGTTTGACACAAGAACTATGTTATTGATTGTTTGGCTAAAAACACCATAGTGGATGGAGTTTTGAAAGGTCGTTACGAATCAATAAAGAATAGGGCAATGCCTACTATGAACTAGTTCAAGTGGGAGATTGTTGGCGTGCCCTAGTTCATAGGCACTGATTCTTAATAATGTATGATGAAATGTATATACATTAATTATGTCACATTAATGAAGGCAATGAACTTACTACATTTATATCTTATGCTATAATATGAGTAGGGTATCTATTGATTATAAATCATGAAAATGTCCCAAGTCTGTTCGGTCATGGGAATGATTAGAACTAAAGACTTGTATGTTAGATGATCTATAGTAATGGTTAGATCATAAACATGGGCACATGTCGGGTGCCATGGGGCTAGACCGATCCATGCTAAGTATCTCTTGATTATACTCAGACTTAATTGCAACATATTACTAATATGGAATTGGGTATGTTGTTGTGTTTACCTAACGGGCCCTTAAATATTGGATTACAATTACGGGTACACCTGGTATATTTCATGAACATGTTATTGGTAGTGTTTTAGTTTGAGGATTGCCATTTCAGTTTGATAAACTGAAAGACATCGCGCCGGCGCTGATGGACTATAATAGAGGGTGATAGTTATCACGCCTTGTTTATCAATTAGATGTTGAGAGCAAAGGATTTTGTGAGATGACTATTGGGTTTGGTATCTAGATTTGAAAACTTTATTCTGTCCCAATAGGGGGCTGTAATGGTTTTCTAGAATCCGCTTATAGTTTGTAGGGTAGCGGCTATTACCAACATATGGACAGACCCAAAGGATCTTGCACTTTGAATCACTGATACGGGATTTCTGGTACATGCAATGTTACGAGTTATGATGAAGAAGTGATTATTAATTAATTGACATGTCAAGTCAATTTAATTGAATAATCTTTATAACTCAAGAGAATTTAATTTAGTTTTAATAATATAATATAAAGTTATTTATATTATTTATTAAATTGAATTAAAGTATAAGGTTTAATTAGTGTATAGATTTAATTTGAAATAATTATAATTTGTTAAATTGAATTGTGTAAGAAATTAAATCTATAGATTTAATTATTAAACATATTTGATTTGAAATCAATTCATTATCAAATAAAATTATAATTATTAATTTGATAAATTGAATTGTTTAAGCAATTAAATCAATAGATTTAATTATTAAATATGTTTGATTTAAAATTAATGTATAATTAAATAAAATCATAATTATAAAATTAGTATATTAAATTGTTTATGGAATTAAATTGTGATTAATTATTAAACATATTTGATTTGAAATTAATTTATAATTAATCCTAATTATGAAGTTGACAATTAGATTGTGTTTAAGGTATTAAGTCAAACTGATTTAATAATTAAATACATTTAATTAAAATGTCAATATATAAGTAGAATGGGAAATTATAAATTTCGTAAATTGAATTGTTTAAGAAATTAAATCTATGTATCTAATTATTAAACTTATTTGATTTAAAATTAATTTATAATTGAATAAAATCCTAATATGAATCTAATTCTGAGGAGGATTATATATAAGACTAATCAAGCATAAGAAATATAAGTTTTTGAGATATGAAAAAAAAGGTTTTTGAGTTCTTGAGTTTTTCGTGTTCTTCATCTCTTCGGCTAGCACCAGTCCCGATTCAAGAGGGGTTTGTGCACGTGATCTTGGAGGGCTTACGCTTGTGAGCCTCGACTATGTCAACTCCTTTTAGAGACATTCCATGTGAGTTTTTAATGCTTTAATCTCACGTATTTAAAATCATTATATGGTATTCGAATAAACGTTCATCGGCGGGTTTGAGAAATTCAATTATTTTTCTGCCTTCGTAATTGAATTTGGATGATCAAATCCCTTCACAAAGGTGAACTAGCTCGCTGGTCACTCGGGGCTTGACTCAGTGGTCGAACGTGAGTTGACTCGCTAGTCACTCGGGGGGTGATTTAGTGGTTAAAGGTGAGTTGACTCGGTGGTCACTCGGGGGTTGAATTAGTGGTCAAAGGTGAGTTGACTCGCTGGTCACTAGGGGGGTGACTTAGTGGTCAAAGGTGAGTTGACTCGTTGGTCACTCTATGGTCGAAGGTGAGTTGACTCGCTGGTCACTCGGGGTTTGACTTAGTGGTCAAAAGTGAGTTGGCTTGCTGGACTCTCTGGGGTTAACACAGTGGTCAAAGGTGAGAGTACTCACTGGTCACTTGGGCGTTAACTCGGTGGTCGACGGTGAGCTGACTCACTGGTCACTCGGGGGTTGACTTGGTGGTCGAAGGTGAGTTGACTTGCTGGTCACTCGAAGGTTTGCATATTTTGGCTTATGGGCTGAGCCTAGGTGGGCTTACTAGTCTTGGTTTATTCCGGCTGATGGGTTGAGCCTGGATGGACTCACTAGTGTCAGCGGGAGACCAATTCCGTACCCGCGAGGACCACGTGAGATGCGTAGCACGAGGGGCGGAAAATGAATAGCGCCGTGAAGCATGCCAAGGTATTGTCCTTATTTTAGGCATGACGAATAATGATGGAAAATGATGTTGAAGTTGATATTTAGATCCAATTTTGGTGTTAAAAGATACGAGACTTGAAATCTCGTATTTTAAGACAGAGTCGCCACCCGGTTTAGCTCTACCGGGAATTTGGGTACCATATTCCCACTGGGTGGTTGGACTGTACCTTAAAACATGAGATTCCAAGTCTGGATGATGTTGCCTATTTTTCATTTTATTAAATCAAATCATTTACGTTTTAATGAACTCAACTTTAGTTCTTATGCGATTTAAATTTGATTGTTGTTTGGAGTTTTCGGTTTATATGTCATACATCACACGAAAGCAATAAATAAAGCAAATAAATAATTATTACAAGACTTTAAAAATACCTATATATTTTTCTAATGCGGAAAATAATGAAGCGATAAATAAATAAATGGGCGAAATCGGGTTTTAATCGAGCTTACCAACTTGGACCCGACTCCAAATAAGGCAAAATATACGAGAATAAAACATGAATAAATAAAGGGCGGAAAAATAAACACACAAAGACGAGTTTAAAACATCGAGAAATAATTAATGTGGTTTTTAGGTGAGGAAAACCCCGATTTAAGCCAAGTTTACAAGATTTAGCCGGTTAAACGATCAATTTATTGTCTTAAGATCAACAAAATCAACTTTCAGATTCAATAAAATAGTTTACAGATCAAAAACATAATGTAAAACACAAAAAATGGAATAAAACGAACTAAAACTAAGATCTAGCGGTCATGGCTGTAGTGATAGCTTTGACCGCCGTCGCTATAGGTATAGCGGTCGCCGCTATAGTGGCAGCGGTCAAGGCTTTGACCACAACCTTGACGCCAGATTTCAGTTTGAAGGAGCTTCCCAGGTGTTTTTTGCTTATAATCTCGAAATTATTGGGATTTTAAGTCATAATCAATCGTTAATGAGATAGATCTGGAATTAAAATGCACAAATAACGTTGATTTTATGGGTTTGGGATGGCAAACACACAAAAATCTGAGAAATGGTGAGATCTCTACAAGGATAGCTTTCACCGTTGTAACTATAGCCTTCACTGCTATGGGGATAGCAGCCAAGGGTATAGGTATAGCAGTGAAGGCTATCCTTATAGAGGTCGTCCCCTTTTCTGAGATTACTCAAGAACACCAAGGGAAAAACAACCAAAAACAAGAACAACAACACCTAAAACGCGATGAAAGTAAAGAAATAGATAAGGGAACTCAGTTTTGTTACCTCTAGGTCGTGAATCTATCTTTGGAGACTTAAATCAACCCTTGGGAGGTTCCCCTTGATGGTTTTCAAATGAATTAGTGACGAGAATCGACAAAAATAGCGACGAAATTTAGGTCGTATTTGGAAAACAAGTCTCTAAACCTATTCAATCCATTTTCCTAAAGATTTCTAGTCAGTTTTAGTGATTTAACTAAGAAATCAAGCCTAAGAACAACTAAAATTCCCTGATTGGAGGTGATTAAACTCAGATTTTTGTCGTTCTTGAACTTTCTCTCTCTAAGCTCCTAGTTTTCTGGGTTTTTGATCTAAAATCTTTTAATTTCAGCCCAAAAGTCCTCCAAATCTTTCTTCAACGGTTTGAATAGCTTCACACTCGAAATTCACCGACTTTGGGTGAGAAATTGGGTGAAAATACATGGCCCAATCTAGAGAGGAGGGAGAAAACAAGTGGCACGGCTTGGGATTGGCCATGCCACAACCACCGCCTTAGCTATGGCAGTGACCGCCACTGCCACGACGGTCACCGCCATAACAATGGCGGTGACGGCCATCATAGCGGCGTGGTGGGGGTGGCCACCCCATGTGGTGGTCATTGCCATTACAATAGTGGTGACTGCCACACGGATGATAGTGATTGGAGCTACCCACTGCCGCGAATGGAGGCGGCAATGGCAGCTCTGGCCGGCGGGGGAGGTCAACGGGAAAAACAAAAAAAGGGATATATAAATCTTATCATGTTATTCCAAGATATTTTAGGGCATTTAGATTTTTAATGGAGAATAAAGGTAGGGCTAAGTCTGAAAATCATCAAAGGCGTAACTCCAAAACATGGTTCAATCCCAAAAGATAAACCCGATCGACCTATAGAGGGTCCGAGCAAAACATCATCATCGTTCCAAGGCGACACCGAAAAGCCAGTGCTCACAGGCTACTCCTCAGGAGATTACTAATAGACTTAGTCAATTATGATCTCAAGAAAGAGCAAGGGATAGAGTGTCATACCGGAGCGGTTAGCGGAATTCACTGCACTGCTAGCTTGCCTTTTACTTATGCCTTATCATTTTCGCGGTCACCTACTACTCTTCAAAAACGATAATTCGAGATTGTTGAGGCCACCTACGATACCCTGAGAATAAAATTGAGATAATTCCCCGGCCACCTATGACTCTTGGAGAATGAGCTTTGAATAACCTCTTGTCCACCTACAATGCTTCGAGGATAGATAAAAAAAGCACTTCGGAAAATTCTTCACTTGGGTCACTTTGGACACACCTATCAAGAATAAAATTTGAACTTTCAGCTGGGTATCATAAGAATTTTTTTTTATTGCTTAATTGATTTTGTCGAGGCAAAAAAATTTTTCCCCTTCAATTAATAATAAAAAACATGGATAAATTATAGATTGAGTTTAGAAAAGCCTAGGAGTCCGGAAGAAGCACATTTGGTCGGCCCTTGCCCCTTGAGATAACAGAAAGATAAAAGGACATGTCCCTTTATATTTTAAAAACAGAAACCATTCCATTCCATTTCCTCCTTCGCTACTCCATTTCCCATTTCTCTTTACATAAGTAACGGATTCGAGCCCGGCTTGAGCACATATCCGAAGATGTACAACAAAACATGTGAAGCGACTGTCAACGGGATCGACCAATCTTCTCTCCCTTAGAGCAGTCTTGGCTTACAAGTCCTTTCAGTTCCTGAGGCATATGGGTTATGAGGAGACGACATATATCTGGGATGCTCCCCTTACACAAGACCCAGATGCACATGAGTTTGGATATGCATGCCTCTAGATGCCAAGTAAACCGATTTAAACCCAGAAAGCTTCTTGAATTGGATCTCAATGCCTGAAGTCAGATTTCAAATTATTAGGGTGTTTAGCCTAAAATTTTAGTAAAATTGATTGGAAAATTGTGTTTAGGATGTGCTTAGGACCATTTAGAAACTGATTTTAGCGAATTTGGACTAGATTTAGGCTTTGAATTTTGGATTTTTAGGGAAAAAGGACCAAAAGGGGAGATTCAGGCTGGAGAACCGCCACCGCCATAGGGATGGTTATGACCGCCAATGCTATAGTGATCACCACCATTCTTATAGTGGTTGTCGCCGCTATGATGGCTGTGGCAGCGGCGATAGAGGCAGCACTTGCTGGCCGCCTGGAAAAAAATTTTGGAGATGCTATCCTAATCGATTTTTTGCCCCGGTTCTAATTTTGGTGTCAAAATCCGATTCCGGAGTAGCTTTGGTGCTGAAAATTGACCTTTACTCTGAATTTGTATACTTTATTTCAAATTTTGCTATTTTTGGTGCTAATCCCTTGTGTTTGACTTCATTGCAGACTGAGACTGTGCCAAATGGTCGGTCAAGATTAAGGCGAGAGCCCAGGGAAGCAAGGATCCCTCGCTGGTTAACGCAATCACTAATACAGGATTAGTCCCTTTATTGGAGGCTTTGTCGACGAGGCACAAGCCATCAAGCCAGACCGTTATGGCAATCTTAGTTGAGAGATGGAGTGAGACTACTCATACGTTTCATTTACCGGTAGAGGAGATGACTATTGCCCCCTTGGATGTAGTGGCCATGACCAGGCTCCAATGGGAGGGCCGAGTGATACATTTTGATGTCTACCTAGATAAATTCTAGTCAAAGATGGTTTCTCAGGCCTGGATTGAGCAGCTCCTCAGGGTTTAGCCACCTCAAAAGGAAAAGCTCAAGTATGCCACACTTGAGGATTACTGGACTCAACAGACGGATATGCTTGGTGATAGATTGACTTAGTACCTCCGGTCATTTATTATTACACTACTTGCCACACTTTTCTGACCATCTTCTTCGAGCACGGTTAGCATGGGTCTACTTAGAGTGATGGAGGATATGTCCACCTTCCGGGGGTGGAATTGTCCTCGGGCTATTCTCGGACAGATGTACTATGCTCTTGATTGCTTGGCCCATGAAGATATTGGTGAGTTCAAGGCTAGACCGTTATAGATTTAGGTGGGCAATTCAAACTTATACGAAAATATCCATGATTGATTCTGAGAACTTGTGACACTAACTATTGCTAATCTTTGGAGGTGTGGGCATACACGCATAGGATTATCCCTCCCCCCAAATTAGACGGCTCGCCCCTGGAGGATTCTCACTACATAGCCAGGTGGATAGTAGGCTGGAAGGATAAGGACACTCGGGGGCATGAGTGGTACTGAGATTACTTGAGGTAGCTTTGCCGACATTGGGTAATAAACTTATCCCACTGCATATTCACTTCAAACTATTAGTTCAAAACTGTATGGACAAAGGAGAGATACTTATAGTGATTTGTTTTATTTTCAGCTGATTGTGGAGCCGTGGTGAGGAGTGTCGGATTATGACCACGTTATGGATGTCCGACAGGGAGTAGATAGGTGTCGATTAGTACTAGAGTGCCCTTGGAGTTAGGAGTAGTTCTTTAGAGAGCATGTACAAAGGTGGAGGACGAGTGTCACTGTCCTAAGGAAAGTTCCCCCTAACGAGCTGGCCGGCATATTTTGGCCTCACCTTATGGCTGGTAGAGATCAAGCTTTATTTATAAATGGTGATCGGGGAGAGAGTGCCGTCTGTTAGGAGAGACTATACCGCACATTTAGACCAACTTATTCCTCTCTGCCTGAGGTTGACTATTGTTGACATGTCCATCAATTTTGGGGAGGATGGTGCTATGACTGAGGGCTCTGATGGATATGGAGGGGGTGTTGATGATGACGATGAGCCCTCCTCAGGTAGTGATGGTGGTGGCATTGACTAGGATAGCATGCCTTTCGACACCGAGGATCCTTATGGTGATGCTAGCTTGGGAGCATTCTTACCGCGACTGAGAAAGGTATACCTTTCAACCACTTTTGCTTCTCGGCTTTACTTTTCTAGCGATCGATCATTACACAGTTGGCCTGATGAATCTTTGACTTGTTTCATTTCAGATAACCCGAAAGAAGAGACGGACGGCAGGCACCAGCTATAGCGGGCCAGGAGGGTCTTCACAGGGGATGCGGCTTAGACCTGAGATTACTTACCCCGAGGTTCCTTTCCCTCAAGGAATCCTACGCTAGGGAGTTGTTAAGGGGGTCATGGGGAACCCCATGGAGCGAGCGAGTGAGTGATGACCCGGTCGGGAGAGCGCAAGGAGAAGTGCATCAAGGAGACTATAGTGCCCATCTTCTTTACCCCTCAAGACACTACCCATGTGAGTGCCTTTTACATTCTGCTCTTTTCACTCATTATAAGGCTGATTCTTATTGCATGATTGCGGTGACATTACCCTTACTGCAGGTACTGGTTTTTGAGGCTGAGCGTATAGCTCGAGGATATTTCTCAATGAGAGATATGGTAGTGTCTCAGGACTCCATTTCTAGGGTGAGTACCTATTTATTTCATGCAAAATTTTAAAACAAATGACAACACACACACACACACAGATATTTATATATATATATATATATATATATATATATATATATATATATATATATTGTGAATGGATGATGCATAAAATAGTGGGCTAATCATTTCCCTTGGCGGTGTTGATCTGCATAGCCTTTCATTACTCTGAAGCAGGATAAGGCTCGGGTGAGTGAGGAGGGACAACTCTGGGCTAAAAGAGAACTGGTGGATTATCAAAGCTAGGCAGCATTGGAGAGATCCTGATACACAGACGAGAGATCCCAACATGCTGAGGAGAGAGCTGCCTATGACCGGGAGCTATGGCAGCTAAGCGAGCAGGTCTGCAGGCTATGAATAGAGAGAGATGACTATGAGGCACAACTCAGGGGACATAGGTGAGACAGAGATCAGGCTGATAGGGGTAGTGACCAGGGATTCATGGCTAACACGAGGTGGTCTGGTGGTTCTGGCCCTATCTGGGCGAAGGTTGGTGGACTAAAGGTGCTCTTCACTAGATCGGTAGCTCCCCCTATACTGGCGTTCGGACATACATCAACCCCTACTTCCGTAGAGCAGGATTCAGAGGATGATGACAAGCACGATGATGGGTCACAGTATCTAGTGTCCTATGCGAGAGAGGAGGAGAGTGGGGGAGAAAGCGAGGATGAGCGAGGCTCGGGATAGTTGTTCATTCAGATACTTGGATGTTTTTATGCTTGTTACTTTGATTTGGATGATGATATGACTGTTTGCTTGCTTGATCATTTTGGTTAATTTGATTGATTGATGTGACTGCTAGATGCATGCTAGGCACGGTAGATGCTTAATTAGGAATAACTTGACTTTAAGTGCACATAAAATTATCAAAACTAACGAAAATCATGCATTACTTGGCATGCAATTAGGGAGTAGGGATTATTGGAGACCCACAACACTCAAGTGAGGCAGTTTTTGAGGACTTTGGGAGGTCCTGATTGGACGAGATTGGAGATTTTCGGAATGGCGGGACTCCGATATGTTGCCTGTCGGCCAGTAGATGTGCCCTTTCTTCATATGGCGTTCACGTACTAAGACCCTATAGATCACGTATTCCGCTTCCCATATTTTGAGATATGTCCACTGGTGCAGGAGTTCCATGCTATTCTCGGGATGACTTATCCCAGCGATATATGGTTTACCATGCCAGAGGTTGTTTTCGGGGCTGGGCATGATCTGACCGGGTTATGGAACCTAGATTCTCCTACGATATTCCTCTCTCAAACCCTAGGATCATTGGGGTTTGACCTTGATAGGGTGCTTGATTGGTGTTTGGCTACCCCTAGGTACACATCTCTTTTCAATTCAAGGTGGCTCTACTACTGATGGTTGAGTTTATTTGCAGGGTTGGTGCCATTGCTACTTTTTGGTAGTATTGGTCATCGAGCGTATGTCTGAGGGTATTTCTCCGCTATTCTTTGGGCTGGCTGAGACGCTGACACATCTAGATAGGGCTACCAGTGATCCTGATCTCATCAGTGACCATTTCTATACCCTACAAGTATGCTTCTAACTGAACCCTAAAATTGGAACTGAACCTAAATCTGAAACTAAATTGATACTGAATCTAAAACTAAAACTAACATTGAATCTGAAACTGAATCTAAAACTGAAACTAATGCTAAATCTAAAACCGAATCTGAAATTGAAACTAATACTCAATTTGAAACTAAAAATAAACTGAATCTGAAACTGAAACAGAAACTGATACTAGATCTGAAACTGAAACTGATACTGAATCTAAAATTGAATCTAAAACTGAAATTGACATTGAATCTAAACTTGAATCTAAAACTGATATTGAATTTGAAACTGAATGTGAAACTAAAACTGACACTGAATCTGAAATTGAATCTGCAGGTTTGGCTCATAGAGAAGCTATCTTTCATCTGGGATCCTCAGGTGGACCCAAGTAGGTTTGGTCCTCGACGCTATCATGAGAGGTCTCGTGTCCATCATAATTTGATAGTCAAGGGATGGATAGAGGTCATGGAGGGGTTAGCTGAGACTGATATACACTAGGTATCTCATTGGTGGCGGATTAGGGATGTGTTAGTAGACAGTAGTGGGGGCGGTTGCATCCAACCGGTAGGACTGAGGCTATTTACCCACTATGCGCCTTATCGCTTATGCCAATAGTGGGGATATGGATAGGGAGTACCTCAGAGACAAAAGATCTTCGATCCTTGGTGGTATTCACCTGGCCATCTCGGTTATGCTGAATGGGTATGGGCGTATTGGGCAACGCATAGGACTTTGGATTATGACAGGTTGGGCACTATCACTACTAATGGTACCTATCAAGGGTGGTTACAAGTTGTACAGAGGATTTGGACTCATGAGGAGTGTCAGGTTGTGTGGTGCAGGTGGGATTATAGGCAGCAAGGGCTTGAGCCTCGTCCCTGGGCACGGGAGGAGAGCCTGATTTGAGCTTTCGATTCTGATTACAATGATGATGATGATGAGGGAGTAGGTCCTTTTGAGTGATTGACAACGATCACATCCTACCTTTACATTTATCTGTCTTTACTTTTGCATAAACCCAAACATTGTGTTGGACTTATCAGACTTATTTGTATGCTTATTGTTTTTGTGTGTCCTAACTTTTACCTGGACCACCCTTTCTGGTTTTCAATCTAGCAGACTTTCCAGCTTTTGCATAGACCTAGTTATTTTCAAGTTATCAAAAATTATGCCTTTTCATTACTTACTGTTATTTATCGCTCGATGTGTGATCATCTTATTGAGTGACATAGCATCCCGAACTCGACTTATCTATAACAATTTGCCATTGGGGCCCAATAAACTCATTCACACATAAGCATAAGAACGGTAAAGAGTGACATTCCAATTAATTGAAGTAAGTTTGAGTACATAATGATGGTAATCATTTCTATTGACCCCAACTCTGGTGTTAACTAGCCTACATATATTTTCTAGCCCACACACTCTCTTAGCTCACTTTTACCCTAATTTTTGCCTAAACAGCTGTTTTTTGGGTTTTCAGTCTAGCGGGTCATATTGCACCCTAACTTTTGCCTAACCGATTTGTAGAATACTGGCTAGTGGGATACACCCTAATTTTTGCCTGAGTAGTAAAAGACCACTCGTCATGTATTTTTTTAATTTTTTATATGCCTCTTTTCTGGATTTGATTCTTTTGATTTAGATATGATAATGCTTCAACCGATCCTGATTGATTGGGTTAGTGAACTCATTACCATCCATGTCCATGATCTTTATTTTGCCTTTCCCAAGAACTTTCTTGATCACATAAGGTCCTTCCCAATTTGGCTGGAACTTCCCCTTGGGTCGATGTTTATGGCTTTACTTGCTTTAAGACCAGATCAACAGATTTTAACGGATATCTGCGATGCTTGACTCCGCTGTTATAGGCTCTTGCCATGCACTGTTGGTACATCTGAAGACTGTCCAAAGTTTTTAAATGCTGATCATCCATGGTGTTGAGTTGCTCAAACCTTGCTTGAGTCCATTCGGCTTCTTCTAATTTAGATTCGAGCGTGACACGCAAAGATTTCATCTCCATTTTGACAGGCAAAATTACCTCCATGCCATAAACTAAGGAGAAAGGTGTCTGGCTTGTGGGAGTTCTGATGCTTGTTCGGTACCCTAAGAGAGCAAAAGGCAATTTATCAGCTTAATCTCGGTATCTGGCGATGGTTTTGGAAAGGATCTTCTTAATAGACTTGTTAGCTGCTTCAACTGCCTCATTGGCTTGAGGACAGTAAGGGGAAGATTGGTGATGTTCAATCCCGTACTTCTCAATCAAATCAGTGGTTGCCCCCTGAAACTAAACCCTATTATCCTATATGACGTGGTGAGGCAGACCATACTGAGTGTAGATGTGCTTCTCTATGAATTTGGCCATTTCCTTAGCGGTAATATTGGTGAACGACTTGGCTTTTACCCATTTCGAGAAATAATCCACCGCTACAATAATAAGCAGTGTCTATTAGATGATGATGGCCGAATCTCATAAATTATATCTATATCCCCCATTGAGAATGGCCAAGGAGTGGATAAACTGTGGAGCTCGGTAGGGGGAAGATGCTGGATATCTCCGTAGATCTGACATTAGTGACATTTTTGAACCTCAGACACACAATCGGCGATCAGAGTTAACCAAAAGTACTCTATCCATTGAATCTTCTTAGCCAAGGCCAGGCCACTCATGTGCGGTCCACAATCACCGATATGAACTTCACCCACAACCCGACGAGCCTCAAATTCGGTCAAGTACCTGAGTAGCAAACCATCAGAAGTTCGCTTGAAGAGATCATTGTCAACAATTCTAAACTGAAATGCCAACTTGTGGAGAGTAGTGCGATCAAAATTGGTAGCATTCTAGGGATACTGACCGTGATGGAGAAATTGCACAATGTCTGAGTACCAGCAAGGTTCAGCACTAATGGTGAAGACTTGAGCAATATCGTGTGAATGTTAAGGGACCTTCGCAGAAACTAAGATCAGAGGGCAAATGGGTTGGCACTGAGGGCCTTCCCACATCAAAGCCAGTGTAGCTAACTAATCGGCCATCTGATTTTCATCTTGAGGAACATGCTGATATAGACAAGTGTTGAATTTAGCTGATAAATCCCAAACGGCATTAACATAAGTACAGAGAGACTCTTATTTGATGCCCCAATCCTCTACAACCTGTCGGATCACCAAAGCTGAATCCCCGATCACACAAACATGCTTTGCCCCTACAAGCAACAGGGCTTCAAGACCAAAAAGCCAAGCTTCGTATTAAGCCCTATTGTTGGTAGTGGGAAATTCTAATCGCTTAGATAGAGGGATGACCTCATTTTCGGGTGTAAATAAGATAACTCCAAGGCCCACACCGAATCTATTCACGGCCCCATCAAAATACATAGTCCACATGGGCTTCACAATGTCAATTATAGCTAGTTGTTCATCTGGAAAGTCTAAGCTCTTAACATAATCGGAATCGAGAGCTTAGTTTGCCAAAAATTCTGCAACTGCTCTACCCCTAATAACCTTCTTCATTACATATTCAATATTGAATTCAGACAGCAATAGTAACCATCTGGACAACTTTCTGGCCAAATTTGGTAACTAACAAAGATATTTCATTGGGTCAACTTTAGCAATCGCCCGAACCTTGTACGATTGAAAGTAATGGCGCAACTTCTTAGTGAGCCATACTATAGTTGCACATGTCTTTTCAACTATTGAATAATGGGTTTCATAATCCAGAAGCTTCTTACTCAAGTAATAAACTTTGTGCTCGCGCTTGCTATCGTGTTCCTGAACCAACATTGCCCCTATAGTAGAATCATCAATTGCTAAGTACAGAATCAATGGCTTGCCAGGGGTGGAAGGTCGATGGATGGACGGGATAAGAAAATAGGCCTTGATTCTATCGAAGGCAATCTGACAATGCTCATTCTATATGGATGGCTGGTGCTTTCTCAACAACTTGAAGATTGGCTCGTAGACGGTGGTAAGACAAGAGATGAATCAACTGACATACTGAATAGAGCTGAGAAAAGATTGAACTTCTCTTTTTGTCTTAGGAGCAGGCATATCCCTAATGGCCTTGATCTTATCGGGATCCATTTTGATGCCTCTTTGACTGACGTACGTGACCTAGAAGTTTCCCTGATGTAACCCCGAATACACACTTCTTCGGGCTAAGGCGTAAGTTGTATTTCTTAATGCGAGTCATAAACCTATCCAAAACCTTGAGGTGCTCTTCCTTAGTCATGGATTTGACCAGAATGTCATCCATGTAGACCTCGACTTCTTTGTGGATCATGTCATATGAAAGGGTGGTGACGGCTCGCTAATAGGTTGCCCCGGCATTCTTAAGACCAAGCAGCATAACTCTGTAGCAGTACACTCCCCATTCTATGATGAAAGTTGTCTTAACCTTATAAATCATGTCTAACAGAATCTAATTGTTCCCTAAGAATCCTTCCATGAATGAGTACATTGTGGCCCTGGCAGCGCTGTTAATTAGCACATCAATGTGGGGCAGGGGGAAATCATCCTTTGGAGAAACTTTGTTCAGATCTTGATAATCAACACAAACCCTTACTCTTCTGTCTTTCTTTGCTACTGGAACAATATTAGATAACTAGGTCGGGTACTCAATGACTTCAACATGCTTAGCTTCGATCATATTAGCAACCTTAGCCCTAACCTTGTCAGCCCATTCTAGTCTTAATCGATAGAATTTCTGCTTGACAAGATGGAAGCTTAGATCAGTCAGAATGTAATGCTCGACGATAAGATGATCGATGCTAGGCATGTCCATATATGACCAAGTAAAAGCGTTAACATGATTCTTTAGCACTTTTATTATCTCTCTTTTTATTTCAGGGTTTAAGTCATTAGAAAGGGTTACCATTTTAGGGTTATCATCTGTACTCAAATTTATTTTAGTTAGCAAAACATCATGAATACCAAACATATTATGCTTATGAGAAAATGAATGCATGGGCCCGTCGGGTGAAACATCAAGCAAATAAGCGAAATCAAAATCTTTCATTGAATTAAAGGCCTTATAGGCTACATTATTCTCATAAAAAACACTAGAAATATTAAAAGTTACATCATCATAGATAGAGTCATCCTCCACATGCGGAGGGCCTTGAGTGGTGGCATCGACAGCATTGACACCATCAGTAGATTCCATAAGCAGGTCATCCAAGTTGATATCCAAAGTCTTCTCTTACTCAGCAGTCAACCTGTCTCCTTCAGTTGCTAGAGACCTCACGATTTTCTTTATAGCCTCAGCCAGATGATTAGCTTCATCTTTCACCTTCCATTTCTTCTTAAGTGAAACAGACATGGCCTTTGATAGAATAGCCACGGCATCTTTGACTTCTTGATCAATAGGCTTCTCTTCATCGGAGTCAGAATACATCTTCCTTTTCTCTTTTACATTAGCATGGATGGCAAAGATGGGATTCTCAAATGGAGGCTTCTCTCACTAATCAAACAGTTTTCCTCGAAATCATACACATCCTTGAAGACCTTGAAATCAGGCAACACCTGATCATTATGCTCAACAAGCTTGGGCTCACCTTTGTAAGGCCTCTTCCCTTGGATTTCATAGACACTGACCATGTTATAGTACATGGGGTGAACATGCCTATAAGCTTTCCTGGGCCTATAGCCAAGTCCAGAAAGCATCAGATAACTCTTCACTCCGATAGGGATAATGATGCCTTCGAGATACTTTCCTAACCCGTTCCTAGCTGTGTGGCCATGCCTCTTCATCATCTTTTGTGCAGCGAATGAGAAGCACTAATAACACGGAGCTTTTGGCTTTCCATTATGAATGACAGCTGCTCAAAATCCATATTTCTACTTGGCTTCTATAACAGCCATAACTGAGGCTTGATCAGCTTTAATAATCTTGATCTTACCATCCTTAATTAGGACCTTGATCTTTTGATGGAGCATCGAAGGGACCGCCCCCATAGAATGAATCCAAGGTTGACCTAGAAGCAGAGAATAAGTGATAGGAATGTCAAGAATAGTGAACTGAATCTTACTAGAGATCTCCGCTGTAGTTACATCGACCTCAAAAACCCCAATTACTCCACGCTTAGAATCATCGTAAGCACGAATGATGATGTTAGACTTCTCAAGCATAGCCTTAAACAAACCCAAGTGAGGAAGGATCTTAAGAGGATAGAGGTTTAAAGCAGACCCATCGTCGACCATCACACATGAAATAGTCTTGTCAAAAATCTAAACGCAGATGAATAAGGCGCAATGATGATCCTTCCCCTCGGATGGGTGATCCTGGTTAGAAAACACTGCAGGCTCGTTTGATCTCAAAAGTGGTATCCCTTCCCTAACTAGATTACACATTTCAAAAATAGAAGTAGTAGGCTTTGCTTCAAGCTCCAGAAGCCTTTTAATCACAGCCTCGCGATGACAATCAAAGCTAAGGACAAGCTGCCAGATGCTATAGTGGGCTTGGGTATTCTTCAACTGAGTAATAAGAGGATCGATGTCAAGACTCATCTCCACTCAAGGGGGGGAGATGGAGGCCTAGTAGAGGTATGAACTGGCTTTCAAATAGGATCATCCTCAAGATGAAGATGATTATCCTTAGGCTGGTATACTCGACCACTTTGAGTAACTTTTAGGATACCATCAATCTTAACCGCCTTAGTAGCTGGAGTCTCAAATATGTAGTGAGGCTCTTTATAAATTAGGGATGAATCTTGGAGCTCATACTCATCCACATTAAAAGCTTCTTCTTCACATTTATCATCTAAATATTTCTCTTTCAATAGATAACTGTCAATGTTGAATGGCACTTCCTTCTCCTTTTCCCCATTTCTTCAATTTCCATGGAGCTTACCACAAGATTATATTATGAGATCATATCAAAAACAAAGTTTGACAAAAGGCTTAACCTGATAACCATCACAAACTCTTTCACAACAATCTTCAGAAATGATTCTTCACTAAGGCCAGAATTCATCGTATAGACCTTGCCATCAAATTTTGGCAAAGAGTTTTCCATAGTACTAGGCTTTTTGGTAGGTTCATCAACATTTCCTTCTTTCATCATGTGGGAGATGGTCGAAAACAAACTCCAGCACTGGTCTATGGTATGTCCCCTCTGAATATGGTATTTGCAAAAGTTACCCCTCTCTTTGGCGGTAGAGCTTGGTACTCTCACAAGGAATCGATCTTGTCTGCTTCTCTCATATTGGCAAAGATGACACCTAAGGGTAACTTCCATAGAGAGACAAGGACATTTTTATGAGGAGCTACTACTTGAATAGCTGACACTTCCTCTTGAGCCACGGTTTGCACCACAGTCGACTTACCCTTAGCAGGAGCAAGGGCTACTTCACTAGATTCATTTTTCTTAAACTATAGCCAATTCCCACTCGACTTGCTAGCCTTTTCCTTCTCCTCTCAGCGCTCAATCTTTTCAGCTTTTTTGAAAACTTTCAGATAGGACTCAAAAGAGTCGGTCTCCAATTCTTTTTAGAGTATCGAGAGAGCCCCGTCAAGCAACTTTGGGATTATTTCTTTTATTCTGAGCTTTTGCGTTAAGAGAACCTGAGTGCCTATCCATCTATTGAAATATGACTTGAAGGATTCACCTTGCTTTTGCTTGACTGCCTCAAGATGCTAATTGGTGGTCTCCATTGTAGAATTAAATCCATAGTGGGCAATCAAGGCTTCCATTAGGAGTTTACAATCCAGGATTATGAACTCTGAGAGAGTATTGCACCACTCAAGAGCAGGGCATGAAAGGGTACATTTAGAATAACTTATCCAGCACCTTATCTCCAATCTTTTAGATACACATGATCCACTCGTACATCACTATGTAGGACTTGGGAGGTCCCTCACCTGAATAAGCTTCCATTTCAGGCATCGAGAAATTCTTGGGCACCCAATCATCATCTCTCACTTCTTTCTTATCCTCACCCCTATTCAGAAATTGCCTAAAGAATGCCACCATTTTGGGTGTCACGCCTGGATGCTGCATGACCTGGTAGCATGGTATCATGCCTAAAGGCTGCTTGAACAGATTGTTGAGCATAGAGGATGATCTGAACTAAAATAGTAGGGGAGCAAGGAGGATAGGAAAATGGATTCTGAGGGTAAGTGGTCTCGTAAGGAGTGATCATAAAGCTAGGAGGAGAGGGTAAGAGGACGGTCAGCTGCACCAGAGGAACAATAATGCCACTCGAGGGGACTATCATCTGAGGGGTAAATCCCCTGAGAAAGCAAGGAGAATAGGAGACTGGAGAACAGGCCTCGAGTTCAAAGGAGGAAAGCCAAAGGTTGGCAAAGCAAAGGATGAGGGAGGCTGAGAGAAACTCTGGCCAAAATGAAACTTGCTCTATTGGATAGGTCGGATAGGCGGTACCGGATGAAGCACAAGCGGAGCTTAAACTAATGAAATCTGACCCAAACTGCTCTTACCTAAATGATTCTAAACTATCCCATTCTGAATAATCTCAAACTATCCCTGAGCTTGAGAAAATGAGCCCAATGGTCCCTGAACATTCCTTTCTTCTCTAAGAGCCTATCGAACCTGATCTTGGATGGCATTTCTGAAGAGATTAGATTGGAAAATCTGAGCCATAGCATTGGCTAACTCTATACCCATCTGGGACTGACCCTAACCTTGACTCTAATGAGGTGGGGAAGGAGTGCTCTCATGAGAAGCGTCATTCAAATGCGAATCAGACATGGTTAAAAGAGCAGATTCTAACACTGAACTCACTGGCTGGTGGATTAAACGGTAATCTATACGCAACTAAAGAGGACTGCGATGGCAAGGATATATGGGTCTAACTGAGAAACTGAAAGATGATAAGCCCAAATCAAACCATGTACGAAATGAATGATTATACAACTATTCGAGTGATGAATGTTATATATAGGGAGGTAGAGATCAAAAGAGCTAATAATGGGAAGCTTAAACCCAAAATATGTGAGACGTGCAAATTCCTCATCATGCCTAACAAACTAGGTACGGGTCGTCGAGACTCGAACGATCTCAAGCATTTTGTTAAGTTCTCCCTTCAAGCGAGGGGAGAGTAGAGGTAAGCAAAAATCGAAATTAAAAGGTCAGCCACAGGTGGCCTATGCATGAAATGTGTATGTATGGGCACAACACAAGTAGAACACGAAAGCAAAAAAACCACTTCCAACCTTATAACTAACGCGTAACGCCAATTTGGAATCTGGGGTTAACTCTAGCACCAGGGAACGGTAAGAGAGTATGCGACCTAGATCTAAATTATTTTGGTGACCTATGGTGAAGTTGCTATGGTTAGATTTATCTCGGTTTATAGTCTCAAACTGCTGGTATCGTGGAACAACATTGTAGAAGGGTCTCATTTACCTTGATTTCGTGTAACTCAACCACTCCTCAAATGAGTGCGATCGCGGGAATTACACATTAGTTAAAATGAGTGATCCACCCATAAATACCCCGAAACTTTGGCGAGCTTAAGGTATACAAGTGAGCTTCACGGGGTGATAAAAATGGCACCGTAATTTTTGGTCTCAACTAAAGTGCTGGATTCAAAAGGCATAAGAAATAAAGCATTGATTTAAAAATCGATTTCAGCACAACATCAAAATCCTTTAACCAAAATGTTGAAAAGAAAGATTTTTCCAAATTTAAATTAAAAGGAAAATCTCCCCAGCATAGTCACCACTGTGAGCGGGCGACCAATTCCCCTCCCAGGAGGACCGCGTGAGATACGTAGCATGGGGGACGGAAAATGAATAACATCGTAAAGCGTGCCAAGGGATTGTCCTTATTTTAGGCGTGATGAATAATAATGGAAAATGATGTTGAAGTTGATATTTAGATCGTATTTAGGTGTTAAAAGATATGAGACTTGAAATCCCATATTTTAAGACAGAGTCGCCACCCGGTTTAGCTCTATCAGGAATTTGGGTACGATATTCTCATCGGGTGATTGGACCGTACCTTAAAACATGAGATTCCAAGTCCGGATGATGTTGCCTATTTTTCATTTAATTAAATCAAATTGTTTACGTTTTAATAAACTCAACTTTAGTTCTTATGCGATTTAAATCTAATTGTTATTTGGAGTTTTCAGTTTATATGCCATACATCACATGAAAGCGATAAATAAAGCAAATAAATAATTATTACAAGGCTTTACAAATACCTATACATTTTTCTAATGTGGAAAATAAATGAAGTGATAAATAAATAAATGGGCGAAATTGGGTTTTAACCGAGCTTACCAACTTAGACCTGACTCCAAACAAGGAAAAATATACGAGAACAAAACATGAATAAATAAAGGGCGGAAAAATAAACACATAAAGACGAGTTTAAAACATCAAGAAATGATTAATGTGGTGTTTAGGTGACGAAAATCCTTATTTAAGCCAAGTTTACACGATTTAGCCGGTTAAACGATCAATTTATCATCTTAAGATCAACAAAATCAACTTTTACATTCAATGAAATAGTTTAGATCGAAAATATAATGGAAAACACGAAAAATGGAATAAAATGAACTGAAACTAAGATCTGGCGGTCAAGGTTATAGTGACAGCCTGAACCGTCATCGCTATAGTAGTGGCCGCTATAGGTATAGCGGCTGCCGCTATGGCGGCCACGGTCAAGGCTGTGAGCCTTGATGCCGGATTTTAGTTTCAAGGAGCTTTTCGGGTGTTTTTGGAGCTTCCTGGGATTTTAAGTTGTAATCAGTCATCAATGAGATAGATCTGGAATTAAAATGCACAAATAACGTTGATTTTATAGGTTTGGGATGGAAAACACCGACAAATCTGAGAAATGGTGAGATCTCTACAAGGATAGCTTTCACCGCTATAACTATAGCCTTCACCGCTACAGGGATAGCAGCCAAGGCTATACTTATAGAGGTCGTCCCCTTTTCTGAGATTACTCAACAACACCAAGGGAAAAATAACCAAAAACAAGAACAACAGCAGCTAAAACACGATAAAACTAAAGAAATAGATAAGGGAACTCAGTTTTGTTACCTCTAGGCCGTGAATCTATCTTTGAAGACTCGAATCAACCCATAGGAGGTACCCCTTGATGATTTTCAGATGAATCTATGATGGGAATCGATAGAAATAGCAATAAAATTTAGGTAGTATTTGGAAAACAAGTCTCTAAACCCATTTAATCCATGTTCCCTAAGATTTCTAGTCTGCTTTAGTGATTTAACTAAGAAATCAAGCCTAAGAACAACTAAAAATCCCAAATTAGAGGTGATTAAACCCAGATTTTTGACTTTCTTTAACTTTCTCTCTCTATGCTCCTAGTTTTCTAGGTTTTTGATATAAAATCTTTTAATTTCAGCCCAAAAGTCCTCCAAATCTCTCTCTTCAATGGTTTAAATAGGCTCACACTCGAAATTTAATGACTTTGGTTGAGAAATTGGGTGAAAATACGTGGCCCAATCTAGAGAGGATGGAGAAAACAAGTGGCAAGGCCTGGGATTGGTCGTGCCACAGCCACCGCCATAGCTATGGTGGTGACCGCCACAACCATTACCACGGCAGTCATCGCCATAACAATGGCGGTGACGGACATCATAGCGGTGGAGACCGCTGCTATGTTGGCGGGTTTGGCCACAACGGGGTTGGCCACCCTGTGTGGTAGTCATAACCGTTATAACGACGATTAGCGCCACATGGATGGCGGTGACTGCCATAAGGATGGCGGTCACCGCGATCACGGAAGCTGGCCACCACCGTGGACGGCGGCGGTGACGGTGCTCTGGCCGGAGGAGGAGGTCAATGGGAAAAAAAAGGATATATAAATCTTATCATGATATTCGAAGATATTTTAGGGCATTTAGATTTTTAATGGAGACTAGAGGTAGGGCTAAGTCCGAAAATCATCAAAGGCGTAACTCCAAAACACGGTTCAATCCCGAAAGATAGACCCGATCGACCTATAAAGGGTCCGAGCAAAATGTCATCATCATTCCAAGGTGACACCGAAAAGCTCGTGCTCACAACTGGTCTCGGTCTATTTTTTGCTTATGGGTTGAGACTAGGTGGACTCACTGGTCTTAGTTACGTTAGGTTCCTATAGCTAAAGAAATAAATTGGTGTCACTCATCAATGGTATGGTTATACAAATATGTGGTTAGTTTTCACACAATCGTGATGTTTATGATGCCCGTTTTTAGTTTTAGGTTTATCTATATTTAATAAACCTGCACATGTAGCAAACGGTTAGATCGTGCCTACCGCCCTTTTAACTCCATTTGGTTACTTCACTTTAAAGTAAGCGGGGGACTTAGCGAAGATCATGTTCACTACTGGTTTTTAGGTAAATGTATGGGAAAGTGTCTATGGTTCATCTATATGCGGGTTTTGGTCTTACGATTGGGTGCGATTTGGGTACCCTTCGCCTTTGTGTATCGAGTCCCACTAGCCCTAAGCGAACCAAAGCAAACATTTCCACATATAATATACTC
This sequence comes from Euphorbia pulcherrima, assembly GCA_947683365.1. Classification (NCBI taxonomy): domain Eukaryota; kingdom Viridiplantae; phylum Streptophyta; class Magnoliopsida; order Malpighiales; family Euphorbiaceae; genus Euphorbia; species Euphorbia pulcherrima. The sequence goes on from CANTUS010000009.1 coordinate 42,808,340, forward strand.
GGGTAGTCCTACCCTTAAGCGAGCAAGGCCCTCGTACATTATGCAAAGGGTGTGATCGGATCCATACCCCTCAAGCCCAAGCAAACTTGGAGACACCTCACTAAAAGACACCTAAATTTGTTTAAGGGTTAAGAATGCAGATGTTATGCAATCCTAAAATTTGTGTAATGATGAAATTACCATATATCCCGCAATTCCAAAATTTAATTTGAACAATATTTTAATTATTGTGTCAAAAAAAGCTTTTATAAAAATCGAGTTATCATAAAAATAATTTTAGACCCCCAGCGGAGTCGCAACTGTGAACGGGCGAGCTTTTGAATGGGAGTTATGCACACAGGGCGCGATTCAATGTAGTTTGAGGAAACTATGATGCTTGGTTTGGTTTGAGAGAAACCAGTTCACTTAAATGTGTGTGCCTTTTTTTTAATAAAACATGGGTTTTACTAAAGAGAAAATTATTAATATTTTTCACATAAACCTATTGAGTGTGAAAAACATGGCTTTTCATAAGCCGAAAATGTGATTATATTGAGAAACATATTTACACATTTTAATAATATGAAATATTTTTAAAATAAAGCATTTTTACTTTATTTAAAAATAAAATAGAGTTGCCACCCGATTCAGCTCCATCGCGATTTTAGTATACTAATCCAAAACAGGATTTTTATACCGAAAAGAAAATGAGATTCTGAGTTCGGAAACAATAGTTACTCATATTGTTCAAATTATTTAGGTTAAATTTGAAATTTTCAAATTGAAGTAATTTCTATATTACAACGTCTTTATTCTAGATACAAATTCAAAAAATAAAACAGGCATTATAATGGCATAATAAATTGATATTTTCTACCAAAATCTCAGTAGAGTTACGACAGCATTTGGGTTTCAGCCCGAAAACTCGGATAGAGTTTCCTCACGTTCTGGATATTTTATCCATACCTGCACGCTTATTTACACGAATTATAGTTTAGGTGGCCCCAGTGACTCACTTAACCAGACAAATGGAATGCAAATATGCAATAAAAATGATATAAGTGGATTTAAATGAATTTAAAGGTGGGCTTAGAGCCAATTACCCTTAGCTTACCTTTTCGTCTATCGAGGATGACTTGAGAGCCGGTGCAGGACCAAAGTTGTCAGAGATTATGATTTGGTTGGAAAATAGGTTTAACCTAAATTATGGCTATAATCATGGATTATTCCTAAAGAAAATGTGGGGTTTTGAGAGATTGAGACATTTTTAGACCAAAGATCACTGTGAGATCTTGATCTAAAAAGATAGAAAAATGAGTTTATCCCAAATATCGGTGATAAATCTTGAATTTGGAAGTGTTTTAAAAGAGTTTCGGGGGTTTTAGGACTCCCAGAATGATTTTGGCACGAGTGGATTTTTACCACCTTTCACGTCTCCTAAAAATGAGAGGGGAAGTCCTCTATTTATAGAGGAGCGGTAATTCGTCAGTGGGCTAATTACCTATCTGAAAATATATGCTTTGAATCTCATAAATTCTTGTCAGATCTTAGTAAGATTTTATTTTTTTACTATAGATAGGCGACTTCCCGGCGGGATGATTACCAATGTTTGACCAAATTTTGACTTTTGATTTTTCAGCAGAAATGCTAAATCGAAGCTGCCCTAGAATGTGGATTTTAGAATTTTGGATTTTGGATGACAATGCAGTCCTTTTTGGCTCCTTTCTCTGATCACTAAATGAAAGAGGCTTAATTCATCATCGGGCCGGAACGGACCTGTATTAATAGCTCTATAATTTATCGTGTCCTAATATGTTAAGTTTAAATTGATTTATGGGAATTCGCCTCGAGAAAATACATCTAGTCCCTCATACCCCTATCAAAAACCCTAAAAAAATATCGCTCTCAGTAGATAACGGTACCGTTATCCCTTATAACGGCACCGGTATCTATTATTTCCTGGTTAGTTTTAACCGACTCAATTCTTATTTCCTATTTAAAATTGAGCAAAAGCGGTACCGTTATCCCTAAAAATGGTACAGGTATCGACTTTTTTGGAAGAAAATAAATATAAATTAATTTGATTTTCCCATTCAGTTGGAGAATTAATTACTTTACCCGATTTTTCCTCTCATTTTTCACTATAAATAGAGGCCTAAATCAGCTTTTCATAGACAATTAACATCTATCAATCTATTCTGCGAAATCAGCTGTAGGAAAGTTCTTACTGAAGTCCTATCCAAATCATTCCCTAGTTTTTAGCAAGTTTAGAATAAAGAGGGGAATTATTTTCGCCGATTTATTCTTTACCAATCTTTAACTCATCTCTTCCAATCCAATCACTCTCCACAAGGTCATTCCCGTATATTTCAGATCTAACAACGGATTCACACTGGAAAGGTACACAACATGAGACTAAGATAATAATCATTTTAATTTATTCATTGCTTCAATTTATTAAAGTTTCAATTCACGCCATATCAATTGAATTAAACTTGTTACGAATGAGCTTGACTATAAATCAATCTATTTTAGCTATGTCTCATCTTCATCTCACGCTCCATCACCAACAATAATCTAATTAATTCATAATATAAATTACTTATATTTCATTTCCATAGTATAAGGTTTTTATATTATATATTATAAATTATTTATATTCCATAATATAAATTATTTATAATTCATTTCCATTATATAAACCGTCTATATTTCATTTCCACAATATAAATTAATTATATTTGGTTTCTATAACATAATTGATTCACATTCCAAAAATGTAAATAATCTATATTTCATTTTCAATTATAAGTATGTTATATTTCATTTCCCATTTTATTCCATTTCCATTTTAAATTATGTAATTAATTTATATTTAATTCTTTTATGTTATAATTAATTCAAATTCCACTTTCATTTATTTCATGATCCATTCTTAATCATATGTCATTTTCCTTTCTCACCATTTCCATTACTTGTCAATTTCATTAATTATATTGGAGTGGGTAAGAGCTCTTTGTGGGGATTTGTTTGAGGGATTAGCTTGCAATCCCTGGTACACTTTTCGATACCTCTCTTCCCATTTCTCCTTGATTTGTGAAATTGCTTGTCATATTTGCGATTCTATCATTTTCTTAATTTTGTGAATTGCTAAATTTGTCACGACATCGTTATGCTGGAAGAACGGCACCATGATCCTTGACACCAGCCGGGCCAAAATACAATATTCCAGTTTTAACCTTTTATCTGCAGGATAATTGTTTGGAATCAATTTGTTTTGTATTACGTGTTATAAGCATGAGGTAGCTGCCATAAAATGATGACATGACCACATTGAGGTGGTGTGTTTTGATTAGAATAGCTCTTCTTCTCATCTCACTTCTTAAAATGAATATAGGTAACATGTTTGACATTTAATAAACAATTTTGGTATTTCAATTTAAATTAGCTAAACAAATCAAATAAGTAAATCATCTGGACCCGAATCACTAAATTAAGGTATGGTTTTGTTCTTAGGACAGTGCTATACCAAAATTTCCTAGAAGAGCTGATCTATGTGGCGACTCTATATTTTAAATTATGGACTTAGATCCATGAATCTTTTTGACATTATTTTAAAAATTGTTTTATATTCACTTATACCAATTCTATTTATTAAAACCCCCAAATGAGTTACCAATTAGCCTCGGTTGCCTATATATAATGCCTCAATCGTCCTAAAAAGGAAAGTTGCCTCGGGTGACCCCAATTGACCCGAAAAAGCAAACACGGTCCACCCGTGCCCAAAAAACACGTCGTCCACTCACACATAGGCAATTTATTTTAACATCATTATTGATTTAATTAACTCAAACTTAACTTAATTAGTATAATCAAAACATAAGCACTACTAAGTCATCCACTAAGTCAGTCTAACCTTGTGCTTGGTTCAACACTAATGTTTGGACCCCATGGCGAAAAAGGTCTGGATTTGCCACTGAGGATGAGTTGTGAGTCCATCTCACACTCCAATCACAATGATTCAAATACTAGGTTTATGTATCATTGCTTTGTTGGTTACACCCAAAACCCTGATATCAAAACCTCTATTTTTCTCTACTTTGTTCACTAGGTCCTTAACTTCACCAAGGTCCATGGATCAAGTTCCATTAGCAATGCTCAATGAAATTTACCCAAAAGAACAATTGAGAAAACTGTCTATCCCCAATTCATATGCTTAACGGCTCATATACACTCACAGTGAGTTATTGGTCCCACTAAGCTTCTTCTCATTCAATAACTCCATTAATGAATTTATATGCTAAAGACCCTATGCATGCTTCCACTACATTTTAGGTACACTAAGATATTTATCTCAATAATAAGTTTGTTGTATAGATTAAGTGTTACTTTAAACCATGTATACTTTGAACCCACATGGTCAAATGATTCTCAATCAATTGAATTAAAACTTGTATGTGAAGAAAGTTTAACCATGTGCTCCTTTGTTAACTTGGCTTAAATAACAATTCGAATTAGACTGAATCAAGCCTCTTTGCTTATTCATTTTATGATATAGATCTATTGTTTTAATTATCTCAAGGAAGAAATATTCTACACTAAAAGTTAAGAATAAACATTCTCAAATATTATTATTCAATGCTAATGAAAAATTACATATCTGGAATCATCCTTGACTAAAATAGAAAACATTTTCTCATTATTAATGAGTATAAGTTTACATCATTTCAGAATCAAACTAATAAGCTGACTATTACTATGTACTATTCTTGAATCACATATGACCGCTCCATGAGCTTCATTAGTGATTACAAAATCCACTTGTTTTGATCTTAGCTATCTCTCATTGTTGAGTACCTAAACATTATCAATGTTAGGATAACATTCAGTATTGAATAATCCAATGTTAAGTAGAGACACGAATATATATAACATAGATACTTGCATGAAGAATAGTAATTCTTCATCTTATCTCCTAAATCATTGAGGACATATTCCCCTTTTATGTCCACTCCGTTTGTATTTGATACTAATATCCTTGGGACATAAAGAAGACTTAACTCTTTATTTAGCCTTGAGCCCCTTGACTTTCAAGGTCTCATCTTTGCCCCATTTCATTGACAGGTTGTTAACCTTTAGTCCTGGTTGATTCCTATTTACAAACCCTTCAGCTAGCTCAAGAATCTCTTACAGCTCAACTAAGTCTCTACTTATCCATTTCTTGTAGGCCGAGATAAAATGGTTATATGAATCTATAGAGAAGCCACTAAGTGAATAGCTATCAACTTCCATGAAACAGGTACACTAAGATGTGTTAAACCTTTAGTAAAGAATTTCTATCTTTGGTACATGATCACTTATGGAAGTATTAGCATCCATCTTAGAAGATCTAAATGCCTTAATGATCAAGGTTCTATCTTCATAAAGTTGCTCATGATATGTCTTGTTAAGAGACATTATCATAGAATAGGCAATGTTAGCATAGGTCCATTCCGGCCCCGATGAGGAATAATGCTTATTTAGTTCAGCAATCAGACAAAGGAGCCAAAAAGGACCAAATTGTCATCCAAAATCTGAAATTCAAAAATCCACATTCCAGGGAAGCTCTGATTTAGTTCTACTGAAAAATCAAAAAATCAAAATTTGGTCAAACATATGTAATCCTCCCACCTGGTAACTACCTATCTACAGTAAAAAAAATCAAATCTTACCGAGATCTGGCAAGATTTTACGGCATCTGATGTAAAATCCTATTAGAAAGGTAATTAGCCAGCCGAATAACTACCTCCCTATTATAAATATGGGGTCACCCCCTTCATTTCAGAGAGACACAAGTTTTTCAAAATTTCCAAAATTACCTTTATGTCCTTTTTTAGTTCTGGGAGTCCCAAAAGTCCCCAAACTCTGTCAAAATACTTTCAAATCCGAGCTTTATCACCTACATTAGGTATAAACTCGATTTACTATCTTTTTACATCAAGAACCCATGGTGATCTTCAGTCTAAAAAATGACTCAACTTTCAAAATACCCGCATTTCCTATAGAAATAATCCAAGATCATAGTCATAACTTGGGTTAAATATATTTTCCAACCAAATCACAATCTCTCTCGATAACTTTGGTCCTGAACCGGCTCTCAAGTCATCCTGGACAAATGAAAAGGTAAACTAAGGTAATTGGCTCTAAGGCCAACTTTAAAATTCATTAAAATTCATTTTCATTATTCTACTATTGCACATAGCATTTTCATTTCTCTAGTTAAGTGAGCCGCTGGAGCCACTTAACTATAATATGTGTAAATGAGCTCGTAGGTACGGGTGAAACATCCAGAATGGGAGGAAACTCTATCCGAGTTTCTAGGCCAAAACTCAAGCGCTGCCGCTACTCTGCCAGAATTTTGGTAGAAAATATCAATTTATTATGCCGTTATAATGTCGGTTTTATTTCTTGAATTTATTTCTTAAACAAAGTCGTTGTAATGCCAAAATTACCACAAATTCCAAAATTTAAAAATTATTACAAACAATTTGAACAATATGAGTAACTATTATGTCCGAACTCAGAATCTCATTTTCTTTTCGGTATGAAAATCCCATTTTGGATCGGTATACCACAATTCCCGGTGGAGTTGAACCGGGTGGCGACTCTCATTTTTTTCTAATAAAGTAAATTTTTTATTTAAAAATAAATTTTCTCAATATAATCACATTTTTGGCTAATAAAGTCATCGCATTAAAGCAAATTGGATTTTCTCAAACCGAATCGAAACGCGCCCCATGCACCTCACCCCTAATGCACAATCCCAATAAAACCCTTGCCTACTCACAGTGGCAACTCTGCTGGGGATCTGATTATTTTTATAAAAACCTGATGTTTATAAAAAAATTCTTTTTGACATAATAATTAAAATATTGTTCAAATTAAATTTTTGAATTATGGAATATGTGGTAATTTCAACATTACACAAATTTTTAGGATTGCATAGCATCTGCATTCTTTACCCCTAAGCCAATTTAGGTGTCTTTTGGTGAAGTATCTCCAAGTTCACTTAGGGCTTGAGGGGTATGGATTCAATCACACCCCTTGCGTTACGTATGAGGACCTTGGTCGCTTAAGAGTAAGACTACCCGAGTATATTAAATGTGGAAAAGTTTCCTTTGGTTCGCTTTAGGGCCACTAAGACTCAGTACACAAAGGCGCAAGGCACCCAATTCACTCCCAATCCTGAGATCAAGACCCTCATATAGATGAACCATAGACACTTCCCTATAGGTTTACCCAAAAACCATGAGTGCATGCGAGCAGACTCTGCTAAGTCCCCCATTGAGTTTAAAGTGAAGTAACCAAATGGAGTTAAAAGGGCGGTAGGCATGATCTTACCATTTGCTACAAGTGCAAGTTTATTAAATATAAACAAACTGAAAATGGAAATCATAAGCATCATGGTTGTGTGTAAACTAACCACATATTTATGTACCCAAAACATTTGTGTGTGGCATCTTGTTTCATTTCCCTAGCTATAGGACCCTAATATAACTGAGACTAGCGAGTCCACCTAGGCTCAACCCATGAGCCAAAATAAACTGAGACCAATGAGTCCACCTAGGCTTAACTCACGAGTAAAAACAAACCAAGACCAGCGAGTCCACCTAGGCTCAACCCACGAGCCAAAACAAATTGAGACTGATGAGTCCACCTAGGCTCAATCCGCGAGCCAAAACAAATCGAGACCAATGAGTCCACCTAGGCTTAAATCGCAAGCCAAAACAAACCTAGACCAATAAGTCAACCCCTTTTGAGTGTCTAGCAAGATAGCTCACCCTTGGACCAATGAGTCAGCCCTTTTGAGTGACCATCGAGTCAGCTCACCCTTTGACCAATAAGTCAACCCCTTTTGAGTGACCAATGAGTTAGCTCACCCTTCGACCAATGAGTCAACCCCTTTCGAGTGACCAGTGAGTCAGCTCACCCTTGGACCAATGAGTTAACCCTTTTGAGTGACCAGCGAGTCAGCTCACCCTTGGACCAATGAGTCAACCCCTTTTGAGTGACCACTAAGTCAGCTCACCCTTAGACCAATGAGTCAACCCCTTTTGAGTGACCAGCGAGTCAGATCACCCTTGGACCAGTGAGTCAACCCCTTTTGAGAGACTAGTGAGTCAGCTTACCCTTGGACCAATGACTCAACCCTTTTCGAGTGACCAGCGAGTCAGCTCACCCTTGGACCAATGAGTCAACCCACCTTTGACTAGCGAATCAACTCACCCCTAGCTATTAAGTCAAATCCAATCCAGCCCTTGGTCTTCGAACCACGTGTTTGTTATACTCCACGAATATCACAGACTACCCGTACCAATTGCTCCTCGAACAATTAGCGTGCACCCTACCCCCTATTATTCAGTCATATCCATTTATTCATTCATTGTACATTCATTCATCCATTCACAGATCCCAATAGGTTAAGGTAACAAGGACTCAGACCCACACCTGATACTCTTATTAACACTTGATCTCTTGCATTTTCAGGTTAGAAGCAAGATAAATGAGGTTAAGATGTATTACAGGAAGCCCAAAAGTCGCACCTCCACCACCAATTGAATCTCTAGCCTGATTTTTCTCCAACCCGAAACCTAAAACTATAATGGCACATGATGATGTAGTTGGATAGTCCCTTAGAAAGATTCTTGATGCTCTAGAATTTCGTGATGTTTGGGAAAGGTTAAGCACTGCTAATGCTCAGAAAACCCAAGAGCAAGAGGCTGAGATAGTGGCACTAAAGGAAAAGATGGCAGACATGGAGAAGTTGTCCCCCACTAAAGATAAATCTGTTGCTCCCTCTATCGAACGGTATGTAGATATTGATCAGTTCTTGCTAAAGGAATCAAAAGCCCTTCCATCTAACTTTGTGATGCCTTACATAGCCCCATAAGCTGTACTAAATCCCCTCACGCACATGTGGAGGGTTATCTTTGAATTATGACTAGCATGAACATCCCTAAGGTTCATATAGTCAATCTTTTCCAAGCTACTCTACAAGGACCCACCTCTAAATGGTATATAAGGATGCTAATGGACGTGAAATCTGATTGTAGAAAGCTATGCTCAGAATTCTTGGAAAATTATGCCTTCAATGAAGGTCAAACTACTTTGCAAGACCTTGAAAGGATCAAGAAACGGCCGAATGAGTCGTTTAAAGAATTTTATCCGAGATGGATGGCTGTTCGTGTACTTGTAATTGGGTCACCAAACTAAGGCGCCTTGATAGTGAAGCTTGTTTACGGCTCTAGATTAAAATATCGGGATGAAATGGAAATGAAAGGATTCGACACCTTCAATGATGTGGTAGACTATACCAAAAGACTTGAAAAATATGAGGAAGAAGATCAAACAAAGAAGTAAGAAAAGTAAGCTTATACTAAACCTTATTACTGGGGAAAGGGTGGATCCTCCAAGCAAGGTAGTTTTGAGTCCCTAAAGGCTCCAGCCAAAGTTATAGCAGCCATACAGGTGCAAACTCACCAATCTATCTCCCCATGGGTAGAATCATTATCACAGATATTCACCAAACTGAGAAAGTCTGACCAACTCCAGAGCATCATACCATTCATTCTACCTGTTGCGGTGGATAGAGATAAATTATGTACTTATCATGTGAGCAAGGGGCATCGCACCAATGAATGCACCCACCTACTAAAGGATTTACAGCTGATGATAAAGGATGGGAGGATGAAAGAATCTGAGAAGAAACCAAGCACTCAGACTAATCCCCTACCAAACTTTCAAGCTACGGTGAATGCCATCGATATTCATGTAGAGGCCGATGAATATGGTATCGATGTAATTGATAACTTTCGATATGACCCGGGATAGGGGTCAACATGATTTTCAACAATACAGACATTATCTTCATGGTCTATCAGTATGTCTTAAGGATGAGAAGAGAAGGGCTCGATCAATACTGAGTGCCATAGCACCTCATATACCAAGGAGACTCTAACCTAAATGAGCATATAGAAGAATTCGTCCAATTTATATGTGAACAAGGGATAGACATGATGGGTTTTGCAACTCAATTCCCAAGATTCTTAGATGGACCAGCCATGGACTGGTACGATAAATGCTAATGGAAGGTCAATGGAACTTGTACTTTATAGAGAGGTCTTTCCTCCACTACTTTAGGGCATCTCAACCATGGCTGGGTATGCTTTATTGGTGGTTGGTGCTACAAGTAGACCAACGAAATATTGGTTGGCAAGATATTCCTCCTCCATAACCCCCCCTCCCTATTTACACTCTCCCGGATTACATGAGTCCAAATTATATCGGAACATGTTTGTTCGAATTATAAAGCTCATCTAGAACAGCATGCCCAGAAAATCAAGAGTTATATGACCCTAAACAGGCTTGGAGTGATCACAGGGACCAGTAAAGGTACCTCGGCATTAACCTAAATGAAGTGATACTGGCCCCACTTGCCAGACTTTGTGTAGATGTAGCATTAGAAATGAACCACAAAAACCAAGTGACCATCGAATTGCGAGATTTGTTTGAAGGGATCTGTGCTAGCAGTATAGCATATGTCACCCATGTATAGGAAACATTTGCCAGTATATGAGGCATGTTCTCTGACTTTTGCATGGCTAAGGCTAGAATGAATAAAGAAGATCCCAAGGAAGATCTCGATGAAGATCCCAAGGAAGATCTCGGCAAAGATCTCAAAGAAGATCTCGAGAAAGACCCCGAGGAGGATCCAGAAGAAGATTCTGATGACGATATCCCAGCATAACATGCACTAAATTGGGTCTTTGAACTGTGGAATGGGCAGCAACCTTTTAAGGATTCAGATGCGAAAGTAGAAGAATTTGTGGACTCCAGCGAATCGGATCATGAAGATGAAAGTGAAGTGGATAACTTGGGATATAAATTAGAGACCTTCTCAGGCAATGAGCTAAATCACTTATCAGGAGATTTCGAATACGAGGGTCCCTTCCCTAATGGTATGCCAGTTGATTATGATAGTGCTAAGAGCTATGCCCCGTCTTTGGAGCATGACTCCCCGGGCTCCTTATGGTCTGTAGCAAGTGTTGATTTTGAAGACTTTATGGACTTCAACTTAGGTAGCAAACATATCATTAATATGATTTGAGACAAAGGGCAAGAACCTCTCGAGAGTACATCATGGAGAGGATCCGTGTCGAAAATGAGTTAGCTCGAGCCAGTCGTCGGATCTGGAGTCCAGACTTAAGGGAAGTTTATCCCATATTCTATGATGGAAGTACAAGACAATGCCCTCACATCTGTGAATTTGTACAAGTGAGGAACGATGGGTACATTCACTATACCCATTAGCCCAAAAGGTTTCACTGGACTCTCCAATAGAAGGCAATCGTTTGGTATGAAGGGCTGACATTTTACCAGAAGTCATTCTAGAATATTTTGGCTAAGCAATTCATCGAATACTTTACTTGGGTAGACCCGCCAGAAAACTCATCCCCTAAGTTAGACAGACATGGGAATCCCTTACGATACTAGAAGTGGGAAGCAACCAACACTATCTATCTAACATTAATGGAATCAGCCAGGGAATACCCATGATACATGAATAAGCATAACAACGAAAAAATCACCTACGATGATGCACTAGACATGCTTGATGACCAGGAACCAATTAATGGAGCCTCTACATCCATCGATATGATCAAACAGGAATCGAATCATGTCCTATGCCAAATCCTATAGGATAACCCCATTGTTCTGAAAAAATAGCCATATAAACAAACCGATCGACTTAGGAGAGATACCGCTTGATGAAGACTTCAATGAGTTTAAGGTCTTTGAAACAACAAACTCGCCAACCCAGGTTGTCAGCCCTATCACCAGAGGAAGGAAATTCATTGGGTCAGTAGTGTTAACCGTGCCAAGGTCAAAACCTCTAGCACCCCCTACTTTTGTTAAGCCCATAGAATAGATTGAAAGCCCGATTATAGATCAATTGAAAGCCACTACAACTAAGATGAGTATTTGGGACCTACTCCATGGTTCTCAATATCACAGGCTTACTATCGTCAAAAAGAGATGGAAATCGAAACATCTACCCTAGCATCACCAGAACAAGTCTGCACACTACTTTACAATGAGACTAGTACTATTATCCTTGACATCATCTTCTTGAGCTTGGATCTACCCGACGAAGGTATTCGCCATAGTAAGGATCTCTACTTAAAGGTTAGTGTCTTCGGGTCCATCATGCCTTGTATAATGGTTGATGATGGTTCATCACTGAATGCCTGTCCTAAGGATATTCTACCAATCCTAGGACTAACTAAAAGGGACTTGAAGAGATCCACAACAGTCATCAAAGCCTACGACAACTCTAATAGGATTGTCATTGGCACGTTCGAAGCTGAAGTTACCATGGGCAAGATCTCATCTATGGTACTTTTCATGGTCATAGATATCCTGATAACTTTCTCTATGATGCTTGGATGACCATGGTTCCATGCTCTGGGAGGAGTTCCATCCACTCTTCACCAGAAGATCAAGATCTCATTCCGTAGAAAGATTGTCACTCTATGGGCTGATGAGGCATCAGTGGTGGTAGCACTAAAAAATGGAAGAAAGCCATATGAAAGGATTTACCACAGCCACGATCGGGTAGGAGTTAGACAAGCAATTAGAGGTGCACTCGGGCCCATGGATTCAAAGATGCATGCAGAAACACCACACTGCTGGCAAGGGACTAGGTGTCCATGAATAGGGAATGCCAACCTTCAATATAGGGGTAGGAGAGTGGAAGCCCAAAAGACTCAGTTACACAAGCCCTAGAAGAATCATCCATAAGACAGTCTTTCAGAAGAAGTTGTAATAGCCCTACAACGAGGCATCCAAGCCTGTTACTCACCAGGGAAAGACGGTTCTGGGTTTCTAGATTTTCTCAGACGTAGTCAACTACGACAAGCATGGTGGAAGTTCTATAACCTGCGTATTGAAAGGAGCAGGTCATCAGCCAGATGCAGGGGTAATCCCAGTTCAGATTAAGTTTAACAAATAGGTACACCCGAAGAAGGTCAAAAAGCTGAGTAAAGAGGAGGAAATCCTCGACACCCTAGCCAAGCATCTTCAAGCATGGGTCAAGACAGTGGAGGAAGTAAAAACCAAGGGAGGTAGCTTGGGCCAAACCATAATGGATATGGTCACGACCATGAAAGGCAGGCCAAAGGTGCAAGAGGGAGACAACAAGGACATCATGTTGAAGCCAGCTGCCATATGAGGATCATCCGCTGTGGAGCCAAGCCTTACCAATTAGGATGAGCCTTTTATTTCCATTTCTAGTTTGTTTGAAATGAATAATGTACTTTATGATGATAATAAGATGAAGAACTTTGCCTATTTGGATTATGTTTCTGATTAGAATTCCTTGCATCCATTCTAGCATTCATCTAGCATCTTTAACATCAATAATGATATTACAAAAGAAATTAACTTAAATACAGAAGATGACCCAAAAATGGTACACATTTCCAATCAATTGCCCATCGAACAAGAGAGAGAATTGATAAAAGTATTGAAAAATCATGTTTTAGCCTTTGCTTGGTCCCATGAAGACATGCCAGGACTTGGTCGGCACATCGCCAAACGCAAGATCCCCACGAACCCGAAAATTCAGCCAGTGAAGCAAAAGATGAGAAGGATGCATCTGGAATGGGCCGAAAAGGTCAAAGTAGAAGTGGCTAAACAAATCAAGGATAATTTGGTTATGGTCATCGAGTACTCCACTTGGATGTACAATGTAGTTCTTATACCCAAGAAAAACGGTGAGGTATGAGTTTGTGTTGACTTCAGGGACTTGAATAAGGCCACCACCAAGGATGATTTCTCACTACAACACATCGATATTCTGGTAGACAGCACAGCAAGAGTCGCCATGTATTCCTTTATGGATAGGTTCTCGAGAAATCACCGGATCTTTATAAACGTAATAGACAAGTTCCAAACTGCATTCATCTCAAAGTGGGGAACCTACTGTTTCATGGGGATACCTTTCAAGCTTAAAAATGCAGGGACAAACTACCAATAAGCAGTCACAACATTGCTACATGTCCTGATCCACAAAGAAGTTGAGGTCTATGTAGATGACATGCTTGGAAAATCTGCCATGCCAGAAGAGTACCTGGTAGTGTTAGAGCAATTCCTGGCAAGAATAGAGAAATACAACCTTCGTCTCAACCCAAAGAAGTGCATATTAGGTGTCATGTCAAGCAAGTTACTGGGGCACGTGGTTAGCAAGAGAGGTATAGAGATGGATCCTAATAAAGCTAATGCTATCAAGGAAATGCCTGTACCAAAAACTGAGCAAGAAGTGAGAAGTTTCTTGGGATCCATACAGTACGTCAGACGCTTTGTACCACAATTGACCCCCACATACAAGCCTATCTTCAAGCTCTTGAGGAAGCAACAGCTAATAGAATGGAATGACCAGTGTCAGGAAGCCTTCGATAGAATTAAAACTTACCTAAGGAATCCTCTAGTGTTGAAGCCGCCAATTCTCAAAAAGCCACTCATTCTCTACTTGGCGATAGAATAGACATTTGTGGGGGCTATGTTGATTCAAGAACACAAAGATAAGAAGGAACACGCAGTTTATTACCTCAGTAAGAAATTGCTAGAATATGAAATCTGATACAACATCGTGCAGAAAACTTGTTCCACCATGGTTTGGTTCACCAAGAAGCTCACCTATTACTTCATATCATACAGAATTCAAGTAGTTACGAAAGTGGATCCAATGAAGTATTTGTGCTAGGCTCCCTCGCTAACTGGGAAATTGGCCAGATGGCTCTTATTACTGTCAGAATTCAATATCGAGTATGTCACTAAGAAAACCATCAAAGGAAGGGCAGTGGCCGAATTCCTAGTAAATCAGGCACTCGAAGAAAGAGAATAGGAAAACCTAGAATTTCCTAACAAATGCTTTATAGTCACTATAGAGAATCCTAAAAAATGGACAATGTTTCTTTGAGGGCGCCATTAACAAGCAAGGCAGCCAATCAAACCCCTTATTATGGAGACAACCTGATCTTCATACTATGTACGTGAAATAGAGGATACTGTGGAAGAAGGAAAGCCTTTGTATTCTGACATGGTTAAATTCCTTTAAAATGGCGAGTTTCCGAATGAGGCTACAGACTCTGACATAAATATGCTAAGACAGCTTGTTGTGCAATTTTGCATGATTAAAGGAGATCTATTTAAGAGGTCCTCTGATGGTTTATTGTTACAGTGCCTATCCCAGCAAGAAGCTAAAGGGGTAATGAAAGGTATACATTCACGAGACTGCGGTCCACACATGAATGGTATCATGATGGCAAAGAAGATCCAGAGAATGGGATATTTCTGGCTAACCATGTTAGCTGATTGTGTTCAAGAAGAAAAGACATGCCATGCTTGTCAGATATATAGAGATGTGAGCCACTTACCCCGACAACATTGTAAAGTTTGACGATGCCTTGGCCATTCTCGGCCTGGGGCATTGATATCATTGAGGAAATAAGACCTTCTTCGACCAACGACCATCATTTCATTATAGTAGCCGTCGATTACTTTTCTAAATGGGTTGAAGCAGAATCATACACGAGCATCACGGCCAAGAAGATGGCCTAATTTATTCAGCAACATATCTTCGCCAGATTCGATATTCCTCATCACATAGTAAGTGACAACCACGTACAATTTTGAGAGGAAATGGCCGACCATATTTAAAGGCATGAAATTAAGCACCATCGCTCATCACCCTATCACCCTCAAGCTAATGGGAATGTAGAAGTAGCTAATAAAGCAATCAAGAAAATCCTCTCCAAGATGGTCACTAACTACAATGACTAGGCTGATCATCTATTGTACACCTTAAAGGGATACGGGACTAGCCTCATAACCCCTACAGGTCAAACTCCTTTTTCTCTCGTCTATGTGATAGAGGCAGTATTTCCTATCAAAATGGAAATCAAATCTTTGCGCATAGCTCTTGAAGCCAGACTTCTCGAAGATAAATGGGCAAAAGCAAGACATAAGGAACTGACTCTAATCGATGAAAGATGACTAACCGCGTTGGAGAATCCACAGTTGTACAATAGTGTATGGCCAGGGCTTATAATCGTAAAGTCAAGGGGCAGGACCAACTTCTGAGAATGGGTGATCTGGTCTTAAAGCAATCTCGTAAAATGCACACAGATGCTCGAGGGAAGTTCCAGCCAAATTGGAAAGGTCCGTACATGGTAAGAAAGGCTCTCAGTAAAGGAGTAGTAAAAATCTCAAACTTGGATGGCAACGAGTTCATGAATCCAGTAAATTGCAAGAAGCTGAAGCGCTATCTCGTGTAAAAAAAGAAAAAAAGAAGAAAAAGAAAATGTAAAGGTCTATCAAAGGCTAGCGAGGGCTCTTGAGCAAAAATTAAGACCCCAAAATAAAAGAGTGCGGCCTTAGGTAAAATCCATTCGGAACCTTAGGCAACGATGAGCATTTCTTAGGAATAAATACCATTTACCCTTCTTGTTTAAATAATATCTCTTGTAGTAACATTTTCATGTTAAAAATACTAAATGAGCGCATTAAATGGAAACTACAAAATGTTTAATGAAGCACGCATCCAAACAACATCATTTCATCTTTATTACACATAAAAGTACATTACAAAGAGGAAATAAAAGCGGCAAGGATGAATGATAGGGACTAAAGCCTTTATTCTCCTACAATATAGAAAGACACTTGATGGCGAGATCAAGGGCCCTCAAGGAACCTGCGGAGCCTCTCTCCAAGGGTAGGAAGCCCTCGAGTACTCACAACCCGATTGCAATAAGCCTCAGAAGGATGGACATCAAAAGGGATAGAGTAGTTCATCTCCACCTGAGTGCGACTAATCCACCTAACGTCATGACGGTAAACCCGAGTATAAGAGAGCTTAAAGCCGATCAAAGTATATAAGGACGTCGGAAATCCCTAAGAATGGCCATACTACCTGCACAAGCGATTAGGAGAGTAGGTGATAATCTCAAAAAGACCAATGAGGACCATGCCACCTCTAGCAACATTAGTAGTCACATGCATAATACCCTACCAAGGGCAAACCCAATGGATATCCTCAGCAACCCGGCTATCCATAAAACCAACCCACTCCTTGACACTAAAATCTCTATGAGGACGATTGCTAATATGAACTATGGAGCCAGGCACCTAGTAGGCCTTCAGATGATAATCCATGCTCATGGGAACAGACAACATAGAAAGCTTACCCCAAACCCACAGCTATAAGGGCAACGCAAAAACAATACAAAAGCACAAAAGAATGAGAAAGAAAAAAAAGAAAAAGATGGCCTACTAAATTGGAAACTCAAAAAGGCAGTCCAGGAAAAAATTAAGGCAAGCTTGATGAATCAAAAACTAGAAGGACGGTTCATGCAAAAAGAAAGGCTCAAATGAAAGTTACCTAAAGAAGAAGCCTACTCTCCTTGGTAGTAAATTCAGTCCTATTCCGGGAAGAGCGCGCAAAAATCAAGGTCTCAGCTAAACTCACTTCGACTAAAGATTTCCACTCTAACATCTGATCAATGATGGTGAAGAAGGCAAACTTGCAAACCATAGTGGGAACCTCGCAAAGGAAGACCCCAACTAGAGTAAGCAAATGAGAGGACGCCAACTTGCGTCATTAGGAGGAAGGCCCCTAACTATGCTAAAAGCAACATCTAACCTCAAGATCTCATCACAGATCAGTCGGTGCTTGTCAAATCATTGCAAATTGAAATGATTCATTAGCAAATCGGAAAACTCAAGACGATGTCTCAGAATGGCTGGGGGAATGTCAGCTAAAGACCTTAGGAGCCTGCCGAATTCCTCATAAAACGGGCATAATTCATGATCTCGAAACTAAAACATATTGTCAATAGGTTCCCAAAACCTGATAGTAGCTTGAATCACGTTATCCTTGACAAAGATGTGACAGTACTCCTTCATATGTGCCAGACTGTAGACCTCGAGATGGTCCCAACCATCAAAATTCTTCAGATAAACATTCAAATCTGCATGGAAAGGAATGTAGCCTTCCATGGCAAAATGCCACGAAAGTAGCAGTTCGCTATACGTAGTTTATGGGGTAATTTGCCAATATCTAGCAGATTACCCCGATAAACTCGATCAACGACAAAAGAAAGCACAAAGCAAAGGATAATGAAAAATTCTTTTATATATAAAAATGTGTTCATATAAGAAAAAAGGCACTACAAATGGCCCAGAAAGAAAAAAAGGGGGGCAACAAACTAAAAGCCTATCTACTACTGAGGAAAGAATTTGGGAGGATCACCTTGTCCCTGTTGCAGTTGCTGCTGCAGGTCGTCCACCTGGAGCATCCGTAGTAGACCTCAGAGCCGTCGGATCTCCAACTGCAACATTTTAACATAGATCATTCATATGCATTTCATGAAATACCATGCATAATAATTAAAATAATAAAATAATGAACATACCGCCATATTGGAGTTTTGGTTCATCATGAACCGCTGCTACCCTTGAATATATCCCCAATCACAGATGCTATCAGCAATGGGCACCTGCATGAATGAATGATCAAGGATGAGTCAGAGCCACCTCAATCTAAGGAAAAATAAAATAAAGGGTGAAGGAAGCTCACATGAGTGGTATCGATCGGATGGAAGGTCACTGGATGCTTAAGATCCAAGTAAGGTGGAATCACCGGTGTATAAGTGCTCTGGTCGGGACGATACATCAGAGACATGGGCAACTAATACTAAAACCCCCTATGTCTCTCTACCATAGCCAAATCCTGAGGTGGGAATGTCCGGCTCAGGCTCGACAGGAATGTATCCGTCTTCGGCCATCCAAGTAGCTACGAATGGCAAAACTCCTCATACCCCCCAACCCATTCCGGGGAGGCACTAGGTAAACCGCGAGAGGCCAATCAGGAAAAGTTAGGGGAGCTATGATTCCAGAAAATCCATTGAGGCACCTCATGAGGGATGGAATGCAACCTGGGAGGAAGATGCCCTAAAGAGAAAGGAGTCTCTATAATCAGTTGGGTGTTCACAAATGCCCCAACTAGCCTCATGACCTCTGGCCAGTGAAGAGCATGACCCCAGAGCTGTGTTTTGATCTGTAAGAAAGAAAAGACTAAACAATGATACAACGATTATAGTAGATATAGCAATTAAAGCAAAATCAAGGAATCATGGAGTATACCCTCTCTGAGGATAGATTACGAAGGTGAGCAGAAAGCACAGATCGAGACTCTATCTCCCAACCACACCAGTAATGAGGCAACTAAGGACAAAATGGATAGCTATCATCTCGCACAAGCTTGGTCCCTAGGAGGATCCCCATCTTAAAAAGCCAGATCTACGAGAAGACGAAAGAAATCAGAACACCAAAAGACAAACCAGAAAGTGCTAATAAGAAAAAGAAAAAGCACTAAGTCCTTACATAAACAATCTGGAGGCAAGATTTGAACTTGCCAATCCTGTTCCTCGCACACTGATCAAGGGCCTAATACAAATGCCCTAACAAGGTTCGACCCCAGGCATACTAGTCAAAGCGCGATGGATCAATCAAAGTCAGCAAAATAGGGAGATTCACAATTGAACCCCTCAGTAGGAAAGCATAACCACGATAAAGTAGCGGCCATGAAAGCTCTAGCCTCGCAGGCAGAAGTCAAGTGCCTCCTGTCCCCAGTGGTCTAGAAGGTCATGAGTTTATTGCAAGAAATTCACTCGGGCTTGTCCCCATAATAGCCAATCACACCCTCGATGGTGTCCACATTGAAGTTGTGGTAATTAAAGCAAGCATCGAAGTGGATCACATTACTGTGGAAAGGGAGACCTGTGATGGTGCAGTAATCCAATGGAGTGATGGCATATTCCCCATAACGGAAGTGGAAAGTATGGGTAGTGTCAGACCATCTGCTCAAGATGTTGGTAGAAGTACCGGCTGGGATGTATGGCTACTTGTGAGATCTCAAGTACCTGCAATTCCTCACCATCCTCCCCAAAGATGTCCTGTTGACAATAGCCTTAGGACCGGGAGATAGCACCTTATACCACTTATGAAAGTGGGTATTGCTAGCGCCCTCATGCCTGGTTACCTAAGATGATGCATGCATACATATCACATACTAGCTCTCAATAAATCACGTGATTATCAAAAAATTCATTGCATTAAGTAAATCATTGCATAAAATAAATAAGAAATAAAAGGGATAAGTCATTGCACAATATAAAAGCAGCATTAAGGCTTACCAGAATCTGAGAAAGATGATCAAAAGGCTTCACGGCAAGCGGAATAAAGTCCCCAGGACAAATCCCATGATACATCCAATTCAATGAGAGCCCGTATAAAGCATCGGTAGGAACCTCAAAATTTTCCACTTGCTGGCCGTCGATGAGCATGTTCCGAGTAGTCATTTGAACGGTCGGTAGATCCAAGGGACATTATAAAGCTTAAACAACATGGAGACCTCGCAAAATCTAAAGAGAATGGGCAGAAAAGGAAAGAAAATGAAAGAAATCATTGTCAAAAATAGATTGGAAGAAAAAATTTTTGAAGAAGAAGAGCACAAAACGCAAAGAGAGAAGAAGAGAATTTTCAGTGTGGTGAAAATGGGAGCCAAGCTACTGCTTTTATAGACCGTAGGTAATTAGCCCGCTGTCTAATTCCCTATCCAGCTCTCACGCATTTATGTGTAACAGCTATAAAAGTTACCGTTACATAGGTAATTAGCCCCCGGCTAATTACGTATATTTTGAAAAATTTTACAATTTTGCATATTTCATCCATTTTCTATGTTGTTTATAAAACGAGCGGACCTAAAAGTTGTTTTTACACAGTCATTCATGCATTAAGCACCAAAAAATATTTATTTCGACCTCCGGTTAATTTTAACCTCATGCAACTCATTAAATTTTTAATCGAAGGGGCAAAACGTATTTTGTTTCAAATTGTATCGATTAAAAATATTTTAACTCATTGCATTTTACACACACTATTTTGCTTGTTTCGCATACGACAAAACTTCTAGTACAAAATTTATGTATGCGAGGGGCAAACTGATGGCACAAGTTTGTTTCGGCCCGACAAGGAATAATGCCTATTTCATTCAGTGATCAGACAAAGGAGCTAAAAAGGACCGAATTGTCATCCAAAATCCGAAATTCAAAAATCCACATTCTAGGGAAGCTCTGATTTAGCATTTCTATTGAAAAATCAAAAAGTCAAAATTTGGTCAAACATAGGTAATCCTCCCACTGGGTAATTACCTATCCATAATAAAAAAAAGCAAATCTTACCAAGATCTTGCAAGATTTTATGGGATCTAATGTAAAATCTTGTCAGTTAGGTAAGTAGCTCACCGGCTAATTACCTATACAATTAGCTCGTCGGCTAATTACCTCCCTATTATAAATACGAGGTCACCCCTGCCCATTTCAGAGAGACGCAAATTTTTCAGAATTTCCAAAACTACCTTTGTGTCCTTTTTTAGTTTCGGGAGTCCCATAAGCCCCGAAACTCTGTCAAAATACTTCTGAATCTGAGCTTTATCACCTACATCAGGTATTTAGATTAAGATCCCACATTGATCTTTGGTCTAAAAATGAATCAATCTTTCAAAATACCCGCATTTCCTATAGAATTAATCCAAGAATATAGACATAACTTGGGTTAAATCTATTTTCCAACCAAATCACAATCTCTCTCAACAACTTCAGTCCTACACTGCCTCTCAAGTCATCATGGACAAATGAAAAGGTAAACATAGGGTAATTAGCTCTAAGCCCAACTTTAAAATTCATTCATTACTCTATTATTGCACATTGCATTTTCATTTCTCTAGTTAAGTGAGCCGCTGGAGCCACTTAAACTATAATATGTGTAAATGAGCTTGGAGGTACGGGTGAAACATCCAGAATGAGAGGAAACTCTATCCGAGTTTTCGGGCCAAAACCCAATCGCTGCCATTACTCTGCCAAAATTTCGATAGAAAATATCAATTTATTATGTCGTTATAATGTTCGTTTTATTTCTTGAATTTATTTCTTAAATAAAGCCGTTGTAATGCCAAAATTACCACAAATTCCAAAATTCCAAAATTATTGCAAACAATTTGAACAATATGAGTAACTATTATGTCTGAACTCAGAATCTCATTTTCTTTTTGGTATAAAAATCCCACCCGGTGGAACTGAACCGGGTGGCGACTCTCATTTATTTTTTTAATAAAGTAAAAATGTTTTATTTTAAAAATAACTTTTCTCAATAAAATGTGTAAATATATTTCTCAATATAATCACATTTTAGGCTTACAAAGACGTCGCACTAAAGCAAATTGGATTTTCTCAAACCGAACTGAAATGCGCCCCACGCACCGTACACCGCGTGCACAATCTCGATAAAATCCTTACCCGCTATTAGGCATGCATCCCCTCTAACAGCTTTTGTAGTTCAAGTGCCATACTCGCCAACATTAGGCATCTGACATCTTGGGTATTGTTGGGAGACAATGATCTGGAAGAACAAATTCAAAGATATATCTGAATCATGTTTGAAGTAAACAAAAACACAAGAGTCCAAGATAAGTCATCCGGACACATACTAAAGACATCAATTCCTAAGTCCATATGGAAAGCATCCAGTTAGAGTGTGGAAAGGAAACAAACTTCTAACCCCTTAAAGACAGCATCCGAAGAAATACTGATTGAAGAGCATCCGGATAAGTTGAGTCTGAAGACATCCGGAAGACTCAATTATCAAAGACAAAGGGAAATTACTTAAAAATCATAATTCCTCCATTTTTCGGTCTAAAGTCCAATTCCTTTTGCCTTGAAGAATGAAAAAGTAATAGCTTGCACGCATTTCACAAAAGGATAAATATCTGACTTGGAAAGAGAAAAAGGCAACCACCATTTTAACCTAGACCAATTGTATGGTGCGTGGAGTTCACTGAACTGACAAAGCAGCATAGAATTTGGTAGTGCGCAAAAAGCCAAACACATGACTACTAACAGCTTTTTGCATCAATCCCAAAAATTCAAATAGGTCAAATTATGTCTCTAACAGATTGATCAATGGCTCTGAATGCGCCACATCATACTTGATCAATGGTGAAGATTCAAGATCTACCTCAATGGTACACAACGGCTACATTTATGATCAAAGCCTATAAAAGGAGATCTTCATAATTTAAGAAGTAGCTGGTTGATTTTACAAGAAGCTATTACAAAGAGAATTCAAGCTAATTCAATTAGTGAAGAAAATCCCTCCAAGAACTAGAAAAACTCCAAATTTGTTTTGTGGGAATTCTCAAGTGTGTTATAAACTTAAAGAATTCAAAAATCAAACCCTAAACAAAATAAGTTATAATATCTCATACTTGGGTGAGAATTGAGATCGGGACTCATCGTAGAGTTGGTGCTTTAAGTGGTATATCCCTGTAGGACTTAGCTTTGACTTGGGTATTTTAAGTGGTATATCCTACTAAAGAGAAATGACTCAGTTAGGAGTTGGTGCTTCTAGTGGTATATCCTACTTTTCTAGAAGAATTTTCCGGAGATAAGCTCGAGAGGACTTAGCTAAGTTTGGTGCCTCAGTGGTATATCCTACTCCCGGTAGGACTTAGCTAGAGTGAAGAACTTGGTGGTATATCATGTAGTCCAGAGACAAATTACAAGGCTTGATTCCTATCCGTTGAAAAGGAATCGACTAGTGGACAAAGATCGAAGTAAGGAAACTCCAGGGACTGGAGTAGGTGGGGCCGAACTAGGATAAAATCATCATGTTTGATTTTCTTTAACCCTTTACTTTATTACACATTATTTCATATTTGCATCATTCGGATCCAGAACATTTGGATTATATCAAACACACTACATAAGACTTTTTAATGTCTTTAAATTCCGCAAAATGGGTCGTTCACCCCCCCCCCTCTGACCTTGTAAATAAACGCAGATAGACCAACAAGTGGTATCAGAGCAAGTGCCCATAGCTAGAGATCTAACAATCTCGAGCTAAAGGTCCATATTTTGATACACAAATCAAAATGAGTTTTAACAACTCACGGCTTCTTCTGGAGGGTATGTCTATTACACGTCCTCCCCTCTTCACCGGTGAACACTACAAATTCTAGAAAAATT